>VWZX01009108.1:2490071-3090071 GCA_013399015.1 Galbula dea | reverse complement strand
CTGTAACCCAAGTAGGCAGTTGTGCTAGTTTGCTGGAGATCCTCATTCAAAAAAAAAGGGGGGAAAAAAAGGAAGAGAACAAGAGTAGTTTCAGAGCTGCTGTCATTGCTGAGCTGCTCACTGTGAAAACCAATACATGGTACTTGTTCTCCACAGAAGACAAGGTCTGCCAAGTGGGGTAGGGAGTAGAAGGGAAGCCTGTTTGTACCAGGGTCCTCTGAGCTAACAACTTATTTGTGATATTTTACTTTAGAGGCAGTATCATGCACTTCATTTGAAAGACAGAGATACAAGCATCTTAACCCTTGGTGGATACAGAGAAACTCCTGCCCCATGGGCTGCATGGTAAAGAGCAGAACAAGCCTCCTCTTGGTATAACTTTAAAGGGAAGTCCTACAATATGGAGAAATCTTCAAAGGCCAGTCAGGTTTCCAGTCCAACAACCCTGCCAAGTGTTCCTTTAATCCTTTATTTACCAGTAAATCTGCCTCTCTGTTCAGCAGGCTTTTACTGGTATTGGGTTTCAGCCTGAAACCCAAAAGCTGTAAGCATATGCTGTGTAGCCCTAATGAGAAACTCAATCTATTAATGGGCAGACCTTCTCCACAGGACCAGGTCTTGGCAACATGAGTCAGTTCCTGAACTTTCACCTCCCACTTGGCAGCACACCAGACTAACTCCACATCTCTCAGCTGGCTTACATTATCAGCTCATTATTAACATACATCAGGGCCAGATCTCTTTTACATGCACCCAGCAAACAGGAAACTACACAAGGGGAGGGCTCCTCATTTTTGTCTGACTCTGGAGCTCATAAAAATGACTAATTAGAACCAGCTATAGGGGAGGCACTCTGCAGACTTGCTCACATGCTCTCTGCCTGACTTGGGATAAACACCATGAAATGCTGTGGTAGTCCATGGCTGTCTGTAATAATGGGGCATCCCTTCCCTTTGCCACAGTGTCTGACAGTTCTTAGCACTGAGAGTTTGTGTGATGCAGAGATGTGTTACTCTCCTTATTTTACAGTAAAGAAATCATTCTGCAGACAAAATAAATAACCTGTCCAGTGTCACACAGTCTCCAGCAAAGAAAGCTGGGTTTCTTGAAATGAGTTCCTCTGCATGGACTCCCCCCCTGCAGTAAAAAGAACTGTGGGAACTCTCTGCAGCTCATTTCAGAAGAGAATGGTGTATACTTTAGATCTGCATGCTTGCATGGCTTCAGAGACCTAGGTTCAGAGTTTCACTTTGAAGTGGTCTGCAAACCACCAGCAAAGTACACACCACACTTTGGGAAAGCATTAGAGGGAGTCTCTCATGATGAGAGTTGACTCTCATCGAGCCTGGAAGATGATTATCTTGCACAGTAAGCACTATCCCTAATGATCTGCTACTATTTGTCCCAACTTGTCCCACCTTTTTCTTCTTCTTACACATTCTAGTCTCCCCTCCTTACCAGTCATCCTTATGCTCAGAAGATTTGGCAAAACAAAACAGAGCCTCTCTCCTCCAAATGCCTAGTTCAGATCCAGTCCAACCAGGCAGTAACTGCAAATTGCATCAACCTGATAACTGTTCCTGTATCATCTGAGAATAGATGCCAGCACACAACCTGTGCCCACTTCAGATAATGTAAATGGAGACACACTCAGGGAGCAAGAAAGGTCAGAAAAGTCTCCTCAGGTCAGAAAAGAGGAGGTTACCTAGTAATGTGGATTAAACTAATGCTGTTACACAGCATTCTGTACCTGTAGTCATCTTAGATTAAGGTGCATATCTCCTCTGAATGCACAGAGCTCACACCTATTTTGAAACAAGCTTCCAAGAAAACTGCCTTACCATGATTCAGTGTAAAATCTGGCAAAAGCTCAGAGCCTACACAAGCCTCTGATTTTCTTTGGCTGCTCAAAAGGTAGCAATTTATATTCCTTTTTTAAAATTAGCTGTGTTTAGTATTGTTTTTCAGAGCTGATCTCATTTCATAACTTGCCTCCTATTCAGACTGAATTTATGCACAGATGCTCAGAGCCAAAAATCTGTTCTCATTTAAACCACAGCAGAACAGGTAAGGAGTAAATATATTCCACACAGGTTCTTGTCCTGTTGCTTAAGCCTCCCACAGCACTGCAGTAGGCACAATGAACTTAGCAGCTGCCAGATGACCTGCTGTTCCAAGAGATATTTGTCAGCTCTGTCCCTCTGAAAGTTTCCCTGCTGGTAACTAGAGGAGAACAAATACAAAGTATTCTTACAGGACTAAGATCTTTCAAATGCAGAAGAGCTGGAAATAGATTTTAACTGTTTAAAATGCACTATTTTTTCCAAGACTATAGTTCAGAAACCTGTAGTGAACAAAAGCTAAGTGACTTTTTGTGGGAGCAATGGTGGTCAGAAAACCAGAAGACTTCAGATCAGCTGGTCAAGAATAAACCATACAACTCTCCACTGTAATTACACTAAGGTGGTAAATTCTGAATTCAGATGAAAGTTTGTTACAATTTCAAGGTAATCCCAAAGTAAAGGTACTTTGTTTTTAGTTCTTCTAGAGCTCTTGAATTACTGTAGGCCACTCATGTCTAGATAGATGAAGGCACCACACAAAATAAGTAAGAGTTCTTTGTAGACAGAAATGCCTAGGGCCTTAACTAGTGCTCAAACAACAGTTTGGTATCTCTGAAAGGGTAATTAAATAATGGAAAGTGAAAATTATAAAACCAGTAGATATTAAGGTGCATCAATATATTATGGTTAACTCAAGATATAAAATTGGTATTTAAACATTTTCATAAAACTTTAATTCATTCATTTTATTCCACATGAGGAAAGATGCCAACATTAATACAGGATGTAGAAGAGGAGATGCTAAAATCTGTTAGATATTTGATACCAGTTATTGAGAAATTTCATTCTCAAAGTTTTACAGTAGGTAAAGAAAGTGATAGCAATAAGGGTATGATACCAAACCAGTTAAACCAATTCATTTACTCCTTCTGACTTTCTTGCTACTTGGGACTGGCCTGTGAAAATCTAGGCAAGATAAACACTTTTCCAATGTACACTTTCTTCTCAAAAAAATAATCTGGATTCCAGCAGCATTTTAAACAGTTTCCCCAAAACCGCTATGCAAGTGCAACTCATGTGCCCCATGGTAGGCACCTAAACCTAGGAATGATACCAGGTCTTTATTTTGTCTTAAATACCTGCATAGGCAACCTGACTTCAGAGACACTAAGGTCCCTCAAGTCTCAGGAAAATTAGCCTCATTAAGAAACAAATGGGTCTGGTGCCTGCATATGGATTTATCAATTTTACTGTAGGTTACCCAATTAGAAAAAACACTGCCTCTTTTCCTTTCCCAAATGCTTTCAAATTAATGGGGGGAAAAAAAAAAAATCCATGTAGCAATGGTTGAATAAAGATTGGTGCTTGATGGAATCTGAATGTAAGTCTGCCAAGATTCCTTTTTTAGTAGAAGTAAACTTAAGCAAAATGTTTACTGCTCAGCATTTCAAAATGCCACACCAGCTTTAGCTTCCATTTAAAGGCTTTAGAGCACTGATACTACTTTTCATTAGAGTATATGGGTTTAGTTTGAAAGCTATAAACATTGCTTTCCTGAATAAGCTACCAAATAGCATTATTAAAGGTATCAGCCCTAAGACCAAGCCAAACCCAGCAAATAAGGTGCTGCCTCACAGCTGTTCTGTTATTGTTATCTTCTCAGTCTATCTTAGACCTTCCATCCAGAGCACAGGCAGAAGCCTGGTTCCTGTGAATGCTGTCTCAGATAATGTGTGTACTTAGAATGACAGGAATAGACCTAAGTAAGTATTTTCTGGCAAGTATGTCTGATCCATAGCTGCAATTACAGGATCAGTTCTTAGCTATCACAAGCCAGTATCTGAATCTGATGGGGGCTAGGAATAGTTTCCAAGAAGTTTTGGCTTCAAGAAAAACAACTCTCCCAATTTTCCTTCAAGCTTATATAGTTGAATAATCCTATCTCCTTAAGCAGCAACAAGCCATAACCACAACAGATTTATGAAATGACTGGCATTATTAATGTAAATAAATGGTAGCTGATAGCTTTTAAAGTTACTAATACAACAGCAGAAATAACTCCCTTGATAGAATATTAGTGTTGTATGTTGGCAGGAATCCATTCCCTGATACAGTGAAGTAGGGAACTTCTTGGGCATACTTAACTCCTGTAGCTGCAAGTAACAGCATGAACAACTCTGTCCTGTTCAATCTCTCTCTGCTTTACATTTGCCATTCATTTCCTTCAGGCCTTCAACACTATCATCAGCTCAAAGACCTTTCACTGAACTATAACAAACCTCACAAGAAAAACCTCAGGAACTAAAGAAGATAAATGTTCCCTTGGCATTTTAAACTTCTGCAGTTCTCAGTAGGAATGGTGCCAGCTGAAAGATGAGCATGGCCAAATGGACAGAGCAATGAACTGAAAATTAGCACCCCTAGATTTCATTCCTAATTATTCACTGAAATAGTAGATACTGGTTGTTTTCAAATCTCATTTAATTAGTAACTGTGTGCAGTCAGGATCATATTCTTCATACAAAGCAGGATGAAACTCTTACCATTACTGATATGTAGCAAATAACAAATTTCCTGCTAACATGAGATAATGCCCATCCTAGCCATCACTCCATTCATGCTTTCAGCAGGCTGCAGCAAAGTGACCAACCAGAGACACTAACAGCACTACCACTTCTTCAGTCCCTCAGAACAGTCTTCCCAATTGAAAAAAATAAAAATAAGCTGCACTGTCAGCAGGAAATCATCAGATCTAGACATTTCACTCAGTTAATCTGTCTAAACACCCTCAAATCCAACATTTTAAATACAAATCCTTACTTATACCCATCTCTCAGAATTGTCTTGCATCTTGAAGCATCCTGAAACTCCTGGAGAAGCAAAGCAGCTGATCAAAATCATGATTCAACCAGCATGTTGCCACAGTAGGCTTACATTTGTCTAGGTTTTTACAGCTGCAGATATGAGAGGGATCACTAGGTGTATCAGACCTTACCAGATGTGAAATTGAATAGCAAAGGAAGAGTTTCAAGAAGCAAAAAGACAATTGCTTCAGGAAAAAATAAACCTAGCCCCATGAGCAAAGAATGAACTTGCAGCATGTCTCCTCTTTCTCAGTGTGCCTGTGAGGTTGAATAAGGCACTCTTCTGATGGGTAATATCTATTTCTGTTACAGTATTTCTGCCAAAGAACTCTTAAGAAATATGGATTATTTCCCTACTTAGGTATCTGCAATGTAAATTAGAGTAGAACCTTGCTTAGATACTAAAAAGATATTGAAGATTTAACTGCTGGACTGCCACCAAAGTTAAAATCCTACATAGTACTCCAACACATTCAAGCTGAGTCTGTGGTTCAGAGAGGAACAACACAAACTGCTTTCCAGAATCAATCCCAGATTGAGTACTGTCCTGGTTTGGGTTAAAACAGAACTAGTTCTGTTCAGTTCTGTTCCAAACCAGGATAAATACACATGGCAAAAAAGCAGAACCTTTCTAGAACAGGAAAGATAACACAGACTTCACTTTTTTAGTGGGTTTTCCATTATTTGTATCATCTCTCCAAGATCTACATACAGCCACTATTGGAGTAAAGGTATTGCTATTTCTGCATCTCCACAAAAAGGAAAACCTTTGAAATAAACATGTCCTTTATCTGTTTGGAAGTATTGTTAACCATGCTGATTAAATTTCAGTTATTCACACCTTACTATTGGACAGATCAGCTCTACTTCAGAATGCAGGCACCTGTTAAGCTTCAGCATCACTTCCCTTCCCAGTGGAAGTCAGTATCATTGTCATAACTGTACAACTGGTGAAGCTGAGGAACAGATGAAAGTTTGCCCAACTCACAACAGCAGCAAAACTAAAATCTATCAGATCACAAGATGGAAGAACTGGGAAAGTAATTGCACAAGAGTTAAGACACTGAGTAAAATATACCACTGGTTTGAGCAGTTTTTCTGTTATGCAGAGGACAATTCTATTTATACATATCAAAAGAACTTCATCTATTTTACACATAAGAAGAAAACATCTAGATAGCCCTAAAGGACAGGGAAGTTAACAGCCAGATTTAAAATCTAAATCCTAATGAAGCTTTTGCCAGGATTTCTTCCTTTAAAGAAATCTGAAATTACTGCTGCTTTAGTTCTTGCCCCCATCAGAAACTTAGTTAATTTCTGTCTTCTGGGTGTGAAATCACTGCAGGTTAACGTGCCAGTGAAACAGAAGGCTGTTCTGCTCTTCAGCTGCCTAGTTACCCAGATAACTGCTTTCTCTGTTCACTTGCTAGTTCCTAGGAATCTGAAGGGTCAGTGGTAATTGCAGTGGTTAAGACTCCGGTGCTATTGGAAGCGAACCGAAGTCTCTGAAGTGCAGCAGGAGGTGCAGGCTGCCCTAGTGTAGTCACTGCTTGTGATGATAGTTCCCTCCCATCATTAATGGGTTGGGTTTTTCCTAATGGGAAAGTGTTTACCTTGACATTTTTATGAAAACAAAACGGCCTCTTGCTTCAGTGAGACAAGTTCAGGAGATCTGCAAAAAAGAAATATCCTGAGGGCAGAAAGAAATACCTTGGAACTCACTGATGACAATGATTAGAGAGGAAAGAGCACAATACATCATTCATCTTCCTGCTGCTTTTTGACTCTTTGTATGACACAAGATTCAAACAGAAAAACTTGTCTCTTTACTCTTCCCTCTATAGATCTCGAGAGCCAAACAGACAACAGTGTATTTAGATTCAGAGTGTTCACAATGGAGTTTGTGGGGTTTTGTTATTTTGGTTTTGGGGTTTTTATTTTAAACTAATTCCTACTGTGGTTTAGGAACCTCTAGACCTGCTCTAGAAAACTAACAGAACTATGAGAGTACACAGGGAACCTCATAACATCTGAATAATCATAGGAAGACCAGTACTACTTAACATAAAAATGAAAGTATAAGTTTTGATATGGTTGCACCTATGCTATAGAAAATAATACTGAATATGTATTTAAAATGACATATAAAAATTATGCCAAAAGGACTATAAGGAAGGGACAGGATAAGTTAAGAAGTGTAAAAGTTTGATCTCCATGCAATCTTAATTTCTCTATGTAATTCTTGACTATATGACTACTCAGCATCTTCACAGGACCCATGTTCATTGCATAAAATAACACAAAAATAAACCTTCCCAACACTTTCTTCCTCTTCAGAGCACAAAGACTTTGAAAAGTCTCCAGGAAAAGCTATTAATAAAAGGGTATCAGACTAAACAGTTTTCCTCTAATTTCTTCCTCAAACTGAATAGTGTTCACTTTTCAAATATTAAATTCAACCAGAGAGACAACTGGCACAGAAAAATTCCATTTCCAATTATGATATAGTCATAAACAGAAAAAAAAGGCCCAAGAGAAGAGACACCAGGCAGGCAGCCTCAACTCTAGAGGGCGTTGCCAGCTCCTCTTAGAATTCATTAGCTTGCTCCAAGGTATCAAACTCATTGTCATTTAGACAGACAGAGTCTCACTGCAGTCAAAAAGTGATTGGAGAATTAGAGAAGTCTGTGTTTAGCAATTCTAAAAGTGACTGAATAGCTAAAAAGGAGGTACTTGTTTTGTTGAGAATTACTATTAGATTCCCAAATAACATTTTTTAACTCTTAGAAACTATTTATATAGCTCACAAACTGTGAATGTTCATAATTCACACTGCATTGAGTAGGTCAATGGTATCATTTCACCTTCCTGATTACATGATTCAGGTGTTGAAACCATAAGTGAACTACAAATGCCTCAAACAGACCATTTGCATTTTGAGTCACCCAACCAGGAATCTCCAAATACCAGGATTCCCTATGTACTTAATCAACACAGCAGCTGAACAATAAGCCTGATTTACTTCTCATCTCTACTTCTAGCAAGGTGATGTCTTTTAGGAGGTACAGTTATGCATCTCATCTTTGCAAGGGTCATAAATTTCAATTTCTGCTGATGTTGCTATAATGGAGGAAAGAAACGTACTGAAGGAGAAGCAGGCAAGGCATGCACTAATCAAGTTTGGAAATGGAGACTTCCAGGAGAGTGAAAGATGGAAGCTTGTGACCTCTGGCGCCAGGAGGAAGGTTTCTCTTCATCTGCTGATCTGTCTGCATAATAGGTTCAGCACTCTGGCAGCAGGAGAGGGGCTGGGAAGTCTGTCTAGCAAAGCATCAGAGCTGGCTAAGCCCAGACCAAACAGGAACATCAGGTGTAATGGAAGACTCAGCTGGGAGACACACACACACCCCCACCCCCCCTCCATTTGCCAGCTCAATCTGCTGTCCCATTCTGTGCTCTCCAGCACAAGACACAGACACACTGAAACAAGACCAGCAAAGGGCCACAAAGATGATGCATCTGACATACAACAACTGCAGCTTCTAGGCATTGCATTCTGGTTACCTCTGCACTGACCACATATCATTTGATTTCCTCATAAAGAAACTTTAAGTTCCCACCATTACTCAAAGCTCTCTAGTCCTCACTTCTAAAATGAGCAGCAGAATCTGTACAGACTGCCCACGAGCTGGCTGAGTGCTCTAACTGCTGATCACTGAGCAGGGAAGGTTTACAGTAGAAAGACAAGTACAAAAGGGGGAAAGCTGGATGCAGTTTCAATGTCTGAAATCAGTTAGTGTTTACAGCACTCAGATCTCATCATTAAGTGAGAGAAGTATAAAATACAATGGTGCCCTTGAGTCATACCATTTAAAAATTGGTTATGGAAAAGAAGATATAAATATTCTTTCAGTTTGGCCATGACATTCATTACTTTGAATTTGTGACTGTTCTGCTGCCACATTTCTTTATTGTTGAGAATCCATTCAGCAACAGCCACAATTGATACACATCCTTCAGGCATGTTTCCAGGGCAGCTGCCAGGAGAGGTCTGGCTGCCTTGCAATCTCAGAAATGACATCTCTAACTTCAAGATGGAAGAGAACTCATGTACAAGTAATAGCTGGCCACTCAGGTGAGTATGACCAAGATCTGATGACCTTGTGCTTTCTGCCTGGGGGAGAGTTTTGTAATTCTGTGCCCTGCACAACAGTGTCTTTGTTGCTACCTTAAAATGCTTGTCTACCTTTCTGACAACTCCTTATTTCAAGTGATTGTTTAAGAAACTTAATAGCAGCAGTTCATTCCTGGGTGATAGTGTCTTTGACAAAGGACACTTAAAGTGAAAAGTGAGTGACATTTTAGTATGGCTCCTGAACTATAAATATTATTGCATCCCTGGCTAATTTTCAAGTGCAGATGAGCTGTCATTAGGTCTCTATGAGCTAACTGCCCTTCCCAGGAACCAAAATTCAAGTTACAATACACCTAGGGTGAAATCTTGATTCTATGAGTTAACTTACATTTCTACACTTGGAGTCTGGTGGCAGCCAGAGGCAGTAATTCTGAAACTCAGCCTGCAGGGCTCTAGAAACGTGGTCATTTCTTTCCACATTTACTTGAGGGCTAAGCTCTTTTGAAAATCTGGCCACTGGGATTTAAGCAGAAATCAGCCTGTGGTGTTAACTCCCAGGGTTTTTTTGTAGTTGGATGTCAGAGGAAACCCCACTGATGTCTGAATGCTGGTGTTGCCTAGTGTTGGCCTTTGTAAGCTGTATTGAATGTCACCTTTTCGCTGCTACTCTCAGTGGAGTTTAATACATCCAGCCACAGCTAAATCCACTTGCCTACATCCATTCATTTACTTTTCCTTTTGCCTTTAAGCATCTCTCTAGATGCCTGAAAAGAAAGAGATAAAGCAATTACTTGATTTCATCCTTAGGATTTTAGCTCTCAGCCTCGGCATGGTGCCTCTTTAGTGCTTGATTAGTGTCTAAATTCTCCACAGATTAAAGAGGGTTGTCTTCTTTCTCACTGCATTATACACAGAGAAGAGAAAATTAAAAGAAAAAAAAAACCACAATAAAATAAAATCAAAGGGGTCCAAAATTCAGTGGGTGTGGATCAGCTCAGATTCTTTCAGCTCTGGAAAAGCTCTGCCAGTTTACATATGGTAAAGATGTATCTCAAAAATATTTTTCAAGCAGATATACACATTTAAGTATGCTATAAAACCTTAGCTATGATTTTAGAGTCTGAATTAGTTCCATAAAAAATAGCCTCTTTTAAAGACATAAACATGCTCTCATCAAGCCAGCTACTAGAATAAACTCCACAGGATGTTTTGAATCTATGCCCCAGAGATCATTGACTATAAATTGGAAGAAGAGAAATGGTTTGCTCAATACATGAAGTAGGGCTGAGCACAGAAAAATAATTAGAGAAAGCTACTGTTGTAGTTCTCTGGTTTATTTCTGTCTGAAAGTCCTTGAATAATGACCAAAAACACCACTAGTGATTACTGTTTCCCAGTGATTAATCAGCTGCAAACTCATTGTCTTTTTTCTTCTTCATCTTCTCCCCAAGAACTGAGAAAGAAGCCAGGCAGTGGCTTTTTGAAGTGAAGCATTTTGTTCAGCTGCTCTCTATGAATCCCACATGGGGACCATACATTTCAGACTCCAGCTTCTCTTTCTGGTCCAAAACCCCTTAATCTGTGATTTATTTGTACAAATGGGGATTAGGAAGAATTTGCCCTCTTTCCCCCAGTCTTTTCAGAGTCTGCATTTTTAAGACAGCTTGCAGAAGTTCTCCTTTTCTGCTCTGTAAATGTATGCAATAAGTGCAGTAAAATTCAGGTGTGGGAAGGGACATCATAGGAACTCTCCTGGATAAATTCCATTCTCACAAGAGATATTAGAGCTGACCCCTCCAGCTATTTTCAGATCTCTCTCCAGTGGAGGACTGTGATATAAGCATTTCTAGGAAATGCTGAGGTCCCCAGACTTCCAGGGCCCAACTGGACTGGTTCAAAGGCCTTCTAATTTACACTGGCTATTAAGTCAAAGATAACAGCAATAAGATCAGATGTTCTTCCTTTTCTGTGATTCATAAGTACCCACTTATCTTGCTCTAGTTATTAACATTGCACCCTAGTATCAAGCAATCAAATAGATATGTAGGCATATTAATAGTAAGCAATAACTCAGTCATAAGTTTGAAATAAATATTCTATCACACCAAAGCTTTGGGTTTTTTTTCCCATCCAGTCTTAGTTTCATGTCTGTTTTAGAAAGCCCACAAGTGAAAATAATGAGATTATGTATGAAGATGATTGGTCTAACTGACAGAAGGGCAGCATTAAATATGAGTATTTAATAACATGCAGAAATGTTGTTTCCAAATGATTTTACTCAATAAGGAGTATTGTAGATGAACTTACACCACATTTTTCATTTGATAACCTCTTTTTATCAAACAGGAAAGATCTTACTGATGGTACATCAAGATGCACTGTGCAAACTTATTACAGAGGCTGGGGAGGCAGTATTAACAGCACTCCTCCTCAGAAATGGGCTTCAGCCCCTATGCATGAGGCCTTTGCTCTTACTAGCAAGAAACTCCACACTGACAGAAGCCTTGTAGAGGTTTCTGAGTGGCTGTTAAGATTAAGAGGCTATAAATTCCAACTCTAAAATCCTTATGTGTAATACAGCTTCAGAGAGATAATGAGCCTACCTGTCAGAGTGCAACCCTGCTTTGATACCAGAAGTACAGGCACACCATGGAAATAACAGAGAAGAACCAAATGTTATCCTAAAACCACATCTCTGATAAAAACACTCAGAAAAAAACCCCAAACACTGGCTTATAGTATTCTGACCACTTAAGTCATATGTTAAACAGAACAAGTACAAAGTGAATGCCAAAAAGCAAGAAATCCAGACCTGAACCTTATGAAGAAAAAAATCCAGGATGTAGATTTCAAAAATGAGAGCTTTAAGAGAAGTCTGAGAATCATTTTCAGGCTCCACAGTGCACCATTACCTGATGTTTGCCATTTCTAACAATAATGGCTGCAGTTAACACATTCCAGCTGGGTAGTACTAGGAGTGTGATATTCAAAAACCCAGCCTTTGATGCCCTGGTGAAACAGACCTTGGATTTCTCTCTACATTTGCAAACCACCTTTACAGAGCACTGTTGGGTGTTGCAATCAGTCAGTCTTTTTGGTCATTCTTAGCTGGGACCAGGATTATGTGGCCACAGGATCACTCCCCCCTTATGCCTGGAAATATCAAACCAAGAAAGGTATAATCTATGGATAAAAACAAAAATATGGAAAAAATAAGGGTTTTAAAAAGTGTTCATAAAAGAATAACTAGAGTTCCAGTTTTGCAGCTCTGTCATTAGAGCATATTATTTCATGGGGGGAAAAGAAATTACTTTAAAACACCCACATTAACTGCCTTAAAAATATTCAGAGGGGTTGTGCCTTTCAAATGACAATATACATTTCAGCTTGCTACTCATGTCCCCAAAACTGATAAAAAAACTGCAAAAGAAAAGCCTTCTGGTCAGCTGTTGACAGGGGTTTGTTTTGTTTAAAGACAGACACACAAAAATCATAGAGACCCTCTGTGCTTCTCTCCCTTCCTAACATAATGTGACCAGAGAATTCAAAGGGGTCAGACCACACAAATACATGAATCACATTTGATCCTGGTTTATATAAGTCAATAGAGTCATACCACAGATGGCCTTTAAATCTGCTCTGACCTTAAGGACTGATCAAATATACTGGTTAAAGTACACTGGATATTTTTTCACCACTGTCACCATAATATTTTAATCTTGAATGTGCTTAGTTTCAAAGCACTCCTATGAGACTCTATTATGCCTTCTTGTATCAGGTGAACAGACATGATTTGCCCAAGGTTACACAGCTTGTGGTGGCAGAGCAGCAGAATTATCTACATCTTCTAGTTTTACAAGTACAAATGTAATACCAGCAGAGGTAGGTAAGATACAAAGTTTTTCTTACTCATAGTAGTGAACCCTTACTCATAAAAATTGCTCACTCACATCATGCAGACTATATGAAGACTGTGATCATGAGTCTACAGACAGGCTCAACAGCACAGAACTTCTGTTCTTCACATGAGTCCATAGATACTTACTATAATTTTTACTTAATATAATCTTAGGAAGGACTGCTCCAGACTCTGCAATCAGAATCTCAGATTCTAACTTTCAATTACTTATTTTAGGACAAAGGAAACAACAAATAACTATTAATGAGGTAAAAGTGTTCCTCAACATCATGAAAACTCAGCCAAAATGAGACATAACCTAAGAAAGATCAGAAATTGAATGCCATTTAAATTCAAACCCACAAACTCAGATCAGATGCTCTTATACCTTAAGGGTAGGCCAAGTTGGAAACTGGTGATGAAACTCAAAACCAGGGAAAGTCCTGTGTGCTGCTGCCAACAGACAAGCCACAGCAACTATTGTGCATTTAAAACAGAAAGAATATCATGTTTCTAGGACTGTATCAGCATCCATCCTTTCAGAAAGGAAAGACCATGTGAAAGCTGTTAAACAGAAGACAAAAAAATGAGGGGATGAGGGAAGGGAAGAAATTGATTAAAGAAAAGAAATGTAATTGGAGAACAAAATTCTTTTGGTGTCACACTCCCCCTTCCCCCTCTCCCCAGTTTTTGGTGTAGGGGCAGTTCCATCAGCTTCCAAAAGGAACTAGATGATCCTATCTGCTAGACTCCCTTAGAAAATTCCAGCCCCATCTTCTCCACAGGTTCCTCTACTCAGACTCCAAATGAAGTACACTGAAGATTTTTTGCATTCTTTAGTGATTTTACTGAAGAGAGTATATGTTCTTGAAATGCCCTCATCCCATTTTCTACTTCACTAAGAATAGGAATTAAAAGGATTCAGTTTATTTTTTCCCTTTTTAAAACCCCCATCTTTCCTCCCTGCACTCAGCAATGGGAAACAGATTCAGCCAGCCTTAAAACACTATCTCAGCAACAAAGCATGCAATGTGCTCCATCTCATCTCTCCACTCCAACTGAGTTTACAGCAGTGGGTGGTTTTCAAACCTAACATTTGATCAAAATGAAAACCCGGGCATTCCTTTCACCCTGTGACAGGCAGGCTGATATAAATCACAGCCTTCCCAGCAAGGGTTCTTCCACAGACAATGAGTTGTGGCAGTGTCTCAAAGCTCAGCCCTGGCCATTGTAAGAGAAAGTTTTAGGTTTTTAAAGCAGGCTTGGGCTCTTTACAACAGCACTAAAAGCAAAAGAGGGAGAAAATTTATGGTGTGGTTGGTTGAGGGGTGAAGAAGAAGATGTCTCCCCTTCAGAAGTTGTATTTTCAGTGCATCAGTCTGGGTAGGTTTGTGCCGGTTTCTGCTTTTATTCTTTGTATTTCAATAGCACTAAAATCTCCAAATTTAGGGAGGGGCAGCCTCACAGCATTTTACACTCACACACATATGTACACACACCCTATCTACACATGTGAGGAAAGTCACAGCTCATTCACTGTTCCTCCATTGTTTTATCAGTAAAAAGAAATGCTTCACTAGCCACTACTTCTGGAAAAAGCTCTCAGATCTGTCTGCTCAAGGAGACAGCTGTTATCACAGACACCCTCTGCTTCTGACTTAGTAATATGGACAGTAGAAGTGTTAAATAGTAGCTATTCAATTCGTGTGTGTGTGTGTGCACAACACTACAGTATCCGATCAAAACAAAGCTGATGGCATACACAACACCACCCCCTTTCCTTGCTAACCCAGTAACCTATTAGAAATGCCCTCCAGTCTCAACAATTTAAAGCCTTGACTTCAAAAGATCAGCTTATCCTTCAGGGCTAAGCTGACTGACAGGTGGGGGTCAGGAAGAAACCCAGTCCCCTCCCTCCAGCCTGATGGTAATGAGTTGCACAATTGGCTAGGCACGTTAGGGGGTTTCTTCTGCATTCCTCTGAGATTTGAAAGAAGGCTACCTCCGGAGCTTGGACATCATATTTGCTGGACTACTCATCTGTTTCTCTATCCCAGCTTTGTCTAACAATAGCTAAGTTAATGTGAAGGCTGTCCCCTGTGGAGGCAAGAAGCTGATGCTACTATAGAAGCTAGCTACTATATTATAGAAGGGAGCTGCAGCAGTCTAGCTGCCTTTAGAGACCTACATACCTGCCAGAGGTGGAGGGTGTAAGTAAGGTTCGAGCAGGACTGGATGTACCAGCTGGTCCCACTTAAACAGACACTTTCTCAAACCCTTAGGGAACCCAGCAAGTACTTGAAAGAATGTCTATCCTAAAAGATCTACTGTGCCACTGAACAGTAAGCCTTAATAGCAGTAAAAGTACAATTAATAGAATGAATGCAGATTAAAAGAAGAATGAAGGAAAAGCAAACAACTTAAGAACATGCACTGAGGAAATGAGACAATGGGAGAAAAAAAATACACTGAACACAGAGATCAGGGAGAAAAGAAAGATGCAGCACTTGAGATTTCAGTTCAGAGAGGCACTCAAAAATTTTCCCCTTGGGGTATTTGTATCTGTGATCAAAAGGTCAAGAACTACTGCAACAGACACTATGGTACAACTGCCTATCACCCCTACCCCCAAGAGAAGTCATGAGCTTTAGATTCTGAAGCTTTGTAATGCAGATGACACAAGTCACACCTGGCCAGTGTTGTTTTTTAAAAAGCACACAAATACCTTCCACCAAGAGGCTCTTCTCCCACACTCTCTTCCTAAAAAGAGGGAATATTAGGACAGAGCAAGAACCCCATGGAATTGGAGACTTCCATGCATTGAGTTGCTCATCCATACTGAGTTTCTAAATGTTCCTCTGTATCAATGATAGTTTTTCTTCCCACAAAGGTATCAGTCACCCTGAAGCATTAAGCAAACCAAAAAAGGTCATTTTCCAGCAATACACGAGTGGTCTCCACCAGCCAGGAACACACTCCACTCTACCTTACCAGGTTTGGCCATGCTACTGGTATCCAAGTAACACACTGCCATGCAAAACACATGTAGTGAAAAATATAAGAGGTGTAATAGTAGATATACACCTCAAACTCATGTTTTCTCCACAACAACCCAGATGCCAATTTTCTTTTCATAAATCTTGGGACCCAAGCCAGGCATACAAGGCTAATAATTACCTAATGAACACAGAATGTTGTTTCTCAGAGAAATTAGAATCCTCTGTACAGAAATCTACAACCACACTTTCTGCCACAAAATACAGGAATCTAGAGGAAAACCAAGTAAGAGATTATTTACTCCAAATCCAGATTGAGGGTGGAGGCAAATTCAAAATGACAGGGGAACCAGCTTGCCCATCTTTAAAAAAGGACACACAAAGCTGGCTTTAAAAGCCTTTTCCTGTTTTCATTAATGAACTTGGATTTCTATGTCCCACTGCCACCCAAACCAGGCCATAGCTTCAACTTCAATAGCCAATTCACCAGGATCAGAACTTTCCAGTCCCTGAACTTCAGCTGTGCCAATTCTGTGAAGCCTTAGAGCTAACTAGTGCAGGAATCCAAGCACAAGTCTTGGAGCAAAAAGCTCAGTGTCTAGCTCTGCTAGAGTTACTCTAAAAGGTCCACAGACCATCACTCCCATGTCACTATGCACCACTACACATGTCTAAATGCTTATTTTTCATATATAAAAATAAGCATAATGAGCCACAGGAGGAAAGCAGGAAAATAAGACAGTCATATGACAAAAGAAGCTGATCAATTTAAGTTTTGTGACTGTCAGCATTTTAAAGCTCAAGGAACAAATATGACAGGCTCCCTGAAAACTCATGGTAACGAGGTAGGAGAAGAAAAAAATATTTAACTGTACTCAGGTTCAACTATGTTTAAAAATAACATTTCCTTTCTCATATCAGCATCATGTCAATACAATCTGGTATGTGAACCGATGCTAATACACAGGCCCAGATCCTCAGCTGATTTACATCACTAGCTTTAAATAACAATGCATGAATGAACAAAGTCCCTGTTTTATAGCATCCTCCCTTTCAGCTTTTCCCTTGTCTCAGTTCATTTCCCCGTGGCATGCTTTGTTCTTAAAGCAGTCTTAACCACTCATACATCAAAATATTTAATCAACATTTCTTAGTCAGAAAATAATCCTGCTTTAGACTGATTCAGTGGGAGACTCTGCAGTGGATTCAACATAAAAAAGGGTCAGAATGCATTTCCGAGGGTGCTTTAGAAAAATCAATGCTGACATGTTTTTAATGAAAATCAATAAGTGACATTATCTAATGAAACAAACATCCAGCAGCACTGCTGCCAAGCCATTTAGCCAATCAGTTTCGGAAGCAACCAGTGAGGTAAAGCTTGAGCGTGCAAGTAACGTGCTTTAATAAAGTACTACTTTGTTAAAAAAAAAATGAGAATTTCAAAATCTGTTTCCTCTGAACAATGACTCAAGGGCTTACAATTTCCCTTCTCCCTGTTCCCTCGCTCCCCCTCCCCAACGCGAGTAAATCAGCCTTAGGAACCAGTGTCACGGTTCCTCTAACACTGTCTCTCCATTGGGAACCACCGACCCGTGGAGCTGCCGGGAATGCTTTGACAAGCTGTGGTGCAGCCTCAGCAGGGGAGAGAGATCCATTAAAAGCTGAAGTTGTGAAACTCTTTAGAAGAGGCCTGTCCCTTCTCAAAGTAATTAATTCTTTGACTGCCACACCGAGATGCAATGAATGAACACATACTCTCAGGAGTAACAACGATGCCAATGGGGAGAAGCTGTGCAGACAAAGAATACAAGTGCTCACTTGAATTGGTTAGACTCTCTATATGTAAACCAATGCTGCTACACACATGCCTGAAAAATCAACAAAACTCAGAAGAAATCTGCCTCATATTGCAATATTTACAATAGGCAGTACTTTACACTCACATATTTTTTATCTACCCCCTGTTGGAGCCACCACTAACTTTTCTGTGCAACTGATAACATCAGCATTCCCAAAGCTCCGGATGTAGGCACATGCATGCAGGGTCTCTCCCAGCCACAAGGACAGTCACCTCAGTGAGACTATAACATAGCCACTACTCCATCCAAATACAGCAGGCAGACCTGCAGACTGAAGCAATGGGCTTGAAGAACATTGCTCTGGCCATTGTGGGAGTCACTGCAACATGCAAGTGCAACAGAACTGGTCCCATATGCCTTGCATGCAGAGAAGCAGGCATTCCACTTATTTAGGCTCTGTGAATTCAATTAGGATTTGAATAAGTCACTCTCAATACCAAGCAGTCTCTGATTTTGGTCAATATCTTCTTGGGTCTAACTGTACCTATGCAAAACTCTATGTTCTGTCTGCAAGTTTTAAACTACAGCTAAAATGAACCAAAACCAGAAATCAACCTATTTGTTAGCAGAAAGTCAGTCTGAGGGGAAAAAAAACACACATGCAAAAGTTACAGAATCACAGTCAGAACAAGTGTTCATCTGTCCATTATTAAATGAGCTACCAACAAACTGGTAGCTGCAAGAATAAACCTTCCCATCCAGAGATACACAGCAAACCCTCACCTCAGTGCTAGTTCTGTGTCTTAACTCATAGCTTAAAAAAAGCCCAAAAAAAGAAAACCAAACAAAACTCAAAACTAAACTGTAAAAAACAAACAGCTCTAGCCAGTTCCACTGTTTTAAATCCCACTGTTCCAGAAGTAACAATGAAACAAACAAAACATTCCCCTAAAGGGTATGAAGTATTCATGCTTTCCAGGAAAGTTAGCAAATTGAGTAAACCCAAGCACAAATGTAGGATGTCTTGTACATTTCAATGAAAACTAGCAATATCTGAGGACAGATTTGGAACAAAAGCCTACCCATGGAGTCAACAAGACAACTGCAAGATTCATTACAAAGTCAGACATGGTGTTTTGGCTTCTGGCTGGACAGAAGGCTGTAGCATTAACACATGGTTCATTACAGCAGAATTAGAGCCTGGTTATTCAGTACTGCAGAAATTAGGGATGGTACACATCAAAAGGACTTTCCCATGAAAATGCAAGGCCTCCAGTCCAGCCCTAGAAAAAAAAAAAAAATCACTAATTATGGTGCAGAACCTATTTACATTCACAAAATACAACTTCTGTTTGGCAGTTCTTTGTCTTGATTTTTTTCCACTGCAAAGGATTTCAAAGTCATCTTCATGAAAAGATGCAATTGAATATTTTTTTCTATTACAGCAGAAATTTGAACAGAATTAAGATGTAAAAACCACACAGTAACGAGAATGAATTTAACATTTTCTCTTTGCAAGCGTACAATGATGTTTTATTAGCAGGATAAATTACTTTGCACCTCATAAGCAATGACTGTTACATTGAATTACTGTTGCAGTTCAGACAGTTACATGTAATCCATCAAAGAAGATTTTAAGTCCTTTCTGTTTAATGGCTAATTCCTCAAAACACAAAATATGTGAACTCATGCAATTAGTCTCCTACAGAATGAAGGTAGTGAAGATGTCACAAAATAAGTAAATGTTTTCAAGTAAAGCAACCCAAAGATCCTGAGGGAAATAAGAAGCTTCCTTAGTATTAACAAAATGCTTTCAAAATGCTTCTAACAAGTACAGTATTCTATATCCATTTGTACTGAAACTCTCATGGTAAAATATGCTATTCAGGATAATGAAGAACACTGCAATCTCATTTAGCAAGTAGGATGCATTTGAAGGGTTTTTACTGAAAACAGGTTCAAGTCACCAGGAGCAAACCATGTAACTATGAATGTCTACACTTTCTTAACCACTGCTTATGGCTGATTACAATGTTTAAAGACCAGCAATGAAAAAAAGGCCTCTTCCACTTTAAAAATAAATCATTAAAATATCCAGCTTTTAACCATTTTCCTTATTAAGTCTTCAACATCAGATTCTCAATTGGTGCAAGTCAAAGGGTTACTTCAGTATTAACAGAGATCATATTTTTTCTTCCAGCTAAACTTTCATGACATTTTAATTATGCACAAGGTTTCAGAGAAGATACAGATAAATGAGGCAGTGCCTCAAGAGTTTACACTTCTTGTTCTCCATTTTGATCTGAAAAGAACTGAATCATAATTTTGATGCTGCTAGGAACCCATTTGGTTTGTAATCAGTTTCCAAAGAACTCATAAACCCCCTTCTGAGTGCCACTCTCCTTAGCTTGCAACTTGTCACCCACCTCCTGCTTCTCACGACCGTAACATGAGCTGGCCTGGGTGTTCACTAACAAAAGTAGGACACAAATGCAGGTATTCCCATGCTTCATACATGAAATTATCAAGAGTTTTCTTCAAGTCTGTGAGCCTTTCAAGAAGGTGAGAAGAGAGTAATTGGTGAGGGATGGTTAGCAGTATAGTAAACAATACGAAAGGAAGCAATATGGGAGGAGATGAAAAGTGAGCTCAATCCTAATATACAACTCAACCTCTCCAAACTGATCTGTGTACAGGTACTACCATGAATGTGTAACTGCACTGGAATACAGTGCTGCTAAGTGTTCATAATTTGAAGTGACATTTATGAAAAATACTAGTTATTGTACTTGTCACTGATTGTTTCTCTTTTACATGGGCTACTCTATCTAGCAGCCACTTGGTCAGTTCTCTTCTTGACACTTGCTAAACTAATCTGATTAACTAAATCCCCAGAAGCAGCTAGCACATTTTCTAAATGGCTGGCTAGCTGGAAGGTTTCTCCTGCCTTATTGCTCTAGCTGACTCAGCTGGATGGATGGCTGACTCTCCCCAGAGGACAGCCAAATGAATGGCTTTATAGCTCTCGTTCCCCTGGCAATCTGTCACTGAGTTTAAAAGGAACCTTCCCATTCCTCATCCCTACTGGTTATAAAACAGTGCATCATTAAGCAAACAAACCTGCAGCAACATCCCTGACACCTTTCAACACATTGGACATGCACAAGTTTTGTAAGTTAGACATGGAAGCAGTTCAGAAAAATCTTTTTACATGTATATTTACAGATACATACTTTGAACTCACACCCACTCTATACACACACCAATTTTTTTTTCAGAAAGGGAAGGAGCAAAGGGAAAAGGCAGAAACACAGCTTGATTATGTACTTTTACTATTAAAAAAATGCCAAAGCCAACAACCAAAATAATGTCTTGGTTTCTCTGACATAATGTATCTTGATTATAGTAAAGGAAAATTAAGTCCCTTCTTACAGAATGAAGAGAATAATGACTTCTACAGCAATTACCCACTCCAATACAACACGAAACATACTCAATTTTCAGTTTAAGTTTTACTTTTCAAGCACCATGTAAGGAGCAGCCAGATTCCAATAAATCTTATTCCAAAGTATCACTTGGATCTGGCCTTTCATCTGTAGGATCCTCTCTGGATCCAGGATTCCTATGTCAGACTTCCCTCAGAGCTCAATACCTTTCAGTATTAACTCCAAAGCTCTACAGACTTATCAGCTTCTCAAGCTCTACCATTTGCCATCTTGCTGATACATTTCAAGTGATTTTATTAAGCAGTAGCAAATATGTAACTGCACAAGGATGACTAAAAAAATTAACTTGGGCAGAGGGATGGAGAAGTCTTAAAAGATTTTCCCTCTTCCCTCCTTCTTCTGAATAACTGATTCCATTTCAGAAGGACCTTATACATCAATTTGTACTAACAAAAGCATAATGAAAAAGCCAGTCAATTCTTCACTCACTGTGAGGGAACATAAATGAATTCCACAAAAGAACAACTGAAAGCAATCAGATTCACTTTCTGCACAGCTGGGAGAAATGCAATGCTCTTACTTATGAAAATAGGACTTGAAAAAACCCCAAACCTTGAATTTCCTTTCTTCAGCACCATCAACCCATTTCAGTGAAGAGAGCCCACCTTTCAACTACAAACTGGCAGAAGTGAATCATCACAGCAAATGCTATGCCCTTCAAAGCTACTATAAAAATGTCCTCTAGGCTTTTCAGAGGTAGAACTACCTCCACATCTTCAACAACCAGCATACTCTTTTAAAAATGCCTTTGTTTGTTTGTTGTGGCTGGACAGAGGTCATGATGAAATATGCAGCAAACTGGATGCTCAGCTTATTTATATCCTCTCTCAGAACTAGAGTTATTAGATCAATTTTCTTGCAAGCAACATTTGAGGGAATCCTCCCAGACAACATCCTGCATCATGTGTCTGACCACAACTCACCACACATCAGTTCCACAGTTTAATGTATATGAACAGAGAATTCTCAATGAAAGCATCTCTAGACTAACTACTTCTTATGCTTAATAACAGGAGTGCTCTTTTAAGGGCTTTCTGGACTTGGAAGATCTTCCTAGACCACACTTTCAAACCTAGCAGGTACAAAGTTCTGGCTCACATGGCCTGGTAACACCTGTCGACTGGCTGACTGAAAGGCAAAAGGCAAATAGCTGCACTGTTTGGCTACTACTAATGCAATGAGCTTGAAGCAATTCACCTGACCTCCTCAGCCTCCTGAGTCACCATGTGGAAGAGTCAATAAGTAAAATGCATCTGATTAACTATTAAACACTCCCCAGTGACAAAGACTGATACCGTGTCTGGGGTGTACAGGATTTGCCAACTGTGCTATCCAGTCCAGTCATGCTGGCAACCTGCCTAGATACCCTGACTAATACCTTCATACCATAGAGGTATTGGAAACCAAGAAATATAGACTTCCCTTAGAACTGCATCAAAGTATGTTCCTTGATACATAAACTTCTGAAAGAGGAGTTGAAGGTCAGGGGAATAACTAGAATCCACTTAGCATAAATGAAACCCACAGCTTAGCTACATCTGTTAGCTGTGAAAAGCACTTGCTAACTAAATACTCCATGGGAATAGAGTAGACCAAGTCAGTCCTTCCCACATTGAACTCAAGACTTCACTAATGAATGCATTACATGTGGGACTGCAAAAAGTAAATCCCAGGCTGAGCAAGCTTCTCACCTAGACCAAGTATATCCTAATTACACCATTGTCACGGATGGCAAATTGGATCATTGTAAGAATAGCATTCAGCAGTTATTTTTAAAGACACAGTGGTGAAACCAAGAACTATGATACCTTTATACCAGGTACACTGGTATTGAAAGCTTGCCCAGTCAAATGGAAATGACTGCCAGTAAGTATCAATGTTGTCTTTTCAGATGCCTTATAAACAACACACCAACCATCTTCTCATAGCCATGTACCTAGTAAAAAATTAGAAGAAACTGGCAGATGATCAAGTACTCAGACACAACCAAGTAGAAGCCTAGTTTGAGAATCAGCAGTAGGTAGACAATGTTTCCATTCCCCACCTAACTGTTAATACATGTCACATGCAAGCAAAAAAACTACTCATCTATACATAAGTTTATGTGAACAGCTATTGAATTTTTCTAACCATCACAGATATCTCAGCAGCATGGGACCAGACTCCCCTGTTTGTTTCTCTGGTTTTCATTTCCTTGCCCCATGCAAAGCTCTCCCATGCTCAGCTACAGGAAGGATCACTGCCCTGGACAAAGTGTTCTCTCAGCCTATGAGGTTACCACCATTACTGCAGGTACCCCCAAGCAAAAGGGGAAAAAAAAAAAAAAAAAAAGGATTTTTAAATGGCAGCTCATATGGAAAATATTCTGCCAGGAGAGGAGAAAAATGGAGCTGGAGGATGGGAGATGATGATTTCCAATAGATAGGATAGCAAGATGAAGTGGAATAGTGAAGTTCCAATTCTAAGCTGTTAAGAGGTGAGGTGATTTGTTACTTCAAAGATATCCGTAAGAACACCAATGATAAACAGGGAATGATATGGTGCATGCTGCTTGGATCCAAGTCTCCCCCTTGCACACTGCCTTCCCCCATTTCCAGATACCTGGCAGTATTCCCTAGATGCTCACTAACTGCTGGAAAAGCAAACACCAACTCTGCACAATCTGAAAGGGGAAGAGGAGAAAAAGGATGGGAGTGAAAAGAGAATTGCTTTTTCATTCACACTGAAAACCCAGAGATACACACAGTACAAGTAAGGGCAGAATAGAGCCTTTAAATATTTAGTCTTCTCTGAAACTTCCACACTAATCATTTAAGCCAACATCTTAAGAACCTATGGAATTATCCAAAGCCTTTCTGTTAAGCTAGTTCTAAGGATACAATCAGTTCCTCTCCTGCCCTGACATCACACAAAGTGACTCAAGCAGCAGTTAATAAATCTAAGCCCCTGTGATAGATTTCATCTGCCATAGGAGAGAAGAAAAAAAAAATCTGGACAGGAAACTGAAAAGTAAAAGAGAATCTGAGGAAAATCTATTCATTGATCAGAGGAATGAGAATACTAAATTCCACTGGCAAACAGCAGCCTGGCAAAGAACTCATCGAGACCACTTCCGAGTGCACTGGGACAGCTTTATCCTGTATTATACCAGCTAACTTGCTGAGAAGTGCAGCACGTTTTTATATGCATCCATCCAGAACTGCAATAGTCAGACCACTGAAATCCAATTTTTTTTTAATGCATTCAAAACAGCACTATCCTGTGCAAATCCAGACTCAGATTCTAAAATTCTTCATCACAAAAAATGTGTCAAATGAATAGCTTGTCTCTAATTGGCACATCATAGTGGAGAAATTTCCATGTTCTATAACAGGAGTCTCACAATGGGAAAAAGGATCACTGTCTTTGAACTGAACTCTCTAAAATAACTTACAGTAAGCCCACATCTAAAAAAACCCAAACAATCTCAGAAGCCATAAAACTAAGCAGCCTTTGCCCTATACTACAGAGGATTACACATAAATTCAAGCACAGATTTGTTGAAGAATGGAAGGGTTTAAAACCTGTAGAGAATAAGAAGGTTAACAAACACTACTGAAGTTAATGTTAAAAACTAGTTTCAGTCCATTTGCACATTCAGAAGCATTCTGGTTTGAATTTCTTCACTGAAACCAGATGTCTTCACTGATCACCGGAATGCACATACTACAGCATAATCAGCTTCTCCTGGTCACTTTGTGCCTACAATGCATCTGAAGAAATTAGGGAATCTCAGAGAGGAAGCAGCTAAATGCTTAACCTGATGATTACTCTGAAACACAGCTTTCAGTGTTGAATCCTGAAGCAGTGTCAGAGCAGAACTCAATCAGGAGAAAATGTACATGACCAAGAGACAAAAAGCCTCGCAGGGAATTAATGCTATCTAGTTGCTCTGTCATTGCATGCAGTCAAATAGATGTTATAATAGTGAGGCAGCATGTTATGGAGACAGCTGTAATAATTAGAGCTTTAACGAGGTCTAACACAAAACACTACAACATGGCAATGTCATGATCATCTTCGCTCTCAAGCTGTCCAACTGAGAAGGGAGGTTGTGCTTATATTAGCTTATATTAGCACACCACTTATCTAGTTTCTAAAAGCAGAACTAAAACCTTCTGCCATGTGCTGACACCTGGCTGATGTCCAAACTCGTACTTCATTTGGCATTATCACTGAAAAATGGAAGGCTTAAGCAAAACTGGAAGGAGATGAGAAGAAAGACAGTTGCCCATTACTGTTAGTTCATTCCATGTGCCCACTCCTACAGCTTTTAGGAGACAGAAATCTTCCAGAAATCACATCAGGAAAAATTAAGTTTACTAAATTCACCAGTTCATAGTTCCCCTTTTTCTCCCCCAGAACTATATCACAACACCAGTTCTGTGCAAGCAGCCTGAAGGTAAATTTAATCTCAACAATGAGTTATCTGGGTAATACATATTTTGTGCATAACCAACATCCCTACAATGTATTTCCTGACTTCAGAAAACAAGATGAGCATTTTCTGGAAATGTGAGCCCCACACATAAGCTTTACATAACGTTTTTAACATTGTTTCCCACCAACTGACTCCTGCCAGGCTACAACAATGCTATTCCTAGCACAGAAACAAGTTGTTTGGCTCTATCCCAGCTCTATCCAGTGATAAGAGTGGAAATTACTCACTCCAGGCTAGGCTGAGTGCCCCAGCTCAGTGACAGGTAACGGGTTTTTTCCCCAATAGCTTCCACCCCTCCTCTCCCCCTTGCCTTTCCTTAACCACAGCATATCTGCTTCATTGTTAAACTCTCATTTCCCTGTATTCCCTGGATCATGGGAAATAAAATGGTGGAAGATGGAATGGTGGAATGGTACCCAGCAGCCCTGTTTTCCACATTTCAGAAGTTCCCAGAACCTTGTCAGAGAAGTAGTTTTACAAGCTAAGATCAGCTAGATGACAGAAACAAGAATATGGTGATTTTTGTCATCAATTTGCATACATATAGAGAAAGGATAATATGAGAAAAGTAATGAACAAAGAACATAGCAGTCCATGAAAGAAAAAGTGCATAAAAGATTGAGCAGGCAGGGTCATGTATTTCAGCAAAGTTTCCTACTGGTTTATTAATTAAGAGAGACAGCTTTTCAGAAACCTTGCAGCAACAGGGGCTCTCCCATATTCAACGTGAGCACAGTTTAACTGCTAAAGACCTCTACCTAGGAGAAAGCATTTTTGATGTCAAGAGAAAAACAAAACCAAAAAGATTAAAAATCACATACTTCCAAAGACATGAAAAGAGTTTGAAGGGAGGGTATGAGGTTAATGAAAATACTATCCTTAGTCTATCATAAACTCATAATGGTCCTACACCAATTGGAGGAAGGAAGCCTTTTCCACTCTCAGCTCTATTCTGTCTGACCTGCTGGATAACTTACTCCATAAAGCTATCACTTTGCAGTGGTCATTCCCATACTCTAGGAGGTTCTGTAGAGAGCAGGACCTGCAAAGCCTCCAACATCTCTTTCCATCAGGAATGCCTTTCATGAAGAAAGGAAGGATAATAATAGCCAGGACATATGATTTATCATTCTTTTGACAGTCAAAGTAAGCTTGAAGTGCACTCCTCTTCTCTAGCCCCACCTTTTCTGGGTCTGCCTAGCACATAGTGGTAAACAAACTATTTTACTACTTGACTGATACCCCAGTGCTCCATGAGCTACAAGGCTATTAAAAGGCATGCACATTCCAGAAGGAATGTAAACACAGCCATAGCAAAATATTCAGCAGTCACCTATAACAGCATTCCTAAAAATCAGGAAACACTCTGCAGAACTTCTTTCCCTCCAATCCCCCACTGATTTTTATATTAAAAAAACAAATCCAGTCTCAAGTGAACAAAGCTAAGACCATGAAGGTTCTCATTTTCCTCTAAGCATTCAATTTGCTAAAGCATTTTAGCTAAAATTCCTGCTTAGTCACGCCTGACACAATCTAGTCTTTTAGGCAAACATTCCCTCCATTCTATGTGCTGTGGCTGCCAGCCAGTTTTCAGTTGATGTACTCAGTGTTTTTCTGCTTGTGTCCAAGCACAGTGAGATCTCCTAAACCTGCTCTCACACAGCAGTTTTACCCTTGTGTATGCTCTCCATTTATAAACAAAGCATATGCATATTTATGTATAGGCAGGTCTAAATACATGCACATTCATTTTAGAGGCAGCAAACAAAAATGTCAGATCTTCAAACTTAGGCTACACACAAGAAATGTAACAATCACATGCTAAACATCTTTCTGCAAACAGCAAATGGGCATTATTCTTTATGCTGGAATTTAAGCTTTATTGCAGGTTGTTTTAAATGAAAGGCTTTGTCACTATGGAAAAATACAAATAGAAAGATATAATAATAACTTCCATTATAAAAAAGAAAATCAAAGCCACAAAAGACAAAAAAACCCACAAAAACTGTCAAGGCTTCTACAAAAGGAAACCGAAAAAGAGGGACAAACTCAAACCTTCTGATTAGGTATCAGACTCAGAAATTTTCACTGAAAATACAGTTCAGAAGCATTTCCATCTCAAATAGCTTCTTTAAAATCCAGTGAGTTCTGTCTAAGACAGACAAGATTTTTTGTCAAACTAAAGGGAGAAAAGATCTCAGGTGTTGGTCCACTAACTGATGGCCATTCTCTCTACCAGGTCCTACCTCATTTAGTTAGCTACTCAGTCTTGAGATTAGAGGCAAGAGTGGGCTAACATGATCAGAAAGAAAGAAAAGAGGAAATAATTTTCCTGTTACCTGCAATAGTGATCTTTGGATGGCAGATAGCAAAGTGGTTTCCAAAACTATTCTGCCACGTCCGTAATGGCAGATGGGAGTTGGAAAGCAAGGGCAGAAAGTCCAAGGAGTCCAACTCATGATTGGGTCTTCCTGATGCTGAGTTGAAACTCTTCTGCTTTTGGCAGGCAGCAGGTATTTCCAGTGGAGACAAGAAAAGCTAGGAAAGAACTTCTCAGCCCTTCAGGCCACCAATAATCTTTTCTACTCCTGATACAATACATCCATGCCCTGTCCTTCTCAGTGCAGGAAAACCATTAGATCTCTGTTCTCTTCCTGTGCTATTCTTAGGTTTCTGATGCCTGAAGCTGCAAGCATATTAAGTTTCCTTAGGTTGAAAGAGCACAGTGGATGTCTCCAAACATTCAAATCTTTCTTCTCTTCTAAGAGCAGCAAGTCCTTTCTTCAGTTGTGCCTGCTCAAGTTTTTTCCAGAAATGCAGCAGAATAGCTCCTGCTTTGGAAACTGCTAATTGCTCCCCAATATATGATTAATTTCCAAGTGATGGCTTTAAGATAGTTGGTCCATTGCCTCAGCTCTAATTATATTTCTCATGTCAATTAATTAAACCATGCTAAATGAAATTGCAGGTTTTATTTCAAGTTTAGGGGGAAAAAAGTCATGGGATACAATTAGATGTTACCAGACGTGATCTCAGCAGGTTTTCAATTATTCTATGTATAATAGGTCCCTAATTCAATACAAAGCTGTAATTAAGAATGTAATTAACTTGTGGCATTCTACTGATGTCATACACCACAAGAACACATAACGAGCTACAGTTTTAGAACAGAATCCCTAATGGATTGGTCTGTTTCACTGAGAATGAATTAGGTACATAAAAATAATTTATTATGGGAATCTGGCCAACATAATGGCTGCATTTAAAAAAAACAAGCAAAGTATAAAACAAGAGCCAATAAACTTTGTTCTGTCAAGGACAATATGACCAGAACCCAAATCTGCATTTAGTACCTGTGGCATGGAACTGGTGGACTCACCTTCAAAACTGAGGGCTCACTACCTGTATCTACACAGCTCTAGAGAACAGGTCTAGAAGCCCAGCAGGTTTGTAGATGTATCTAGTGATAACCTGGTTGTGGACAGCCTGTCTGAACAGGAATAGCAGCAAATTAAGCTGCCTGATGTTGTTTTGGTGATACACGGAGCCGTTCTATGTACACAGCAGACAGAGTGCCACGTGCTTTGCAGATCATCTTCCAGACTTGAATGAAGCAGAGCTTCTGGGTTTGCTGTCTGCATTAATCTTCTGGATTTCAGTCTGAGTTTTATAGCATACCATGATGCAGCCAATCTCTGTGCTATCACACCACTCACCGAACTTAGGAGAAACCCTCCAGGTCGCTTCTCCTTATGAAAGGAAAGCTTGTGCTTGGGAAACAGACTGTACCACTCTGCTGTCTAAATCAAAGACTTCTGTTCTCATGACTTGGATTTATTTATTTTTTTATATTTCTTTTTTTTTCCCTGTACTCTTGTTAAAAACCTAATGAAAAGAAGCTAAAAAGTCACAGGTTCTTCTTCCCATGACCTCTACAGTTGACAGATTTTCAAGACACACACTGTTCTAAGCTGGTTGCATTGTGGGCCCACGACCATCCCCTAGAGATATACCAGGTATTCTAACATCCTTCCACTGAACCCTCCATTTCCATTTTCTTTTCTTTCTTCACAACTTTATTCTCCTGTGATCAACTGTCAGCTAGTGAAATGGAAACACACATTGACCTGTCCTACATCAGGACGCTAATTTTGAATGTCATCATCACAAAAATGTTCTGGAGCTCATCTACCCACAGAGAATTTTTTTCTGAGTAGTTATCACATACAAACATGTTCAAAAGTTACCTGAGAAGCCTCCTTTAATTCCCTAAAATATAATTCCAATCAACCTGACCCAGACCCTGTCTTTATACACTTTGCTAATGCTATCAGTTTATAATCAAAATGGAACTGATTGAATTAATGGCCTTAATTAACAGTAAAGGTTCTTTGAATCACATGATGTCTCTTTCAGATCAAAGTGGCACAATAAGAGCCTGAGTTCAAATCTATTCCCATGTATCCAAGGTCTTTCTTTAGGATTCTTACTCTTTTTTCACAGCTCAAGATGCTGGCACTTCATGAATCAATCTCAAAGGATATTAAAAGCAGCAGGAATAGCCTACAATGAGCCAGAAGGTTCCTGCACAAAAAAAAAAAAGAATGCTAAGTTTGCCAAGGAAAGCACTAAGAAAGTAATAAGGAAATCCAGACTTAAACTTAATTCATCTCCACATACATATGCATTAAGACACAGCCTTTAATGACATTTCTTCCAGGGAACTTCTGCCTAAGGCTGACAGAACGGACAGCTGCTCACCATTTCTTTATCATTTTGTATAACCTTAGATGCTAATTCAAGACACAACATTGAAGTGTTGCATTGAATTATTAAAATTTTGATCAACTTTTAATGGAAATTAGCATGTACTACACAGAACACTTCAGAAATATTAGTACATTTACTCACACAACACTTTCCTGGAACAGAGTTTTCTCAAGTTTTAAAAGGGTGAACTGCAGTACAGCAAAATTAGTAACTATACTCTCAGAAGCATCTGCTAATACTGATGCCTGATTTAGAAAACCTGTGGTCTAAAGAGTACAGTGTTAGTGTAAGTTCTGAGCAAGACTCTTGCTTATGTTAGAGACAGTTATAAAAAATATGAAAGCATAACAAAAATCTGCTTTTTCTTTCAAGCATAGTGCTAAGCTATGGCAGGAACAGGAACAGAATATAGCTCCCCAGAGTGTTAAACTTCTTGTTATATTTTACAATCTCTTCTCCTTCCGTAAGATACAAGTTAACCTGCAAACTTATCCAGCATGTCTGGATCCAGCAACTAAAGATCAAAGAGGGATTCAGAAAATGGAGTCCTGAATGCTAAAGGAAGCTTCTAAGAGGTAACACAAGATGGTTAGAGCCAGATATCCTCTGCCTGTCTTCCTTCTGTACTTTGCATTTGGCTCGTGAGGGCAATCTCGTGGTCTTTGAAGGACTATTAAAAATGATTTCTAGGATGCTGTCCCCAACACTGACTATGAAAAACAGGAACAGCCACAGAAGCTGTTTATACTCAAAAATGCCAAAGTTCCTTTCTGCATAGATCGAGGTTAAACTCATGCTGAGCCTGTTACATCTACACACCTTCCAGCTTCTGTAACAAATGCAAGCAGAAGTCCACAGACAATAACCTCCTTCAGTACAAAAACTGGGATTTTTTCCCAGGAAGCTATCCATCCTGTGTACGAAATGAGACGGCAGTCCCGTAGATAACCACCTGTTCCTTAACCCTTGTCATGCCCTGAAATTGCTTCCTCCTCCTTTTCTGCATGAAACAGAACAGAGGAAGGAGGCTTTCTGAGAGCCTCTGTGACTCCCCAGCTTTTGCCCTGGAAACTGGACCCATGATGGTTTATGACAGTTAAAGAGGAACACACCCAAGAAAATCTGTATGCAGCTCCACTAGCTGAGATACAGTGTGCCCCACAAAGAGAAGATTCTCAGAATCATGCTGCTGTCACCCTCTCAATTCTGCATTAAGAATAGATTAAACCAAATTTTCAGACTTAGAAGTCTGGTAACTTGGAATAGATTTTTTAATAGAATTAGACCAAAAGCTACACAGTATCAAAAATACTTTTAACCCCTTTTTATGTACCTTTTTTTAAGCAGGGACATGTTTGCAGAAGTCATCTGCAGTTATGAATCTTACTTAGTAAAACTGAATGCTAGCATTCATACATCCTCACCATCACTTCAGAATGTGAGATTAAGGAAAACACCATCTATCTTTGCCTCTAATAGTGAAAATCACAGGATCTAACCCAACAAGTGCTGCCCATGGAAATTATTCTAGCTGGCTGGAACTCAAGATTTCTAGCTGGCTTTGTTCTCAGAAACAACTGAAGCACTTTACAGAAACTTTTCCAAATCAGTCAGAAAATATGCAGCACAAAAAACCTTCAGCTAAAACTGCTACAGCTTGAGAAAGTCCTATTTTAAAAGGGTAATGTAGTGAAAAACATTGAACATTTAATAGAGATGTGATTTTCTGATATACAGATTCTTGCCACATGAGATAGAAAATTGTGATTAAACTTCTTTTTTTTTTTAAACTACCAATTCAAAGAAAGAAAACAAACCCCTCAGTTTTCCTGTACTTCCCTGACTTTTTTCAATATAAACACCAACCATTAGGAAATCACATATGCAATGAATTAGACCACAAACCTTTCATCTCAAACTGCTTTGAAATGTTGCTTAGTAAACCCACTAGAGTTCATTTTTCCAATCAAGAAAGGTTTCTTCACTAAGTCTTCACATTGTGAGTATACCATGTGGTTCACATTTTCTGTTTCTTCAAAAGTTTCCCAAAAGCTCACTCTGATTTCATTTTCAGTTAAGAGCAGCTTAACTCTGAAATGCAGTGAGACAAATTCAAAATTACAAGGTAGGGGGCAGGTCATATTCACCCTGTACTTACGTAGAGTGCCATTTACTTTTGTGCCATGTTGGTATCAGATTTACATTTCAATTTAAACCCAAGTATATTTCTTCAAAGATGATCAGAAATTAACAAAATCATAGGCTGGCAACATACAATTCGCTTTCTGAGAGGAAGGTTGGATGACAGAGTAATAGTATTGGCTAACCAAATCCACAAAACAAAAGCACAGGTAACAGAAAAGGAAGCTTCCCAGCTGCATCCTTTAACATTCAGTGAACAGAAATACTAACTGCTGTATTTCATTGTTTTTCAAATCTGGGAGACTTTCTGTGGTGTGTGCCCAACTTCAGCCACACGTGCCCTGATTCACCCTACATAACTGAGGCATCTAAAGGTGGACCTCACTTGTCCAAGATTTTGATGATGGGATAAAGGCCATTTTGGAATCAAAAGATCACATAATTTCTTACTCTTCTGTGATCATAGGTACATAGAGTAACTTAGGATCTGAAGTTAATACTTAAGTTAGAGTTTAAACCTGTGCAAATGGTATAGATTTCCACAAAGTGCTGACCTCTTAACAGAAGCTACAAACCCATATACTTTTTAAAAGGTAAGTCTGTATGGATTGAATTAATATCTCCTATGCCTTCAATAGTAGAATATCAACATCTATGTATAGATAACTTGTTTTTCTCACCATGGTCAAAGATATAGACAAAACTTTCAGCTGAAACCCAGGGACCACTGAAATAAGCAGAACCAGATTCACTTGCAGTACATAGGGATGACAGTGCCCACACAGCAGAATTTGCTTCATAGCAAAAGAGCTAGAACTTGATCAGCTAATAGCTTATGCCAGTGTCACAGCAGTTATTTCTTTAACATTAGAACACAGTAGCAAAAAGGTCAGCATATTCCTAAAGTTTAGGTGAGTTTGGACCACTGCTAGTTTGATTCAATACAGTTTGATAAAAAGCTGAGAAATCCACTTCAGGATCCATAATTTTATAGGCACTCAGAACTGTAGCTTCAATTCAAACTTTATCCATCTGTCCTACTGACACAAGTGAGTCCTTCTTGTCTCCCCAAATAAACCAAAACCAAGTCAATACAAGTACTCTTTGAATAAACTATTTGCAGTTTATGACTTTCGTGAACAATAGTGCCTAAAGGCATGATTTTTACCTCACATCAGTTCTGACATTACTGCACTACATGATTGTGTTTAAATGTCATCTGATGATTCCTATTAAAGTGCCACAGTTTCATCACTACAGCTAATTTAATTCTAAATGAATTTTCAAAACCAAGACTAAAGTTCAATGGAAGCCTGAAGCTTTGACAACTTGTGAAGCTTTGAGCCCAAAATATAACAATACCCAACTTTAATCTGTGAAACAGGCAAGGCAACAACATGAATCTATGGTTCTTTTGATATCTGTATAACATAATAAAGTAAGACCTTCCAGATGGACATTGCTCTAGAGGCATTCCCAGACCAGCATTTGTCTTATGAAGACCAGTCAGCACTCTCCTTTCATCTCCAGACTACTCGTGACCCTCCAAAGGAAAGAAAGAGAGCATACTAATCCATTATGTCACAAACAATTGGGGAAAAATCCATCTTCTAGTTTGCTGACATTCTAAAGTACAACACATTAGCTTATGGAATCAATTTGGAAATATGACTAATGAGCACCTCCAGTGAATTGCTGAGTATCATCATGCAACACTGATCTTGTATCACAGTGGTTTTCTCCCTGGGTAGAAATGAAACAGTAATAATTCACATCACTATCTAATCAGTTACAGCTATTATTGCAAGAAGAACTTGCAATTTTACCCTAAAGAAGAAAATATTTTTCTACCTATATTATGAGAACAAAAAGGTAGTCAAGTGCAAAAGTCATTCCCATTTTACAGATGAACAAATTAAATCTGAGAGGTTACCTAAACATTCACATTTGCACCTTCAGCTGGAGAGAAAATTAAAGAAAACAGTGAACCTTACATACAATTTCTTACTCCTGCTATTATAAAAAGCATTTTTTCTCTGAGGCTGGATGACAAGAGGGCATGCTAAACAGAAATACATGGTAAGAGTTCCCTATTTCTGAATTATTTTAATGGATTTCCTTCCACAATTGTCAATGGGATGATTATGTATAACAGAAACACAAAGGCATTTAAAACAGTATGAGCTCAATAGCATGTCTCACAAAAGACTGTATTTTTGGACACATAGAAGAAGGAAAAATATAACATTAAGTCATTCTACCAAACAAGACAATTCATTATTTTTTAATAGCAAGCTTTGAATCTTAGACTTTTAGATGACAAAGATATACAATAAAGATATAGCAGGACAGACACAAGAGACTCAGTCAAGAATAATCAAACACTCCAATAATGTCACATCTGCTTTTCCAAGAGGCACAGGCTTTACACGTAGACTAGGCATGTGCAGCTCCCTTTGGCTATCAGTGCCAAAACGTGTCATGTAGAAATTCACTGAACAAGCATTTTATAGCACAGCTGCTGTCTCCAGAAAATGTGGAGCCTTTTCTAGCTGTGCTACCGATACTCTGTATGACTCAAATCCAAATCCTGAATTACAGCTCCAAAGAACCATCTTTTCCATCTAAACAGTTCAATACTGTACACCTGGAGCTGTGAAACAGTTCATCAGGTTTCAGAATACCCACCAGAAAAGCAAAGCAGATAAGAAAGAAATCCTAAGTGAAAAAATCATCATTAAAAATATGGAAATATGAGGAATGACAACCTAAAGTTACTAGGAAGTATGACAAAAGTGTACTACAAATTGTTCCTCTACAAGTTTTTACATAAATATGTTGCAAAACTGAAACCTTCACCATTTTTCAGGCTAATGCTATTCACAAGCAGGTATCCACCCTCACCAAGGGGCAGCCAAATTCAATCTCCCTCTTCCCCAAGGTTCTGATCAGTGAAAATTAACAGGTACTGAGAAGTCAATACTATATTACCTTCTCCACAGTAGTTATTTATTGTATTTGCTACTCTTTATTTCATGACAGCAAAGTGATAGGTCATTTGATTCCACAGAGCACAAACAAACATTCTGGCTCTTTCTACAGAGATATGAAATTAAAAAGAAAAAAAATCACCACATTGAGTCATGCAAAAATTCATCATGTCTAAAAGAATAAAGATGGAGATGGCATAGTTCACTTCCTCCACCAGCACATACACCCCCCTGAACAAATGCTGCCAATGAGTGTAACAAATATGCTACAGCAGCCCAGTAAATACAGGCCAGTGGTCAGTTAGGTTTCACTGTCTCAACAAGTCTAATGGTATTGTACAATGATTGACAGAGTAATTCAGCTGCAGATAAGAAGGCATAAAATAATTAATTAAATAAGAAAACAGTTGGGGCTGATTCCATACCCACTGGCCACAGCAGCAAGGCTCCACCTGGTTACAACAGGCACTGGAGCAAGAGGCATTACAGTAGGCCTGCACCTCACCTGCCCAACTCTATTTCTCTTCCATGTACAAAACATCACTACTACAGGAATGCATTCTGCATCCCAGGCTCCATCCAAAAAACCAACAACCCAACAAAAAGTCAATAACTACCTTACTTCAGCAGCTATGTACTTCTATATCCATTCAAGCCTAAATTCTTTTTATCATCAACATATGACTGAAATCTGTATCCCCAATACATTTCTGCTTATTTCGTCACTCCAGTCCTAGCTCCAGCTTCCTGAGGTATTCCTTTATACAGCCTTGATCTTTCTGCAGTTTTTCTTTTACAAGGCTCATGTTTTTCTGCAAACCCTCATCCTCACTTTTTCCTCCACACCACCCTCCACAGTCTCTCACCCCCAATTAGTCTTCTTCCTCCCTACCCAGAAAGCCTCACTCTCCCTCCCACCTGTTCCCAAACTGATACTTGTCCCTGCCAATGTTCAGACCCCACTTCTCTGCACCAGTCTTCTTTTGCCCACTTCTCTTCCCACCTCATACTCTAGCTTTGTCCTTTATTTATTCAAATTAGGCAGTTTCCTCTTCCAGAAACCTCCTCTGCAGTTAGGAAAGGGGAAGGAGCATAGAGAGCACAAGGATGGACACCGTCCCTACCCACAGCTCTTCTGCTTTGCCCAGGTCAGACTTCTGCAGTCAAGATCTGTAATTGCAAGGAAAGTAGATCTCACCCTGACATGGCATATGCCCATGCATAACAATTTTCATAGAATTTAGCTCTAAGGACACATTGAGTCTTTCCTTGTCACAAGCAAAATCATTCTTTCAACTGCTCCTAACTTGACATCCCATCAAATCAACCCCGGACTGTTTTCTCAGCAATCTCACCAGTCTCCTCCTGGCAAGTTTCATTGCAGTATCAGTTCTGTTCAAAGGAGAGGTCAGCAACTATTTTTAAACAAAGGAAAAAGCAATAGTTTTGCCTCCCCCCTTCTTCCCCCTCCACTAGCTCTGTTCTTGTAAACCACTGAACTCTTGGCTGAAGTTTTGGAAAAGAAAAAATGTATTTAATCTGTGGCAGATGCTTGGCATGCAATGTTTTAGCTGAAACAGTTAACTGTTGGGGACTTTCTAAGAAACTAAACCCAAACTCTTTTAATGACAATTCTAATAAGAAGCAGTACTAGCAGCTCTGTTTGTAATAACAGTGCAAGGAAGTTGAGGGTTTGAGCTTTTGTTGTTGTTGTTGAGGGTGTATGGTGTGTATTCGGTTTGTTTTGAGCTCAGGAAAAGAGCTTTATCTAAAGCATCAAAATGCATTCTACCTGCATGAGGAAATGGTGACACACTAGTGTGAGCCTCATTTATTTGGGCAAAATGTTACAGAATCAGCAAAATGAGAAAAAAACAACAAACACCAGAAATCAAAGCTGTGTTGTTTACCACATACCTCTTATATTCTCTAATCTCTCACTGTTTAATATTCTGCATTACATAGATACTGTAAGCAACTCCCAAAACAATATCCTTCCTTACTGTACTGTCCCATAAACAAATCAAAGCCATTCCACCACAAGTACTCTGCTGCAATACTGGTTTAAGTTGTCCCTCCCTCACTGAGCCCATTCTCTTCTTTGCTTATATAAGCAGTAAGTTGATCCCAAGGTGATACAAACCTACCTTTTATATTAAAAAATAAAAAAAGTATTATATGTGTTTTATCTCCCTGAAGCAGCTTACAGAGGAATTAGAGGCATGCCAGTGTTGGCACAAAAAGGGGGTTGCTCAGTTTTGGAGAGAGCAGAAACCTGGCAGCATCAGTTTACATTGGCTCAAGCTGGTAAGGAACTGCATCCTCAGGCAGTGTAACTAGTTAGAAAATGGAATTTCACAAGGACAGAAACTAACATTTTGAAGTTTACTTTTCATTCTCCCTCAGAAGGAAAAAACCAAATTTTACATAAAGTTAAAATGCATTTCAAAAGTCATTTAGAATGACAAATCTTTTCATAGAAGTTAAAGAGATGGTTCTTTTGTTGTAATAGCAAAACAATATTATAGAAAAATACTAATGATGTGTTCTATACAGTATCTATGCTATTAGTTTATTTGGCTACAGTTACTAGAAGTCAAAATGTAAACTAGTTTCATGTGAAATAGTTAACTTCACAAAAAATATTAAGTAAATTTCAGATGTAAGCAGAATTTTAAGTTTCAAAAATATTTTGAAATTAGGAAGAGCTCAGTTGAAAAATTTTATCAAGCAGAAAAATATAGCAGTTACATAAATAATACAACACTAAATGTATTGGTGGATATATTTCCACATCCATGGTCTGTGATTGCATGTTGCAGTTAATGAGCAGAATCTAGTGGAGCAGCTCCTCTGCTGCATCAGTATCATGGGATATTAGCTTACCTTTTATTTGCTTAGGATTTCCTCCTCATGCAGAATGAAACTGACTTTTAGATGCACTCAGGAGACCATTAAGTCTTTTTTTGTAATTAAGCAAGCTTTTACATTCTTATTTAACTTGCAAGTTTTCATATAAATGTCAAATTCCCAACCACTATTTTGGGGCTTAGGTTTATAGTATTGAAAAGGACAATACACTTACAGTCTCCCATTGCAGCAGGTTTGTGATTCATGATCTTAAGGAGGATCACAGGACTAAAAGCAGCAAATGCAGAAATCCTGGTAGCAACAGACATTACTGTGTTCATGATAAAAATACTAAAAACTTCACACTCCTACAAATGTATAGAAACTTTGCAACTATTGTAGAGAAAAAAAAAAAAAAAGGGAAAATGTTATTTAAGAAAAAAACAATTAACAAAAGGGGTGTTTGACCTTAGACATGACACTTGTGACACTAGCAGATAGCAAAATCAGATTAAATTCTTAAGATAATGCAGTATATAATAAAAGTGTCCACTCAAGGAGACTTGTCTAGCTGTTTACAGCTGTTAAGCTACTAAACTACACAGTTGAAAGTGGATGCTTTTGATAATGACAGTGAAACTATGATTAGGATGATCTGCGTTATTCAAGCAAAAGAAGTGCCAGAAAAAGTTGTCTCCAAGCACAAAGTTACTGACCCAAGATGTCAGTGATGCAATAGTAAGACATTAGCACATTTCTTAAGTGTAATGGCAAAGAACCACTTAGTCAAAATGTATTTCCCTAAAGAAAAGTTTGCCTAATTGACCAGTGCTGCATAGATGCCTGTAATTTTAGTGATGGGTATGACACTTTGTTTATGGAATTCAAGCTCAACAGATTAATATGCTGTAGAACAGCAAAGAAAATAGAAGAGTAGACTCACTGGGTCATTTCACTAGATACAGTTGAAAAGAAAAATGATGACCTGAGGCTGTGTATTGACCCAAAAAAAATGTGAACAAATAGATAAAGAGAGAGTATTTCCATTTGCTAACTAAAACAGACACAGGCACTACTGGACTGAAATTATTTCCAAAGCTAGATGCATCCGCAGGCTTTTACCAGATACCTCTAAGTGAGGAGACTGCAGAAGCTATGAACTTTCAATGCACCATTTGTCCGTCCCTGTTTCAAAGGGGTCACATCTGTCACTAGAGCCTGAGCCAGTCCACAGAACACAAAACAGTACAACTGCTTGAAGAGCTGAACACTGTGAAACTGTTTTGCTAGGGTACTGAGTCTGTAAGGAAGACTGAATAAAATATAAAGGACTCAGGCCTGTAAGAGCAAGTCAGGACAAGAGTTTCAACGAGATAAAAGCAAGTTTTCTGGCCAGAAAGTTATAGCTTATCACTATGAAGGACAGAGCGCTCAAATTTCAGCCAAACACCTTAAGTTAACACCTCATAGCATCACAAAATATTACCTGTGTTTGTAACACTGTTGTGTTTAGATATGAAGCAAATAAAAAGGTCCCACTGGATAAAGTGGCCAAACCAGGATCACCAGTGGAAATCAGAATCACCATGGATAGGGAGGCAAAGAAGGAAATGACTGATGAAAACAGCAAGACAGAGCCATTCCTGGCAGTATAGCAGCAAGCTCTGATTCCTGCTACTCAGCTTTCACTTCACTAAATCCACCCTCCTCTTTTGGATCAAATCTGCCTAGTATACGGTAGATGTCTCCTTTAAACTGATGGACAAGTATTATTTTAAGTCATCCATCACAGGGGCTTGCTCTCTCTTAAGTCCTCAGTTTAGCTTTTTAACATATGTATTAGATGATTTTCAGTTACTGTCATTACAGACTTTAAGTTCTCTCAAATATTGTCATTTTACCTCTTTTATCATAATATGCTGTTTGTCTCTCTCAAAATAGCTAGGGTGCATCTAGTGGAGCCTGCCAGATGTGAACTACTGCCAAAATCTCAGTGTGGCAGCACAAACTTGCATGCAGCATACAAGTACAGCAAAGGGATTACTAAAGCCTTGAAGAAAATTGGGACTCAGCATAACAAATCACCGACACCTCTTCAGTGGCATGATCATACTCTGAAGATTTCAAACTTTCCTTTACTTACTTGTCTCTTGACTGAATGGACGTGACCCTAAACACAGTTACAAAACAACAGCTCAGGAAATTTACCGTAGAGGGGAATTACTTTGAAAACTGCACACAGGAAACTTTGTATACCAACACTTGTAGCAAATTTGCCATTATTTGTAAAGTTTCTAGCTACTCATGAGCCACCTTTCCAGTGGTGCTGAACTCATGCTTTGGCAGTAGAGTTTAAAAAGAAAAATGCAGAACTAAATCCCAATTCTCAATAAAATCCTCATCCTTCCATCTCAATGAACATAGTTTGTCAATACTTATTAATGTTTAGCCATTTAAGAACACAATGATGTGCTGTTTATTACCTTATTTTATACAAATACTTAGTTCCCTAATTCAAGAGCCAGTCATATACTTATGTATTAGAAAAGCAATTATAGGTATGACATTTTATATCACACACTCATGCATTTAGAAGCATGCTTGAAGAAACATTTATAACACAACTGCTGGGTATTTTACTAGTTAAGTACAGTGTCTAATACACTTTCAGATCTACTATCAAATATGAAAACAAAGTAAATTAGAATATCAATAGTGTTTTGTCCATTTTGAAAGTGTTATATCCAGAAGAGAGATCAGACACTTATAAAACTCCATGCAGTTATAATTTTACATAATTCAAGTCCCTGCTGTGTTCCTAGCTAGTACTAACATGACAAAATTAAGGGAAAAAAAAAAGTTTAGGTAGTTTTTCATAAGCCTAAGGTATGCCATGCTACTGAACTGCCAAAATCACATGTAGAAAACCTCACTGCCTGAACAATTAAAATCTGAATGAAACAATACTCAAAATAAAGAGCCTCAACCAGTTCCCACAGCTGTATCACAAAAACAAGAACTTATCACACAATAGTGGTATAAAGAAGACCAGAACCAAAGCAGGTGCTCTGCTAACCTATGGATGCACAACTGTGTGTGCATATATGTTCAAACATATATGGTAACTGGTAACTCCAGGCACCTTTAACAGCTGCTCATGTTCAATACTATTTTGCACATATGTACTTCTTGTGCAATCAAATCAATCTCTATTTCCAGTCTCTATGATTCTACACAGTTCTAGTTCACAGCTAATATGAAACTGAGGAGTCCAAGTTATCTATGCATTATACAATAAAGTAGATCTGTACAATTCTGTTTGCATTTATGTTCTGAATTAAGAAAACAAATTAAAAAGAACAAAAAAAACCCTGACTTCAAGCTCCTGAATACCTGCTATTGACTATAAAGAGGATTAAGCACATGCATTTGCACTTTGCTGAAGAGAGGTCTTTTCCTGAAAGGAATATATATAGATTTGGATTTAGTTATGTAAATATGATTTCACACACTCTCCACCTAGGGAACAGGCATCCAATAATTGTTATGTAAAACATCTACTTGTGCCTAAGTGCAAGAGCACTTTTGCACACTGACTTTTTGTGCATCCTGGTTTGACTAAAGGCATGGCTTAAATTAAATGCCAAGCTTCTTTCTTGAGAGTCAATGAATTAAGATCATTGGCCAGATAATAACCACAGCATAATGGCACACTGAAGCCTAAGGCAACATTTCAGGAGAATTTTCTTAGAAATTCAGGCCTGATAGGAGATGCTAATGAGTTCAGAGAAGTAAATATAGCTCTTTAAATAGCAAATGACAACTTGTCTATAATAGTAAGTTTCTCAGCACATTTACAAACGTTTTCACTGGCGAGCTATAAAGTGACTTTCATTTAGTTGGACTTTAGCTCTCAAGAACTATCACTACCCTAACACAAAAACAAAAAGAGTGCAAATATGCAAGGGGAGCGCAAATAAAATGCTTGTTAAGGCCTCACAAGGAAAACTATACAAACACCTTATTTAATAAGGTTTCATTAACCACCTCTTTTCTAAATCATACTGTGCCCAGCAATACTGAGAGACAAATTGCCTCCTCAGAAGCTCTGCTTTTCTTCCCTGAAGGGAAAGTAATATTTTCTTTTATTCCTAAAGATCACAGCCCAGAATCCCCCAGCAGCTGCTGCTACTAGTGGCATCACTACTGACTTTTTTACAGCATGGTTGAGTCAACGCTGACACAGGGTCCAGCAGAGAAACGGCTTAACGAGGTTGGGCTGTTTATTACACTGTAGCATTTTGTCCCACCCTTAAGAAGCACAACCTACGTGTTTCTCTGGTATTTTCAGATAGAAAATGCCCATATATCAGTGCCCAACTCAACATATTAAGTCTAATGCAAATGCTATCAGAGAAGGTGCATTTGTGACTGTCAAAGCTGCATGGGGGAAGAGACACATTGCTCCAGAAAAACGCCAGATCCTCTCTACAGGTCTTAATCTCATGCAGTCTCTGAAGGTGAGCACAAGGCTAATATAATTCTCACCTCCAGGCTGCAGCAATCAGAACAGAAACCTGTAGTTCAGATTCTTCACTTCAGCACTTTCAGAGCATGTTGAGTCACTGGGATATCCATTAATTTTAATGTACTATATTACAATGACCAGCATTAAGAGGCCATGCAATTTTCTGCCAAGTACTTTGTTTTCCTTACTGGTCGGGGTGGGAAAAGTCCTGTTATGAATTGCTACTGATTACGCCCTTGCTTCACTATTGAGATACTTTTGTATCTCTTACAACTGCCTCTACAATCAACTACCCTGGCAGGAAGGTTGGCAGGACTGGACCAAAGTACCCAGTGAAGAGTCTTTTATTAGTAATCTTCTTATAACAGTCAAACAGCACCCCTACTACCAACAGGATAAAAAGCAAAAAAAATTTTTTTTATTCCTAGGAATGTCAACAACAACAGGAATTGCAGAGAGCTTAATAAGTTTCCACAGTTTCCACACCCCCGTCTCCCCCCTAAAAGGAGGGGGAAAATATGCTTTTAGAAAATACCCAAAACTACTGTAGCCTGAGCAGGAAACCAAGAAGCACTTAGAGATGGCAATCACCTACTATTCTGGACAGAAATCCTTGTTTGAATCATGCACGATTTGCATCCCCAGATCACTCTGGAGAAAATTTGTCTTTGTCAAAGGGACTCTGTGACCACAGAAGTTCAGTGAGGAGGAAAAACAGCACATCATTCAAATGACCTCTCTGCTAAGACAAACCTGTTCTCAGCTGTCCCTTTAATCAAGATAACAAGCATCTTGTCCAGCCCAGGTAACGGGGCTTCTAGCCAGTCTCTGAAGATACCACCACAAACTCCAACATAGCTGAAAGGAGACTAGTCCTAACATTGTCGTTGTACTCCAGGTGCCTCTGACAGCTTTTACCGCTCCCCATAGTCCGCTCCAAGCTGGGACTGGGACTCCCTCTCCCCCCGAGAGCAGCCCTTTAACACAACGCAATGACCAAGATGTATTTGTAAATATCATCATCGTTGAGTCAGGAAGAAATTAAACTTTCCCCGTTTCTCGTTTCAGTCAAACGCAAGCTTGCAAGGCTTCCGACCATCCAAACAACCAAGACAGGGAAAATGGGGGCAGGAGGGTGGGGGCGAAATTTTAAAACAGCGTAGAGACAGAGGCAGGAATTAAAGAGAAGGGGGAAAGAAGGGGGGAGTAATTTAGTTCACACGCCAGTAGAAAACAACACGCCTGCTTAGGAAAGAGTTGAAGTCTCCTCCCGAGCAGCCGCTCCTCACCCCAGCACAGCCTGTCCGCAATCAACTGGTGACTGCACTCCTAGCCTCACAGCAGCCCCCAGCAGCTTCCCCTACCCCTCACCCCGCCGACAAGTGCCTCCCTGCTTACCTCCGCAGAGCAGGGCTCCAAGGAGCAGGCTGACAGCCGGGCAGCGGGGCCCGCCGCCACGGGCAGCCCCCTCCATGCCGGGGAAAAGGGGACACGTCCCGGCCCGCGGCTCCGGGGAGCTCCGCCGATGCCGCTAGCTCTCCCTTCCTGCCGCCCGCTGCAGCCGCGCCATCGCCGAGCTTCGCAGAGCACACCTCGCTCCGGAGCGCGCTCAGCTCCCTCCCATAGCCGGCTCCGCTCCTTTCCCTTAGCTCCGCACGCCTTCCCGCTCCCCTCCGCCTCTTGCCCTAGCGCCGGCGGGGGAGGCCCGTGGGTACAGCGTCCATGGCGGGTTGAGGTTGAGCAAGCTCCACGGCACCGCCGCGCTCCCCAGGCAAAACTTTTAAAGCGGATCAGCAAAGGGCGGGGAAGGTCCGGGAGCAGCCGGCGGGGCTGGGTCGTGGCCCCCTCCCCAGCCGGCTCGCTATCCCGCTACACGGAGCGCCCTCCACCGCAGCTCCGGCAGGCTGCGCTCCGCTGGCCGAGCCTTTATCGCGGGGCTGCTGGCAGCCCGCGCGCACTGACTTTCCCTCAGAAGAGGGAAGGAGGGAGGAGGGACAGCGAGCTTGAGCTGCGGCCGTTGGCGCTCGTGGCGGGGAGGGGCGCGAGGGGAGCCCTACCTACGGCCGCCTCAGAGCGGGGCGGGAGGCGCTGAGGGGAGGAGGGACTCTCGGCCCGGCCCGGAGACGGTCCTCTGGTGTTTGAGCATCCTCCGGGAGGAGGCTGAGGAGGTGAGACGGGCGGTCAGAGCGCCGGGTCTCTGGAAGGGATTTTGCCAGTGCGACTGGCAGGAGAGAGGGGTTTGAGCTGGTCAGGGTATGGGGGCTGAGGGCAGAGAGAGCTGGTCCTGGGGAGGAGAAATTCTTCTCGGACATGAAAGACCATCAGTGGCCTCAGCACCCTGCCTCTGCGCTCAAGTCCTGCTGTAAAGCATCGTCTGTTAAAAACAGAAAACCAAAAAAGCCTCAATACTATGCGTGTATGCTTCCCTCCAGAGAGAAGGAAGCCAACTGCAAGCCCTCAAATGAGGAAAACAGCTTGCCCCACCTGTGCTTCACCCAGCTCCAACCCTGGCATTGCCTCCTCAGCCTCTTGTTTTCCTTTTCCCTTTGCACACTTCTGTTCCATCTTCTAAACGTGATTCACAGACCATGTTTTAATACCTATTCCTTTAGTTTAATGCTGGGTATTCTGGCTAACTTCAGCCTGCATCTTTTCCTCCTTCTTGTGGCAAAAAATGCGAATATTTGTGGCCCAACAGCAAACATTCTTTTAATAACCTTTGCTCAAACTGTGGCATACAGCAAGCAAGATGCAGTTTAAGTGTATTTGAAGAATTTTAATGTAAAAAGTACTGACTGTAGAAATCACCTAAGCAGGTACCAAAACCCAATCTTGTCATCATTCATAAACCACCAACATTTGTCTTCTTTGAATTGTGAAGAAAATTTCAATATTATGTAAATTAGATGGAACATGAGATTATTTCAAAACACTGGCAAGTAAGATATGTCTTATTTATTAAATCTGAACTGGAAAGTATATGGTATTTGCATAACATGCTCTGAAGAAAGTTTTGGAAGTTGCACAGAGAACCAATTGGTAGAGACTCATGGATAAGAAGTAAAAGTCCGATAACAAGGTGGTAAAGAAGTCTGGACAGGATGGCTTTTTCTACAGCTATTCTTATTCCTTTGAAATTTGTTTTCTTGTTGAGATACAATATTTCAATACTAGAATTTTCAGTAGAAGCTCTCCTTAGACAATTTGTTTAGGCTGTGATTTTCAAAGGAAATCAAAAGGGTTAAATACAGAAATCACACTAAAATTCAAAGAACCTGGATTACATTCTTAATGCATTCATAATGAAAATATGGGTTGCTGTGAACAATTTATGGCAACAGTACAATTAACACCAAGCACAAAACAGAAAAAGGGTGCATTTACAGGCAAGAGAGAGTGTATATGGAGTCCTGAAAAAGGGAACTATAACATTGAGATTACAAAATATGGAATTGGTTAGGTATTGTTGTTTCTAGTCATTTTTATCACTAGCTGAGCCCTAGACTTCAGCACATCTTAGTAATGAGGTGCCAAGATATTTGAATATAGGGAATGAATACAGGGAATGAATAGTATGAACTTCGTTTGAAGGGAATGTTACCTAATTTTCATTTATTTTTTCACAATATTTTTTTTGTTTTTACTTGCAGTAACAGAAATGTTTAAAGTAGTTCCTTGACTCTGAGGAATCTCAGGAGTTTGAATTTTGAAGTCTCTATGGGATCTTGTGACTTGTAATAGGCAAAACGAAAATTTCAATCTTACATGTAGCATATTCCCTGCAGTAAGTGTAAGAAAATAAGGAAGATACTCAGAAAGTGTGAGTGACAGTGGGCCAAAGCTGACTTTGTAGGGTTGGTCAGCCTCCTAAAATTCTCAGAAGTATCATACAGTCTACATTAGGCTGAAAACACAACCTACTTTGAGGTCTTTCACAACCTCCCTTTGTATTTTGCCAACCACACTGTTGAAGCCACATGCCAATTCACTGACCCAATGCTAAAAAATGAAAACAGAAAGAAATTTCCCTCATATCAAAGCTGATATTGTCCTGTGCATGCAGCAATTGATGGCAGAACTTTCCAACCTGCAAGCAGGCGTGAAGGTATTTTGTACAACTTGTGTTTTGTCGATGCACCTATTGCAGAAGTTCTGTATGGCAAATATATCTCATCAACAGTTCTCAGGTGAAAACATGAATCACAGACTTTGAGAAGTAACATATTGTGTAGGTGATTGAGTGTTACAACAGGTACTTACAGCTATCCAAATTGCTGTTTTTTGTTAGTGCAAAAGCTATAAAGTTGTCTTATGCTGAGCATGGGGATGTATAATATTCATCATAAAATGGAAAACAGATGAAATACAAGATTTTACATGTTTTCTTCTTAATGTGAAAATATGTTTTTTAAGGCAAAAAAAACCAACCAAATTTTTTTGCTTTGTAGACTTTCAGTAACAAAAGAAAATAAAAAACTTGTCAATCAACCTTAAGACTGGACTGGAAGCAGAAGTGTGTCAGAAGAACTAATCTGATAGAACTTTAGAAAACAGATGTTGGGATTGTGATGTGGCCAGTAGCTCAAGCACTCGAGACGTGAGTATAATAGACATTTTAATCATTCAGTAACAAAAGCTTGTCTTTGACCACTACTCTTTCTTTTAGTCAGAAACATAGATTGGCCTTGATACATATCAGTGGGTTTGGATGTGATCATTTAGCACTATGTCTACTACTCGAAGGTCCATTTAACTTGTTCTGTTTTGGCTTGCCATGTATTGTTGTCCATGGCACTCTATCATACAAATGACTCTGTCTTTTAGTGTGACCTTAAACAAGTCACCTATTCTATCCCTCAATGTCCTTATATGTATAATGGGATAATGGATCCAAATAGTTTCATCAAGTGCATGGACACCTAGAGGAAATAGCCAGATATATGCCCTATCATTCTTTAAAATTAATAAAACAAGGTGAATAAATAGCTTTCTTATTTAATTTATGTCTCTCTGCTCACTTATATGTAATTATTCAGAATGGTAGTTGTTTAATATAGAGTTTTAAACCCCTGGAATGTGATCGTGGCCAGTTCGATGCAGGTCTCCATACCAAAATTGCATTCTGTATTGTTCTATGTATACAAGATTCCAACTGGAGAAAAGGGAGAGTGCTCCATCCCACATTCTGCTGGAGATCTGAGAACACATAAAGGAACAGACTAAAAAATGTTCAGCATTCAATTTTTTGTACCTGAGTGCATTATCATCTCTCTTCTGTCTTCTGTGTTTTGTTTTGCAGTTAGGAGTATTGCCATTTAAAGGGATTTTATTATACCTCAGTGTCAGTATTTATCCTTGAAATAGAGATATAACTTGTGTCTCTTACAGTTACTCGTTTGTGCTGCATGCAGACAGCATGGCGTGAGTTTATATTCAGTACATCTGAAATATATTTCTCTAGCATAGTGCCTGGCATTGTCATCTTTTTGGTTGACAAATGTTTTTAACAAGGGCTTAGGATCACAAGATACCATTATTTGAAAAAGAAACTGCTCACCTACTCATTGTGATCTTTTCTAGATATTACTTTCATGACTGTAAGCAGTGTACACAATATGCATCTATTACATGAATCATCTATGTTTTTGAGCATCCACAAATCTAGTATCAATTTAAAGACCAAATACCACTGTTTTTATACATAAATAATGACAGCATGTTCCTTAATCTTTTAAATTCCAGAACTGTGATAACTATATAATAATGGTCAGAGTTTCAAGGTGTTCATACTTGTAGTAAATATTCAAATTACTGGTAACATTTGGGACTATTTGCTTCCAGAGACATAAAATGCAGATATGACTTCATCATGTGTGGAAGGCAAATGTGAGCAGAATTTGAACAAAGCCAAGACTAAGTATTTGTTTTCATACAGCAAATACTGAAATCCCTGACTATTTTTTCCCTTCTGTAATATGTCTTCTGTTTGTTTCTTTGTTTTATCTGGGTATTACAACCTGAGACTACATACTCTTGGGAAGGACCATGATGGACTAGTTATGATCTTTAGAATCTATTGTAATAGAAGTCTAGAAACTAGTGTCTTACATAGAATTTTTTTAATGTATGTATACTGTAGCATTTACATATATGAATAACCTTTGCAACACTTCATCCACAAGTGTTTCTGATTCCTCTTATTCCTTCTCTTTCATTTGTGTGCATAAAATAAAATGAAGGTACCTTGATAAGCTTTAAATATGCATACCATGAATCACTCCAGTATGTCTTCTGCGATGTGAAATAGTTTTATTAATATGTACTTACTTAGGAAACAAAAATCCTGTCAGATATAATAACTTTCAAAAGGGTTTGTCACTTTACAGCTGCATATTTTAGTTTGCTTGAAGTTAAAGCTATGAAATGCTCAAGATGTATCTGTGGCAGGTTGCATTCTGAAAAACGATAGCTTTTGCAAGGTGCTGTGCCCAGGATAAATCGCTAATCGAGGTGAACCCCTTGACACTTAGCTCGAGTTCCACCATGACTTTCACCACGTAGTAGCAGTTTGCTAGAGTCTCAGGTTGTACAGGATCTGTTGTGACTGCGGTTCCGAGCTCTCCCGTGAACAGCGTACTCACGGACAGTCATGACTGAGGTGACAGCATCTGACCAGCAGTTAAGAGAAATGCCTTTTAAGGAGGATTTAAGCTCTAAGCTCCTCTGAGTGAGTTTAGCTGTGAGGTTTTGGACCGCGGGGGTTCCCCAGCCTGGCACTCGCTTTGCCGCGGGCGAGCAGAAGCTTTACAGGGCGAGCAGTGCCCCCTCGCGCCCCAGGACGGGGGACCACCACGACCACCACCACCACCACCAGTTGATGGGTTCTCCAGCGCTGCTGGTACTCAACAGCGACAGGAAAGCACCAAGTCTTATTAAAGTGACACACAGATAAACAATTCCCGCATCATTCTCTGATCACGATGGATTATTTGGTCATAACAAGAGTATTATCCTTGCTTAATGAAAGGAACATGCATTTCTTCCTAGCCATTGTCAGCCTTTGATGCACTACAATTAGCAAAAGTTCTCATTTAATTACTGAGCATAATAGGACCTCAAACAGTGAAACTCAATCTTTCATATAACTACTGCTTTTCAGCGGTCCCCATGGCTAATGAGGATAATGTTCCAACCTAATGGATATTATTTAGAAAGAAAATGTTGCAAAACAAAACCAGTCTTATGGGAGTATAATACTTCAAATTGCTTCAGGAGCTGTTTGATTACTGTGGCCAATAAGTGTTGTAAATTGGTGAAGATGTAATTAAATACTCCTAGTTAAAAATTAATAACAACCTAGCCAAGAGAAGGAAATTTTTGCTCTTACTTCTGTCTGTTTGTTTGGGTTTTCTTCTCAATCAAATGAAGGAGACTGACCACAAATAGATTCATAACAACATTTTACATACAGTTATCTTTTTAATAATAAGAATGCTGACTCTTCCCTCTGTTAAGATAGATTAAAAACAAAACCAAAACAAAACTGAGGATGTATTAAAAACAGTTTAGGCTTCTAATGGATTACAACAACAATCTAAAGAGATTTTGGGGAGCATATGCATGTGCTGCAGAAACTGTTGCAGCCTCTTGGCCCTTTCTTTATATTTCTTCTGTATTTTGACTTGCCTATTTAATTTCCAAAACCCTCCAAGTGCCTAAATCATATAACCAAATGAAACTAAGTAAAATTTTTAGAACTAAGCCATACCTTATGGCTGCCTCCAGAAAATGAAAAACTTTCAAAATTCACTTCACTATAGAGTGTTTTCTGTTCAGCCTTTTTATTACACATTAACTAATTAATTGATTAGTGGGCATGAAACAGGCTATGAAGTTCTTCTACTAGGGCATTCCAGTTCTCTGCAGAAACACTGAAATCACCTCAGATATGACTCTTATGTCTTAGGGGCTTGTGTTAGATGGCCTCTAGAGATCTCTTTCAGTCTAAACTACTCTGTGATTCTATCCCATTACCTATTACCTGGAAATCACCAAGTGAATTTTTTGTGAAGAAGAAAAGGGTGATAACTGTCCATGCTGGACATACTCATTTACATGAGTGTCGGGGCAGAAACAGAAATAACCTGGTTGTATTTTTGATTTGCAAGTGTCACCAACCCCATAGAGATCCCTGGCATTGTAGGTAGGAGGTTAAAATGAGGGAAGAACTTAAGAAGCTTTAGAGAAACAGGTCATTGGATCCATGGACTGCAATCAGCACTGAACATTTCTTGCAGAAGCCACCATCCCTGTCACTGTAATGAGACTTTTAGTTATAAAGGAAAGGCAATATGATTCTACAGATGAGCCACAGACAATTAATTTTGTTCCCATTAAATATTTGTGGTCTGGAGACCACAGTTCGTCAGCCTTGGATACCCACAGAGTTAGGGTGTACACTCCATAACATCCACAGAGATCAATAGAGACTCATAGGGCAGTGTGTAAGTCTGTCTGCACTTCCTCCTTAGCAGCAGATATATCAGACTTTGTGGTTATGGAAAGCAGCTCAATTTCCTGAAGTGATGTGTTTTATTTGGATTGAGCAGATCAAGGCAGAAAGCTCTGCACTTAAATCTTCTGTCAGTGCTCACTGCTTTTTTGAACATCTTTGCCAAAAGCAGTTAGTAGAAAAGAATCTTAAAGATGCCCAAAGAGAAAGAGATTGAACTTCTAGCTCTGTGGCTAAGCTTTGATGTCCTAGGCTGCATCCATTCAGCAAGTTGTAAGTATTCTAAGTGATAGTTTAATAGGGCCCATGTGCAAAGCAGATGTACTGGTTTAACCCTTGAATGTCAAGGATAAATCACGTTATCAGAACAGAAAAACTTTTTTCTGTAGTACCAAGATAGAAATTTGGTACCTTAGGATGAGAATTGTCTTTCTGTTGAACTATGGCTTACATATTTAATGCCAGAAATAGATTGTACATGAAGTAATTTTTGCCTGTTAACCCAAAAAGGAGGTTTATAAAGACTCATAGATGAGCTTTTTTAAACTTCCTTGATTTTACTGACTGCTCAAAAATCTAGACTAAAGGCTGACATAATGATTTATATAATATGAGAAGTGTTGTTCCCTCTCTCCTCCAACTCTCTTTTTCGTGAAGTAGGAATTGTCTAAATTTCCACAACTGTGTTCAAACTTTATTAACCTAAATTAAAACTGCTCAATGAGACAACCATATGTTTTGCTTGTATTGTCATCAGAAGTTGCTACAGAGTAAGAACAGTTAACAGTTAAATTATGGTTTGCAGTAGAGATGATGAAATGGCATAAATAATTAAATAATTAACAATTATGTTAAGGCAAATCAATAATTTCTTTTTTTCTTTTCTTTCTTTTTATGCAAGGCCAAAGAGCTATTCAATACAACTGAAAGACAGCAATGTCAAAATTGTCCTTTGAAATAGAGGGGCAATGTCTGTGGAACTCCTTACCACTGACACTATTAGGGAAAGAGATTAGTATTATTAAAGAAACAAGGGAGATTTATACTGACGTCTGAAATTACAACAGTAGCATTTTCAGAAATTTTATAAACTCTCATTCATCAGAGTATTAGCCACTTCTAAACCAAATAAATTAAGGAACTCTGTATTTTTGAGTAATTGTCTTGTAACAATATAGAACTATTCCTCATGCCTCACTTTGAAGCAGACACAAGATAATATGGAACTTCTTTGTCACTGATTTCCTGGGTTTATAACAAGTGAAAAATATTTTCTTTAAAATTAACTAAAAAAAGATAATTTCCTGGGGTTTAATATCTAATTTCATTTGTAAATCTAACATTTAATTGAATCAATAATGAACAGCATTAATATGAATCCCTTGCTGCAGCTGCCTTGAAGAGGGATGAACGTGTGAGAGCTTTTGCTTTTCTTTCCTATTTTTCATTTAAAGCTATATATGACACAATCCTAGAATACTTTGATCATATTGTCAATATAATAGAAACACTTTTAGTATTCAAAGTGTGTTTTTATTGGGTTTTTATATTATCTATAATGATATGCATTAGATATAATTAGATGTTAGTTTAGTAGTCTTTTATCATGAAATCATTATAGTCCATTGGCACCTACAAGTTGACATAGCATGTTTGTCCTAGGCAGGATACAGAACTGTATTCCATAAGTCTTGGACACAAAAGCTTGCAATCATTAGCATAGGAATTGGACTTCTCTGTAGTTTTGTGCTAAGAAGGCATTTGTGGTCTTTCAAAACACTCAATCAATGTTCTCATTTCTAATATCAACTGCATTTTTTTGTCCAAAAACCAGAACTTTCATCCACAGGAAGCAAAACCAACGTCATACTCATAACCTGTCTGTCAATAACATGCCCATACCTTTTGTACAGGATTTTTCCCTCTCTGTTCTATGGCATGTTTTTGCTCTGCAGAACAGACAGAAGAAATTTTTAATGCCTCTTCCTATCTCCTTAAAGGTAGCAATCCCAATCTTGTTCTCCAAAATATCTATAAAATGCACCTTCTGACTTAAAAGGACAATAGCAGGTCTGAAGTGTTCACCATCTCTAGAATATCAGTTATCAGACATTTGTCACTGAATTCACAAAAGGTTACAGTGTTCTTTCCTTCTGACTGGTGACAATGATTTAAACATCATGTTCTGCAGAATTTCCTATGCTCACTGCTTGAATGAACAAACCAAATCTGACATTAATCTTGCTGGTTTATTGCTTTGTTCTCTATTCTTACCTTCCCAAGTTCTGTTAATTTGTTAGGTTTGATAAAAAAGAAAGCTTAAAAAAGTATTTCAGCATCTCAGTTCCACCTGTGTACCAACCTAAAAGAACCTGGACTTTAGTTTCTCTGTGAAGCAGTTCTGTCCATTATAGGAGGTACCCCATCAGATACTGCAGGGATTCTGCTGTGAAGCTTGCAGGCACTGCAGCAGTTGGAGCTAGTTGTAAATTTCAAACAAAGAAACTGTGGGAAGAGAGCATGGTTACCTTTAAGCACCTTCCAGTTTAATTTCTCAGCCTTGGCAATCATGAACACTAGAGAAAGTAATTTCCAAATTCTGTACATGTGTTGTTCCAAGACCACAATTTGGCCACGTTTTGAAGTAAGAGCTTTATTGAGTGTAGATTGCATATGAAGTGCTGTGAATATGAGAACTGTATTTCAGTGAACAAACTGAATGTTCTGAGAGTGCATAGAGAGTCCAGCAGAAGTTACAAAGATGTTGAGGGGACTGGAGCATCTCTCTTATGAGAAGAGGCTGAGAACCTTGGAGCTGTTCAGCCTGAAGAAGACTGAGAGGGAATCTTATCAATGCCTATCAATATCTAAAAGTCAGGTGTCACAAGGATGGGGCTAGACTCTTTTCAGTGGTGCCCAGTGATAGGACAAAGGGCACAAATTAGAACACAGTAAGTTCCATCTAAGCATAAGGAAAAACTTATTTCCTGTGAGGGTGATAGGACACTGGACTAGGCTGCCCAGAGAGATTATGAAGTCTCTTCCATGGAGACATTCAAAACCCACCCAGACACATTCCAGTGCAACCTGCTGTAGGTGCCCTGGTTTATCAGGGGATTGGACTAGATCATTCCCACAGGTCCCTTCCAACCCCCACCATCCTGTGATTCTGTGAATCTATGGATTTGGTACTAACAGAAGAGAAAAAAAAAATCCACTGTGTAAGCTATAAGTATGTAGCCTGAGCATTTAGACAGCTGTTTAATGTAAATAACAGCAATCCATAAAACAGCCATATGAGAGAAAGGAAATTTTATTTGGTTTAATTTATGATAGTGAAAAGTGTCTCTACCATTTAAGACATTCTGACTGATGTTAATATTACCTATAATGCCTTATTAAGAAACTTAATGGCAATTCAAAGTAACAATCTATTCAAACTCATAGTAGTTAAACACTTTCTTCTAGGTCAGACTTTTAATTGGTTCTAACTGTGGGGATAAAAAAATGGTGGAGTATAAACAGAGAGGAAGAAATTTGGTGCATTGTTTAAGTGACCAGAAAGAGCAATATTTTAAAGTAGAAAGGAAAAAACATAGGTTTACACTGGAGTCTGTAGTTGGTGGTGAAGTATCTGTAGGGAAGCAGGTTTCTCAACTGCCTACAAAATGTATGAATAAAGGGAAGGCTAATTAAGACTGCAGAGATTGGTATTCCTTCATAGCAGGAAGATTATGACAATCTCCTGAATTTCAGGCCTACAGAATTACTGTATTATGTAAGGCAAAGGATGCTTAGTCAAAGGATGTCTTCAGTTTGTCTACATTAGAAATTGCTAATGTGTACAGTACTAAACCTGAAGCTGCTGAACACGGCTGGCTCTACGCAGAGCAACTCTCTAGAGCCACAAAGCCAGCAACCGCCTCTAGCAACAGATTGCTGCTTGCCGGAGTTGCTGTGAAAGACCTCATCCTAGCCAGATGCTTTGGTTATGGCCACACAGCTGTTGCTGCAGGAGGAAGGCTCAGGCTGGTGGGAACTTGTCCCAGGAAGGGAGCAGAGGGGTTGGCTCCTTCTTGCGTCTGCAGCAGGCACTGTCTCCTCCTTACATCTTGCAAAACAGCATTCCCTTCTACTCAGGTTGGTGTTCAGTGGCCCCCCACTAAAATTCAGCTCAGATGAGCAGCAGCAGAGAAAAAAAGCTGATGGAGAAAATATAGATACTTTTCTGTTTGGCTGACAAATTAAAGCAGTTCAGTGAAGTTTCCAAAAAAGCACCATAACCAGTGCAAGGGAGACAGCTGTGAGCAGGCAGATGAGAAGGCAGAAGCAGAGAAGAAGGGAGGAAGAAACAGATCTGTCCCTTTCAGGTACAGCAAGTTGTTAGGCTGCCTCAGCAGTACTGTGGAACTGTACCCCAGGGCACAAGGAAAGGTCAAAAGAGTCCTTTTTGTAACTATTAATAATGGACTAATACAACCCTTGGCACCAGTGTATCAGCAGTTCACAAATACAGATGGAGAGCAAATTAGTTAGGATATTAATTGTCAATTTTGTTCATAGTTCCTGCTCTTTTTTCTCATTTCAGAGTTAAGTGAGGCAAATGTTTTCATCTATCCTAATTGGATTCAGAACAGTAGCTGAAATGGGAGAAGTTTCCTTTTAGGAGGAATCTTTGTACTGTTCAGTCCAGGTGCCTGTTCATTACTCTTTTGATCATGTGAATGTTTTACTTCAACTTTCATAAACAAACATTTGCCTTAGATAATATAAAGAAGCCTTCGAGTGTTATGAAAGCACATTCCAGCACTACAGAGCACTGTGAATGATCACATTTATAAGGTCAAGCATTCTTGCCAAAAGACCAAAGAGACATATATTATTTAAACAGAGAAACAAAGGGTGAAAGGGCTCAGGCCACTGAAAAGGCTATTGTCTCTCTTTCAAGGGACTGTGGAGTTGAGTTTATGAAACAGAAGTCAGATCAGACTGAGATTGAGCCAGATGGCTTTGCCACCTGACAAGGTTAGGTGATCTGTCTGACCCTGTTAGGAGCTCAGAGTGGCAAATAATGCCCACTTGCCACTTGCTCCTACAAAGGTTTTTGAACAATAGTGAAAACCTAACATGTCAGTTGTGCAGCTTACACCACTAGAACTAATGGGAGGATAATTTCACTGATCTGCTAGGTTTATTCCATGACTACCATGAACTGCACGGCAGAGGGCCCTGTAGTACAACTGCAGATAAAGAATGGGATTTTATAAAGCTTCATTCATTTTCTGATGCTAGCTGAGATTGTTGTTTTAAGCAACTGGAGACTTGCTTGTATTTGTCCATATGCAGTCATTTTATCAGAAACACCAGCCATTAGTAAAATGATGCACAAATGCAGTTTTATTATATTAAAATTAATCACTCCATTGAACAAATAATACTTTCTGGCTAAGGGAATTCAAACTAGGAATGGCTTCTCTAATAATTAATGCAGTCTTCTGCACCCGTGCAGAATGCAAAATCAGAATAGTGTTATTATTCCACCTTACCTCACAGTATAAAAAGATACAAAAAGGGTTTTTCTGAGTAACACAATGACAAATAAAAAGTGGGCTGGAACAGATCTTTTTCAGATCTTCCTTTCTAGCTATATATTGCTACCATATTCCAGTTTTCTAGTTTGTGTTAACATCTAAGTTTGCAGTTTATCTCCTAATGTCAATGCATTACTTTGGGGCACTCCACACCACACTGTCTGATTCAATGCATTTAATTACATCCACAAGCTTAAGCTCTAATGCCTTTAGTGTCATCATGCTGTCATCTCTATGAATTTGTATTAAAGAAACACAGAAGACTTCTATATTCATCTGGCAACAGAAAAAAGATATATGACATTTTCTTGTACTACAATTAATGGTCCTGACCAAGACTGAGGTCCCACTTCAGCTGCAATTGACAAGTTGAGTTTACAGCCTAATTAAAAAATGTGAAAAGTTTAGGAGAAATAGGAAGTAAAGTACCTTCTACAAGGTCACATAGTATGTCAGGTAAAATTGGTGAGAAACCTGATCCTACTTCTAAATGCAAGGCTTGCCTCCTTGGAGCTAAGATACTGGAGGTCTGAAATAATTTCTTAGGGAATGTGAAATTATGATTATTTACCAGTTTTGGACTAGAAATGGCTTCTTGTATGTTATTCTCTTCACTGCTGGATAACAGACTGTTTGCTGATACCTCTTTAGACAAGTAGTGGTTGCTGAAGAAAAGTCTTCATATAATGAATTGTGGAATTTTGTTTGGTAAGGACTTAAAAAACCTAAAAGGTCAGTACAGAGTTCACTTAATGAATGGAAGACTTTCCATTGACTTTCAAAACCAGTAGATCTGGTCTGTTATTGAGGCATCAAAATTCATCCCTTCAATAGAGTAAATGAGGATCTAAGTTGATGTGCATCTGGATTCTAATATACTTTTCATTATGCAAATTTGAATAGCAAGATATACAAATTTGCAGATGGGAATAAATACATTCCAGGCTATTATTTGTTAAACCTTTGCTCATAACACAGCAGCTTAGCTGCTTTTATACTGAACTACAGCTGCAGAGAGGCCAGAAGAATTCAGCAATCAGATAACATAAGAACAGTGATTTCCAAAACATCACTGTGGATGCCCATTTTACCAATTTTCTTCCCTTGTATCTTCCACTAGCAAGAACAGGGGTGGGCTTGTATTGGATTCCTCTTCCCATTTCCAAAGAAAGTGGGACTGGTAAAAACAGTATGACCACCCCTTCCCATTTTTCAAAAGCTAAAGTTCTCATTGATTTGTGAAGAACAAATACACAGAAACACCCCTGTGCTTGCCCAGAGCCATTGCTGCTCCCATTCTTTCCCAGTTTCAGCAAATGAATTGTGCACTTCAAATTGGTGTAGCAGCATGTTTGGCAGAAGTATTCCTCTGTGCTTTTATCAACATGTCAGTTCTTCTAGAATCAGAAGGATGTCTGCCAGTTGAAACAAGCAACTATGTTTTTCCTTCAGTTCTTACTTTTTAAGCATGGTACCTTTATTGTCAGTTCCTAAATGTGATTTTTCTGATGTGAACAGTCTTTATAGGTCAGCAGTGTTTGCTCAAAGTACATCACAGTCAACCAAAAAAAATATTTTCATTTTACTACATGAACTTTGGACCAGTTTCCTGGAAAAATGATACACCCAGGTAGTTCCACATAGACAGAAAATGTTGCTGGCCTCTGTATTATCTTTGTGTGATCTCTGGAAGCATTTCTGCAAGTGATTTTGCCATAAGAAATGCTTTCCAGATATTGCATTATTGGTATTATCTGAAGCTTCTGGTCACTCTAGAAATACATCTGATTTTGTAATACAGAAATTACTCTTTAAAAAATTCAGTAATTGCCAGAGACATGGATAATGTCTGAGATAACACTGTCACTGGTGATTCTGAGCACAGTGTTATTTAGTTCATAGCACACTAAGGGCTCACAAACTAACTGCTCAGACAAATCACTGAAAATACAAGCTTAAAGATTTCTCTTGCCTTCTGATCCTGTCCTACAGATATCCACAGGTGGTGAGCACTGCTAAATTGTTGTGTGCAGAGTACAGTGACACTGGTGGTATGTGAACAAGAAAAGAGACACTTAAAAATTGTGCACAGATTTGGAAAATATATCTTAGCCACCAGGAAAGAAGCTTGTGATCTTCTGTACTTTGAAGGCATGATGATAAATCTCACTCTTTAAGGATTACACATAAGTATCTTATGGATACTAGGGAGAATAAGTCAGGGAATTTAAAAACAAAAAAAAAAGAAAAAGACAAGAAAAAAGAAAACTAGCAAAATAAGGAATTAGTGTTATGAGTTATTAAACTGAATTCTAGTTATGTTTTATACTGATGAATAAAGAGTTGATTGTTATTTATTAAAGTGCCATCATTACCTGATAAACCATGTTAAAAGAGGATGGATTTATTATTGTTCCCATACAGCTAAATACTACACTTCCACCTAATGAAAGCCTTTTAAAACTAGGGATTTGGACATTGTGTATTTCTGGCCTTGTGTTTAAAATTCTGTTCTCAGTTATGAAAAAAATGTGTTTCCTAGGGACTCTACATTCTTCTATTACTGCAGCACTATTATCCATAAATAAAACAACTACATATTTGCTGGAGATAGAGAACAGGCATTAAGTATGACAAGATATGGTATCCAGTTGGAGGGAGCTAATTACATGTGGGAGAACTGAAACTGAAGCAAGGAGGAGAGAAAAAGTTGGTTTATGTCAACTGGACCCAGGAATGTATTTACATAGCATTAATGTAAGGTATTTGCAGATATTACCTGGAAATGGAAATGACTCCTGTAAGCAAAATTCACGCTTACCCCAATCAGTGAAAATGTGAAATCAAAGACATTTAATCTACATATTGTAAGAAAATGTGGCCCTGTGATTTACTAATCCCTCATGGATTTCTGATGCAACCTCAGAAAAAAGATACTACATTAAATGGAAGACCCGTTGAGAAGAGATGTCAGCTGAGTATAGATGGAACACCAGGAGGACTAAAAAAAAAGCTATTTTAGGGAAAAAAGAAACTTGCCAAGTAGTTATCTTTTTTTGGAGAGGCATGAGGTCCAGGATGAATTAAGAGTGTTCTATACAATTGAGGTAGTTCTCTGGTTAAAATCCTGGTGATTTCCCTTTCCTTAGTCAGTAACATACATTACTTTTTTTTTTTTTTTCTGAAGCTACCTCTATAAAAGAGATATTCTGCTGGAGTTATTCCCTGTGGAAAGTTCATATTCTGTCTTCTTTGCCTAGTCCCAGAAAGTGTCTTGAATCTTGAACTCAACTACTGGAGAACTCTCAGACAGTTGTTGCATAACTAACATGCTTAATCCTTAGAGGGAAGAAAACATGTCAGAACTAAGATGGTATGATAAACTAAAACTGTCATTTGGGGATAGAGTGAAAAGTAAATTAGTGAAATCAGAAAGCCATTTTCTTCATGACTAGCCACTATGATGATGATAGTAATTTGCCATTCCCTCAGCCCTCTGTCCCAGACTGAAGTACAGGGAAGGACACATTCATCACAAAGTGAGTATTTTTAATCAGTTCATGCTATGTTTCACATTTCATGTAATGTTTTAGCATTATGGTATAATGTAGTCACACCCACCCATGTAACAATGAATAATTTCTCCACTTTTCCTTTGTCATTATGTCTGTCTGTATTCGTTCTCTTGACTAAGGAATCACTTGTCTATTATGAGTGCAGATATTCACAAAGAGTCAATCATTAATTCTCCCACAAGTGAAATTCACATGAGGTGTGGGGAACAGTACAAAAGGGCTGAATCTCTCCTGCTATGGAGGCTAATGTTCTTACTCAAACAATAAAATATAAATGAAAAAGGTATTCAGTTATCTCCACTCATTGCCAATTTTTAGATTTTCTTATAAGATCTACTCAGTAGTTATTTGGGTTAAAGATATTTAACTGTTTCTGTCATTCTGGTCATAATGTTTATTATTAAGTGTCATTCTGATGGTTGAAATATCTTGCCCAAGACCAGTGTCCAGAAATAATATTATTGTCAGTGCCTATTTTACTTTGCCTATTTTATTGCAGTTTAGCTTTCTTATCTCACCAAACAGCAATAAAATATCTTCCCAGTCTCTTCTATGAGCTTTCTACATGCTACTTCTTGAGGGATCTGCTGGAAAATCAATGTACCCAACAACTTGTCACATTTTGGGATCAAACATATAAACTACCAGTTGTTTAAATTAGTTTTCATAGGCTGCTGACTGACACTGTTTTTTTCCTCACACAGTTTATTCCTGTTTAAATGAATTGTGCCTTTAAAATTCTGCCACAAAGAACATCCCATTACAGAACTTTCATAGTATCCTCTCTTAAACTTCATTAGATAAGGAGCACTGCCTACCTGTGACTTTTGCACTTTTTAATCTCTACTTTCAAAGTGCTTACAAACCATCACCCTTGTGTGATTTTAGTGATACTGAATCTGTAAAAATACCTCCTGTTCCTTGTAATTCAATTATCTAGAAGAATAACAGTGACAAAATATCAGATCATGTTATATATACACTAATGCCCTTTTCAAACCTAAAGATAATATCACAATTTGCTGTAGTTCCTTGGACATATTGGATGATATTTTCAGAACACTTTAACAGTATTATTATAATGTTGGGATTTTTGGAGGAAATCGACTCATTGATGATAATGGTTATGGCTTTATGAGAATCTTCCAACATTTTTACAGGGACCACAGTATTTGACCATGCATATGTGTGTGCAGGTAAAAGAAAACAAAAGAGTCTTACTCTGGGTTTTCTAGCTCTCATGCATGCTTCTGTCTAATCTCAGATCTAGTCCAGTTTAATGGAAATCGTTAAGCACTCCCACCTGCCAATCTGATTTGACCATTACAGAGGGAAGATGAAACAGGTGTTGCAGAAAAGAAGATAAGTTTTTCTCATCAGGAATTCATTTTATGTGTTAAATTAGTTCATGCCTGCTATAAATGTTTTCCTATTCAAGTCGATATTGCTTCCTGCCTGCATGGAGAGAGTTAAACTCTCAGCAGACTATAAAGGGGTTGTTAAAGGACCAAACAGGAAATGTAAAACAATGACAAAGATAAGAATAGCTTCAGATACATGGTTTCAAAGTAGTTAAGATAATAATGGCTAGGTCATCACTTGGGGAAAAGCTAATGAGCTGGCTCCATCCAGGCTTGAGTGGGTACTCTTCCCAAGGCTAAGTGGAGGATCAAAGAAGCCTAAAACCTCAAAGAACTAGAAAAAGGAGGGAGCTTGGGTGAGCCAAGTGAGGTTTCCCAGAATGTGTCAATTACAGAGCTGACAGGCTGGGAAGACTCACAGACAGAAAGAATGCGGCTGCAAGCAATGTAGGCTGTTCCTCCTGAGAGGAAGACTAATCTGGGTTTATGTAAATTACAGACCGTGGAAGTTTAGACTGAGAATATGCATGTAAAAGAAAAGCATTATTTTTTGCATTAACACCTGGGCCTGAAATGTTTATTTCTTCGAATTAGTGAACAAATATTATTTTCTTGTTAAGTAAGTGGGCTTTGGATCTTCCTAATTAGCCTCTTTAGCAAAACTCCTTCGGTAACTAAACCCCAGTCGAACATATTGAAGTAATCTTGATGGTTACCCAGGAACTGTTACCCAGCTACGAAAGGGCATACTGCCAAATTTCTGCTTAGGAAACTAAGTACCCTAGGCCTGACACCACTGTAAGGACATAACCTTGAGAAGGGACAGCACTCAATAACCATGACTTTCTAAAAGTAATGGACCAAAACGTGCTAAGAATTTCTAAGCAGATCATCTGTGAACAAGAAACATTTCTACAGTAAGGGTTGATGACAGCCCAGCATTGATATATCTGTAGTTAGGCACAGACACTTAATTTGTTCAAGACACTTAACATTTTTGATGGGAATTTTTCTCACTTTCACTGTATCTTTTAAAGTAACTAAGACATAGATGAAGATAAAAGATTATTGAAAGCTGCTCTCCAAATACTAGATGATGACTGTGGAAGGATTAGTGAATATAGCAAGAATATGGATATTCAGTGGGCCATTTCAGGAAAGCATGTTAAATTAATTTCAAAACCACCTTCAACTAGAAAAAGGTAAGCAGAGAAAGAAATCTTTTTGGAGAATTGTTTATTGCTTCAGAGTACAGAGAAGGAATGGGGCAATTTGAAACCTCAGTGTGATAAAACCCCCTCACTTTGTGCCACCATCATACTTTCCACGGGATGAACAAATCCTTTCTGGTTGAGCACTGACAGCAATGCATACTAAACCACAATCTTATGGTGCTGAAATGGGATGATGCCATGACAATGTCAGATGAAATATGCAGCTGCTCTCTTCATGTTCTCTTTTCAAGAATCCAGTACAATATGTTGATATAAACTAGCACTCAGATGGAGACTTGCCAACACAGCACATGGTTCAAGTGAAACAAATGAGCATTGAAGGACATCAAAATGGAGAAAATTACTTTTTAGACTTGTTATACCTTTGCTTGTATGCTTTTAGGCTTTGCTTGTAAGTAGCCTATTTAGAGAACCCATGTATGACTATTATTATGGAGCTAAAGTAGAACACAGTGCCCACAACAATCTGAAGGCCCTACAATGACTGTATTAGCCTGGCCCCCTCTAGCCTCATGGATCTTCTTGTAGGGAAAGCATGCAAATCAAGAGCAAGGCAACCAGGACTTGTGAGACTTCAAGAGATGTTGTGAAGAAGACCAGTGTCTCACTGTCTTTTATGGGAGGGAAGATTTTGATGTGTGACTGCTTGGCCCAAGATGTCTAGAGGACTCTGCTGTGGACGTGCATTTTGTATTTCACCAGAATGTTCAGAAAATCCAGACTATCTGAGCTTTCTGACTAACTGGTGCATAATTAAGATATGTATCTGTCACTGGATGCTGCAAAATCATAGCCCAATATAGTCTTAGCCTAATACAGCAAAACTGAGACTTGTGACAGAATGACCATCAGAACATAGCACAGCAAACTGGAAGAAAACTGTGTACAAGAACCTCTTGTCCTCAATTTTAAATTTATCAAGTGATAAACAATTTAGACCAGAATGTATACTCTCCCAGAGCAGTATTGTCTCCCTGTAACTCACTCTTAGAAAGAGAAGCTGTGCACTATTGAAAGACTTATCCCCTTGCTTGCTACAGCTATTTTTTGAATGTTTCTTTCTGCCACCGTTTCTTCCACGAATCCATTTGTTCCCATATTCCTGAGCACTGAAATATCTTCTGTCTGGTAAGCCAGGATTTAGTTTTTTCCTTCAGATTTTTTTCCCAGACTTTAGCATAGACTTGACTTTGCTTATCCTCTGACTGACTAACAAGTATGACTGTAAAGAGACACAAATTGGATTAACTCAATCCTTTGCTCTGGGAAATAATGCCCATTGTCATAGATTCTGACTTTCTATGCTAATTTCTGAGATAAATGAAATAGAAAATTTACAATTCTGTATGCTAATCACACCTTGTATGATCTTGGGAAGATCTAATTATAGTGGAATTATGATTGATTTACTTAAAGAAACCCCAATCTATTGCAATAGCATGCTGTCCAAAAAGTATTAATCCCTGTATTACAACACTCTTGACTGCTGGCATCTTAGCCTTCATCACTACATGTACAAGCTATTGGCTGAGTGAGTCAGTGACTGAATAAGAACTTGCTTAATAATCTTTTGTCAATTGTAGTATCTCATCTGGAGGCTTATCATAATAAAGACAGTAATTGTTTCTTCAGAGTAGCCATTAGAGAATTCTGTAACTGCTACCATTCTAATTAGAGCATTCAAGATTAATTTCAAGAATAGCATTCCCTGAGAGTTCAGTCACAGGAGACACTCCTTTAGAAAGAAGGAAAATTGTTGTCCATATTTATGATGGCTGGGACACTGCTCACACTTAATAAAGCAGAATACTAGAGCAAGCAGAGATGAATAAAGTACTGAACTCACTTTTCCAAGGTCACTGGTCTGCCTGGAACTGAAGAATTATTTCCTTGGTGTTGTCTTGTGTCCTGTTCACTAAGAGCTGCTGCGTTTCAGATGTGCATCCTTTGAGGAAAATACTTCTTTATATTCTGAGAGTGCAAGGACTGCAGGCAAGGACTGCAGGTGTACCTCTGGGAAGAAGCCAAGCTTGAGAGTGGGTGACAGGCAGCTTTTCCAGATGTACCTGGTATAGGCTGGTCAAAAATCTTCTTAACATAGTAAGACTGATTTGCATAGACAGTTTCCTTATTTTTCTCATACAGCCCAAGTTTGAATGCAAGCAAAAAGATATAAATCAACCTCCCTTTGAAAACAAGCAAACTCTAAATTCATCAGATGTGGACAACTGTGAGAAAACAGGGAAAGAAGCAAATGGCATCATTTGTTCATTGTGAAGAGTTGGGACAGAGTAGTGGAAATGATGGAACATGACTGTCTCATACTGTGCTAATTTCTGTGTGCTAGCTTCTTTAATCTGCTGCACTTACCATTACTATAAAATCACTGAGAGACACCAGATGGTGCTATTGTAAATGGTCTTGCTACTTTTGATGACCTGCTGATATGGCAGTTTGCTTTTGGAGAAATGCTTATGGTCAGCTGCAACGCATTCATTTTTGGAAGCTGAACATGCTTCCAACAATATTCCGGTTTGTACTAATCAGAGACAGAACACTTCTTAACTGGAGCAATGGTCTAGGATCCCAAATGAAAATCCTGACTTCAGATTCCAATGAATTTAGAGGAAGCTGGGATCCATGTTTGAAGCTGAAGCTTACTGAAAGAGACCTTTCTGTTAAGCCAGGAATAGACTACCTGGTATGATTCAGGATAATGCAATATGTCCAGAAACTGAAGTGAATTCCAAAAGATGCAAAACTGGTTGCCATCCACTAGTTGAGCAAGTAGGCCAAATACTTTGATTGTTTTAAAACTGTGAAGACCTTGTAAACAATAATTTTAAAGTCAACAAGCAAAACATTTGAGCAACATATGACTGCACATCTGGTGTGCTTCCTTCGCCCTGCAAATCACTGCAATACAATAAATACTATCCACTGAGAAACAAATGCTTTTGTACTAGCAAGTGTACATGCTAAATACAGTTCTGCTCTTCAGAGTGCTGGCAAGTTGTACTTTCTCATGCATGAAGGTGTTCACACTACTACTCACTCTACAAAACATTGAAAACAGTCTTATTCTTCCTGATAGCTCTCAATTTTCATTTTAAATGCAGAAGACAGGCACACTGGTTCTACATTAAATTTTCTGCGTGTGCTGTGCTGATATGCTGTCAGGTCCCACTGCCTGAATATTAATCCTTCTTTTGATATCTAGAATTTTACATTTCAGTCACAGGGTCTTATTTTTGATTGCCACACTCAAAGTATTCTCTTCTGCTTGTGACTTGTTGATTTTTCCATTTTTGTTTTGGTAGATCCATTTAACTTATACTTTGCCTTGTTTCTTCCTTTCTCTCCCACACCCCTGCAATCAACTAGTACATTCAGTGAGATAATTTATCAGCTGAAGAGGACTCTGGCAAATGTATCACATTGTACTTCTGTAGAATTGTTATCTTCTGAGAAGAGAGCCATTTCACCCAACATATTATCAATGAGAAAGGGAGAATCTCCATAGCATAAATTTTTATTTTAACTTCTTTCTACTCCAGCAATGGAAATATCTTCTTTCTGAGAACTTTTTGGTTTTGGTTTTTTATTTCTTTGTTTGTTTATTTGTTTTTAACCACAAAAACAGCTGCAGGTCAGAAAAACTCTAAAACTTCATAAGTACTGAAAAACAACACAATCATAGTGTTATATGACTTTTTTCCACTGTCTGATCTCAAAGGATAACAGGAAATATAGTTGAAGATGATTCATCATATGCCCAAACCAGATGTTCCTCAATTTGAAATGTATCATCTCAGCCAGGCAAATAGAACTATGGTAGGTGTCAGATACGGTTACATTTGCCTGACAGATATGCCACGCTTTGGAATAACATTGGAATAATCATTACTGCTAATGATAGCCTACTGTTGATGTGTAGTTCTTTGTTTTGTTGTTGATGATGTAGGGCAGTCAGGTCTGCTTGGTGCATTCACTAGCAATAAAGATTTGTGTGTGTGGTATTGCTAAATTGAATTATAATGCAAAACACAGACGCCATCCTCACTTCATTTTTCAAGCATTCTCTGTGCAGTCTCAAAACCAACAGTTAATAAAGCAAGTTACTCTCCTCCATAGAGTTAAACCACCTGATACCAACTTCCTGTAATTGACCTTTGAGCAGAGCTGAAGTTACATTTCCATGCAACAGGCCAGCCTCTGTGTGTGGCTGCATCCTCATCTGATGGTTGATGCCAATATTAATTGTACTAGGGCCAGCAACCACTGTCATCTCTCAGACCTCTAAAGATTTCTTGCTCAGCATATGAAATGATAAAATGCTAATCTCCACGTGCTCCTTTACAAACTGCTAGTGTAGCTTTACATATTTTCTCAATGGGATTTAATTTCTGCTCTGAAATAAAAAGCCTTCATCATTAAGGTAAGGTACTTATTTTCACAGAGTAGATGTGAAAGCCTGGACACTGGTCAGCTACATAGATGTGAATATTCACCAGGACAGATGCCCAAATCTGGAGGGACTTTAAACCCAAGATTGAAGATTTATACTGGAAAATGCTTAACTGGCATTTTATGAGGATAAAAGACAGGGAACAAACAGGAGCTCATCTGTCATCTTCTTTGCTTGATGGGCAAAGTTTGGCCAGCACCTGTTTTCCTGCTGGCTGTTAAACTCTCAGGCTCACTTGCATCAAAGCTCTGAGAGTAGGCATAGTTCTCTTCTTCTTACTGACTAGGAGTGTTAGACCAAAATGCTCTCCATGTTAACAAATTCTTTAGCAGTGCACACAGCCGAAGTTAAGGAAGTAGCTGTCACCTTAACAGGCAAATTAGTAAATTCTGGCTTTATTTAGGATTATTTACCTTGCAAGGCAATATTAAAGGGGTTTTTCTTGTGGTTCTTCTCTATAGGAATACTTGCAAATCTTCATGGGAAATGCTTTTAAGGAATGCCTGCTATTTGCTGTGAGAGGTAAAAGGGTTGGAATGTAATTAAAAAGCAAATATTTTATTCCATTTCTTAAGAACTTATGTAGTTAATTATCAAATGTTGAATGCTGTCATCATTCAGCCATTCACCATTGAAGAAAACACTATTTATACTGGCTAGTAAAATTGACTGTTACCATGGATGAGAAGTATGTGAAATATAAAGGTGACTGACAGCCAGAGAAAATTAAAAGGACACCTATATAGTCCAATTCTTTTCTTTAGCAGCAGATAACTGCGTTAAAAGTAGCCTGAAGGCATGGGTTGGCTTATTTTGATTAGGCATAGCAATTTGCTATCTGTCTTGCTTGGGCTCTAATCACTTGTAACTGCAAATAGGTTGGTTTGTTAAACATACCGATGGCAACAGCCAAAGTGAACGCTGAGGGACTGTCGGCTTCAAAATCAGCTTCTGGAAGCAAAGAAATTGCCACTTGTAAGTTGCACCTTCTCCCTTGTGTGCACACATACATGTGCCTTCCAGCTAATATAATGAATGAATTAAAGCAGAACAGAGAAACTTGAATAGAATTGTATTTCTCATGGGAGGACCTACATGTTCGGTTCTTCATAACATCTGAAATGAAAAAGACTCAATGTTCCTGTAAACTTAAAAATCACATGAAAGACTTTAAAGAGGGTTAAAACAGAGCTGGGGGGTCAGAAAAATCCTTTTTTGTTTTTCTAACCATAAAAGGAATTTCAGCACATCGAGGAATAACATTTGAAAATGGCTGCTTGACGGTTTAACACAAACAATTCCAGTGATGAAAGCACAATATGGGGATAATTATATGTCCAAATAAATCTGCTTGATGCTAATGAGCATTTCAACAATCCATTAAGCAGCCAGTTTTGTTTTTTTTCTGTGCAATTTTCTTTGGTAAGCAAAAATGACACATCCAAAACTTTTATTAAGTATTCCATGTCTTCTCTGTATCTTCCCATCTTTTATAGAGATCTGTTTCCAAGAAGGCACTGCATCTCCTGCAGAAAGGACACCAAACTTATTTTCACTAACAGCTTGACACACTGACAGCTGCTGGAGCTAAAACTCAGTTCAGAAATGACCCAGTGCTTCACACTGGTGTTTCAGTTCGCAGATGTAGTAGCGGGGGAGAGACTGTAGAGCCTTTCTGTGGGGGTTTTATCCTGCTGAATGAAGCAGTCCTGTATGACTGTGCAACAATTTAACTAGCAAGCAGGAATCTCACAATCAGTGGATGTGTATTTTCCTCACCCAGCACTGCTCTACTCTGTTTTTTACAAACTTGCCCCCTTACACGTGGTCAGTGAATTCTTTCACAGAAAATATCCACAGCCACAATAGTAAAGGCTGGATTTGCCCTCAAATCCAGAAACTACTGACCAGTTCAACCACTGGCTGTGAAATATGAAGATGAGAGCTGAGAAGAAAATAATATTCATGGTAGTGTACTCCTAATATATATTATTAAAATACAGCAACCAAAACCACCCATAATTCCTAGGATTTAGCTCTAGTGTATGACATTTCATCCTCACTTCGGATAGGTGTTTGCTTACCATATGCATACCATACAGCATTACCTTGCTTACCTGCAGAATTGTACACAGGCTGTGTTCCCTCATTGAAGGGATCATTTTTTTCTGTGATGTCTCCATATGTACTACTACCATCTAACCTTTTGTAAGGTGAGGTTTTCTTCTGGGTATAAAAAGAGTTGGTTCCATTATAAAGCAACTTTCAGAAATGAAGTTAGTGTCTGTATTTTGGAAAAGGCCCTTTCTCATGAGAATCCAAATGCTGTGGTGCTAAATGTTCACTTCAGACCCTGGTTGTTTCTAATATTGTATGTTATTCCACAACTAAATGTGGCTGACTGTACCTGATGTTGAATTAGAAGATAGTGGACTATTAATTAGTCAATATTCCTTCTTTCTGGTCACCTGGGTTTTTTGTTGTAAGAACCCTTGGAAAATGATTTGTTAATTCACTACATGGGACTTCAAAAGAATGGAAAAGTCAATTACAAAATTACTTGGGAGAATAAGAAAAATTATGAGGCTAAAGATCATAAAAGGAGCTATAGACATGTTGGAGGACAAAGAGGCATGGATTTTAGTGACTCAAGGATTGTGAAGGGGATGGCGTTAATAGGAACATGATAAAACATCAAAATGGAAAGGCAGGAGAAGCATGTTGTGTCTATTTTTGCACACAAGTGACAAGACAATGCCAGGGCTGTTATGTTCCCTTGAAGAGCAGAAAGGTTATCAGTTCATTTAGAGAGGCTGATTGCCACAGGCAGTTACACAGCTGGCTGAGGAGAGAGTCGGCAAGCAGGAATGGTGGCAGCTCACCCTAAGTTTGCTGTTCTTATTTATTTTTCCAAATAATGTTTTAACTTGAAGTCAGTGTTCAGAACTGATGCAAAACATGCAGTGGCATAATGAATGGAGTGGCTCCCCTTGGCTAAGGGATGTTCCAGCAGACAGTGTAGAAGAGAAGGGGAATCGAGCATGCAGCATTATTCTCAATTTAAAAAATATGCTGGTTTGTCATCTGTAGATGAAAACCTGTATCCTGTCTATCAGCTCAGAAAGAGAAAGCTTGCCTTAGGTTCACATATGGTCACTTCCCTCACTGCTGCAACCTTAACCTTAACCTTAACAACCTTAACCTTAACTTCTTTGCAGGTTAAGCGTTCCAAGAGTTCCAAGGGCAGAATTTGGTCCATGTCTCAAGCGTGCTTGTGACTTTCTGTAAATGAAACAAACATTCAGGCAACCTTCACAAAGACCAAGGGTTTTTAAATGACTAATGATTTAAACTGTCCCAATCTGTGAATGGCTAGCTCTCTACATTGATAAAGATTTTTAGTTTGTTGTTGCAATGACTTGTAGGTAGTTTTTACAGTCCTAAGTGAAACTATAGTTTTTGCAGATGTCTGATTTTGGAACCCAAGATCACTGCCTAGCATTAGGAGACAAAATCTGAACTAATAGCTGAAAACTATTCATTTTGCTAATATGATGATTTTGATGGAAAGATGCAAAGGTTGGATTATGTTAACTTTCCCTTCATTTTGTTATTATCTGCTCACATTTCTTCTCCATTATACAAGTATTATAAAAAAAAATGCTGGAGTCATTGATTTCTCCTTTTCTCTACTATCATCATTTCAATATGAGTTTTTACTGGGTAGAAGAGACTGTATAGCAAAGTGTGGAGGAAGTTCTTTGGCCTGAGGTAGTTTCTTGCATATTGTATGAAATGTAGTTCTTTTCATTTCTCTGTGACATAGTTTTACCACCAGTAAAAAGGCCAGAATGTTTCATGTTTAATTGTTAATGGATAGATATAAGGTTTGATTTAAGTTTTTGGAAGGCACACTGGAGGTCTTGTGGTTGCCTACACTTCTTAATTCATTAAATTAGATCAATAATATAAATACTCCTCTTAGAAAAATAGGTTTCTTGTGAAAATCCCAGAGTCAATATGTACATAGGCTTGTTAAATAACTTAGCACAGTATTTCGAGGCCCATATTCCATTACCCCTACTGGTCTTGGGCAATGTCTTCATTCAATATTTCATTGTCCTTCATAGAATATTTATCTCTTATTTTTTGTTCTAAGATGCCTAATATGATCAAAATTTCTTAGAAAAGAATGCTTCCAGCATGCATGTATCTTTCTGAATACTAATGAACTTTCTGACATGTGTCCTTCAAGCTGAGTAATTTTAGTGATTGATAAACACTATTGAGTTGAGTAGGTCAAAAAATTATTTCCAGAAAAGTGTTCAATTAACTCATGTGTCCATTTCTGCCTATGGCTCTGTAGTAAAGAAGAATGTTTTATTTGAATGAATGTTTGTAACTACTGCCACTATAAGTCCATTTATGTTGCAGTACTTGGACACACCCTTAAGCAGCCACATATTTAGACTGCACAAACGTTTTTTAAAAGGTGCTCTTTCTGGGAGCAACACAATTGAGCACTTCCCTGAATAGTATGTGGCATCTTCCAAGTGAATTTAGATGAGATTATGGTAGCAAAATCACCCCTTTGATGCTCAAGAGGTGCAGATAGGAGTGTCAGCTCTGGCCTGGAGGCTGTAGAATGACTTTTATGCAGAGCTGCTCCTGGCTGATGAGCAGTGCTGTGAGGCTGGGTGTATGAGTTCAGGCAGAATGGCTAATGCATCTGGTGTACAACCTGCACAGCTGACACTGCTCTCTCTACCTTTTTCCCTCGTCTGTGTTTCCATAGGCAAAGTCATGGCTTCTTCTCATCTTCATTCAGCCTTGCTGGAGAAGTGAAGAGGCCACAAGAAAATGGGTTCTGTGCAGTGAAAGAGTAGTGTGTGCCTCCTTGTGTCCATACTTCCCCACCAAAGATCTGCCAGCAGTGTAACCAGCACAGAATCACAGGGGTGTGTAACAAAATGGCAAGGGCTTGGGTTTAGTCCCTCAAGTCAGACTGGATTGGAGTGACATATCCTGCCTGGTTTCTGTCCTGTTAGCTTGGGATACAGGTAGAAGAATTAATGTGTTACTATATAGATGAGTAGAGGTGTTTTTCCACTCCATTTTGGAAGTTATCATGGGACTTAAATATGTAGTCCTTGCAGAAGGGTGAGCATCACTATGTACAGCTTTGGTTTTTATTAACTACTGCAAAGGGATATATCAAGAACCATGAAACAATATCCAGCTTCATCTAATTACCAAAGAGAAAAAGTTAAAAGCTCTTACATCTCAGCAGATGAGGCTTTGTCCTCTTTCTGGTTAAACCAGGACAAGGCTCCAGTGATCTAATGTATTTAGAACTGGATATAGATTTTTAAAAATTGGATATAGATTTTTTAAAAGAAGCTCAGAAGATTTAATTCTTGCCATCTGCTTGGTCATAAGGAGCTACATATTACAAAAGAGACATGAAAGATTTTTACTTGTACTCTGAATTAATTTCAACTACATTGTTTTCCTTATATGAGAAAGAGTCTTTTGTGTTTGCTTGTTTCATACTTACATTCAAAACCTGCCTTTCGTGCAGACTCAGACACTGAAATTGCCTATGCTGTCATGATTTTTGGTTACAAAGAAACCTCACTTGCAATAACAAATAATGAATGCATATAATGGAAAAATACTTTAAAGCCATTTCTTTAAAAAGCCAGCAAAAGCTTAATAACAACTTAAAACTCTTTTAAGGTAAGTTTTTCCGATCTGGAAGTGCATGTCGTAAACAATTTTCCTCACTGTCTTGCCCTGGAGATCTAATTTGCTATTATTAAACATAGGGAGGTACACTTGTTAAAAATAGGACTAAAAATAGCCTTTCAGTATGCTACTACACTGCTATTTTTATGTCTAAACAGTATTTATTCCTCCTACAAATTGCTGGTTCATATTAATTAATTTTCAGTGACAACTTCATTTTATCTTTTGTGTCTTGATTCCAAAGAAATTTTATTTTGGCAGATTTTGAGTGTTCTTTTTTCAGTTGTTACAATACAGATAGAATTCTGCTGTAAAAAGAACAATACATTTGTTTATCAGCTGTTCCTCATTTGTCAGGAAAATAAAATACCCAAAGAACTGAGGTCAACTTTTATTAGGAAGGTAAACATGCTCCAAGTAGTCAGTGTTTTTTATTGCTTATTATGGCAGAATAAATGACCAGGTGAAAGTCAATGTGAGCATGCTATTGTAAATCCCATTTTTATCAGGACTATTTTTGCATGGTTAAAAGATAATAATAACATTAACTTGATCATTAGCTTATTACATTAATACACTTGTGACTAATAATTCCTGAGAAAGCCTATTTAAAGGGAAAAATCTTGGCTATGGTGTAGGACCCTGAGTACTAATGTACCAAGCTGTGAGTCCATCTAGTCTGATTTCCAATAGCCAACCAAACTCTGCTGATATGAATAAGTGAAAGTGCTCAACTCATCTGGACAGACCCAAGCCTGTTGTCTGAAACCAGACAAACTACAGACTTTACTGAATCCTGGTGTCAGTTCTGTTCATTTCAATGGCAGAGGATTAGTGCAACATCTGTCTTTAGTTCTATCTAAATATGACCAAGAGCACCATAGTAATCAGATGTTGTCATAAGAGGTGTTGTAATGAATGTCAAGTGTTGAAAGGTGTGTAGGGATATTTAGTATTTTAGCTTAAATTCACAGTCATTGATCAAGTTAGTTCTGAAATGTGTAGGTTTCTGCTGCCATCTTACCCTAGTTGATTTAAGGTTAAATTTTATTTGTACTTATGTTTTTATGCTTTTATATATCTATCATTTACAGCACTCAAGTATTGGGGAATATAATGCTGAGAAAATAGAATAAATAATAATTTTTATATTGCATTGTTATACAGGGGCCCAATAAATGACCAAATCTGCACTGTGACTGCATGAGAACTGCTCAAATATAGTCAAAAGCTGTCCTTATTCTAAAAGGTTTCATGTTAAAGTAGATTTTCAGATCAACAAGGATAAAAAATGTTGATCTCTTAATTAATGATTCTAGCTGTAAACACAGTAAATTACTCCAAAACTGGTGCTATTCTCTATGATAGTTATTGTTTTATTAGTGGTATTCTTGGGCTGTATGGAGTAAAGATAGCTTCAGATGGGATTTACTGTTGTCCCTTCCCTTGGGCTGTATTTGAGATGTTCATCTCATTGCAAAGCATCTGCCTCAAAGTTAGTCCCCTTTAAACCCCAAGTGAGTGTGAAATGTGTTAAAAGTAGTATGTTTTACATGAGCTCTAGAGGTAGTGGGAAGACTTGGAGAAGGCAGGATAAGTAGTTAACCTGAGGGTGTCAGCTTGTCTTAAGTTCTTTCCTAGGGTCTATGATATTTGTGGAAAGCTTTTTGAAAATGAGAGAGGAAATGATTTGCTAGCACGTTCTTTTCATGAAGAAGAGCATTATAATAGCAAATCCTGATGCAGTCAAAGGCTAGGGAAACTCTTAGAAGTATTTGCTCTGAAGTGTTGACAGCTAAATGTAGTAATAAAGGACTGGGCTGAAATGAGTTGCAGCCTTCCGCCTCCCATTGCCGTTACGTGGGAGGCTGGAGCGCTTTAGGAGCTGGTGGCCTAGATTCTGTGTTTCATCTAATGCCTGGAAAGAAGAACTCCTTTTTTGCTACCACCTTTGTCAAGCTGTCAGTGGAGCTAATGTGAGCTGCTAATAGGGACAGCTCACTAGACTGTCTTAGGTGCAGGGGGTGAAGTTATAGAGCCACACTTAATTCCCCTTCTCCCAAACCCCAAGGGCTATAATCCTCAGAGTTCATCAGATGGCTCTTGAGAAGTTGTCAGTACTTCTGTCAGTCAGAGGAGGTCAAGGAGGATATGTGAAGAAAAGCATGGGTGATACTACAGGTGTCAAAGTCTTACTCTAGGGCCTGTAATGCATGAATAAGTCTTTAGTTTATTTTATTTTTTAAATATTCCTCCTTGCAGGGAGCTTTATACCCTAGTCTAGGAGTCTGAGAACAAGAGAGAGAATTTAATAGCTCCTGCCTTCCAATCTCAGGGCTGACACAGAATTGCAATGTGACCTTGAGCAAATTATTTAAACTCTCAACATCAAAATCACCTCTACTCCTGCTCTCTGCAACCCAATGTCATTATATGGAGAATATAATTTGTTCTTAATTCCCTAACATGTAATCCCAGGATCAGTATTTGTTTTCCTCATATGTATTTTGCAAAAAAAGTGCCTTTTCTGTGTTTGCTTTCAAGTATTACCACTGGGCAAGTACAGACTGTACCCATCCTAAGGTTTTGGACTTCAGTATTTCTGCTGCAGTCATGGATGGAAATAAAGACATAATTATAGACTAGTAGGGAAAGAGGTTCCCTATACACTGCATGGCTTATATGGAAAGAAAATTCCCTGCTGCCCTGACACAGGCATTCTGCTTTTCCTTTAATTATTTGTTCTGATAAGCCTTCATTTTCCAGGTGTCAGATGGCTTCTTGAATCTCTTATTCTCCTGAAGAAGGGCAAGGGTGACAGATCTCATCTCTGACAGAGGGAGGAGGAGCAAAGGAGAGGCAGCCTCCTTCTGGTGAGTTATAAGGCTGCTTACTCTTTGTTTTTAAGCATTGAATTCTAAAGGTGAAGGATCTGCCTATGTGTTTGAGAGAGACACTTTTCATCTCTTGTTACAAGTCCTATGGCTCTATAAGAATATCAGAATGTGGTTGTCTGGCTTGAGTGCTGCATGCAAGGGCATCTGTGCATTAGGACTTCACACAATCATTCTCTTGTGTTTAACCAGGCTTGATTGTTTAAAAAATAGTCAAGATCAGCTATCCTGAACTACTGCAAATGGGGATTTGCCTTAGGATTTTGTTTGAAATAGTGAGATCAAAACACTGGAGTGGTTAAATGGAAAGTTGTTATGCTGATTACTTTTGCTAACTTGTATTTCTTCTTCTTCTGAACAAATTTTCAGCAGCTTGAGAAATTCTATTGAGACTGCAGTTGTGTTTCTGAAGTATCACCTAAAACCCCTGTAAAAGCCCAGGCTTTCTTTTTTTATGCTTTTCCCAGAAGAAAAACTGCAATATCTGCAACCTGTTTTTTTAATAAGTAGCATTTTCTCTCACTCTTTCATTGCATGCTGCTATTTAAGTCTCCCATCCTATTCCCTTGCAGAGAACTTTAAGACTAACACTTGCATGTGTGCTTGTGCTAATATGACTTTTCTCAGTTGAAATAATAGCGTCACAAATCCAGGGGTTTTAATAGTATATTAACAAGCAAGCCAAATGGCTTAAAAGTCAGATAACACCAGAGCCTCCTACTGCTCAGAAGGAACTTTATTTTGCTCTTCTAGTTCTAGAGGCCTTGGAGATGGGATTTTTGACCTTTGTTATCCCCTATAATTATTTTCTCTTCTTCTAGTTCGTTGACAGAAGAGTTAGCCATTGCACATGTTTCATCTGAATATGTTTAAAAGAATAATACCAGGGATTCTCCATTTGTTTTAAGCTCTTCTAGTTGTAACCTACTTCCAAATTACTAATTTCTCTGCAGTATCTAAAATTTTGATATATCTCTTGTAGGACTTCAAAATCTTTTCCTGATTCAAATGGGAACACTGTTGATGACAGGGACTCTTGTTTGGGAACATTTGTGGTGCAGCTGCAATGGCCTGGGTCCATTTCATTCTTCCATTTGTTCTAGCTGAAAATTGTTTTGTGTGCTAGACTCCTCTGGAGCACAACAAACTCTGAATTGAGTGACCATAGAGCTGGCAGGGAGATCATACCTGACAGCTTTCTCAATCACTGCAAATCATTCAGCAGTGACACAAATTTGCTCTTCTTTGTTGTACACAAGCTGACTTCAATAAGCTTCAGCTCCATGGTTTGCTTCCAAAGGAACTATCCATTCTCTCTCCAAAAGGATCTAATTTAATGCACATAGAAGCTTGAAAGGAGAGGGATGAGCCTATATAGATTAGCAGCAGATTATTAATTATTCCAGAGATGAACACTATTGTACATAACTTAGTAAGTGTAAGAGAAAGCCCCTGGTTTGTGATACTGTCACAATAGACAAGGTAGATGATGAAATGGAGACAGTGAGAAGAACATGTGATTTATGGACATCAGGAGAGAAGTGAAAGAAAAGGGCAAGAAGCAAACAGAAAAGCTCATTTAGTTGAATCAGGGAACAGGCTATAGATATTGCTGAAATGCATTGTAGAGGAGGAGGTGCAGCCCTTTACTTCTCCTATGCCATCCACGAAAAACTGTGTGGTTGGGAATGGTACTCCTGGCTCCTTAAAACACATAAAGGATGTGGAAAGGTCATAAGAAAATATGTGGAAAGGAAAGTAAGAGAATTTCTTCTTTGAAAGATGTTGCACAACTGAGGACTAAACCTGGAATTTTCTCTCATGTTGTTTTATGATGGTGGCAAGGTGTAAATCCAGACTTACCTACAATGTACTTGCATCAAACTACTTGCTCCCTTTGGTTTTTTTCTGGTAGCCTTTTAGACCTGAATATTAACAGCTTGCTAGGTCAGGTGCTTCCAAGTGTCTCTGTAAGAACCAATTTAACCTCAGGTGAAAGCAACCACATTGCCTCAGTCAGAACAAAAACTGAATGAAATAACCATTTAGGATATGTGATTGTCTGTGAAGAGTTGCCTGTCATCATAATCAACAGACAACAAAAATATTCCTTGGTTGTTCATTTAGGGTTTTGTTGTTGTTGTTGCTGTTGTTGCAGCCTGTGAGAGAAATCACCTTATGTTTTCCAAGTATCAAATCAGAGACCTGAGAGTCCCATGACTCTTCTCAGCTAAGTGAGCATTCACTACAACTTCCCCTTAACAGAGGTTTCACAGTAACTCCTATTTTAGATATGGGCTGGAGGGAAGAGGTTGTAAGGGATTTTAATCCTGTGTAGTATCTCTAGCCACTGCAAGCTTTTAAAATGACTGTATAACCACTCCTCCTCTCCCTCAGATAAAATCAGATCCATGTCTCCCCATGCCCTTTGCAGTGGAGAACATGCTGAGACAAGGAGTAAAAGGCTTTTGCTCAAGCTCTCATGGCTGGAAGCACATCTTGTGGTTCTGGCTGTCCTTGCAGATTCAGTGCAGTGCACTGCTCTTCTGAAAGCTTGGCAGAGCCATGAGCAGTGTTGAGGTGCCCCATAAATACCAGCCACAGGAGAAGAGAAACTTTTCTAATCCTTTTCCCTGAAAGGAGAACTTAAATACTCAGCAGTATTTAAGTTCAGGGGCTTTTAAAAAGACAGATGAGAGAGATGGAGGGCAAAGGGATAGTAGATCTTGGAGTCCTTTTCTTCTTCAGATATCTTTAGAAAAGGTGGGAGGGAAGAGGACATTAACTCAACTAAGTTTAGCAAAGTGGCACACTGCTCCTCTGATAGCCAAGGTTGCTATTTCAGTGCTTAAACTGGGAGATCAGGAGAAGAATAATTACCTCTACAAGTTGTACATCTCCTACTCTGCCAACCAGGAAACTGAATCTTCAGAGCATTTATCCCCAAGGGAATACATGAATAAGAAAACAGCTGCAGTTGGCTGGCTCTGCTTTTGCATTTTGTTTCAGACTCCTGCTGCACCAGCAAGTGTCACTATGGTCTTTGCTATATAGCAGCAGAGATGAGAATGTGACTTGTGGAACAGGAAATGGGGGAAAAAAACCCATCCCAATCATGATTATGAGTGTTGTTTTGCCACACCTCTGCCTGGAGTCAGTAACCCTGACTCACAATCTCCCTGTGTTTTCAATGGCAAGGTGACCTGCAATTACTTGTTAAATCTTTCACTCTGCAGGCATTTAATGGTAGGATGATGTGACAAAAACTAGTTGTTTTTCTTTCTTTTCTTCTTGTGGGGATGATTGCAGCTTGTAATAACCATGGTTTCATGTTCCTGGTTGTGTCTATTTGCTAAACCAAATCTTCAAGTTCAACTTGTCAGGTTTTCATATTTGGGAGTGGAGGTTCATTGGGGTATATTGCTAGTTCTCTAGAAAAGACTTGGAAAATGAAATACTGATTAATTTAGAAAAAAGAGTGAAATGAAATCTGTGACTGTAATTTGCTCTTTCAATATTGTTGAATATTTTGGCACCATTTTCAATATAGTTGGTGTTAGATGGGGAAGTGTGAAAATGGAAATGCATTGGGGAAATGGAAAAACACCAACATTCCTGTTACTGGAACACAACTAAATTATTATGACAAATATTATCATGAATATGGAAAGGAAGCAAAACTGTGTTTTCTTCTCCAGCTGTCTAGCCACAGCTTCATATTCCACAGAATGGGAACTCAGCAGCATGCCTGTGACATTGAAATGTTAAGGTCTGAAACAATTTTTATCTTCAGGAGCCATACAGCTCATTAAAAATATTAAAATACATTTCTCCTTTCTCAGTCTAAGTACTTTTTTAACCCTTTGTTCCTGGATAGTTTAGGTCATCACAAAATCCTAGAAATTACACCTAAAATACCTATTCATTCCCATGTGTGTATTGATCCTTTGGGTGAAATTCTTAACTTGATGAAGTGAAGATGATAACTCCCCATGATTTCTCCTGAGTGAGGATTCCAACGTTTCTCAGTCTTGTGCCCTTTACCTTTTTCTAAACCATCTCAAATGTTGTGTGAAGTATGGGAGGATGGGCACAAAGGAAGGGAGGGACATCAGCTAAGACAACATAGTATGCAGTGAAGTCCTTTGCAAGAGGAATTAATAGCTCAGGGCACTCCCCAGTGAAGTTTTGGATGTAGAAACCACGAAACTGAACTCCTTCCCACATTCAGAATTTCCATAGTATTTGCTTTGTGAAGAGAAGTCTGACCCAGGCATGGAGTTTGGCTTTCAGGCTGTTGACATTTCAGGGAAATGGAAAATGGAAGTGGAAATGCACAAACATCTCCATTCCTCCTTTTAATTCCTTCTTTCTTGCTACAGCCATGAACTGATGCAACCTTGCCTTTGCTAAGTAGGCTACAGAGTAGTATTGACAACAGAAAGAATGACTAACTTCAAGGGGGAGAATTAGAATTGTTTGACCTTTCATACTCTCTTTTCATCAGCTATACAGAAAAGAATATCATAGCTCAAAGCCCTTGTTCCCTCAGGATTCTTTCACTTTAATAGCATTCCTGCATGGATATAATAAAAGTTTCTTTTTTGGTGAGCTCCTTTTTCTCTGTTCATTTCTACTTGTCATTCTTGACTTCAGAGGTTCTGATCAGGACAACCAACACAAATCTCAGAGTATCCTGAAGAAGGCAGTGGTTTTGTCTCAGCCACAAAGTTTCCAACTTCCATTGTGTTCATAATGTTCAGCTAGTTAGGTAGCTTTGGAGAACATCTGGAGTAATCCTCTATATTTCCTAACCCTGCTTATTACTATCCTAAACTTAAGAGCTTTGTTTGTCCTGCCAATGAAATACCAAAAGGTAAATATTTGCATTAATTTCTCCTGCACAAAAGTGTTTTGTTTTGGTACTTATTCTGCTTGTTAAAGACCTTGTTATTGTCCATTAGTCAATGTACCACCAAAACCTACACAATTCAGTTACTAACAAGTTAATTGATTTTAAACAGTTTCCTTTTAGAGCTAGAAAAGTATAGCACTGTTAACTGGAACAGAATAAGGGAAAGGAAGTTTCTTACACATTTCCAGGGAAGTTCCTATGCCTTTAGTAGATGTTCACTGTCTAATCTTTTATAGTCTTACAATATAGACTGCCTGAGCTGTGAGAAAACTCTTGATTTTTCTTTTTGGAGGTGTTTACTGGCTCAAAACAGGAATTAGAGACAGAGTTAATTATATTCTCCAATTGTTTGTGAAAGTAACTGATCTTCAGCTAAAAAAGGTTGCCTGTGACATAATTACAAACCTCTATCCTTCATCAATATTTGCAAAATGAAGAACACAAGAGTCAGCTGCTGGTTTTGAAAATCAAGTCCTAGATCAGGATCTGAGATTGTGGACATGGAAATTACATTTCTTATCCAAGGCAGAGTTGTATGCTTTCCACATTGACAGCCACTTCTTAGGGAGGTTCTCCATAGATAAATACATATATATGCACACACATATATATGTATATATATAAATAGAATGGTTAGTTCATAACTTTTTACTTTTATTTCTAATGTGCATATTTCTTACTGCTCATGAAGAAAATTAAGGCTGTTCTTTGATACCTGCTTTGTGGCAGAGACATACAGAGATAGACTTCATGGAAAATTCAAAGAAGATACATGAAATATTCTTTTACATGGTGAAGCAGTTAACATGAAATAAAATTTTCTTTCTGCCCTTTTATAAGCTTACTCCTCTTGTCATAGAATGAATTGTTGTTGTAAAAAGCTGTTGATGTATAACAAGCATAAAGAAGCATGAATTCATTGACTTTATAGTCAGGTTATGGAATTCATTTACTCAGGAGGTCATCTCATTTTTTTTCTACTTGTCCTATTAGAAAAAAAACCTGGTAAAGTGAAAAATGTTAACAGAAGATCTCAAAATGGGTTTGCTGTTGTAGTCTTTCCCCTCTCCTATAGATAGACATTTGCTCACTGACCCCTGCAACTTCAGTACTATTTGTGCTCATGCTTTGAAAGAGAGGAGATGAAATGATAAGGCTCTGTCTAACCCCTGAAATTACAGTGATTTTAACCTGGTTTCTGTTAGAGTAATTCTAAGTTGATATGAGCTAAGCTGAAGGACCTTACCTTTTGGATTGGTGTAACTAAGTGTGTTTAAAAACCCAATTCAGGCTACACTGGCACTTTCATTTTCCCTCAAGAACAAGACATTGTGTCAGTACTTCTGGGCATAGTGTGACTTCTGGATCACATAGCTTATATGACTACCCTATTCCCAATATGACATATTTTTCTGTGTTAAAGACTTGCTGTCCATGATGGCTTGCAGGTCAAAGGAGTGCAATGTTTTGGGTTTTTTACCATCATATCTTCATAATATATGACATGTGACCTTTAAAAAGCTGCAGAAGATGAAGTAGTGTTCATCAACCGTTCTCTGCTCATTGTACAGTCTGGGTAACTTACACCTGCCCCTCCTAGCAGCCCAAGGATCCCTCACAGCTCTGATGGGTGTGAGGGATGCCACACTCTCATGGTGAAGATTTAAGGCTTCAGAAGGCAAAGAGAGAGAAGGGACATTAGTGATCTTTTCTCTTTGTGAAATAACTCTGAAGTTGACCCCAAAAATCTTGTTAGTTGGCAAGGACAAACTCAAATGTGCTCCTGCCAGGTATGTCCAGCTGTATGTGTGCCACCTGCTGCTATGTGTGCTATACAGGCAAGCTGCTGTTTCTGTTGCAGATAGTGTCTTGAGATCACAGAATCACAGAATGTTAGGAGTTGGAAGGGACCTTGAAAGATCATCTAGTCCAACCCCCCTGCCACAGCAGGATTCCCTAGACAAATAATAGGGTACAGGAGCCAGCCACAAACTTTGGAAACTTCTCTCTCCTCTGCTCACAGACTTTCCTTTATTCTTGGATTTTTTTGCTTTGTCTGTGGTATTTTATTATTTTTTTCTTCTCAGAACCTTCACTTTACAACACCAGACCCAGCCATTTATGGGACTATTTGGAAGTCTTTAGATGTCTCAGAGAATATCTGAATAGTTTCCTAAAGTCTTGCTTCACATATGTGAAGGAGGGTGACAGTTTTGACATGTCTGTCTTGCATATGTTTACCATAGACTAACATGCAAAAGGCACCAGCCTCAAAAAAGCAAAGATGTTAACACAGCTGCCAGTTCCCTTGGCTCACATAAAAATCAAATGCTGCAAAGCAGACAGAACATGTGAAAACTAACCAAATCTCCCAGGGGTCTGGAGTGCTTAAACCCTTATTACTGGTAAACTGTGGTGATGAAACATTGTACTAAAATTAAAAAAGTATTCCTAAGAAATACAAGCATTGTAGTGTGTCCCCCAGAGTGTAATAGCAAATGTGATTTCATAGCTGGAACCCTTTTTACTTACAAATTGATATTTCATGAGATGTTTTAATCATGTTTCATATGTAAAGCAATATTATGCCATTTGATTCTTAGAAATCTCTGTAATAAACATGCTAGCAGCTCATTAACTCTCACTAAACACTTCTGTATTAGATAAGAGTTATTTCATATTTTAAATAGATAAATGAGCACAGCATGGCTAAGTGACTTGTATAAGATAATACATCATGTCAGCTGCTTCTGTGGTAAGTAAGCAGGGTGGCAAGTCCTCTCCTTGCAAAACAGAGGACACTGATAGATTTTCATAACAGGAACACTTTTTTTTTTAACCCAAGCCCAAGGAATGTAGAGTAAATCTACCTTTTAACTGTGTTGGTTCCTTTTGACTAGTACTTAAAGGACCATGTCACGTACAGTAAATTACTGGAGGAAGAAATCTCCACCAAGGTAACAGGCACCAAATAAAACATGTTAGTCAATAAAAGAACTATTAGAAAACAAGTCCTTTTAATGTGATTTACAGTAGGCTGAAGTTACAAACCAGCAAATGGAAGGAAAGAAAATTACACCACGAGTGGTAAGAAGGTCTGATGTTTTTATGGTGTACATTGGAAAATGAAGGAAAAACTGTAAGTAGATATTGGCCATGGCCTGTTAACATTCATTCCCAGAGGAAGCAGTCCAGAATTTGAAAGTGTAAACACCAGTGAGCTAGGTGAGATTTATTTATTGTGGTCAAGGGCTCAAGTATAAAGGCCATTTTCTGATTACATTACCCACCTTTCCACTGCACTGTGCAAACAAAAGGATTTTTTTGTGTAGTGTGTTGCCATTTGATATGTGTAAGAACTTGGGGATTAAGAAGTGTGATCAATTAATAACAGTTCTCAACAGGGCAAATGAACAAAGCCTGACAGATGACTGCTGTTGACAAGGTGCTGCTTATACTGAGGGAGCTAATCTGCATACAGTGTAGTCACTTAGTGGAACACAAGACCACCATTGAGCAAACAGGGATTCTGTTCACACCTGTGCTGATGGGTGGCTGGGATAATGCTGTTGTGCCTCAGTTTTCAGGCTTGAGGACTGGGGAATGTTAGTAATTCCCTTGGTGAAGAGATGAAATACAAAATGAAAAGGAAAAAAATATGTAATGAGTAAGTATCTTTAAAGAAGAGAAACATGATCATTATTTCCAGGATCTGGAATAAATCCAAACACAAAATGCTAATGTTGACAAAGGAGATTTCTACTGCTATGAAGCAGAGGCTATTTGCACAATGGCTTAGAAGCAAGCAATCCCCTAGAGGTGATGCTGATAAAGCATGTGCACAAGTAGCATGTTAGTTTAGCTTCTGGTCTGTGGCAGATCTCAGTCCCTCTGTAAACTCACACACACAAAAAAGAAAAAAGCAACAAATGAGAAGGCTGCTTTGAACAAATAAATTCTGTTATACAGTTATGTGGCTGGAGGGTGGCAGGAGAAAAGGAAGGCAAAAGCCTTGTCAGATTTAAACAGCCCACTTTGTACTCTGGGAAAGGCAAATGTCTTGCATTTTGAATGAGTGCCATGCTGCTTGAATAAGAAGAGAGCATGGTTTGCTACAAAGGCAGACAGCACAAAATAAATAATCTATATATTGAGCTGCTTTTCTCATTTACGTGCTGTGTCATTTTGTAGTGTAGCAAAATACTGCTAGAGCTGCAGCTTGGTAATTAAGTGATTATTTTACATGTTACAGAATATGTGTTACATTGCATGACTGATATCCTGATGGATTGAATTTATATTAAAATATTTCAGTGCCAGGTTGGAGTTTGCACAGTAAAGGTTTGGAGATAAAAATTCTTCTGATGCATGTTTCCCTTAGAGCCTGCTATACTGGATCAGTTTATTTTTGAGAAGAGCTGTTACCTGGCACAGTGACATTAAAAAGAAATTAAAAATATGTATATTTCATATTGAAAAAGATGGATAATGGGAAAATAATTTATCTGTGATTCAAGGTTTCCTCTCCTGGATGTTGCCTTAGTTGAGTTCCACACTGCTCTTCATGAACCAGTGGGACTCAGAAGGAACAGGGAACAGTTGCCTCAACTGCTGAGCAGAAAGGATGCTCTAAGAGCCAGAGTCTGCTGCCAAGCCAAAATCAAAGCATTCTAGGATGGCAGAGCACCAGCTTCTCTGGTCCAGCAAGTATTGATTGCTTGGGATGGAGGACAAATTACCACCTGAACTGAGTGGGGTAACCCAGGCCCTGGAAAAACAGGGTGACAACAGCAGATGGCAGGTTTTTGGACAAAATAATAGCTGATTCTGTGGAGCTGCATGCAGCACAACCTTCAACAAGGGAAATTCAGGACAACAATTATGTTTGCCAGAGCTCCAGCCTTTCTTTATAGGAAGAAGTAGAGGAGGAAGGAGAGGAAGAAAAAAGCAGAGGGGAATGGAGTCTGGGGATAAATTATGGAATGGGGAAGGCAAAGTAATCAGTGATCCACGCTGAAATTCTGTATTGATACCTCAGTCTGCTTAATGCCTATTTCTGCATGGCTGTGGACCTTCCTTGGGAGACAATGAGGGTTCTTAGGTCTCACCAGAAGTCTGCCCCAGAAATCTGTTTTCTTCATTGCTGGATCAGGGATGCCAGACACTGTGGTATTAAAAATGTCCCTTCTTAACATCGATATCATCTTATTACAATATCATAGATAAATCCCCTTGGCATTCTTACACAGAGTAGAAGCTCTTGAGAAATTTCAAGTATTCTCTAAGCAATCTCATTTTTCTCCAGAAAAGATCCTCTGCATGCCTTACAGTATTTGACTTATGTCAGGCTGTAAATCTTTGACATTTTTACTGCTAAGGTGCAAAAATATAAATTATAGTAAAAAAAAATAATTCCCCTTTCCTTAAATGTCACTGCCTTCTGTAGCATATGTCTCTTTGCCAAGGGACTGAGCACTATTCTTGATAGCATTAGAGGCATTTTTCAAATACCAGGTTGAACTAACTGGTTGTATCAGTTCTTGTGTCCCTTCTTTCACACCAAAGGTAATCTCGTTATCTATGTATAGAATAAGAGGGGATGAGAAGGCACTCACCATTCCCAAGGCATTTGCCTTTGTCATAAGAACCTAAAGTTGTCAGCACAAGTTAAAGAAGACAGTGTCTGTTGGCTGGGTTTTTTCATATTTAGGTTACTTCTGTAGCATGAGAGACAAATCCCAGAGTAACAATGTAGCTACTGAACAGACTTGGGGGGTGGGATGAGAGGTGGTTTTACCGCAATCCCTCTGATTGATGTCACATAAGAAAGGCTTAAACTTTCATCTCCCCTGTGCTAGACTTACATCCTTACTTGAGCTTTTAGCTGTGCTGGTGTCATGGCTGTGTCTGTTTGGGCTAGAAATGTCATTCTGGATCAGGGAAAGTTAAAATTGTGGTGGTCTGGTGCAAGGTGCAGACTTGGTGGAATGTCTGTGGATCAAAAAATTCTCTCTTGATCTAGCAACAATACGAAAGAGCATTATTTGGTGCACGAAATCTTTGTCTCTCTGAATATGAGCTAATCCATTCTGAAACTACATTAATGGGTCTCACATCACCAAAAGGAAGTCCAGGTCTCCTCTGTGACTGCTAGTAGTGAAATTTGGAGACTACATTGTCATGTAAGAAGAGATTTCAGTGAGTGGAAGAGTGAGAACTGGCAACTGGTCTTCCTCTCATCCCCTTCACAAGAGCAGTGAGGTGCAGGAAGTTCACCCATTAAGTTCATGAGAAGTTATGAGCTGTATGTGGAAGGCAGGTTACTGAAGTGGAAGAGCTTGTACCCATTAGGATGTCTTTTGCTGTGAAACTAAATGATGAATTTAAAAGTCTGACAAGCAAAGTGACTGTAATATCTGGAATATTTTTAGACCAAATGTGTCTTGGGAAACCAATTTTGAAAAGTGCAATAAGTGCCTCATAGAAAGTTCAATTAAAGTCATAACATTTAGCATCATGAACTGCTTATTCCCTGTAGTTCAAATTTCATATATTGCACCAATTTGCAAAGTTGTGTCTCCTGATACTGTGGGGAAACAATATGCAAACTGTTTTGTGATTGTGAAGGAAGTTTGAGGTGATGTTAAAATAAGATGGAAATGGAGTGAGAGAGATTGTTGCCAGATTATTTGTTTTAGCTGGTCACAAATCCTAGTAGCAGAGGCAGAACCAAATACCAAAGTACTGTGTAATTTCATGGAAGCATTTGCTTCAACTTGCTACAACTTTTCTTGATGACTTCTCAGTGTTGTACCACTTTCCTGATCCCAGAGGAATGAAGGGTTAGTGTTGTGGATAAATCTGCTAACCCAATTTGAGAAATGGGAAACTGATATGTGCCTCTTGTTCAAATACAGTTTTCTTGCCCTGAGAAGACATGCAGAATTGATATCTGTGATAGTATCTGGTTTGATAGAATCAGAAGGGATTGTTAGATGGCAACAGTGTAGGTTTAGGTGCACAGGCCCTTTTCCACAACTGCTTCAAACCCAAGACCAAATGTTTTGTCATCTTGGCATTTTTGCATGTTCCCAAACAAGGTTAATGAACAGGACAGTAAGTCAGTAAGAAGAGTTGCCTGTGTATCTCCAGCTGGGAAGGACCTTTTGGAAAATCCAGAAGAGCCATAGTCAGGGATTCAACAGTGAGTCTGTATGTCTATAATTCATTTGGCTGCCCAGGGTGCAAAGTCACTGTGAATATAAATTAGTAATTGTGAAGAAAAGCAAGGGTGAAACATAGGAACATGAGGAGTACCAAGGAAATTTGGGATGCTGCAGAGCAGATAAGCAATGAAATAAAATGAATCATGTGGCAGTGCAATTGCTTTGGTTTTGCCATTGATAGAAGAAAGAATTTACCTGGTAAATCCAATACATTGCACAAAGCATGGACTATAAAACTTACTGTCTTAAACAGCTAATTGGTGTGAAAATTGACTCTTGTAAAGGAAACCCAGCAACCACCCTCACCTCCAGCCTTGATATGCTCCTTTCATCTTCAGGTAGAAGAAAGTGTGATATAGCAAGTGTTTATACACTTCAGGCATTTACCATTAGAAATGGTAACAGGAGGATTGATAAATATTGTGGTGTCTTATTGGAGCTGCTGCCACTGCTGATGAGAAATTGGGTAGCAACTCTGCTTGACAAGGAGGAATAGAATTCCCTTGGACTATCATCATCAGAGGGTGTCCAGTCAAAACATGTCCATTCACTTTGTTCTCTGCTGCATTAGCTTTTATATTTCTGCTCTGTGTCATACCAGTCTGTTGGTTATTCTTGAGTCTTACATTCTAAAAAGTGGTCTTTATGAGCTCTATAAATAGGCTGATTACCTCAGCCTTCTGATTGCCAAGTCTGGCATAAACCTTGTGGATGTCCTTGCCAGCAGGAAAGCACTAGATAGTTTACACTTGAAAATACAGCAAAAAGTATGAAGGTGCAACTAGCATGTAGTGCATTCAGTAGTAATTCAAATGTTATATTGATGTACAGATGCATGGTAGAACTGGAAGGAAATAGAACTCCATGGCAAAAAATTGGTCTTTAACAGCCCTGTGTTATTCTATGAAAAATCCAACCTTGGAGCCAAATTGGATACAATTCAAAGACAGTGTAAATGAGCCAGCTCTCTGTTGGTGCTGGCTGAGGAAACTATTGAAGTATTATCTGTAGCAGCAGTACAGCAAGAATGAAAAGAATAAAAAAACTGCATTTGCAATCTGTGATAGTGGTGCATGACATTACCTTAGGGCAAAAAAAGCATAGAAAACAATGAAATAATATAACCTTAAAATGATCAACTTTCAAAACAAAGAAAGATCCTTTGGAGTTTGCCAAAGTACATTTTCCTAAGGGGACTGGAGGGATCAAATCTTCCTTTGAAAATCTTTCCATTGAGTTGGGGGGAAAAATCAACTGTAGATGAATTTGAACTCACCATGGAGGTAGTTGAATGTAAGTTGAATCTTAGAGCTCCATTCTCAATTCTGGCCCATAAAAATGGTTCCAAGTAAGCCATTACTGTTCTAGAGGTGCCCAACTGGAATGACTGAGGGGTTTTGGAGCCATAGACAATGCAAGCTAGAGGTAGTGGGCATTACTGTATGTCTTCTGCTAACTCTCAGATTTCCTTGCCATCCCCAACACTCTTCTATTGAAAGAGAAAAGTATCCTAAACTGCCTTTTAAGAACACTGAGACTTAAATAACATTCATGAATGTGTCATGAGGATTATGTTTTCAAATTCCCTTTGAAAAAAATCTATGTGTGACTGCTAAGTAATATAAATCACTTTAACTGAATTGTAGAGTAACATGATATATTTAATATTTATAGTGATTTTCAATAGGAAAATACATAAAGTATTTTTGAGACATATTTACTTTCAGGTTCCATTTATTTAATAGATATTTGGTACACTTTATTTGCATTTCTGACAAAAATCAGATGTGTGATTTTGATATACTTAGAAAGGAATTAAAAATTTCAGACAAGTGTACCAGACCTTTGAGAATTCCTACTATAAATTAATGAATTAAGATACCAAGGGATTAAGCAGGTTATCCAGATTAGGTTTGTAATACAAAGCCATTTCATTAATATAAAAGCTTCTTTCAACTCTAAAATAATTTACTAGCACGTTTGCCTGGCAAGCTGTGGATTCTTCCTCAGTCTGTTTTAGCAGTGTCATCACATGTTGTAAAAGCCTGGGTGAAAGGCAGGTCAGTGAACCACTGAATGTCTAATAGACAGGAGCATTAGCAAGGTAACTCTTGCAGTCCCACCATCAGAACTAGAAGGTTTTGTGGCATTCTCCCTCCTGATCCACTGACCTGTCCTATGCATCGTAGACACTTCAGAGCATCCCATCAGTATGAGGTTTACATCTGGCTGGAGAGGGAAGGCATCTGAGTTTCATCTGAATTTCTATTGGCAGTGGTATAAGGGCACACACCACTGGATAGTTATTCTCCAGTCTCTGGAGGACAGTGACACACAGATGTACTCTCCAGGAGGGCAGATATCACAGGCATGCTAATGGAATTCCCATTTACAGAGCAGAGTGTGTTTTAAAGGAGTCTATGTAACACACTGAGGTTGTGCTAAGAATGAGAATGATTGTTTCTAATTTTCTATTTTTAGTTTCAAAGTTGTTCTCTTACCTGTCTTGCATTCTGCAGACTTAGGGACAGCAATATTGCATTATGTATTAGCACAAAATACCACAAAATAAATACATTTCCAATCCAAGCACATGAGATCAGTTTTCAAACCAGCTGGAGATAGGGATAGGCAGTTCTAACCCAGTGACCCTTATGACAAAGGCAGGTTGTTTTGTCATACATAAACAATCCTTTCCACCTCCCACGTATATCCTGAAAGTGATGAAACCTCCAAGCTCAGTGAATGGCTCTCTTCCTTTGTTATCCTGTTTGCAGGCAGTCTGACCATGCTGGAGTGTTTTCCAGTTCAAACTGTTCCAGAGGTGAAGGCATTCTAAAATGGCATTTATAAAAGTATTTCAAAAATTACCATTTGGTGTATCTACAGTAGATAGCAACTGCAGTAAATTCTGACAACCACTTAGGGGAGATTACACATAACAACTCGAAATCAGATTTTATTGCCATCTGTTCTCTGAACTAGAGGAACTGGGATGACTAAGGTAAATGCTACAATATGCATAGAGCTGCTGTTTACTAGGCTACTCTAGCTGGTATCTGAGAAGTACCACGGAGCTGTCAGGAGCTGATATTGCAATCAATGGCAAATGTTTTCACTTGTATTACACACTGCCTTTATAGTAGATTGGATCCCAACATTAATAAAACATGGTATCCAAGTGCAAGAATTAATTCAGTGCAAGAGCTATTGAAGATGTCAGGCAATTAGTCACCCTTCTCTTCAGCTGAAAAGATTCAACTCAATTTCCTATTGATAGATTGCTGCCAGGAATGCCAAATCAATAATGTAAAGCATTATGGGATTATAAGAAAAGACACAGTGCTTAATGAACGCAAGCATCATTATGAGTTTTGTTATAATCCCTCTCTGTGGACATGGTCTTCTGAGTTGTGACATTCTGTTTGAACACAACCAAAGGCAGAATAGCATGTGCTGGCTGACACCATAGATGGCTGCTCCTTCAGACTGCCCAGCTAGAGAGAAAAGCATTCACATCACCCAGAAACAACCTCGTTTTCCATGCACCTCAGTTAGTTTCAAAACTGTACAAACCAAGTTGTTTAAACTGGGCATGAAGCAAATGCTATCATTGTCATTATTTGTTTCTAGCATAGTATCCAGGCATCCAAAAAGGAAGACAAAATCATCCTGTCCCAAAGAGTACATTGGTGTTTTAGGTTACTAGCCATCACCTCAAGATTGTCAAAATCAACCCAATTTAATTAAGAGGTCTGTTTCTAACATACAATATCATGTTGGATGCAGTGATGTCCTGAAGCCCAATAACATTATTACATATACTCCAAAAAGTTCATTTGTTGGCTGATTTCCAGTACTGTCCTCTCAGAGGAATTTCCACACTGTGTATAGGAACAGTGAAACTTATTGCAGCCAGAGGGTCCTTTGGATCTAGTTTTCCTTGTTGTTTTGGATTATTTATAGCACTTCAGTTTCTGTTTTTGTTGTAGTTCTGTCTCTAGACTCATTTCTGGTCCAACTTACTGCTGCTTCTCTCTGAACTCCTGGGATGGACATGATTCATCACCTTGCCCCTGTTTGGAGCTGTTGAGGGGCCATGATATTATTAACTCTTGTTTCTCTGTGCCCTGCACAGATCTTGTGGGACTGCACCTTAGTTGATAAGGATATTTCTTATGTTGTGGTCTTTTATAGCTCCTGCATTTCCCTCCTTTAAAAGCCCTGGTCTTGCTGCTCCCTTACACCAGATCTGGTGTAATATATATGTATACAGAGAGAGAGTGTAACTCTATTAATCAACTCACATCAGATGTAATCAAGTCAATTGAGTTATTCTAGATCTGCATGAAGATCCAGTTTTGTATCTTAGATTATATGTCAGTTTAAAATGGTAAAGTGGCCATTGGGTTCCTTCAGAGGATGCTGTCAAGCATGTCATATTGGAATCTTTCCTACCATACTGCACTAAAACAGCTGTTACCTAATGTGACATTATGAGTGTTACAAAGGTGCTTAGTGATGTATATGCTTAACTCCATTAGTGCTAATGGGAGTTAATGGGTATAGCCTACTAGAATAGAAAAGGCTATTTCTCTAAGTGTCAGAGACTAATAAAAATGACATTTCAATTTGGATGTCCAACCTTCAATTTGGGCAGCAAGTACTTCAGAGGAATCTTTTGACAGCTACAGAGCCATAATTAATTTCAGGCTCAAATTGAATTGTTTATGATATTTCAATAGGTTATTCACATGATTTAAGACCTCCATTCACTTCTGTGATGTTAGGGGGAACATTTTCATTGTATTTGCAAGTTTTGCTCTGTTGGTCTACTGTATTGCAGAGTCATATATGTATCAACTGAAAGGCTTGATTCTCTTAATTCACATATATACCTAATTTCTAGATTATTTTTTTAAACAAAATATTTTAATCAAGATAGATGGATTAGTTCTCTTGCCCCTTGGCAGAACAAGCTGCATTCAGCTCATGACAATTGTCAAGCATAATCAACAGCTTTGTTAATTAATAACAGCGGCTGCTGAAAGCAGCACTCAGTCCTTGAGAGCTCTAAGGGCTGTAAGAAGACCCAAACTATTTAATGACAGTAGAGTTAGGTAGGGGCAAAGAAAACCCAAACTTTCAGATACTGAAGTGTTGAGGTAGCAGATTCCATCAAACTAAACTGGAAGCTGCTGCTGAGTGCCAAAGATGGCAAGGCACTGTCCCAAACTCACAGGAGATCCTGCAGACCTCAGTGTTCTTCCCCACTCTCATACTGCATGCTGAGGAGACTCAGGATAATGCTGATGATTAGAACACAAATCTACCACATCAGTATTTAAGATTACCACCTCTCAAACCTGTTTATTCAGCTCAGTGGAGAAACAACCATTAACTCATGAAACCTTTTTGAATTTCATCTTGGTCACAGTGGTCTGTTTGCTTTGTGGTATACTTAAGAGCCTCAGGTCCACCTGTGTGCATCCTGCCTAGCCTTACTGCAAGGCAAGGTGCTCTGGATGTACCCTGCATTCTGGTTCCATAGTTACTGGAACTTTAATGGAGCACACCCCAGTCTTCTCCCCCCTGCATGCCTGGCTCACCTTTTAAAGGAGTCCAGGACAAGGAGGAAGGTAGTGCACATCTGGATCTCAGACTGATTTAGAGCTTGAGACATTTACACTGAAATAATTTTCAGGTAACATTTTTTTTTTAACTCCTGACCAGTCCTCTTAAAGGAAATTGCCTTGCCAGAAAAAAAGTGAAGATTTATTAACAACCAAAGAGGATTGCACATATCCTATTTAATTCTCCTTGATGTTTCTCTGACCTTTGCTGATTTTGTTTACCTAACAGACTTCTGTGAAATGCCAGTTCTTACAGTTAATGCCATTTGTATTAGCCATTCAGCTAATGAGAGTGCTTGGTGTGTGATTGCATTGTTGAATCACAGCTGCTATTCAGAGAACGGAAATACCATTTTCTAAACTGGATATGTGACCTAAAGTAGCTAATAGATTAATAGATTTTGTGGTGCACTTTACAGATTTTTTACTTGATTGAGGAGGCAATGCTTTGCAGGCAGATACCTAGTACCTGTGAGTTTGATGGAGGTGTTTCCATGGCTAAATGTTTGAGGTGGTGGTGATGAAATTGATAGTTATGTATGGAGATTCAGGCTCAGTTAACTTTTAGATCTTAATTGGGAGTGGCAGGGGATGTTTCAAACTGGGTTTGTATACTAAGATTTTGATCTGTGTCATAAATTTACCATCATGATGCAGCTACTGGGATAGCTGTGGGAGAGAGAGAAGGCAGGACTGAAATGAGGGAACATGTTCAAGAGTTGCCTGTGTAGTGCATGAAGTTCCTACCCCTGTTCTCAGCCAATGTCCATTTCAATCAGTATGTTAGGGGCTAAAATATTTCTAATTCTTAAAAGTTTTCCTATGTCTGATGTATTTGGACAAAGATTTCCAATTATGATATCAGATACATAGGGCTAGAGCAGTGGCTAATGTAAATTAGTGTAGGTCTGTTAATTGTGGACGGAATGCAATATTGACTTAGCACCACACTTTGTACAAGGGAGTGAATCCTGCTGTGAGAAGCCAAATTCAGTCAGGCAATAGGGACACTGTTTCTCCAGTCTATGAATAAAATAATAATCTAAATAGCCATCTGTAGTTGAACATGATGACATGTATTACGAAGATATTGTGCCTTTCATTAGTCTGTGTTAATATATATGCAGAAATCAATCAACTTAAATATGATTTACTGTCGGTTTTGGAACAAGCAGTTAAAGGTCTCTCTCTTTTCTTCTCATAAGTAATGTAAATAAGGAGACTACTAAATCCTACACTGTATCCATTAGGAAATCAAGCAGTTAAACAAGTCTGAGTGGTTTGATCCTCAGAGCAGTTTAAAAGCTTTTCCATTATGTTATTAACTGTGCATTAGCAAAAAATAATGCTTAATGAAAAAAGCCTTCAGTATCCCAAAATACTCAAATCTGTGGCACATCAACATGTGCCATAGCTTCAAAATATTATTGAGTGACAGCTGCACTACAAATTTATATAGGACCTCATTAATGAAACAGAAGCTATGAGATCATGAGGTTGGCAAGGTGGAAGGGATAGCTAACTGTGATTAAACAGTGGCAGGTAACTTCAATAATGCTGATTTTTTGGTTTGTCTGTAGGATTTTTGTTGTTTGTGGTTCTTTTTATTTGATAGTGGGGTTTTTGCCTTTTTTGTTCTTTTGTAAAATCCATGGAAATTTTTTTGCAATCCATTCCTACACATGCATCTCCATCAAAAGGCCACTCTGCTCACTGCTGTAGGAAAATGCTTGGATGCAGTTTCGTGTTTAAAATGAATGCGAGTGGAAACTTGAGCCTGAGTTCTTCCCATGTTGTGAGCACATATGGGTACTCAGCAATTGTGCAGGATCAAGCTCTGCAAGTTTCACACCTGTCTTTCAACTATGGTGCTTTTCTGGTTGCCTCTGAAATCTTTGTGTCCCTTAGATATTACATTTGTGTTCAGTTTCACTCTTTGATCTCTGTGGTGTTTAGTGTGCTACAGACAGGTCACCTTCACAGGTCATTGAAGTCAACAGGAGTTTTGTTACTGGCTCAGCAAACTTTGATCTGTACTAAAGATCCATATGAAACAGTATTATAAAACCCCAGAATTATTATGTTTAAATAATGCACCTTACAATCTCTTAAAGGTAATCCTTTGGCAGAAGTAAAAATAGTATTTTACACCAACTACAATAATATATTTGAAAAGTTAAGGTCACACAAAGATACATCTGGGGTATTTTTCTTCTTTCTGCTCATTAAATTATGCAGTTCTCTCCTGATATACATTTTTTTTCAATTCAAGGTAAATTCTTTTGTAACAGGTAACTACCATCCCTAACAACCTTATTTTAAAAAGTTATGGTTTGATTTTGTGCTCATACAAGTAACACAGCTATCACCAAGGAGTCTTTCTGCACCTCATTCATCAGTCTTAATCCTCCATTACATATCCTACAGCCACTTCACCCTCCCACCTACTTTCCACTCTCATAGCTGGCAAGAGAAGCTAGTGCTTTGTATTAAAAATACATCCCTGGGGAGAAATATTTGAATGTACTCCTAGGCATGTGCTTTATTTATATATATTCTCCTTTACCCCCCCAAATTAGGGCATGAAAAAGGATAATGAATGTTAAGCAAAGTTAGAAACAGATTTAGAGAGAATTAAAAGACAGAAATGTAAGATTAGGCTGAACTCACACTTAGAGGGATTAAGAGACTTTCATTTGTCCTTTGATCTCATTTGTGTTCCTGTAAAGATCTTTAGGGTCAATGCTATGGAGGATTATCACTGTTCTAAATTATTGTTCAGATTTGCAGTAATGGATTACATGCAGAAAAATGGTCTGCCATGGAACTTGCAAAGATCCCCTACTCATTTCAGCCTCTCTTTTTAAACTGAGGTTGCACATCCCAGCAAATGCTTTCCCCTTAGCCTGGAAGAGAAAGCTACCACATTGCCAACAGAAATGTTTTCTGCTTAGCTTACATGGTGGGTGAAAGCTATGAGAAGCTATGTGGTTTCATTGCACATGGATACAGTATAATCCAAGGTTTATAGTGGAGGAGTAAAATTTCTGGATAAATGCAACCAGTGTATCTGGCTCCTTTTCATGATCACTGCCCTGGCAAATTTCACCTGTGAAAGGTGGAGAACTTCAGCATGTTTCTCAGATGAAAAAAAGCTGACAGTGGGCTGTGTCCTGACCTGCTGTGAACTGGCAAATTGTATCTAAATGGAGTCACTTACAACAGCTTTCCATCTGGCCCAGCTTTAATGGCCACAGATTACTACAGAGATACTCCATTATTTGCAGAAGTGACTCCCAGGCATGCAAGATAACTGAGTCTAGGAAGAAGTTCTCTTTTTCAGTCTTCTTCTATCACCCTGCTGATTTCTTCCTCTCTCTTGTTTTTTAAAAGATATTCTGCCAAAATATTCTTCATGTTTTCACTTAACTGCCTGTGAATGCAATATATAGAACCATTATCTAGCCTTTACCTCCTTTTTATGATTGTATTCCCACTTCCTTTGTTTCTTTTAATAGCTCAGAAAACCACGTGGTATTATCTAGCTACCGAAGCAGCTTATTTAATGGTATACATCTCACATTTTGAGGCCATGAAGCCATAAACTTAAATCCCTGGCAGGATCAACTTGCCCTTCATCTTTTAGAGGTAGAGAAATTTAATTCCATGCAGTTTAGTGTGCAAGTCATCTGGATGAGACCTTATTAAGCTAAGGTCCTGCTGGTTTTGTGCATGTAGTACAGATTCTATAACACTTTCCATCAAGGTGGAGGTTTGCTTTAGAGCCCTCAGCCAAGTATTCACTCCTTGTCATAGAGAGTGCCCTGTCAAATGGTTACCTTCCTTTCACCCTAAAAGGGGTGTAATTTATAATGTCTGAATAATGATGTGGGTTTCTTTTAGAGGAAAGCTCCTATAACTCTATCATCCCTATAAAGATTTGGTGACCTGCTTAATTTTATACATTGCCAGCACTCCCAAAGTGAGTAGTCTAACTGGTTTCTGGATGAAAGGATTATGCTCTCTCTGAACCACTGCAAAGAATTAAAATCAGTTGCAGTATCAATACATGACTAAATTGCAGTAAAAGATGCACTGAACAAAGGGCAACTATGTGTTCCTATGGTTCTGCAACTACAAGGCAGACCAGCAGGAACTCAAATTAGGAAGGTAAAACAAAGGTGACATCAGGCTGGCAGACTGAGGGCTTGCAACTGGGATCAGTCACACTCAGTGGGATTACTTCACAATAGCTAAAGCTTGTGTTTCTGTTGGCAGGCCCATGATGATTCAGTAGAGTGTAGGCTAACAGGACTCAGAGATTTTATTTTTTAAAGAAAGAGGTGAAGTAGATCACATAGAAAAAAAACAGCCACCTGTTTCTGGAATGGTCAGATAATACCTGTACATGGTAGCACCAACCAACCATATGGTGTTGCTTTATCTACAAAAGAGCTGAACTAGAATATTCTCTGAAGAGTTAGTTTGGGCTTTGATACCTGTTGTTTGAATAAGCAAGAGCAATGTCTACTGATCACCTCATGAGTCAACAGGAACAAAGGGAGGATGGCAACTGATCCTTGGTGCTTAGCAGCTTTGGGGAAAGGTAGTGTATTTCTAATCAGTTTAATGTAATGAACAACTGTTGTAAAATGCATAAATCTTATGTTCTCTCTTTTTAATACAAGTGAAGTTGTATTTCTGTGTGAGCCACAAAGGGACTAAAATTATTGCCAGTCTTTGCAGTAAGTAATTGATTTTATTCTTTGAGCATACTGGTATGTTTATGAAAATGTATACATTTTAAATGTGCCCTGAACCTACATCCTACAGAGCCCAGTCCTTTAGTACTTACTGTCACAAATTAATGCCATGGAAGTAAATATTTTGGCAGAAGAACATAGTAAGTGGTAGTGTATATCTCAACCATTCCCTGGAGTGTCTTTGTGAGGAATTATGGTGCAGGGAGACAAAATTCTCTGCCTTTTCTTCTCCACTGTTTCTAGGAGGTTATATCTGCAGTTAGTGCCAGCAGCCCTGAGTTAAGCTGATTCAGAGGAGCTGGTATCCTGTATGTCTAGGTTCCAAATTCTCCATGCAGTTAAGAGATGTGGGGAGTGTATGTGGGGTTTTATTCCTTTAAGGACACATGCAGACCAGATCACGCTGTAGCCCAGCTGAACTAGTGTCACTGACATCAGTGAAACCCTTTCCCTCTGTAAAGAATACTCCTGAGAATTCAGCCTGGTGAGATCAACACCTCCTTTCTTGTTCTTCTGAGTAATTCTGAATATCCATGTTTTCTTTAGTAAAAGATTCTGGCTGAAATGAGTTAAAAATCCTACCTCATCCATGTGCTATTTAAAGTAATTTCAACTGAAAAGCAGCAACTGTTTGGATCCTGCTAGATTTTCTAAGCAATCAGCATTATACTTTGTCACAGTCTCTTTTTCCCCCACTCAGTGCAAGGACAACCAGTTAGTGTCCAGGTCAGTCACTGTCTTGTGACAGCAATGTGTCTAATAAGGATTGCAGTCTATAAAACTCAGATCACAATAACTGCACAGAACAGATTGGCATAATCTGACTTTGAAGGGAACTGGAAAGTTTCCAGATAATATGGATTTTTTTTGTGGATGCAGTTTGTCAAGATAATATTTTGAAGTCTTTCAGGGAGTTAGGTGCTAATTAGACAATGTGCTGAGAAAATACTGATCCTCTGCCTTAGCATTCTTTGACCTCAATCTCTTGCTGAATTGTTCAAAGCATTAAAAAGCTGATAGATAGACATGTGATTTCTTTTTTTCTTCAGACATTTCATTTAAGAAGCAGCACATGGACAATTAATTTGCCTGTACACACTTCTATCTGGATCATTACTAGAGACTGACCTGGAGATTTCTGCTTCCCACTTCAAGATCTCTCCTACCTCTACTGGAAGAATATAGCTGCTAGTTCAAACAGAAAATGTCTAAACAGCATCAAAATGTGAATGGTGGTGACAGGGTATGACCTGTAAACCTTCTGCATATTATTATATGGTCAGATAAGGAGTTGCCTAATATCAGTTCAGATGTTAGCATAATGTGAATTAGATCTATTGTGTTTTCTTTCCTGTTGAATTACAGGACTAGCTTGTATCAGCTACCTTGCAGTTGTCCATTATAGATATAGAAGAGCAAAATGGATTGAAGAATTACTAAACCAAGCCAGAGGCCAAAGTTAATGGTGCCTAGCTTTTGTAAATAGGAGTCACAGACTATCAACATTAAGCAAAAAATGCCTCATGGTAACAGTATAATACAGAATTTCTTTGATCTTACCAGCATCAGAAACATTTCCTTTACATTTTTCTTTTGTGTTTCAAGACCAACCTTTCATAACAAATCAAACCAGGAAAGCAATGTTTATTCATAATTCCAGCCTGCTCAGAGGCTTGTTCAACTAACTCCTTCAATTACCAGATGTTGATAAGCTGCTGCTTCTGAGCTAGTTTTTGGGGATGACTTGGAAATTCACCCTCAAACTACATAATTTATTGTTTATCTTCTGTTTGTTAGGAAAAAAAATCTTATCAACACACCCACACTACAGAATAAAAATGCTAGACTTAAAAACAGGTCATTAAGCTTTTCCTGCCCTTTAAAGGCTTTAATGTTTTAAGTATTTGCCTGTCTCCTTACCTGTTACTCAAGAAAGTGCCAAGCTTAATGAAGAGCTTACTGAAACTTTTCAAGCTGTCCCCTGCAGGTTGCTGTCAAATCATCTGCTCCACCTTCAGTAACAGAGAAGCTGATTAAAGTAACCACTGCAGAACTGGAAGAAAATAGGCAGGATTTTATTAATTTTGACAGTTTTAACTGATGGTCTGGAGATATGGGCAATCTCCTGCCAAATACCACCTTTGTTTTCTTTTTCCCCTGCCATTGTCTTATTGTGAAAAGGCTGCTTATGTTTTTTTGTTTAAACCACAAAGTCCACTGAAGATCTCATTGTGTGCTTAATGCATCAAGTGTGATGGATCTCCAACTGAGAGCCTCTTAATTCTACCATAATATAGATAGCAATTGTTCAGTGTCTATCCAGAAAAACATTACTTGCAAGTTTATCCTGATAGGTTTATAGAACAGCCTTCTAGGAATCAAATCTTCACTCATATCTACTGCTTGCAGCATGGATATAAATGCAATGAAATATTTTCCCAATGAGGGACTTGTATTTGAGATCCTCTCTTCTCCTGCATGAAGAAATACCTTGTTGTTAATGTTAAGCACTGCCAGGGAGGCAGAGATGTCTCTCAAAGGTGAGGGTTTGCTGACTGCAGTTGTTCATTTGTTTGGAAGATTTTTTAAAAGGGATTTTCTAAGTATTTTTCTGTTTCTGGTGGTTTCTATTGCTTACACAAGCTGGTCTCTCTTTTCCCTTTGCTTTTAGCAACAATAATTGACAAAAAATACCCTTCACTGTGTGCTGCCTCTTGTTGCCAAGATTTGTGGAAAATGATTGAGGGAAGAGGAAGGAGTTACTAAGGAATAAGTGATTCAGCTGATTTCCCTTCTCACCATTAACCCAGGTTGCACTGGTAGAGCAGGGGATATTTTCCTGATTGTGTTTTGTTCCTCAGGTTTTCTGGAAGGTGTTTTTCAAGGTTAAACCAAAACAGACAGGTGATCTCTTTCCAAAATGTAGAAAACCTCAGAGGGAAACTCTATTTAAAGAAACAGAGTGTAGAAAGGTGGGGAATCTAAGATTAGACTAAACAGGAATTTAGATGATGGCTACTTTATGTATTTGTAGGTACTCATCTTTGACACCCTTCAGACACCAGAAATGGAAGGATTAAATAGCATATATTATAGTAAGAGACATAAAATTCTAAATATGATTATTAGTTATAATTGCAGGTTAAAATTAGGAGGCAAATTAAAAAAACCCAACATCTTATTTTGTGTAAAGCACTGGATTTTGGGGAAAATATGGGCAGTACTTTTCTAAACAAAACTTGAAGAACAAAGGGATAACTTACTTCAGATTTCTGTCATGTCTTCACTAAAATATTACCTTAAGCTTCTTTTGCTCACAGTGTGGTTGGTAATTAGAGGTGTTAAGAGACATCTAAAGCATGAAGTTATTATTGGATTGAGGATCAGTGGTGCCCCTCTGAGTAGCAATGAACTGCCTTTACTGAGTACTTTGGCTTTTGCAGCTTCTTCATTTAAAAACCTACAGGAGCATCTGCACTTTTCCTGAGCCCTTTCCACAGAAGGGGCCCCTGTCTCCTCAGGAAAGGCAATAATTGTCTGAGTTAGATCAACACTTCAGTCACTCATCCTTTTCAATGCATATGAATTATTTGTCATCCTCAATAACAACAGATCCACAGAGGATGCTGAATGGATTTTTGAGTTTGCAGGCTGCAGTAATTGTTGGGTTGCTTTTACCATTTCATCTCTTCATGGGAGCTCTTGTCCACTGTATTCCTAAGATATCAATAATTCAGTTGTATTGACATGAATTAGTGTGATGATTTCTTTTTTTAAATCCAATGAAATGTGAAACAAAGCAGCAGTTAATCTAACACAACACTGGGCTCCCTTCATAAAAAATGAAGGTGGTATTATGGATGGCTGCCACAGAATATATGAAATATCTGGAGATTTGTGTTCTGGTCTCCAGAAATCAAATTGTTGAAACAAGAAAATGCCCCAAATGCTTTGTGAAATTAGAGCTAGGCTGGTGATATATTTGTAATTACTTTGTCCTGGGGAGCAGGGTACAGCTAAGTCAACACTATACAGTTTATGGGTATGGTCTTTAGACATCAGCAGGCTTATCCTGATTTATGCCACTGAAGGACCAGCTCTAGCATGAGTGAGAGGAGATCTCATCTTCTTAGGACTCTGTCTTGTTGCAGTACTGCTGTATTTTCTTATGGCACTTCATACATCACAAATGGGAGCAAATTCAGTTTTCATTTACACTAATGTAGCCTGAAACCTGCAGGGATGGAATGGTAAAAATGAGCTGATATTGATCAAAAATGTCTTTGGGTCTCACTGACATATAAGTAAGGAGCTGAAACACAATAAAGCTTTTTGAGTCTTTTTTTAAAAGAAAATGGAAAAAAAAAAGACAAAACCCCACAAAATCCCCATAAACAAACAAACCACAAACCAAAACCAACCAACCAAAACCATTTCTGCATTGAAAGAAGTAAGTTGTAAACCAGTTACCAACACTGTTTGGTCCTGGGAAACAGGTACTTTCAACTCCAAATTCCTGTATTGAATCCTGTTTATGTCTGCAGTTACTGTAAGATATCACCCTCTCTGGTGGTCAGCTGGAAAGAACCAGCTCCTGTGGAAGGTCAGACATTACCAAAACTGTGGTTTTACTAATGCTAGAAGTAACAAGACAGGAAGCTTGAAGTACTTTACATAAAAATTTTAGACCATTGCTGCTTTTTTGTCAAGTGTTTCCCTTGTCATGAAATACCTATAATTGCTGCTTACTCTTCTTGCTGGATCTTTTTATTCTTTTCTGATAGTAACAGTAGAAACTTTAATTGGTTTCACCTTGTAGAGGGAGTGACACTTCTCTCCTTCCTTTAAGGGAATTTATAGGATGTGTTTGTCAATTAAATATTTTTGAATATTTGTCTGGGAAGCAGCTCCCAGCTGCTCTTTATTGTGCAAATGCAGGAAGTTATCTTAGGCATTGTAATGACAAGTTATCTCCCTTTTTATTTTGTATTCTGTTTTCAAAGGAACTCAGCTCTGTGTGGAAGCTGCAGGGCTGCCCATGTGACAATGGGCTGTGTATCCCCTGGGAGGATTTTTGGAGAATCAGATCATCCCATTCCATATATGTTTGCATAAAGAAATAGAAAGGTGTAATAAAGCACCCCTGTGCTTTGTGGTTAGATTGTAAATGTTTGCAGGTTGGCTCACAGATGCATATTGCATCATATTCTCTCCTCTTCATGGATGTCTCTGAAACAGCCAAAGCTAGGTAATCAGTGAAAGATTCAGCTCTCCCTGCTCACAGGCAGTTTGCCTCTTGAATAAGGAGTAATTCCAGGAAGTTTTTCTGGTTCCTTCTTAAGTGAAGGTTTTCTGTTCTGCTAGAAACAAATGAAAAGACTTCTCCATTTAGCCTGTTTCCACTTTGCCAGAGAGACCTAATAAACAAGGATGTTCTTGACTTTAGGGTCATTCAAATCTCTAAAATTTGGACCATACCCTTCAAAATACTCCAAAAGAGGATCTCAGAGAAGTGTCATTAAAATAAGTGTAAAACTGATGGGCTGGGAAGACAAACTGTATAAAAATGCATCCAATTCATAATCCAAACCCTGCTGTCTCTGTGATTTACTTGCAGTTTATCATCAAGAGTGTCTCTTGTTCAGCAACACATATAGCTACATTAATAATATTGTCTGCTGCAAATTAATATTGCCTCTTGGTTTCTTGATTATTCATCTTTGTGCTTTGATCAACTGTAAAGCACAGAATATTGGATCCCATTTTACTTTAGCTCTGCCATCTCTCATGTCCCTGGATTCCTTCTCCTCCTACCAGTTGTGCACATCCATCTAAAAGTGGAATTTTTTCAAACTAAAAGTAAAATTAAAAGGCCTCAAGGTTTTCAGCTTCTGTTGCACTCAGTTCACCCTTTCCAGTTTGTGAGCAATCAGCATTTAACACAGAAGTGAAGTCAGATTTCCTAAAAAAAGAAAAAAACCCCAAAGTTTGATGACAGAACATGTTTTCCTGTAAATCACCCAGATGGAGGGAGACACAGCAATTGTAATGCAGGGCTGACATTCTTTTACACTGTACACTCATCTAATATTGGTTGCCATAAACACTATAAATCAATGCAGAGTATAACTGTGCAATGCAGTTTAAAACACCAGACTCTGAACCTGATGCAAAGTGCCAGCAATAAAACATTTACCTCTACCTCAGTCATTTGTTTACAGCTTGTTTGCTGGCTTTCTAAACTTTCTCATGGTTCACACTTGACATCAATTGGGGTGGCAAAGGAAGCATAAATAAGTGAAACAGACTTCCCAGCCAATGGATTTGGTCAAATAGCTTCTGGCAGGCCACAACTGAGGCAGGTTTTTTTTCACCTCTTAAGGCAATTTCAATATAATTTTTCTTGTTATTTGCTTTGCATCCTACAAATAATTTTAAGAGAGTTAGTGTTTTGATGACTGGCATTAGAAGCTCATGTTGAAATCACTGGCTACTCATGTCTCTCAGACAGTTTTCCTAGGAGCTGGATATGCCTGCCATCTGCAATGCCTAGGAGAGAATGGATGCCTTTGGATTTTAATGTGTTTAGAGTGTAACATTCAGGAGTTCAGACATTCATAAAATTTTGCCTTGGCCTCTCATTTCTCATCAGTGTTTGGATTGAGAGAGCAATTTGTTGTGTATGAATCCTCTATGTTGTTACTCATGTGGCTGGACTTGCCTCTGTTCTGTTCCTGATCTAGATGTACTGGATAGGCAAGTCAATATAAGCACACTTTGCTCTGGAGGATGGAGACCTACAAGCAGTTTGAGAGTGGTGACAGTTCTCTCAAAGACCATAAGAATAAGAATAAAGTAGCAGAGAGAGTTCTGAAACCCAAGATGTAATATACCTCAGGGAAAAGCTGAAGTTTGAGTGTCTGCTCTCATTCCTTGCCTTCTAGACATTGATTCCCTCTAACCAAGGGCATTATCAGGGTTATGTGGAATAGTTCTGTGATGACCTGTGCTACAAAGATCCTATCTTCTGTTCTGAGACCCAGATTTTTGTTACCATTCTGAGTGTCCTCCTGCAAAAGTGACATTTAGAAAGACCTAGTCATTCAGGTGCTTCTTTAGACTGAGTTAGAAGCCATGGACAATATGCTAGTAACTGTATGTCCTTTGAAAATATAAGATACCTGAACTGTAGTGGAAAATACAGCAGATTCCACTTGCTACCACATTTCATTTAGCTTCCAAACAGCTGTGCCTACCTGACCATGCAAAATGTGCACAAAGCAGCACTTAGCCTTGTGGGGTTGGAGAGACAGTGCAAGATGGTGTAAACTCCTATAAGCCTGTTCCCTGCTCCACTGAATCACTATTGAGTCTTATGCTGAGTTCATTGGGCATAAGAGCAGGTCCAAACCCCACAGTTTGTAAGTATGCATTGCTTGTAATGATAGGGAAACACAGCAGCTAATAAAATGGAAGAATACTCCTCTGAGCCACAGCAATCTTCTTTATAAAAGTTCTTTTAAAATCTCTTTTTATCATCCCTCATCACAGATTAGCAGCCACTGCTAAGCTCTGGGTTTTTGGTAGGTTGCTCTTGTGAATTGTCAGCAGTTATTTTTCAGATCTTCTTTAAAAAAATAGATGATTTTTCTATTTTCAAAATCTCTTTTTCCTGAAGTTGGGCAAAGTTCTTTTCAAGTGCTTTGTGGCTCCTTACATTCAAGCTGTAAGGCACTGACAGACATAAAACCATTTCAGGATAAAAAAAAATCTTTCCATGGGGGTCTGCCTTTAGAACAGTTACAGTCTTCACCAGGAGAATAGATTTCATTGCAGTTCCATTACCTCCCTCTTTAATATTAAAAGCTCTTTCTTCTCCTGTCTTCATATCTAAGCAGAAAGGTAGGTTGGCTGTGAGAGGTAAAGGCAAATAAAATTAGCTCTAAATACAGCAGCTATTAGTCACAATGTTCTAGAATTATGACATTTAGTCATAACAAAGCCACAGGAGTTCACTATTTGTCATCTGCTACTGGAAGTCTATCTGTGATCTAGTATCAAGGACCATATTATCTTATTAAACATCACAGCTAAAGCAGGGGAGGGATGGAGGTTTGTATTTTCAGGGTGAATTTTAATTCTTGATACTAGATGAAAAGAAGGCATTTCGAAATTAACAAAGTCAGTTTATCTTTTGCAATCATTAAAAGCTGAATTTTAAAGGCAAGTTAGCAATAATGGAGTTCTCTTAAAGCTGTACAAAATATTTTTCCTGGCCTTCAGATCTAGTAAGAACTCAGATCTGTATTTCAGGGGCTGCCATTTATCACTAGCACAAGTTATTGTGGTGAAAATAGTTACTGTAACTTCTCTTTTTTCCTAAATGCAGTTTAATACAGTTGAAACACTATTTCTTTTTAAAGAAGTTTGCAACAAAAATTATGTGACACCACGTTCTTGAGTACTGCAAATAAATGCTTTGATTTGCCTTAAGTATAAAATGAAATTTAACTGGAAAAAATCCTAATTAAATTAACTGTAGCATGATTTATTTCTCCAAAATCCATGAGGTTTATTCAAATATCTGATTTTTTTTGGTGCCAAGTGGAAGTGGTGGAAAACAATGTATACTCCTCTCTCCAGACTAGTGTCTTTCTTGCTGGGTCTCTATTTTAGGTGCTGTTATTCAAGGTTCTTGTGCATCCCTGTAAGAAAAATGAGAAATTCCCAAAGACCTTCTATGTCCCAAAGTAAAAGTGCAGCTTCACATAACTCCTTTATCCAAAAAGCAAGTCAGCATATGCCCATATATTCCCAATCTGAATCACATATTCCCAATCTGAATACTCTGACCACATCTTTGATCCCTGTGTCACACTAGAATGTAGAGGTGTAAAGAATTTAGGATTCTTATTAGAGTATCAAACCAAAAGTTGTGACAGTCTATGGAGACAGCAAGAAAACCCATTAATATTGACCTACTCTGCTGGTTTCATTAAACATATACATATATATATATGTATGTATGTGTATGTATATATTTAGACTTGATTTGAAGGCCTTAAAATGAAAGAAAGTAATGAGGAGAAAATCTGTAACAGCTGGTAAGCTCCTTATGTATCAGCTGGATGGTTAATGCATTGTGTATGCAGATTTTGAATGCAGAGTAATGGTAATAGGTTTTTCATTTTACATCACAGTTCAAAAAAATCTCCTGGTGGAAATGAATGCAAAAGATACATTAAAAATAAAAGAACTCCCAGATTCTGACTTAAACTGACAAAAGCAAGGAGATTCAAAGACTGGCCCCCACTACTGTTTCACTACATTGTGAGCATTCATTTCACAATCCATTGCAGTGCATGGCATTGTGCTCTGCTCCAAGATCTTTTTCAACAGTTTAATACAATAGGATGAGTTCATAAAGATGGAGTGACAACTTAAATTCAGAAGTTCCTTTCTCCTGATTATTTAAAACTACCACATTTCTAACAGCTAGGGTAGAGTTTGATATGTATTTAACTCTTTCATAATACTTATGCTCTACAGCTACTGAGGATCTTTAGAAAGAAGATAAGTGACATTGAGGTGTATTTTTGAAATGTGATGAGATGAATTGGGAGCCCCAGTAGCATTGGCTTTCAGTTAGATGTGAACTCCTATGTCACCAGATGCTTTTGGAAGATATAGCTTTTTTATTTATGTAGAAGCCAAAGAAGTAGTGAAGTGGCATGCAAAATGTTACAGAAGAGAATGAAAACCACATCCCTGCTGTCTTGACTCTGAGCCCAGGATTCCAGCAAGCTGCTAACAATGGCTGTCTGCTGGTAAATGAAATCATGCCATGCATGTCTGTAACTTAGTTTTAGGCAGCTGGCCTCTTTATTGGTATAACAGTCATGGAAAAGAAAATCAAATTTCTTCCATTAGAGCCTGGTTGTATGAGGTTCTTCAGAGACTTCTGTTCTCTGAAGTCAATGGCAATTCTGTCCTATCCTTTCATACTGGTAACTGGAGTTTTGGTGTCAGGCTAGTTAGAGAGATGCTTGTTGATAGTCACCTTGAATCAAGCCTTATAGTAATTAGGACTACTAAAACAAAGAAATTAAAGATTCCTCTGGTTAACTATGACAAGTACAGAACATTTCCCTTAGCATACACATATTATTGAATATGCATTGCAGAAGATATGGTGGAAAGAACTAAGATTAATTAGATTCTGTTGAGCCAAATGGCATTTGACACACATTATACAATATCTGCATATGTTATTAAAACTATGAGTAAGTAAATGCCATTTCTCATTTCCATTTGCAGCATGGTCCATTTTGAAGCCCAGTAATTACATAGACATGTCATCTGTGGGCTTTTTCAAAATGTCAAGGGATGCAGATTTTTATTTACTTGTGCTTTTAATGGCTTCTTGTCCACACTGTTGGTTGTATGCCCTTGTGATTGAAGGAGCAGTGTTAAGTGAGGTCTGCATGCAAATTTTGGATTTATCAAGTTGGTTTTCTTTCCCATTTGTCTGACAAATCTGTCAGTTTGTAACAGGTACTAAACTGACTGTTTTCCTTCCTCTCTTACAGTCTTCTAGCCTGTCCTCTCTCTTCCTTTTTATTTGTTAGTATTGCCTCAAAATCTAATTTTGGCATAACTTTAAATCAACAGTATATAAATCTGTGAACCAGCTATGTACTTTGAAAAATATGCTGCAGATCATGCCATATATTAATATTTTCTTCTTCTTGAGAACACATTAACACTGATGTAATGACACACTTTTGATGAAACTCTTCTGGCCTGAGAGACAAACTACATTCCTAGGGGAATATTGCACCATTGTTTGCTGTGCTCATCCACTTGGAGCAGAAGCAAATTAGACTTTTTAAGAACTACCCTATCTTCTTTGCACAGCATTGTTCAGCTTAAAATCAACACATTTCTATTCTTAATGCATGGTGCTTACGGGATCTCCCCAAATGGCAAAGCACATTCAGTCTCTGATTTAACCTCTGATAATTCCTAGGAAGGCATTTGCTCTTCTGCCTCTGCTTCAAATTCTATTTACCTTAATGTGCACAAAAGGCATCTAATCTGTACTGTGGTTGCCAGGTGCAAAGGGGAAATACCAACTTTAAAGGATCCTCTTAGAGAACTTGCCTTTAAATACCACTGAGGAAGCTCCATCTCAAAGGCCATAGGCTCCAGAGTTGCCTCTGAAAATCAGAAGAAATTAGACATGCCTGAGCAATGTGAATTAAACAACTAGTGAGAAAATCAAGCACATGTCAATAGAGTCCTCCACCTTATCCAAATAACAAACAATCCTCAGTGTGGATCATAGCTAGAGAAAAATTGGAACACATACAGGTAATTATTGTGAATCTACAGTGAGAAGAATAAAGAAAGAAACCTCAGACTGCAACAGGCAACGTGCTGGATCCTTGTGGCCAAGGGATAAGCAGAGCTCATACTGTTCATCCTTCAAATTAGCAACAGGGGAGACGGTGGTAAGGATGAGCATGAGATGTAATGACATTGCAGGATACCTCCCAGGGTATCAACAGAGGCCCCAGAACAGTGCTGGAGGAGAGGACTGGGTAGATTTCTCATGAGACTTTGCAGAAGGTCAAATGAACTGCAGAAAAGAAAGGAGCACACACCTCCCATGGCCTTCCTCTCTGCCCAAGGAGGACTGCCACAGCAGGCATTTGGCTGGCTATTGGTCGAGGTTAGCTTGACACTGCAACACTAGACTTGATGACAAAGTGAAAATGGTGAAAAGCCAGTGCACATTTTGCACAAAATTAGGGTGTTGAGAACAAAAGACTGATATATTAGTGAACTGGGATGCAGAGGACTGGGGTATTTTAGGAGTAGGTGATTATAGCTAGATTGTATTTGCAATATGTAAACAGAATAAAGTTCAAATCTGTCAGGGATGTATAGCAGTGCTTTTAAGAGAGCTAATTTCATAATGCTTAAAGTAATTATGAATCACATTGCTTTAGAGAAAGAATTAAGAGTGAAACATTTGAATAATTGGAGACTGTGTAAGAATATTTCACTAGATGCTATGCAGAAATATTTCCACCGATGAGAAATTCTCACGTAACAATAAAGTATTCTCCAATGATGGTGATAATTATAGCAGATGCTAAACAGCAGGCATTAAACTGTCATACTTAAATTGGCAAATCAGGTTAGGCTGCATCCTGGACTTCTAAGAGGTTGGCCAAGAAACTCTGGGCCATTACTATTGATTTTCAGTAAGCCTTAGAACACCAGGAAAGGTTTGGAAAATGAAAGCAAACTAATATCATGTCACTATTCAGTAGGGGGACAGCAGAATGAGATGTATGGGTTTTTTTCTAATGCTGAAAGAAAAACAATGGAACCAATATAATATTTTATTAGCAAATTTCATTAGTATGATTAATAAGTTAAATGAAAGTAATGTCACTAAGCAAAGGTTTGTGGAAAGTCAATGTCATCAAAATAATTTGATTTTTTCTTTACTTTTTCATATGTTTGACTGATAAAGCTACCCTCTTCCCCTTGCAAGTCATTAAAAGAATTTACCAATGACTGTGGTTCATTATCTACCAGACAAATGAAGGTGGTTTTAGATTTGGGTTGGGTTTTTTTTTCAGTTGAAGGCTTGGAGTAGTAAAAAAGCCACATGAACAAACTAAAAAACCTCAAAACACTCAGGGAAGATCAGCAGACTCAGTTCTGTTTTTAACTAAATATATGGCCACACAGGTTTCTTCTAGGTTCCTTATCTGTTAAAGTACAGTAAATTTCTGTACCTGTGAATACAAACAGTAGCCCTTGTGATGCATTATGGTCATGGTGTCTTCTCTTCCTTCTCATAGTCCAGAACTTCAGGCTGGTGCACACCAGGAAGTTCATACAGAAGATGGGTAAAGTCTTGTGAGCTTTAAGTAAGCCATAAAATTGTTAGCTCCATTGGCATCTGTTACCTATGCTCTGTGAACTGGCTGAAAGAGCTTTTTTGTTTAGCCCTTACCACCAGGACTATGTAACATTCATGCTGTTCAACAAAGATCAAAGCTGCTTTTTGTGATTGGGTATCAACACATGCTGCATAGCTTCTCGCTGTATTTTCTATTCTGTTATAGCTTCAGGCTATTCTTAGCTCTTCTTAAGCTGCAAACATCACCTTTGAGCAGATCAGGTCATCAAAGAGTCTACATATGGGAAAGTTTAAGACTGGGATGGACTCTCAAAAGTCTGCACACATCTTTTACCCTCTGCCCTTCCACTGTGTAAACCTCTATGGAGTTCACCAGGTACAAAATATAGGTAATTCACCAGGTAGGGCAGGTTGAAGAAAGCATTAACTTATAAATTAATGTATTTTTTTCCAGCAGTTTGCCAGGCAACAACTGTGGCCAGAGCTAGCTAGGGACAGGCCAGAAGGGAAGTCAGAGTCAAAACCTAGCAGGAAGGGAACACTGAACTTTGTATGTCCCCTTATGTTATTACAGGCCAGGATAATGAACCAGAAGGCAGACTGATGTAATAATTCATTATCATTTGACACAGGTGATAATGATACAGTAACTATGTAATATTAAAACCATACATAGTATATGGTGTATATAGCACATCTACTGAAAAATGGCATTTACTTCTGGCAGAACAGTCTCATTATTAAAAACAAAACAGTCTAGTCCCTACTTACATGATTATTTTTTTTTTATATTTAACTGGATTGAAACAGTCAGAAAAATATACTGCAATCAGTTGGAAAGAGAAATTTGTGTTTCTACTGACAGCATAAGTGCCCAAGGTGCAGATGGCATTCTGATTGTTCTAAAGATGGGACATCCAGCTACCCAGCACTTAAAGATCCAAGGGAGTTCAGCCTGGTAGGAGGTCAGCAGACTGACTTGACTCTCTTTTTGTGTGGCATCCACTCTGCATTTCAAATAACCTGGCAGATTATCAGGGCAGTCTCACAGCTCCTGACCAGTCATTTTTTCTTAGGGATAGGCAGCATCCATTTTTCATTTGGAAAAAACAGTCCAATGTCTTCCTTTTTTCTTTGGAATACATTTCTCTTTTCTCTGCACAATACAGTTGCCAGACATCCTGGCCTTGACTCAATAAGCCAGATCAGTCCTTGATGAAGATATAATGTCCCAGATTCCAAATAATTAAAATGTGTTTATAGTATGAAAAGATTAATTTGGAGAGTCTAGATGGAGATAGCCAATAAGAGAGAGGAATTGGAAGGTGGGGCAGAATTACAACATAAACTAATCCTATCCCAATTTTTATAATTTTGGTTGAATAACAGTAAGTAGGTAATATGTAGCTGGAACATTCATTCTATTTAAAAGTTGGCTGTAGAAATAAATCTTAAAGCAGTTTAATTTCTAACATCTGGAAACAGATCCTGACCAAAGTCATAACTCCAGTTTTGTAGGTCAAATATGAAACATCTTGTCCTCCACTCTTCTTCCCACTCCTTTACCAACCTCTGAAAAACAAGGAGCATTTGGAAACTGGAAGGCAGTAAATGTTTTTCACAGTAATCAATGATTGCTACTAGCAATATACACAATGCTAGAAGCTGATGAGTGTTTTCTGATGGTGCTTACATCAAATTCTTCTGAATTGCCATAGAATCAGAATCAATCTGTGAGATTTGCTGTTCTGAAAATCATTATTTTGCTCCATGTGTTGGAGCTGGCTTCTTTAGCTTCAGAATAATTGCAAGAATGACTGCTTGCTTGTTTATCTGGGAAAAACCTCTGGGAAAAATCTGTGCCTCAGATGAGTTCTGATACAACTGTACCTTCATCACCTAAATGGTAGCTAGTATGGGATATTGCTGAGGAATGCACTGTTTCAGCACATGCTGATGTAAATATATATATTTACGTATCTATAGGACTGCAGAGACCCTGCCAACTTCTTGTCTCATTCCCAGAGCTCTTTACAGAGCCTAAATCTGTGCTCTATTGCTCCAACTACTCCTATGTGGTTAGCTGAAAATCAGGCAGTGAATACAAGTGTATAACCACAGATCATTATCATCTGCAGCTCTTGGGCTACACTGATTAGTGGTCAGGCAGCAAGAGTATCAACAGCAAGTTCTGGATCCTCCTGCCATGCTATGTCTCCTTATAGTGAGGCCTTTCAGGCAAGAGAATTAGGAACAACACTGGGACAATGGGTTGCCCCCTAATTGATGTAAATAGCTTGGTTAATGATTCTGCTAAACCAAAGTGGCATGTGATTGTAATGGAAATGCTACACTGGTCAGAAAACAAGATATTAATTCAGAACATAAGGACAAGAAGAAATAATGTTTGGGGATTGAGTAAAGGGCATTCAGCTCCTCAAGGCTCATTTCCTTCTTCTGTAGTACTCCATTAACCACAAGATGCTATCATGATTTTTAATGACCCTGATGTTTTTGCCTCAACAGCTTTGTCTGGTAGAAAATTCCAGACACCTGTGATGGTTCACATGATTGATAGCATGTTTCTTCCTGCCTGCTTGGGTTTCATTCTTTAATTTCACAGAAGAAACTCAGAGGGAATCATCACTACAAAGGAAAAATTAATTATCTTCTCTTCTTCTGGTTATATTAACAAGTGGCTGGAATCAAGACATTGACACTGGTGCTCTACATTCAATGGCATTGGATAATTTCATTTCTTTTTTATTCAGTAACACTCTAAATCAATTTTAAAAGAGGATCTCCACACATTTTAAGAGCTTGTTAGTGCTGGAGTTCCTAGTTTTTTTGGATGAGATGTTTCATTTTGAGGGTAATTAAACCTCCCATGACAATTTATACCACCATGAATGTGGTTTTCCAATGAGGTGCCAATAGGTCTGAGATAGAAGTAGCATTATGTTAATAAAGGAGCTTCTCCTTTTCCTATATATTATATAGTCCTATTTGTCACACTCTAGCACATGGTATTTTTGTATGCTGGAAAACCACCTATTACTTTATGCAGATATTGGAAAAGATTGCCATAGAAATCCTGGGTTTTCACCATTATGATGGAAAAATAAGTGTATTTATATTTACATATTTATGATGCATTATTGTCCAGAAGTGCCTATCAGGTGTCATAAAAATCCTGTGAATGGAAATGTCTCTGTGTCCTTGCAAAAATCTGCTGCTGCTGCTAATGAGTTGTCAGGAAAAAAAAAATATCCCCTGTTTGGGCATAATTACTCCAATATGTCAACTTTTAAACATTCAGTGATGGCCTCTTACTGTAAGTTTCATACTTGACCTTAAGAAATCATCATACATCAGCTGTTGCAAGCAAGTTTTAGGCTTCCCCTTACATAAACAGGGCTTTGATTGACAACCCCTTATAGAAACTTTTTGCATATCCCTTCTTGATTTAGATTTGCAATCATTCTAAAATATACTTTCATGTGATAGGCAAGGAAGACTCCAGTGATTAATCACATTTTGTCAGGAAACTCAGCATATTTTGTTCTTTAGTGGGTGATTGTGTATTTAAAAATGTAATGACCTTTACTAAACATCTGCTGATGAAAGATTATCCTTTCTTTGAGAGACAGAGGAAGGAAGGGAAAGGTTTGGAAGGAAAGCTGAAATTTTCAGTATGAAAATACACTAGGTAGGGTGATTCTGGCCCCTCCAAATGCCTGGCAGCTATATTGTTGGTATTATGGGCTGGAAGCATATTGAGAAACAGCAATGAGAAACTGTTCTCTGGATTTAGCAATGGCAACCAAACAATGCACACATTTTGAAACACATGTTGTAAATCTGGAAAGGTGCTTTGTTTCTACTGCATTTTGCCATGCATATGAGAACAGAGTTCTATGAATGAAACTCAAGCATATGCAGAAGGTTGGGGTTCATGGTATTTTGTTAGGACAGCTCTTGTGGTTTGCTCCACACTTTGAAGAGTTAATTCACTCTCTTTGTTCAGGTGTAGGTGCACCCCCCCATGACTTGAAAAGGCTAAATAACTGCAGGATCCATAGATAAAAAAGGCTCATGTTTAAAGAATAAAACAAAACAAAAACCCCAAAACACATTTCCCATTCCTGAGCAAGAAACATTGTGTAACATAAACTGAAGCTGATATCATAAACAAGCATTGGACCTTCACATAACAGATTGCTTTAGGACTAAAAGAAGATCAGAAAATGCTGAACCCAATTTATTATCCTCTGTACACATTATCCAAACCATTTGGGTATTGACCTGAGGGGGAGGGTGGTTATATCTCATATAAAGCAAAGGATTATCAAGCATATTGAAAAACACTGATAGTGGAAATTGCTTTTTTATTAATCCATGCTTAAATTCCCTGTCTGTAATTCTTGTGACCTAAATAGTTGTTTAATGGGAAACCTCAGTGCTCTAGAAACTGTATCTGAGATCCCAGTTTACTTTCTTCTTTTGGAAAGACTACATCACCTACTAATTATCCACCATTAATGATGCTGATCAAGTGCAGCATAAATTGTCCACCATTAGGTGGCTGGTGTTTTTAAACTACTGTCTTCAACAGACTTTGCATGCAACAGTCCTGCCTGTGCTTCTGGTTTGCTGTTGGCACCTGTGGGTGCTTCATAATGGGTGAATGGAGCAACCACTGGCCAAAAAAATAGATTTCAATATGGGATCAAATGGAAAAAGTAAAACCAAAAAGAGTTTTCTCTTTTCCAACAGGCTTGAAAATGAAAACAGCACGTGCCCTAAGACAATAAAGTTAGTGGAAGCCTTTTGGCTGACTGCAGTGAGTTTTGGACAAGGCCACAGTGTGTGAGCAGGTGAATCTTCTTATGCATGGCTATTATTTAGCACCCTACTTAATTAGCATGAGGATTACTGAAAAAGTGTTGGCTGTGTGGTATTTCAGCAGTGAACTGCTTCTGAATGCTTTTGGTGGGTCTTTGATCATTTATATTTCTGTGTCTCTTGTGTTACCTGAACTCTTTTGGAGCTGATTGCAAAAGAAAAGCATGGTAGGGATTGGCTGCTTGGACAAATCTGCTGATAAAATGTTTTCAAAATCTTTTGACTATTTGAAAGTAGGGATTTGTCTTGGGGAAGTAGTTCTCAAATATGTGCAGGTGGGTTCCTCTGTATTGCTGTGGTATATTGCTGGAAGCATTGTTGTGCCTTAAGGAGTCTTAAAAAGAGAAATTGTGTGCCCTGCTGGGTTGGGAGCTTCTGTAAAATTATCTACTAGGAGCAGTAGAGGTAGGTTCAGGGACTTAAAATCCATGTGGCAGTTCTTGAAGAAGTCTGTTTGCTGTGCTACCTGGGAAAAGTGTTGATGCACCTATTAGGAGTATATTCTAACCCCACCTGTGGTTTCTGCTGGCTCTGGTATTCCTCACTGCCTGCTTTAAAGTGTTACAGAGCATTTCTGTGCATGCTGCTAAACAGGTGCCATCCATCACTGCAGAGGTGTGTGACGTTATTCCTGTGTAGAGATACATCTTGTAAAGCACTTTAGGATCCTTTGGGATGAAAGGCACTATTTAAATCTGAGACTTTATTATTGTCTGTCCCCCTTCTCCAAATAAATCATCTCACAAAATGACTGTGGAAGAAATTACTCTTGCATAAATGAATTCATCCTGTTCTCCCACAGAGAGATGAGAAAAACTTTATAATAACTATCAACTTGTTTTACAACCAAAATATTGCAATGCTTGAGCACTTTCCTGCTTGTGACTTTGATAATGAGTTTTTGAAAAGTAACAGAAAATGTTTTCAGAAAGTGGAAAATAAGATTAGCATATCAGTTATGTAGGAGCCTTTGTTAAGTCAAGCTGTTTCTTGTTTGGGTGATAATAGCTGTGCCTTTGTTAATTATTATTTCATATTGCCATTATTAGGCTATTAATAATTTAGAGTAAAAGCTACTTCTTTTTGTAATGTAAATATTTTCATTCTTATTCATCAATTCCTTATTCTATTATTAATATGATTCATAAGTACATTACATTTAGATCCTCTTATGGGAAAACAGATATTTGCTACTGTATTTCCCCCTTTGTTTGGATGTGAGGTAAAAAAAGTGTGAAGGGAAGATGTCCAGAGAGTTTTTGGGGGATGCACCCACACCTCTGAAACAAAGCAGAGTTATAATAATGGCTGAATAATTCCCTTTGGTAAATTGCTCTTTGTGTTTCATGATTTATCAATCTTTTTTATTTCCCTTTAAGTATAGTGACTTGTAGGTTTCCAGATGCATACTTTAGACATCAGGACTGGAATGTGGCTTTGCTATATTCAGAAAACCTTGCTGAGATTCTGTCTCTATCTTTCCCAGTTTTTCAGTGCTTCTTCAAGTTACCTCAACTTGTATTCTGGATAACAGCATCTGAGGAGTCAACAACAAATCAGATATGTGACTTAATAATCACATTTTAGGTCAATGTGTTTTCATGTCTTTTTAGATTTGCTATTTCTGTTTGGAAGCAGTGAGATTCCTGTTTTCAGGGGATTTCTTTCCATTTTCTCTTTTCTAAAACTATTTTTTCTTCTCTTCTTCCTCCCCTTTCCAGATTCTCATGTGATCATGTTGGATCACATGGATGATGGCTAAACTGACTTGAAAAAGGCAAGATCACAGCACTTGGGAGATGTTTTAGCAACTTTCCCAAGGTTTCAGGTCTGCTGAAGACCTAATTGCAAAGCCACACTTGCCCACCTTCTTCACTCTTATGCTGTTCTGTGCACTTCTGAGTATCTTCTGCTGGAGTGACACAAAGAATGGAGCTCTATTTGAGGTCCCCTCCACGGGAAATTGATGAGGGCTGCAGTCCAATGTCATCTCTGTGCTGTGAAAATACTCAGAAGAGAAGACATCTGGGGGAAGTGGCAGGGAGGGAAAAGTTCAGAGGTCCCTTGGGATGTTTGGGGGTTTTGCCTCAATGTTCCAAAATAAAAGAGAGGACCTTGTGGGAGCTGAGTTGTCTCTAGAGAATCCACCACACAGCAACAGATATTGGCCTGAGCAGTGAACAAAACACTACCATAATGCCATGATGAGTGGGTGACAAATGGCATCTGTTTGTGTGTATTTATTTGTCAGCTGCATTACTGTGAGTTTTTGTGAGACTCTCAAACACACAGCTGTCAGACTAAGTAATCTAGCTATCAGTTCAGTTTGAAACTCTCAAAGTGCCTTTGGATTTTGGAAATGCTCTGAAACTTGCTTGCCTGCATTAAGGCTTTGACCTATGATGGTGCCCATTGCTAGAACTCAAATATATAAGTGATGAAGCTTATCACAACAGTAGTTAAAATGCCAGTATGTGAGGAAAAAGTCCACTGGAGGAGTATTCTATTATGAATTCTTACTGACATGACAAGATTATTTGTCCTTTTATATGTAAACAACATGACACCACTACTTTATTAGAGTCTGTGTTCATGAAAACTGGCTTAGACTTGTGAAGCAAATGCAACATCAGTGGCCCTCACCTGATAATACTATGATGACTCATGGTTTAATGCTTTAATATACTGATAAAAGCTGTACAGATTTAATAGTTCCTTTTCACATCCATTCCTGTAGCACAACTAACTAATGCCATCCAGTGGTAATGGTACAGCATGAATGGAATGTGTCAGGATTGCTTACCTAGTGTTGAGCACTGATGTTCATTGTTCTGGCTATTGCAAAGATTAATTAACCTGCAAAATACACTAATGAGTGGTAGATTATTCATTCCAGCAGGTGGCAAAACCAGGGAATATATTTCATAATAAGTAAGTGCCTGTAAGACCTCTCCCTTAGTTCTATAAACCCAGCTAGTCAAGATGGGAGTTGCCCAGTTGGGAGGGGTGTGGGTGTTGAATTTTGAGACAAAGTTATTTGTCACCTAAGTTTCAACTTCACTGCATGGAGCTTAGATTTTATGAATTTTTGACAAGATGTTTCACTCCAGGTGAAATCCTGAGGTGTGGGTTAGTTTAGGGGTTTTTTTGTTTGTTTGCTTGTTTTATCCCACAAAAGAACATTCCTAATATGAAAAAAATTGACTCAGTTTTGGTGATTTCTCCCTAGAATGTGCTCCTATATGCAACATTGTATCTAAAATCAATATTAACCTTTATTTCCCACTTTATCCATATCTGTAAACAGTAAAATAAGCAATGAACATTCACTACAGAAGATAGTTTGGAAACTACACTTTGGATTTGATCAGGGATAGCCAAGAATGGCAGCAAATACTTTTCTCATTTCACTGCCATCTCCACTGACTGAACAGAGTGAAGCTAACTAGAGAGTAAACTATATTAATATAGTAAACTATAACTCTAGAGTAAAACCCCCCTTAGTTAGTGCTGTCCTGTGAATGTTGATCATGCAGGATTTGATTAAGCAGCAAGCTAACTTTACACACTAATATATCAAGGTGTCTAACTGGCTGCTGAGTCAGTATGTTAGACTCTGACCTATTTCAGACTTCTTTTGTGAACATACACACAAACTTGAGGATGTAAACCAGTATATTTCCAAGTCTGACTTCGACAACAGAAGAGATTACTGCCTGAAGCAACTTGTCTTTTACTTTCTGTGCAGCAGTTGGCTTTCTCCAATAATTTAGCAAAGCTCTGCAAGGTTTTAGTTAATTCAGATAGGTGGTTTGAGACAATCTGGTTAATTTTTTGCCCTGAACAAATGAAGTGATTCATACAAACTCCAATCCCAGCAGATCAGGAGGGTCATTAATGAGCACGTGGGGGCAGTAACCTCTTCCACTGGCACATCTGGATCTTCAGGGGAACATCTGCTCTCCATCTCTGGCTCACTGCTATTAAACAGCTTGAGATCTACTGCATCAGAAGCAGAGATTGAACTATAAACCAGAATTTCTGAGACTGATTCCTCTGCTCTTAATCCTTCTCCCAACATGCTTATACAGAACCCTGCAAAACCCAGACAGGCAACTCCACAGTACAATATCATGGCACAAAGATGTGTTTGCTAGTGATATTAAGCAGTATTTCAGCTTGCTCCTGTCCATGCCTTGTGAGAGACAAAATACACAACACAACTGCTCCATGTTAGAACCTGGCTGTTTATAATATTTTGCCAGACATGCTCAGAATCTAATCAGACTGTCCCAAATATTATGAGTACCAATGGCACACATGCTGCCTAATAACTTGCATGATCTAATAATGAAATTCTGTTTCTCTTGGACTATAGCCCTAAAAAAATAAAGAGAGTATATTGGATTCTTTTTCTGCATGAAAAGAACCACCCAGCACTGAATGCTAAACCAGAATTATTTCCATTATGTTTTGCCACTTATTGTGGAAGATGCAGTGTGCTGACTTGTTTTTGTTAAGAAAAAGCCTGAATTATTTGTATAAGCTGAAAGGTCATGAGTAATTTTTCCTGCCAACTAATATCAATTGCCAAAGAAAAAATAGATTCTATTCAGACTGAAGTATATTAAAGCATTTGGATAGCACAGAAGACCTTTAGCTGGGAGGGAACAGTGTTAAGTATGCCACATTGATTTAATCTCAGAGAGACCTGGTGCATAATTTAGAATTCCTATGATGATTAATTTGCCAGGTATGTTTTACAGCCATCATCACAGTTGAGAAAATGCAAGTACTGCCATTGCCAGTGAAAGGCTCTCCTTAAGCCTTTTGCAGGGTGATGGAGTGTGTGTGTTGGGGGTTTTGTTCTTTAGGGTTTTTTTTTTCCCAAGTACAATTGCAGAGACCTCTGGAGCAACAGCAAACTGGGAGGTGCTGATGGTTGGAACAGAGTGCAGGGCTCTGTGCTGCTTGTCATTCCCTTAGCTCCTTTGCTGGGTTACAGAAACATTGCCTGGGACTTACACAAACAGCAGCAGCTGAAAGGCAGCTTATGCAGTACCCTGCAGTACCATGGAAGCAATTTTTAAGTGGTAAAAGTTTGTTATTCTAGAGAAGCCTGACACAGTGTGATACCAAAGGCTGAATTAACTTTTTTATGGAAAGCAGAGATGTAATCACTTTATTAAAAAGGTATACTTGAAATTATGGTACTTGCTTCTGGAGTATATGATCAAGTAAATGGCATAATTACCTTATGAACTAAAGCATCATTTTAATTAATATGAAAACCAGAAATGTTTTCTGTTCCTAAAGATCTCAGTTCAGGCACTTTATCATGGCATATAGCTTGACAAAGATAAAAAGCTTGGCTACCTGGTGCAATGTACAGTTTAAAACAAAAAAAAATCATGTTACTAGTGAAAAAAGAGCTCAGTCCAGACAGTAAAAGGCACAAACTCAAAAACCTTTTAATTCATAGAATCATAGAGTTCTGGGATAGCTTCATCCTTAGAATAGCACAACACTATCCCTGTCTACCTGGCTCCTTGTTCCATCAGCTCCCCAAAGGCTTCATGAGTAGGTGAGAAGGTTGTCCTTTTCCTAAGAAGAAAGCACCATGGACAGAATACAAGTGCTGGCTCATGGCAAGAAACACTGATTCAAATCTGTGATGTGAGAGACAAAAATAACATCACTGGTGTGCACTTCATCATTTACTGCCCCACTTAATCATTAGCATGTACAGCCACAGAATTCTATAATTTCTAACATGGTAATGAATTAATTGCAGTCATCAGGCAGTTTTTCTCCCATTTATTTAAACAGTATAAAATTACTCACTGCTATTTATATTCTCATTCTTCTTTTACATTTCTCTGTCCTCTAAGTAATAATATTGACAAAAAAGAATTCCTTTTGCCTGAAATGTGCATCTCTCAAATCAAACCACAGCAATGCTCCTGTTGTACAGCTGTTAAATAAGCAGCCCAAAGTGCTGTATTTACTTGATATACATACATAAACATGCACAAAGGTATTTTTCATATTAGTTACATTCCAAACCAACTTCTGAAAAGAAAGATTTAGGTGACTTTTCTTTTTAGATGGTATTTTTTGCTGCTTCTATCTTAAACCAGGATTTTTTCACAGTTGATTTAATATATTAAGGCAGTTTTGTCTCTTCTGTTTCCTCCTCAAGTATTCTCTGCTGAATCAGTAAACATGTATAATTTCTGACAAGGTCACTTAGTTATCAGCAGTGCTGGCTGAAAAAGAGCTGCCTTATCTCTGTTGCTTTTGCTGCTTTTGTGGAGCTGAGCTCTACTGAAAAGCCTCATGCCTGCTCATTAATTACTATGCAGAAGCCAGTCTTAGTGCATGCAAGCTTTTTGCCTTCCTTAAGATTTGCCTGTCATTAGGAATGGATTAACTTTGTGTTTAACGTCTCTCTCTCTAGTGTGCCAGTCCCCTAAAGATACCAAGGTTGAGAAAAGATGGTAAGCAAACAGTTTTAAACCCCCCAAATTACAGGAGTAGATGGACACAGGAGAATGAAACAATGTGCAAGAAAACTTCAGGGAGGCTGCTTTCTCTTAGCCTGTCTTTTCCTTCTCTAAGGAATAAGGAAGAGGAGTGGTTTGTGTTTAAAGTTCCAGACTGTGACTTGGGAACCTCAGATTCAATTTCCACCTTCCTAATGAATGTCTTCTGAGACTCTGGGCAAAACATTAATTCCTCCTCTGTCTCAGTTTTTCATCTGTACAGCAGGGATAAAAATCTTCCTTTCTTCCACACTACTCATGCTACCAGCTTTGTGTAGCTGAGATATCTGCTAAGTGCACCTTATGCAAGTTGTGATAGAGGTTCAAAATAGAATACAGCTTGATTTATTATTAAGATTCCACTGCTAGTATAAAGTATTAGAGAATAGGAGCATTGCCAGCCTTTTACATATCTTAAAATAAATAGCCACATGTGGTCTCTCCCTCCTCCACTATCCAGCTTCTGTTCCTTGCCAAGCCCATTTCAAGCAGTGAATTCAGCAACAGAAATCAGCCCAGAAATTGTCTCTCCAAGAGCTTTCTGTTTGGGCATGATGCTGGTATCCAAATTATTTGGAACAAGGTCACAAAAAGACTTGGAAATTGTTTTGGATAGTTGCAGGAAGCCTCCTCTCAGTGTACAGCTGTGGCTCAAAAAAAAAAAGACAAAAAATGCTAGGAAATATGCAGAAGAGGACAGAAAATGATATGTTGCCATTCTAGACACAGCCAGAGCAGAGAGAGAGCCTCACACATTAGGAGATGCTGATTTCACCAGAATTATACTTGTGGAAAATTACAGTTCTGCTGAATCAAATTATAGATTTCAGATCTCATCATTTTGTTCCTTCCTCCATCCAAAGGGAAAAAAGGTCCTATTTAAACAAACAGCTTCCCTATGAAATGAGGTTGAAACAGGATTAAGAACGTTATCCTAGTGGAGAGCCTCACAAAATAAGAATGGATAACAAGTATGCAAACTAACACACAGCATGCAGAAGGAACCCCTTATTTCCCCTTTCTCATCAGACAAGGACAAGTGAGATGGATCACTTACACATTTGGAAAGGGCTAAAAGGAATCAGATTTTTTTACACAAAGACAGTTTACCCTGTGGGACAGATAAGGACTTAGTAGGATTCAAAAGAGATTAGACATTTGTATGAATAATAAGAACATCCACAGCTATGTTAGATAAGATTACAGAAGGGTAAAAAGATATAAGCACTCCTGCTTCAGGGCATCAGCCAATTACTGAGAGAGATAGACAGAAATCTTCCAGTGGAATATTCTTCCCCCAGACAATGCCTTTTTGTAAAGTGCCAGTATCATGCAGCAGTGTGTTCATGTCAGTGCATCTTCTAATGGATTCAGCTTCCAAACTTGCTTATCTAGTTTCTTGGCAGTTGACTCAGGATTAGGAGTTGGGAAACTTGAGGGATATGTTGTAGAATGGTCTATTGGCTGATCTGATTGAGATGGGAAGCCTCATTCATATTGCTACAGGCAGTGAGTAGGAAAATACTCTACACAATTTGGAATCTTAAAAAGATCTCCTTTTCTTCCCAGCATGGAATTGCAGACTTTTTGCAAGTTTTACATTTTTCTTGGGACATAAAACTTCATCTTTCAGCCTCAGAATGTGAGCTGGGAACTTCCTCAGGCTCTTATTCCATATTTTTGTGTCATGTGTTAGTGAACTTCTTGACATAGGTAGTGAGCAGTGGAGCTGGAGACATGTTTAGTTTACTGAAAAGCTGCTTCTGCTAATAGAGGTTCTGTCTGCAGGTTGGCTACAGACTAAGCTAGGGATTTTGGGTATAGATGAGTGATTGCAGGTGGAGGAGAGAACTTCATTTTATTTCAGATCACTACATGACTGAAGACAATAAGTAATTGTATTTTGCAAGTGTATAACCTACCTCATCCCTGCACATTTAATATTATTCAGAGAATTTCTCAAACTATCACCAAGGGAAGGTTTCTGTTCTGGGCCATGACCCTTCTCAGTTTGCACTGTCTAGCCCTGGTGGGGTGGTGATTTTGGCTAATGCCCTATGCTTTCTGATCTTCAGGTTCATTTGCTGCTGCTCAGTTTTCTTGTTGTTTTTGTCTGGCCACCTCCCACATGATCCTCTGTTGATTCTGTGAAGGCAAACTTTTGTTTTTCAGATCTTTATGACACTCAACAGTGACAAATGAATAAGCAGAAGATAGAGCTGTAGGAACAAGTCTTAATTTTTTGCTGTATGCTCTTTTATAAATTACAAACTTATTCATTGTACTTAATGCCTGACCAACATCTAACCAAAACCTGATGATTTTTGTGTTTTGTTTTGTTGAGGTTTTTTTTTAATATTAGAAGAAAGTCATAGAAATGGAAGAAGATAATTACCTAGGATAATTGCTTTAAATGCTTTTTGATCTAAGCTGCTAAAAGGCTAGATGTGTAAAAGGAAAGGAACCATGATAAATATGGCATGAAACAATAGTGAACTCCAACAGAAAAAGAAGCTGGTAGAGTTGCACAAGACATTTTTGGCACCAATTCCATGTAAATCTCTCAAATGAGTAGAGGTACTTAACAGGCAATTAAAAAGAGGGCCAATGTAAATGAATTAATAGCTTACACTTAAAATGCATTAGCTGCTCTGTAATTAATAGAAAATTATAAAGGAAGTAAATGCTTGCTTACAGCCTTATTAAGATCTGAACATTGCATCTGAGTCTGAATTGATTGGGATGATAAAAAATTCAAAGGAAAATATGGAAAGCACAGTTCCATACTTGCCAAATCTCAGCAAAGATTCAGCAATGTGCAATCACCTTTCTGTACTGCTGAATACTTTTCAAGATAACATTCAGGTACTGGGAGAGGGTCATCACAGCCAGGAGGGGATTGGGACAGCAATCACAGATGAAGTTTAGCAGTCTAAGGTGAAAGATCTCATGCATTATTCAATTAGCCCAGTAATAAATTAACTGCTACATAAGCTCAAAATCAGTCTTTGGTATCCTAATACTGTAAACCTTCATGTTATGCCCATACATATACTGAATTCAACTTCATTTTTTATTGCCAGTCCTACTTCTGGGCTTACCTGTGACTCTGAATCAGATTGTTTGGCTTTCAAACAGGTATTCTGGCTGAAAATTTAATACATCTTCTTGTACAGTGGTTGCTCAGGTGTCAAAGGTCAGGGGTTTCTAGTGCTTTCTGTACATATTCTGTCCTTTGTCAAATTTTGAGTGTGAACTCTTGGAGCAACAACTATCCATTATAGAGTGGAAGTAAATGCAATGGGGTCCTGGTAGGAGCTGGAAGCTGTGTTACAGTGTCATAATGGCAAAGTAACTTCCATAGCTGTCTATAACATGCCATTTGTGTCATCTGAGTGGAATTCTTGGTGGCTGACATTGTCATGCTCATATTAGTAAAGCAAAAGGAAAAAAAACATCCCAACAAAACCAACCAAACACTCAAAAAAGCAGACTGTTTCTAGCTGGCAGCTTTGGGAGAAATACTTGAAGGCTTTTAGGTCCTAAGAGGGCTTAGATCTCACTTCAGATTTAGTTCTCTTGACAGCAATAACACATTTTGTATAGAATCCTAATAGCCTTATGGGAACAGAGCACTTTGCAGATGCTTCATGATCTAAGACATAGAAAGTGAATGCTAGTGGAATATAGCTTTTAGATGGCATTCTGGCCTCAGAGCTGCTTTTTGTAGATGCTAGTTGCCTCTCTGACCTGTATAAAATTGTTGATGTTTGCCTGGCAAACAGCTTGATGCAGCTACATTTAAGCTAACCCAGTTCATACCCTGCATTCAGATCAAGAATAATAGGAAAGAATGGTAGGAAAATAGCAAAAATCACTTTCAGAGTGAAGGAAAGAATAAAGCATATTAATTTCAAGAGAATTACCTGTGCAGCTCCTGAAGTGATCTGAAATGTTGTGCATTCTAGTGGAGCAGAGGCACTTCTGTGTGTGTTTGGGTTCAAGCACAGTTCTAAATGCATCCTGAGAAGTTCCACGAGTTGCAGAATGGCATGAACTTAAAACTGAGTAAATGTTTGGGTCTTTCTTCAAGACCAAAATTATTTTAAGCTCTGTGATACCATAGTGCAGTAGCACAGTAGTGGGCCCAAAAATTAGGATGCAGATAAGATATAGAAGAGTTTTCAGTTGTTTCATTCCTGGAACAGCATGTATAAAAATAGCAGTATCAGTAATTTTTGAACATGCAGACAGTAGCAGCTTTGCTCTTCCCCTTCCCTTACATGTTAACATGTCTCCAACAGCTACCTTTTCAAAGAGACTTTTGCTTAGCCTGTGAGCTTCTTAGAGAGACTGGCAGTCAGATTTTTAGGACTTCAGAATCAGGCAACTGTACATCTTCAAGTTTGTAACCCTCTATCTGCTTTGGCAGTGCTCATAATTATGTAGCTTGAGATCCCATTTTGGTATTGCAGTTTCAGATTGACAGTGTGTTCACTGGAAGGTCTGCTGCCTCTGCAAAGGAAAACTGCATTTAGGAGTTCACTTCTCTGTTTAAATTGATAGCACTCTATTATAGTTAGGGATTGAAATCAGCCTTTGCCAATTTATTACCATTACAAATTCATTACTCATATTACAGTAGTGTCTGATCAGAGAATCACAGAATCATAGAATATTAGGGGTTGGAAGAGACCTCAAAAGGTCATCTAGTCCAACCCCCTGCCAGAGCAAGATTCCATACAGTAGATCACACAAGAATGTGTCCAGGCATGTTTTGAATACCTCCAGAGGAGACTCCTCAGCCTCTCTGGGCAGTCTGTGCCAGTGCTCTGGCACCTTCACTTGCAGCTTATTTATCTTTTGTAACACTTGTAGCATTCAATATCTTCCCCTTTGGTATTTCCCCTGCCTTATTCAATGTTCCTTTTTTCAGACTGTTCCACAAACATTTCTCTGAAGGGAAAAGTGCTAACTCCCCATAGTCTTACACAATCCTTGCTAAAGCCTCTATCTTCTTTTTTGAATAATAAATTGGACATGCAAAATGGATTAGAATAGGAAGAATTTCTGCTACTGATCATTCAGCCTGTGTGTGAGATGTTTTTTCTAGCATCAGTCAAAAAGAATAGGCTATGTCAAAGTGCCATCATAAACCCTTTCCACCACCTTCCTTCCCTCAAGGCTACAGAAATGCTTTCAAAAGAAGGGTAATAATCTTACTGAAGAAATAACACCTTTTCATATTTCTCTTTTTTCTTTTCCTGACTTCTTTTCAGATAATGAGTGAAGAGCAAATGTATACAAACACACTGCTCTCTGCCTATTTGGAAACAAACTTCCTCCCCCAAAATGCAGCTTTTTATGCAGAAGAATCAAGAAGATGATGTTTTTTTTTCCCCTAGAGCTACCTGGACAATCTAGTGGAATAGACTTAGGGATGTGGAAGCTCATAGGAAGAGAAAAGAGAGAATAAAAAGTACAAAGAAGATGAGAGCTCTCAGAGTTTCTTTGGGTTTGGTTTTTGGGGTTTTTTTGTGGGTTTTTTTTGCAAGTGGGCATGCTGGAAAACTGTGCTAACATTTAGTATTTATCTCTGTTTTAACTTATCCTTTTATGTTCATTTTCAAGTCATGAAATTTCTTCAAGGATGACTGATCTTAAGACTTTTTTGAAATGAAACATTTTGGCTTGAAGCTGTTAATATTTTCACAAGCAACAACAGACCAACACAGAGAACCTTCTGCCATCTTCATAAGTTCTATTTTCTAATCTCACTTAGTCTTCTTGCTGTTATACTGATGTCAAATTCTTAGAAGTATGGCTTAAGGTTGAACTATGAGTTTTCAGTCATCACCTGCTGAGAAAGCTGCAGTTTATCCAAAGCTTTTGAAAGTTTTTGCTGACCTTCTCTGGTCAAGTATCTCTTAACCTGATCTGAGTGATGTTACATTCTTTTAGATCCTGTACCTTACCTCTCTTCAGTCTCTAGAAAACTCCACAAAACTATACAGCTTCAACTTTATAGTAAAGTCATTGTTTTTACACCTTTAGTAATTGTTAGTGATTGTTAATTGAAGTCTAACTTTTTCACAGTCTTCATAAATTCAGCCAGAGCAGGCTAAAGAGGGTCTACAAAAACCTGAAGCCCAAATGAGCCAGGATGAGTAACCATGTAAGCTACAGAAATTACTTCCAAAGACAGAGAAAAAAACATATCTTGGGGTTAGGAATAGAGAGTAAAATGTGTATTAAAAATAATAGAGGTCAACATGGTTAATGTGGGGGTTGAGAGACTCCCAGACCTGTGTGGGACTAGGGTTGGAATCCATGGTTGTAGTGTGTTATGAAAGCTTCCAGTTGCTAGGATTTTATGGCTACAGGTTACCCACAGGCTTTCTAGGTGGGGAAATAATGAAGGCAAGAAAATTTGAAAGGATGAGGACAGCAGTGGTAGAAAGAAGATACAAACAGAAGGAAGTGTTGTAAAGTTGAAAGGATGCAAAGAATTCAGCTGTATCTGACCTTCTGTCATCAAATGTGACAGCCAAGGTCCTGGTGGGTTTAGGTGTGGCAAAGTGAAAGTTGCTTTAATATCCACCTTGAACAAGATTAAGAGTCTCATTTACTTTGGGTCTAATTCTTTTGCCACATGTTTGAAATTGCCCTAATCCTACAGCTTGCACAAGTTCTGTGCCTTTCCTTGTCACATCCTTTCTTTCATGGATTTACATGATGTTGCAAATCAGCAAGGGCTTTACACAAATAATCTGTCAACTCAACAAATGCACCTATGGAAGTGGAATGCCAGCAGTAGCTCTGCTGTTTGCAACTGGACTATTTGTATTTTGAGTTGTTCAAATCAGTCAAAACTATCCAGGCAGCAGGACTTTATCAGTGTAGGAGCTGACTTGCAATGCATGTTTACAGAAGTAGTTAAAAAGAAAAATTGATCTCAAACTAGGAGGTGCCAGCATGAAAATATGCAGTGGCACCAGCCAATTTTTTATTGGGTAAGTTTCCCCTGCAATCTGAAAGTGTGGCTGAATGTGATCTGTGTTCCCTCTGCCTTTGGGAAATTCCTAGCTACATCTTCTATAGCCTCCATCTAGCCTGGAGAAGCTCCTAAGTTAATGCTAATAGTGTGAGAGAGGTGGTAGAGTGCAGGTGGCATGTTACATTGGTGAGCACTCTAGAAGCATTACAGAGCAGATAGCTCTTCCAGAAGCTGCTGACAACACATTTCAATAAACATTGTCCCAGATGCTTTTACAAATCTCTGGTGCACAGCTCTGGTATAAATGGCACAATAATTAGAAATCTGTCTTAAAAACTATCAAGCCTGGATGATAGGCATTCATCTAAACAGCCCTAGGGACTTCATTTTATGCCTTGCAACTTCTCTGCAGCATTAACCCTTGTCTCAGCTTCAAAAACTTCAAAACAAATCTTGTGCATGGCCAAATCATCAAAGGTTGTGTTATAAAGTGTGTACTGTGACCTCTGGGGGAAGTTGGCAATTTAACTCAAAATAAAACAAATACCCCTTGGCTTTTGAAGTTTGTTGCTAACTGGAAGGAATGAAAATGATTAAAAGAATCTTAATTGTCATGTATTTTTTCCCAAATATTTTAATGATTAACTGCAGTTTATGGAAAATCTCAACCTCATCTGTAGTCTCCTAGGTTTATCAAAAGCAAAATAAGGTTAATAAAGAATATAGAGCAAGATTATTTTATTTGTCAAAGAATGAGCTTCTCAGGCTTCCTAAAATAAAGAAGAAAAAAACCCCACTGGATTTGTCAGTAATCTTATAACCATGCATCTGAGGTGAGGAAATCCATCACTCTGTGTGAACTTCAAAAGAGGTTGTTTGGCAGAATGGTTTACATGCAAGAAAAGCCCATATTTAAAACAAGAAAGAGTTAGGTTTCCCCCTGCTTAAAAACATATGTTCATACTTGCAGCCTAACATTTAAACACTTGAACCTATGTGAGTTAATAGATAAGCAGCAGGTAGCAGACCACCAGTGGAGAGAAAATGTATTTTTGTATCTTAGAGATCAAATGAGGGTTTTCTGCATCCTTCCTTAGTCACCCACCCTGAGTCATTTCAAATAACAGAATAACCAGGAGACAGTTCTGTGCTCTGGAATGCTGATGAAAAGGAGCCCTGAGATTCCTTAAGTCATAGCCCAGAGTGTGAAGAGAAAAAACCTGCTTTGAGTTACCAGAACAAGAAGTTAATCTCAATATTTTTAGCTGAACACTGTAAGGATTATCCAGTGGTAGCTGTTTACATGACAGAACTGAAGAAGCCGTGGAAGAAACAGTGAAATATTTCTCAAAGCCTCTCAGGTGATGGCATCAAGGCAGCAGCAGGAATGAACTCTTTTTGCTAGAAGGTCAAATGTAAAGTGCTCAGCTATGGATTTTCTTTCCCTTGGACTTTGAACTGGTTAACAGATTCTGACCTTTTCCTTTTATTTTGTTTTACATTCTCATATCCTCTCATAGGAACAATTCTGTTTTCTCTCTGTTCTCCTCACCCACCTGCTTCAGACCCAGGGTCCCAAATACTCTTAGAAGTGGTGAGCATCATCCACACAGAAAAGAGCAGATACAAAGGAAGCTTTGTGAAGACATCTTTGACATCACCAAGGGAGAACAGCCAGAATGTTGCTAGCTCCTACATGGCAGTGACACTGAGTAACAAAACACACCAAGCCATTTTTTCTGGTGAGGTGCCTGTTTCTCAATCTAGAGCCTTGGATCTATGCTGTTTTACAATGGCCACTGCCACAGAGAAGCATAAATGTGGTAAAAGAAGTTTATCCACTTGTAACTTAAGCAACATAGATTTTTGCAATCTCCTGCTGTCCATCTGCTTTTGAGTCTACCCAGGACACCCCTGACACCAGCTGAGAGACTACTGCTCTGCTTCTCTCTGGTATAAAGCATGTTTATTCTTGGCCACTTGAAAAAGACTTCATCCTTTTTCCCTCTGTGATTTTCCTGCAGGTCTTTTGCACTGTTACAAGACTGGCATCAGGATCTCTGAGCTGAAGTGTCTTTGATAAGGTCTAAATTCATCCTTTAGAGACAAGTTGGGTTCAGGTAGTGTATATATGTGGATGCAGGCTGAGAATGAGGTACAGGGCTCTGTGTGCTGTACCAGACAGCAGCTGGCTGTAGGAAGAAGAGAGATCTCCTTGTCTATACCTGCAGATATTCTGTGGAAGCCAAAAATACCAGAAATTTTATATTTATATAGTTTTCTACCTTCCCTTTTTGAGCTCACACTATTACACAGTCATGCTACTGCAGCACCATCCCTGCTAGAATTCTGCCAGTCACAGTGCACTTTTTCACCAGATAAACAAGAGAGTATCTCTCCTTTGCTGCACAAAGGTGTTAATAAATGCCTGGATTTGAATTAAAAGGTGATAATAGAAAACAGAGACCCCAACGTGTCAGTCTTTTCTGATGCCTCCAGAACACCAGCTGATGTCTCAAACATCCTAAACCAGCTGTATGCATGCTGACCAAAAACTCATTTATAAGAACAGATCCTTAAAAAGCTTACTGGGGAGGAAATGCCTGTGGCAGGTGGATAAGGAGGAAATGAAAAGGCTGAAATAAAGATGGGAAAATTTTTAAAGTCTGCACTGAAGGACTAAAGCAGGATTGCAAGTGAAGCCTGGCTAGTAAAAGAAAATAAAGTTAGAAGGTTTATTCTTCATTGATTTTGGGCATTTAATCAGAAAATACTGAACATAAGTAGAAGTTCTCCATTCCTCTGCTGCCTCTTAGAATGATCCTACCTGTAGTTTACCCAGTGCAGGTGACTACACTGTCAAATCAAAGGAAGACTTTCATTCTATTTTGATCTCTTTCTTAAGGGGATATTTTAATATTTGGTGTAATTATACTTTTCATTTCTAGATTTTTTTAATTAAACTTTAGTGTTACCAATAATCAAAAATATGCACAAGGTTAATTTTCTTTTTACATGAAGTTAACCAGGAAATAATCCATTTTAATCTTTAAAAATAAGATGGAAATTGGAAAATAACATTATAGCTGTTTCCTACAGAATTTTTTTCAACAGGAATATTGGCTGTTGTCCAACTCCCATAACACTACTCACATCTCCCACATTTTGTGTCCTTGTTAATAAGGTCTTCAAGGCAAAGATTATGTGGACACTACCCATGATAGTTGGGAATTGTAGATATTGTCATAAATGTAATGATTTAAATGCCTCCATCAATATGATTAGACTTGGAACACTAGCAAAAGGCTACAAATCTAGTCAGCAAGTGATGCTAACTTTGTATTTATGGCACTCAGGCACCTATTTGCTTTGTTTCAATACTTTTTAGGTCAGAAATTTTAATCTGAATAGATTTCACATAATCACAACTCACCAGAGTCACAGCTGATTTATTTATCTTAGCTTTGCTGGCCCTAGTGACCCCATGCTTTTTACTATTGTCTTGTGTACAGTTTTACCTTAGGTATGTAAAATTAACTCACTTCTTGTCATCAGGCATTCTGAGTTAAATCAGAAGCCAGACAAACCTAAGCTCTAGCTCTTAATTTCTATATGCATACATATTTAAACATAAAAACTTCCTGATGCATGAATCCCATTCAAGCACACAGAAATAACTGGCTTTGTTTAAAAGGGAGATTTTTTCTGAGGTTCAGTGAGTTGAGTAAAGCTTGGAGCTTTGCAGCTTTCTGCAATTGTATTAAATATGAAATTGACTTCAGAATTTTATCTTGGAAATCTTGTCCATGGAGAAAAATAGAACAGATAGAGATAACAGTGGCAACTATTAGAATGTTTGCCAGGAGCCTCCAGTTGTGAGATGTTTTGCAGTTCTTGAAATTCTAAGTGAATTTGAACCAATTGGACAGAAAGTTCATGTGCTGCCTGGGGCAGTTTTCTATGGAAAGTTACTACAGCAATTGCCAGCCTATAACAGGCTTTACAGTGCTCTGTTAGCAGAGTTTTGGAGAAGGAAAGCAGAATATGTGGTGATCTCTTGTTGTTTCTCTTGTGTATTATAGTTTGGTACTGAGTGTATTGGCTGTGTTGCATTTCTGTTTGAAGCCACATTAAAGACTTGGTCAAAATGTCAATTAGTTTTAACAAGTCATGATATACTAGTTATAGTAAACACTGATGTATTCATCCTTTCAATCAAAAGATGCAATATAATGCACTTTTATTCTTAGTTCAAAATTATAGGGTTTGAATCTAGTCTTTTGTCCACAGCTCAACATGAGACATTGTTCTCCTAACAACCTTTATTGTCCTACCTGCTCATTTAATATTTTTTTGATGTTAAGACAGAATTCCTCTGAAGAAACTTGTGCCTATAACAAGTAAGACAATTCCTAGAAATATCCAAGCTGCCTTTATTTCAATACTGTGAACTTTTAGATCCTCAAAACCTTCTTTCTGTGGCTGAACTCCTAAGGCACTCTTAAAGCCATCTCTTGCTCTGTCTGTGCTGCCTACATGCTGCTCTGGCTGCAACCCAAAAATCTTCTTAGATTGGGCAGACTTAGAAGGACTGGTTCACTTAGTTCAGTTCCTCCAAACTGTGTAGTTTAACCTAGTTTGTGTTCTTCATATAAGATGAAGGGCAGCAATGCAGATTAGCATGTAAGGAGATGCAGAACCTTCATGTTAGAATCCCATGTGTTCCTTTAGCACAGCAGATGGGCCTCTTGCTGTACCCATGTATAGGAGGGAACTCCAGCTACTCTTCCCAGCAAGCCTACTCCTGCTGAGCAGAGTCTGGATAATAAAGTACCCAAAGTTGTGACCTGTGAAGGAAGCAAATGAATGCAGCCATCACAACTGCAGGCATCTGTCTGTAATTTCATGCCTCAAGCTCTGGAAGGTACCCTGGCAACCTATTGTAGCGTGAAACCTGTAATTACTTCATGTACAACACTGAAGAAAAGACAGGCCACTACAAGGTTAACAAATCAAGCTCTGCTAGACAAATAGGAATGGGGAATTATAAGCCCCTAGGTCCTTGTGACAAACATGCTACTGCAGAGTGCTTTCATTTATTACCAAGGGAGTTCCAGCACCTGTTAGCATACAGGCACCTTCCGGCTGCCGCCAAGTCCATGCCTTGCCTCTAAATCAGCTGTGCTTAACGTTCAGCTCCAGACTGACATGGTCTGGGAGATATTACTTTGTGTATTTCTTAGGTCTTCTAAGTAGTTGCAGATGTATTTTTAAAAATATCACAAAATTAGGATCCAACATAGTGTAACAGTAAACCTTTCTATCTCCTTTTTCCTATCCTAGATAATTTTCGGGTTGTGTAAACAATTTATGCACTTTTTACTTACATGATTACCAGATACAAACTGTTTCTTTCTTGAATATATAAGCATTAAAATGGCAAACATTATTGAGTTCAGTTAAACTTTTCCTCATGTACATCAGTATAGTTAAGAATCAAATCAGAACCCCCGTGAAGGGAAAAAATCCCAGGGTAAGTATCTTCTATTTCAGTCACTGTTAACATATTTTCCATTATCTGAACAGCAAAATGATACCTTTTCATTTAAAATTACAGGTCCTGACAGAAATGTGTATCATTGGGCTTTAAGACATGTTCTAAAATCTGTTCTTGCACAACTAGTTTTTATTTTACTGTCACAAATTTTAGGTTCAACATGGTTGCTGATTAATGAATTAACGTTTGCTTATCCATCTGAATTTGCAGAGATGATTCCACATTGTTATCACTGTGGTGTGGAGTTGAGTTAACATACAATGACTGGAAACTCTAAAGTGATTTCATCTTTTTGGCTGAAAAGCCTAACCCATCTTTTGTCTTGCTTTCAAAGAGCTACTCCCAAAAAATAGTCTCTGACCCATTTTTATGGTGGAAGAGATCTCCCTTTTCTGTTGGTTAGTTTCTGTTCTCTCAAATAACTAAGTTTTCTTTAATTGTCTTGCTATCTACATTGGAGGAGACAAAAAACTGTCTAAGACATGATTATAAAGTGGGTGAGGCTATGGAAAACTTCCCATTTCTGGTTGTGCCATGGACCTCTTTCAATACTGGGGAAGTTGCTTTGATCTTCAAGCTAGTGACTCTGTTCCTGTACACCAGCTGAGCCATAAAATTCACTGAATGTCTGCATAGGATTAGACTATTGCAAACATAAAATAAACATAATAGTCCTCATTATTTACTTAGAGACATAAGCTAGCACATTAGCCCTCTGTGTACTGCTGGGTAAGAGTTCAGGTTGTCTCTTGGCAGTCTGGTGTAGGCTGACTTGATGAGCTGCTGGATCTTGTCCTTGCAGTAGAGAATATTGGCACTATCATGTCCTTGCAGCAAAATGTTTTGTTGCAGTGCCTGTGAGATCTGTTGAAGCTTCTGCTGGCAGCCTCAGGGACCTTCAGGCACAGGACTGTTGCTGGAGACTCTCTGGGAGACAACTGTTCAGGTTGCAGCAAGTCTTCATTTTGAAGAATGCCATTTGCAGCTCAAATAGAGGCCAGCAATTATTCATTTAGATTACAAAGTGTGACCTGGGATTCCCATTCAGAGAAAACCTTCATTACTCTACAGTGGATGTTCTAGTCTTGTTAGGTGGCCACACACAGTGTCTTGAAGTTTGGCTTTTTCAGACTTCCCTGGAGAATACTAAGCTATTGTACTAGAGCACCTTACTCCATCAAACTCTTCTGCACTCATTTTTATATCTATTTGCCTTTATTTTTTTGTGTAATGCACCTTTAAACTCTGAAAGGCTCTGCTGTCTGCAGGGATGCATGGGTGTTTCAGTTCAGTGTAGACCAAGACAGACACCCACCTGCAGGCAGTGCTTTCAGGAAAATCTCATTGGTATTCTGTATTTTTTTCTCATTGTTGATCTCAAAGTCATTCAAACTGAAAATAGCTGTTGATCTTTGAATCTGTAGAAATCTAGCATAGAGAAATCAGCAGAGACTTTCCCACACTTTACTGAATTGTTTTCTTCCAACACTAAGAAATTCAGTAGCATTTTGTATATAATAGATTTGGTGGCATTAGCTAAATTTATCCCATCATAATGGAATTCATTAATAAGCTATTGTGTTTTCTTCATAATAGTTAGTGGTGATTAGTACCTGAATTTTCTTCTGCATTCTACCTAAGAATCAATTGTGACATTGGTTTAATGGATTAGTGTCTATTTATCAGAGACATGCCAATAAAGCAATCTCTCTGCTACCAAGTACTATCAATCTCTACTGTAATTGCCAAGCCCAGTAAGTAGCTGCAGAGGTGATAACAGCATTGTGAGCTAATTCCTTTTCATATCACAAACCATTCAGCAGAAACTGCCTCTTCATTATTCTTTCTCCATGTGTTGAGCCTATTGACTGTTAATCTGGATTAACAAAGCTGAGGAGTGACAATAAATGCAAATAATTTTCCTTTACACCACTCCATTAGATGATGTCAATTGTCTGAGTACCTTCCCCCTTAACACAATGCTGAAGTTACTATTATTCTAGTCATTTTACAAATTACATTATTTAGAGGGAAAAGAAAAATATTTATATATAGGTAGTTTGTGCTACCAGAGGTATAAGAAATGATGAAAACATGGAAAAGGAGAGAGTGTTTAAAGATCATGGATGTTGGTCTTATTTCTAAATAGGCTACTCCATCTGTAAGGATCTCATCTTAGCAACTGGAAGGAGAGGAAGAGGAATGGAAACACCAAACAAAACATAAATGTATATAAAATCCAAATGTATCTATCTGGGATACAGAAACAGGGCACAGGGAAGTAGTAGGTGATTCAAAGACATTTTAGAAGAGGAAACTTAAATTTTCTGACCCCTGAGCTGGAGAGCAAAACAGAACAAAGAACAAGAAAGAAAACCTTTGGAATATATACATGGGGCCAAATTTAGAAACAATGAGATGTCTTCTTATGAATCAGTAAGTAAAGACAATATGTTTTGATTGTGTTCATTTGGCATAGATGAAAAGTTCAAATGCCAGCTAAGGAGAGAGCATAAAAAATGTATTTTTATAATCAGAAAAGCAGAAACCTTATTATAATACATAACTCCATGCTGGGTTTATTGTTTCCAAATAACACACCAGCTCCTGTGCAACAGAATTCTCAGTTTAATATGTAATGAGTATGCTATCCAGTGGCATATTTTATTAGCCATTAGAAAGAGTTATGGAGCCATCCATATGATGTGCATTACAGAAGATGTCAAGGAAATCAAGGTGATTTCTGCTTTTCTACTAAACAAAATCTACCTTAAGCAATTACTTTTAACTGATATTACTTACCAAGAGGGTTATTTTTATATAAGAGAACAAAATGGAAAAGAAAAAGAGAAGGGGGAAAAAAAGGAAAGTAAACACAGAGCTGGATTTCATAGAAAAAGGATTAGTTTTATTTCTTTTGACTAATATACAGTCTAAAATTTGATCTTGTGAAGTGAAATTAAAAGATGGAGATTCAATGTTAGTTAATACTTAGTTTTCACAAAAGAAAACTTTTGGGATGAATTCTATGGTTAGAAAAAAATTCTTGTAGTTTAGAGTAATAAAGTTGGGCAGAACAAAAAAAGGGACAGATTGGTAAAAGTTTGTTTGCATTTTGAGACAGGAGGTTGTTTGAGGAGTGAGATAACAGCACTACAGAGCTCTGAATTTAAATATTCCAGTTTTAGACCATCTGAATGTCCTTGGATAAATCAGCTGACAAATCACAAAGCCACACTCCCCTCTTTTTTTCTTTCCTGATGTGATTTCTTTGTTTGATTGCCTTTATTAGTGCCAACAACTTACTTGATCATTGTGCAGCACCTAGCACAGCAAGAGGTGCTTTAAATTTTTGTGGATGATGATTGGAGCCTCTGTTCCCTGCTGCAGTCAGAAAAACTTTGTGTTAAATTTTGCAAACATTTGGTATAACCCTTGTTCAGTGTGACTAGGAGAATCCACTGAAGCTTCTGTGTGTTACAGTTTAGGTGCCTGCTGGATTTTTTGATGATATTTGAACAGCATGTGCCAGAACCCACTCACTTCTCAAACAAAGCTTTAATGTCTCTTTTCTTACCCTAGAAAGAAAAAACATCTTCAAAGTGGAATGAGTCACAACAAGAAAGGAAACCAAGATAATTTAAATATATATATATATATATATATTTTCTCAGCTAATTCTATACTAAGAGTGCTTCAACTAAAGCAGAGCTTTGCCATTGTTGTTGCTGGTGTGCAAGCAAAGGAGCTCTGTTGTGTGCCTTGCTTGACCACTACATTCAGTTGCACTCCATCTCTTCCCATACCCACAATTCCAGGGAATGCCATCCTTTCACTCATGGTGCAACCAATCATTTCCAGAAAGCATGGTAAAAGGTGTTTACTGACATTCCCTGGGCCATTACCTCTCTAGAAACAGTAGCTGTTTGGGCAAGGATTCCATACAATGTTCTACATGACACTGCTTCAGTCAGAATTTCTCTCTGGTTTTGAAGACCCTTGAACAGATCCTAGCTATATCCAACATGTAAGGGCATGCCAGAGTTCACATGAAGGGTTCAAATTTAGAATACAGCCAGGAGACACTGTGTTTAGCTTCTTTATATCAAAGAACACAGGATCTTTACAACTTAAAAAAATCAATCTCATCCTGCAAGACTTTTATGGCTAGAATAGATATTAGGGAAGGGGATTTGTGTATTGAAAACAAATTGAACTTCAACCCATGTTTTTCTGCCTCAAGCAACAAAAAATTCCTTCAACAAAGTAGTCTGCTCCATGCAGCATAAACCAGGGAGCAGGTTCCTTAACTAACAAAGTGCTTTATTTTATCACTTCCATCATATCCACAAAGAGAGTCATAATTAACCTACAAGTTCTTTAAAGCTATAAGCACCAATTCTTTTAATTGGTTAAATGTTAGGGACTTACATTATGGAGACACAAGCAGGATTTACTGAAATTTGTTCCAGTGATAATCCATCTGTCTTGGATAAAGGCCAAACTACAAGCAATTGTGCCACTCTCAAAGAGCAGGAGAAGAAAGATTTCTTTTTCTTGTTCCACATGAATCAACACAATCTCTGTATACTTTTATATTCCTAGCAACAGTCACAATAGCTTTTCTGAATAGGATACCAGATAGTCTTTAACATGAGCAGCTTACAGTCACGTTGCTATACCATACTTTAGCAAGAATGTTTATCACTGCTTGGAAATGGCATGATAAAAATAAATATGTTTTATTCTTTTAAAACATGCATAGTATCAGCTGTTTGTGGCAGCTAACAGGTTTCAAGCAGAGAAAGCTCTACTCAGTTACTCCAGAAAAGCAGCATGACAGAAATATGTATTTTCCACCAGCATTCAAATATTAAAGCAGCCAAGGTGGGAAGGCAAATCCCTTACCACTGCCCTGCAGCAAGAGAATAGACTGCTTTTGACTGTTCTGCTCAATGTTTATATATAATGTGTTTTAAAATGGCATGATAATATCTTAAATTAGATGGGTACATGCACCATATCATTTCCTTCCAACCCAGAGGATTCTATGATACATGCAATACACTTTCCCCATCCTTTATAAACATCTCTATAACACATGTAGTATTAGGAAGCTATGATATTAATTTCATTTATTCTGCTTTTGAAGACAAATAAATGTTGCTGTGTGTGGAGCCTGACTTTTGCCTGGCATTATATTGAATTTTATGTGAGCTGTGTCCTAAGAGATGCTGTAAAGTGCTCAGCAGCTATACAGAGCCTTCCTGGCCAGAAAACCTCACTGACAGCACTGGGATTCTCAACACCTACTCTTCAGAGTTAGCCCAGGTTTCCAAATCTGCAAACCACAGGCATAGAGAAGTATCTTGAGTTCTGTGAACAACTCCTTACAGTTCTCAGCATCACATGAATTAAGTTTAGTCTCATAAAGGCTGAAGAACAAGAATTTCATGCAGGAAAGAAGCAGTTTAATGCAAAGCTTGGTTAGTTTTGGGGGCTGGAGGAGCAGCGAAGTGTTTTGCAGTCGTATCATATGTGTGTTTCCATTCCAGGTGGCACGGAGTGATTGAGTAAAATCACACATTGGAGTGTCCCAGTTTGTTATTAGAAACACTGAAAGTGCAGAAGATTGTTTTCTAAATTGTTTCTGAGATGTTATTACCTTTCTTCTCTTCGAGTGAATCTTGCAGCAGCCAAATGCTCTGTGCTGTTAAAATGCTTCAGATACTGCCTGTAGTTTATTGTTCCCTTGAAGCAATTTATTCCATTATAATGTACTCACAAAAGAACATTAGTGTTTAATTATCAGGAGAACTATACTTAGCAAGGCTTGACGTGACTGTTAGTTGCTGCTCATCTACAAACTGATGGTAGACAGAGCAAATGTCATGCAGGTTAGCTCAGTGATCTCATGCAAATAGTATCTGTTGTGAACTTTATCATTTTTCCATTAAAAACCATTTGGAGAGTAAATCTTGTCAATTCAACATACTCTGAGAGAGGGAAAGCTCCTGTGGAAGGAGCTTTGCACCACTGCAAGGGAAAGCTCAATATGGTAATAGCTCTGTGCAGTGAAGTGGGACCAACAGTGTCTGAAGGAGGGGTAGAAGTGACTGCAGATCTGGGTTTGCCCTCTGCTCTGGGAGGGGAACTTCTTTCTCATTCACAGAGTTAGATACTAATGCTGATTCCCTAGGTATAAGCAACAGATTCAAAGTAATAAACACCATGATAGACCTGAAGTAATGGAAGGAAACCTTGATGGCAACTTTGGTCTTTCTGCTCTAATGCTGTAGCTTAATATTACTTCAGTTAAGGAATTATTTTGTTTACCCTCAGTCATTCAAAGGCAGCATAACCATTTTTGCAGCCAGTATATTGTGGCTCCCAAGTTTTGACCTGAATACCAAGGATCCCTCTGAGACTACTGTACTCAGGAGTGTAAATCACACAGACAGTAACGTGCTGGTATTTGGTTGTATAGCACTTTGGATGCAAAGGTTTGGCAAAGGATAACAGAATGACTCAGCAGTAAGACAGGGAAATAATCAAAAGCATGGTAGAAAATATCAGGCTTGCTGAAAGAGGTGAGGCAGCAAATTGTATGGGGAGAAACATTAGGGAAGGAAAATTACAGAAGGTGATTGAATATGAGTATGCAAACCTACTGCAGATGGGTTCCCTTCAAAGGCCAGCAAAGGCCACAGGAGTCTTTCTGTTTCTGGCCCATTTCTTGTCCATAAATCAATATAAGCAGTTTGTTAAAAAATCAGAGATCCATGATAATAAAAAAGTGATAAATGTCATTACAAGCACATACTGAGTAATGTGAGACAATTTTGACTCATTGCTTCCCCAGATTGTGCCTGGATATGCAGGGTGATCTCTGGATACAGTGGGATCAATACTACAGTGCATAATCTCCCTAAACTCGAAATAGCAAAGCACTCTCTTCTCCTGTCACTATGATTTCTGCATTTCAGTTTTAATCTTGCCCTATGTCCTCCCTCTTCCCTCCTCTGCTAATAAAATACTGTGCCCCATATATAGCACTGTGATGGAAGAGACAAATCTTCACTGAATTTAAAATGCTCTTGGATTTCATAATCGCAGGAAAAAGCAAACCACCTAATTTCTCTTTACTCCCCCACAAAAATCTAACTCTGTGAAAAATCCTGCCAGGAACAGCAACATCAAAGCTGAAGTTTATTCTTCAAGACCTCAGAACTTGGCCTTTAATCATAGATTTGGCTAAATACGATGCATGGTGCAAACCAAAATGAACCTCAAGTGTACGTCATTTGCAATTCCAGCTGATAAATCATTATTTCATTGTTCTTATAAATGAATGTTAATTGCCTTGTGTGGATCTACATGCCAAATGGATTAAAATGTTAGGTGGGAATTTTTCATCTTCACTGGCTGAACATACCCTGAGGGCAGGACACTGTCGCTTAGCAACTGTTAGTGCTGTCATCATCTCATGGGGTGGCACATCTGCCAGCATGCCAGTGGTGTACCCTTGTGCCAGCCTGCCCCACCTGTCAGCAGAGCACTGCACACAACAGTGTGCCCCACATGTCAGCAGCAGACCCTAACTGCCAGCAGTGTACACCACACACAAACAGTGCACCCCATAAACAAGCAGCATAACTCCCATATAAGCAACGCACCCTAAATGTGAGCAGTGCACCCCATGAACAAGCAGCATAACCCCATATAAGCAATGCACCCCAAATGTGAGCAGTGCACCCCATGAACAAACAGCATAACCCACATAAAAGCAATGCACCCCAAATGTGAGCTATGCACCCCATGAACAAGCAGCATAGCCCACATAAAAGCAATGCACCCCACATGTAGTGTAGCTATGCACAAGGCTAGCTCAGCTGCAGAGCATTACAGGCATCACAGCTCTGCCCAAATGGAGCTAAGTAGAGGCTAATTGGCCCCACATGAGGTGGGATGGGGTGAGATAAATGATAGAACTTGCCAGAAAGTTTCTTCCTCACCTGCTGCAGCAGGAGTGTTCCTGCTCTGCTTGTAGTGTCTTGCTGTTATGCCTCAAAGGTAAGGGATTGCATAGGTTTCTTCAAAATATGTATTGTTTGTAGAAGTTATTGTTTTCCTTATTCTCTTATTGCTTTGTAGCTTCTTTTGGTTTTCTCTGTGATGTTGTTTGTGCCATGCCTGGGCTAACAGGAGAGCTCTGCCTTGCACAACTCACCCCTGCCTTGTGCAGTGTCTTTGGATGGTGGGAGAGGGCCTGGTTCTCTTCAAGTATCTGTGTATAGGTGCAAAGTTACAGTGGTGGCTGTTTTGTGTGTCAGGAAGAAGTAACAGCTTTTTCCCATGGCAGCTCTGCTGAGCAGCAGGATTTGTGAGGAAAACTCTTGTTGTGTTTCAGGTTGGTTTTGGTTTTTTTTCAGAGGGAGTGGATAAAAAAGCTTAGCATATAAGTGTTTCTGGAGCTGTAACTATAGTGCTCCCTATACCATGAATGCTATAACGTGTATTGATTTGTTTGCTTTCTACTGTGAAGTGTTTAATGTTGCTACTTGAAAGATGATATTTTAAAAATATGGTCTAATACTGGGTTGGTTCTGACATCAAAAAAATCAAGAGAAAATGAGCAAGGAAGAAAGCAAGGGTATCAAAATGATTAATTGCTGCATTAGCATTCAGGCACTGAGTGTATTTTGCTTTACGAATTGCTTGTTTTTAAGGGTAGGGTTGTGGTTTCTGGACTGTATTAAAACATGCATATCTTAGACATTGATGCTTCATTTTGGAGGAATTACATTCCTGTAGAATGAAGGAAGGAAGAGGGAGAGAAGGAAAGAAAGAGAAAAGAAGTTCTACAGTTAAATACCAGCCCCAAACAATGCAGTGTGGAGCTTAAGATATGCCTGATGAAGGCAGTGTTTGTGAAAGCAAATCTCTACCCCAAAAGACTTTAAAAAAAAAACTTATTTAGAAATGCATGAAAATTGTTGCTGCCATGTCTGTTATCTGAAGAGTGGGTAAAAAAGTCATCACTATGCAGTCTTCTAAAGTTTTGGTGGACTTTGTGGCAATCTGCTAGTCCTCTACCTGCTTACTTGATCTGAGCTGAGACTGGTTATTAGGTTAATCCTTGAAAATACTGTAGTTTGGAGGATTTTTCAGAAATCTTTAACTTAGTCATGTATCTTTTATTGTTATTGTTTTAAAAAAATACCATTATGAATTCCTTTATTGTGATCAGGACTTCAGTGTTAATATCAAATGTAAATATAGTCTCTGTTTTGCCATATGTGCTAAACCTACATTTGAATTTATATATATTAGACTAGTCCCCCTGTAACCACTCATAGGCTTTAAAGTAGTCATATATGCAGGGGGTTTTTTATATGAGGACCACAAAAGTCTGCAAGTCTTTCCAAGTAGCTTTTGATGGTGTTGAAACAACACAGAAATAAATCAGGTATCAGACCATTCAGCTGACCAGGTCTTGAGAAGGGCTAACTACAAACACATCTGCCCCCAGCTATTGTTTGGCTGTGTGTTGGTAAACCCCCAAGTCATTTGTGACTTCATTCTCAGGCCATCCAAGTGTATGTTTCACAACCTTTTCAGGAGCTCTGTTCCAAAGAACTCTGCATGAGTGAGAGATGCACTGCCTCCAGTGGGATTGTAGTCCTACAGTAAAGGATGTATTGGCAAATACTGAGATTCAATGCAGTTAAAGCCAGAAATGACCACAAGAATCAGCATGCCTGACTGAAGCATCTCTTAATGCATGTTTTTAGACTCTGGGCATGCATTTTGGCAATGGCACTGTGGCAGTTGAGAACTAAAGACTGCTAAGCAGCATGCCAGAGACACATTCCTCAAGGTCTGTCTGTTAAAAGGCAAGTTGGTTTCATCCATTCTTACCCTGTGGAACTGGCCATGCATGATTGTAATGAGTAATGGCCTGATTAAATCAAAAACAGACATGGAAGAAACACTATTAATCTGTAAGCATATGTGATGCTAACAGACATCAAAATGTAATGTTGCAATTATCCTAGGTGGAGAAGAATAGTCCTCTGATTAAATTCTGAGGATATATATTTGGATGCATGCTTTGGATCTGTATCATTTCTGTACTGGTAGATAGATATGTACCAGAATTATTCCCAGTCAGCCTGACCACATGCCTTTTGATTCCAAATTCATTTTAGCACAGCCTGCCTGGGGACAGCCTTTGTAAGTACAATGTACTACCAAAACAAATCATGTGTTCTTGAACACATCAGTGGCATCAGTGTCTCTTTATTTTTATTTTCTGTGGAAAAAACAGATATAATTTTGTATCAGATCATACAGCTTCACAATCATATTTTTAGAAACATCAAAGTAATAGTAAAGAATGTGTAATGTATTGCAGCAAGTTGATTTAGCTAAACCAGTCTTACTGTATGCATAAGTTGTAGCCTTAAAGACTCCCTCTGGCAATTCTCAGAAGGTGTAGTGACAGATACAATTTTATTTTCTTCATTTCTGTCTTTTATCCTTTTCTCCCCTCCCACACCCCATCTAGAAAACTTTCAGCTTGTCATTCTTCTTTTGTTTTTGATTTGAATGCAACAATCCTGTATGAAGCCTACTACCACAGCCCAAAAGGCATTCTGATCTGAAGTGTGACCTGTGGTCCTGTCCTAGGGTCACTGAGGGCCATATGGTAAATTAGGACCCTGTCTGGAGAAGTGTAGCACCCTGAAGAGCTATGCTGATACTTTCCATTGCTCATTATTTTGCTCTTTTTTGCTTAATACTTCTCAAGCTCTCTGGGTGTCTTCATTTGAAGGTCTGCTCCAAACACATTGTGGATATAGACTGCATCAAGTCTTGGGCTGTTCCTGCCCTGGATGGTCTCCTGACACTAACCCACCAGTTCAAGTTTTGGGTGAAGCAGGTTCCTGCATAAATAACACTGCAGGAGAGAGAGAGAGAAGGGAAGCAGTGCTGTGCACCTCAGTCCTGATAAAAAGGAATGGAGAACACTCAGCTCAGGGTCCTGGCCTCTGGGGCATGGCTGTGCCTCCCATTAAAATGCTTGTCTCAAAGCTTCCTGAGCAATGACCACTTAGTCCTCCCATTGAGTAGCTTCTTGGAGTTGCTCAGTGCATCAATTTTGCTCCTGTTGTGAACTGAAATGAAATTGGTGCCTGAAATCCACCCTGATGCAAAATACCAAGACAAAACCACAATCTGTATGGGTCTGATCTGCAGGTGCAAATAAAGTTCTAGCAAGTGTTAGAAGATATGTAATTTGTCTTCAAAGGCTTCTTGTGTATTTGAGGCAAGGCACACAAATATTTTGAAAGAGATTTCCTTGGTCACAGCTCCCTTTCAGTGTCTGGACAGTCTAATTTGCTGCTGGGGATGGTTTGGAGTTTGAGTGACAAACCTGCTGTTGCATTAGCCTTTATCACTTTTGGAAATGAAAAACAAAACTAAAATGGTGGCTAATGAGAATATTTGATGATTTGTGGTGACTTTGATATAATAATTGACTTCTAATATATGGCTTCAAAGCAGTCTGATGAGATTCACCCTCATGACTTCTGTACCTATTCTATTCCTATCTTAAATGTCTATTAAAAAGAAACCTCTCCATTTCTTTGTACTAAAATTCCTTTTATCATTTGAAGACTTGAAAAGTGTAATAGGAGAAAGAAATCACCAGGACCACACCTGATTAAGTCAAAAATTAATTGCTGCTAATTTAGATGACATTAGATCATGATGGCTTTCATTAACAAATTAAACTATTAACAAAAGGACCAAACATTTTTTCCTAGCTTTGACTATACCTGTTGTGTTCTCATCATTTAAATAATCAAAGTTTCCCAGTGATCACCAAAAGTGCAGTTCACTGTGGTAGAATAGAACTGCTCACAGCTCAGATAATCAAACTAATAGATACCTTATGCAGAAAGCTTTGTCCTACATCTCTGCACCAGGGTGAATACTTTAATTGCTCACATTCCAGCTGCAGCTTTGGCCCCAGATGTGCATTCTGAAAAATTTTCAGGCAAATATTGCTCCTGAAGGGTTAGAAGTGTAGTTATGTTGCAGAACTATTATGGGAACTAAGACAGATTCCCCTACAGTGAATTACTGATGAGTTTCCTTGGGATGCTATGGAATTTCTGAGCTGTTGTAAAATCAGTAGTGTTAGCCATCTGCCACTGTTTCCATTTGTCTGATGGTAGTTCCTAGAAGTTTCTCTTCAGTTTGATGGTTCAATTGTATTTGGTGCTATGCAAAGCACAGAGTAGAAGGAAAGCCTCATTCTAAGCTGTGGTCTTGCAGGCAAAAGCACAGAAGGGGATAGATGAAAGTATTCACCTGGAATTGCATGAAGCTGTTACCTGAACCTGCCTGGGTGTTGAACCTGAGCACATATGCCTACAAGAGAAAGGTTTTTCTTCTAACTGCTGTAAAAGTAGGATGAGACTTCAGCAGGTCAAGGATGTGGCAAGAGTGTTTGTGGAAAACCATGATACTCTGCCTGGATGTGTTGGTTATTTTCACTGTCTTGGAGACTGCTGTGTCTTGATTGCCTTTCCTTTGAGCCCTGAATGTAGCAACATTAAATACTAGTGGAGTAGCAACACTGGCAGGCAGGTGGTAATTCTGAGTGTTGCCCACAGAAGAGGAATTCAAGACATTGCTATGCACACAGATAAGCTTTGTCTAAAGCCAATCAGCCTGGGAAGTCTGATACAGAACTGATGTTTCCTGGGTGGCTCTGTTTGCTGTAATGTGTTGTGATGTTAACTGGAGGTGATTTCTAGAGCCTTCCTCTCCCCTTTCACCCAGGCGGTGTCTGACAGCAGCCTCTGCTCTGCCATTGTTATCATCATGCCAGAAGATAATGGTTGAGAGAGGAACCAGCTGGAGGAGGGGTTATTTTTAGATATTCTAAATACTTCAGGCTCTTATATAACTGGATTTGAGCAGTAGCTGATGCCAGGCAATCTCACATAATCAGTTACAGAGCTCCACCAGTTCTCTCCTTGTATTCACAGAACAGTTTGTGTCCCAGAGGGGGATGTTAGGCAACAAACATCACATCTAGATTTGCTCAAACTGCAAGAGAAAAAGCAATGGGTTGAAGACTCCTGAATAGTCAGCATATACATAATTATACAAAGATTCTGATTTTCTTTCCAAATAGGAAGAACTGCACTGGTAAATATAGTCAGGTTGAAGTCCTGAGGTTCAGTATTGAACACTTTTTAACAGGCATGTGCTGAATCAGTTGATACCTTCTGACCTTCTGTGCTACTTTAGATAAACTGTCCTGGCAGAGTTCTAGGTCCTGTGTTGCAAAACAGGAGAAACAAGCAGTAGGAAACCCACTGACAGTCTTGGTGTGGCTGGTTGTGTTTGGCATGGATTTCATTTGTATAATGGCTTATTTCTGGTACTTTTAGTTGATATTTTCTGTGTTTAACAAATAAATAGGCAGTGCTCTGTCCATGTGGGTACACAAGATCCAGTCTGAGGGCTGCTGGTAAATTCTGACATTGTTTAGTTTTTCTCTGTGTTTACAGAAATCCACTGCTGTTTGTTTCTCTCTGCCCAGTTCCATAGTGTATCATCTACTCAAACATTTTGTGCTCTCTGGAGTATTTGTAGAAATGGCCAGGAAAGATAAAAGGAGAAGGTCAAACAACAAACTGCACTGTGCAATTAACCTGGCTGTGGTTCCTAAATCACAAATGGAGGCTATTTTCCAAAAAAGGGATCAATATACAGTTTGTTATTGTTACAGATGAAGGAAAAATAAATGCTGTCTTGAGCTTCTTTTCATGCTGAATTGCTTATCACTCCTTAGCAGCTTGGTATAGTATAGGAGGCAAACAAGGCTTTAAAGGTCCCTCTTTCAGAGACCAGGGCTGGAGCATCCAAATGATGTTGGTTCAATTCCAGGTTCAAATGATGTTGACTTTTAAACCTCAGCATCACAGAAGGTGTTAGGCTACGGGAAAAACATTCCTGCAACTGAAATGAAGGTTAAGGATGACTTGGACTAGTCTCACACCTAGATGAGTATTAACTCCACACTGTGTTTGTAGTATGACTGCTAAGCCTGATGTGCAGACCAGACAGATTTCAATCTCCTCACCCATGCATTGCTGCCTAGAGGAAATAGGAGACTTGGGTGTTTTTACTGACTTTGCAGAGTCTTCAGAGAGAGAGAAGGGTCTGTATCTGTAGCAGAGGAATATGTTGCATGTTTCCTAACAGCCTTCAGGTGAAATAACAGGAGAGGCTGCAGGTGTTGATGAAATATGTAACTGCCTAGCATAGCAGAAGTAACTAGGGGACAGTCCTGTTCTGAGCCTTCTCCACTCTGTGAAGCTGCCTTTCCTTTCTGGGTATGTTCTTGCCTCACTATGACCCACTGCTCACAGGCTTTATGTGATATGGTGATGGAGAGAGTTACCCTTCAGAAAATATACAACACCAGTAGACAGAGGACTACTTGAAATTCTCCTGCCAGAAGTAGATTTAGTGCATTAAAGACACACATAAACAGAAAATAAATGAGGAAAATAAAATACAATTTAAGCTCAGCTCTAAAATGAGAGGCCTCTGATGTTGTGGAGGAAATGCTAGCATTAAAAAAATCTACTTGCCTTGTTTTTATCATGAAAGGCCATTTTTTTTCTTGCAGTACCTATTTTTAGAGTTGAATTAAAATTAATTATTTCATGTCTGATAACCCTTTTTGCACAGAGACCTGTCTGAAAGAGTCATTGATTTCCCAGCTCCCAGCATGTTCACCAGCTGCAGTAGGAGTGCTTCATCTTTTAATCTCCAATATAAAAGGAACAACAGAGGTCACTGTGGACTTGTATTGTTGAAGGGGATTACTGGCAGAGCTGAGATAGCTTGCAACAAGGCCAGCCTGCTCTTCATTTAAGTTTATATATATTTATTTCTCTCTGCTTCTCCCCCCACCACCTGGGACCCACATGTTCATGAGTCCAGGGAGAGCTAATTAAAAAGAGTCATTCTTTTTAAATAAGTCTGCTGGCAGCTTGGTCCAAAGCCAGATCAGGTACCATGTGAATATACCTGCTTTAAAAAATGATGGTATTGTCCTTTCCTTTCTCTCTAGCCAAATGTCTCCAGTTTCTCTTCCTCCTTACCCTTACCTTTAGTTACTGTTTATTAGAGACATTGAACTCACTGCCTCAGAGACTTGAGAAACAAGACAAGTAGAGGATCTGCTGGAGAGCCTCCTATAACAAATGTCATGCCTTTTCTACCTCTGGTATTTTGCAGAAGACCACATGATAAGAAACAGTGCATGTCTGAAAGAGCTTTCACTACTAGGTAGGACACAGAGGCATAAAGATGACAAATTATCCTCTCAATTATTTCCATGCCATTTGATCATTCAGATCTGCTGTTTTGAAAGCAAATGCCTTCCTCCTCTGGACTTCCACTTTCACTTGTGCTTTCAAAGATCCTGAAGCAAATGAACTAAATGAAAGAAACTAAATATTCTTTCCCTGTAATGGAAAATACATAATGAAAGGCAGCAGTTTCTAAGTCTGCTTGTAGCCAAAGAGATTGTGTTCCAGTATATTCCAGAGCTAGCAGTGGAAGAATAGACAGTGCACTGACTCTCTAAGATGCAGAGCTTTATCATGAGAAGAATGCTGGACATACCCAACTGAACCCTCTTCTAGCCAATTTGATGGAAAATTTACCTACCTGAGTCTCTCTCTCTCAGTAGCTTTTACTGCAACCAAGACAAGAAAAATCCAACATTATTACATGAATGTATTTTTAATTTAGCCTTTCAAGCCTGTGTGCTAACAATGAATGGAATATTCCCCTGACTGTGTGGAACAGTCCCAAGTACATGCAGGACTTTTTTTTTTTTGAAGAGGGTAACAGGTATTTAGAAAATGTGTATAATTATTTTAACCACAAGCTCAAGGAGAAATTTCTTTTTCTGCTTTTTCAGATGCAGGATTAAGGGGTGGGGTTTTTCACATCTAAAAGGGTTCCTTTTGTGTGCAATTTGAATTGCAAGAGATTTTTCTTTCTTGAGATGCAAGGTAATATTTAAACAGTAGCTTAGTTTCAGCCTACACTATTGTCTTTTGAGATGTGACATGGGTCTGATAATTAACTTTGTTTAATTAAAAAGAAAGTAGCTTTTAAAACTTTACCTCTATAAAAAAAACATGGTAATTGTTAGAATCTATGCATCAAGGTAGCAAAATGTAACACACTTAGACAAGGTCAACTCTATGATAGTAGTTAGATACCTTGTGGGGTTTCCACCTTTGCAATACAAATCTGCAAGAGCTGAAGACTTGGTCACCAGTGATTTACCAGCTCATTACTGTAAGATTTCTGTGACTAACCAGTATTTGGGGGCAGGATGTCTCTTGGTCTGATAGCAACAAACATAACCAAATATTGTGCTTGCCATGGCAATGTTTAAATTGGCATTGCCAAACTTGGCTGGCTGCTGGTAGCTATGAGAGACAAGCATCACTATTATCAGATTGTTTTACACCTTCCATAAATACCAAAGCCATCTCTTTCAGTGGTTCCAGTGCAGTAAAGAACTGGAATGAATCTGAAAACATGAACTTTTCTGGTTCTTCACATAATATAATGCATTGCTGTTGTTACCCACAATTACAGTGCTTACCATGGACTTGATATTTCCATTACAATAGAACCATAAAAACCATTGTGGTGGTAAATGCTACAAACTCCTTTTGTTCTCCATTCAATTCCATGGAAAATTGTAGTTGGAACTGATATTAAAAATACCTTCAGACATTCACTTGACACATTGCAGCTTCACTAATAGGATGCAGTGGAAGCTAATTCTATTTTTAAAATACTAATCTATTAAATCATAAATATGGCATCTTTTGTACCATACATATTGTATATCACTTATACAGCAATAGGCTGTTGGACTCTGGCTATTTCTTCACTCTTGTTTTCACTCTGCTTCCTGACATTTTTTAGAGCAGTTTATTTTGCAGTAGCTACAATAAAGAGCTCATCCACCTTCTGCTGGATGTGAGGAACCAGATTTCTTTGGTTTAAAATGGGACAGTCCTTAATCCCTATATGTGAGCTGTCAATTCTGTGGGTGACCGTGCTGTCTTCACCAAATCTACTCACAGCTGGCTGTTAAGAATGGATGGCTCCAAATCTGTGCAGAAGGGGAGCACAAAATCTTCTTTCTCACTACTCAAAATAGGGCTTAAATGCTGCAGAGGAATGCTTTGCCATGGGTGGACTTCATTCTAAAACTAAGATGACAATAACCTAGTTTTAACTACCTAGCTTTATTTCCCTCTTGATTCTGTGATTCAAATCCAGGAAAAAGAGTGAAGTATAATTGATTGCTCAGTGAAACACCCTATTAGAGTAGCTTATCTGACATAAAAATTGCCAACAAGAACTTATTTTTCTTTGTCAGTCAGGAAGGTTGATAACCACTGGAAAGCCAAAGAGGAGATCATCAATAGAGAAGAGACTTGATTATTATTATTTTAAACCATGTGTCATTTTTCTTCTTTGCAGCTTGATTTTTGGGGAAGTTGTTGAGTATTTTTGAAGTTTGTTTGCTCAGGGGTTTTTTTGGCTGCTCATTTTAGGTATGTGGCTTGGGCCTTCCTTTGCCTGCTGGCGTCCCTCATCTTTCCATCTTTATAGCCTTTGCTAGTCATTTACATAAGCAGCGACAGCAATCAACTCTTTCTCCTCTATTCACTGCTCAAGCAAAAGGAAGATTGCTCCCCACTGAAACAGTGCAAATGCAAACTCAGCCATCAGTGCTGAGCTTAGATATTAAAGTTCATTGTTTTAAGCAATTTCTTCTGCAAAATAACTGACAGATTTCTTTTTCTTGCTGTGCTTAGTACTGAGAATTGGTCTGTGCTTGTTTGTTGAGATTGCCCTTTGCCAGCGTGGCAAGACCACTGATGGGCCTCTCATCAAAATCCTGTGTCTCTCAGCACTCAGCAGTGCTCTGGGATGACTTTTTTCCTCCCTCCCTTTTCTCTTGTGAATTAAACTGTCAAATTACTGAGCCAACAGTTCATGACCAGTCTAAAAATACTGAAGAAAATAAGTTCTATGTGGTTTATAAACAGTTATGGGTCATCTGGATGACAGAGAGGAGTGAGCATTAGGTTAGGGGTTGTTTTTTAACTGTGACCTCTTTCTCCTGATTATGTGGAAGGGGTCTGCTTTTGCTGAAGCTCCTCATCCTCCCAGGCTGCCTTCTGTTGCTCTCCCCACACACTGCTGAGCTGTTATTTGTAAAGGGCAGCTAACATCTGTGTGCATGGGACAAGTCGTCTGCCACAGAGACCCTCAGCAGCACTCTTGTGTCAGCCTGCAAGAGGACCCATTGCAGCAGCTACAGACAGTCCTTTTTCACTCTAGACTAATGTCTTCTGGGGATGTGTGAGCATTAGGCTAGTAATGTTGTTTCCAGTAATAAACAAACAGGAAGCAAAGTCCTGTTTGCTTGCTTCTGAGAGCCCCACCATCTGTCATCATGTATAGATTTTCAGACTCGCTGCTTTGCTAATTAATCATATTGGGTGCAAGGGTAACTTGCAGTTGGCATTTCTGCTGGGAAATAAGGTGAAAGGGAAAAGTCATTTCAGCATCCCTGCCCTGTATCTTCCTCACAAGGGACAGCTCATCATCATGGTGAGTTCCTCATGGCTGCTCTTGCCCCTATCAAGCAAGCAGCTGGCGAGTGGGAAGGCAAGGACAGGCTGTGTATGGAGTTTCTCCCCTGCCTGCCCTGCAAACATGAGTTGGTGGATAGGAGAGGGAAAGGGATCTGTGCCAGATACAGGGTGGTGGAGATAACATCTCTCAGTACAACTTTATGCTGATCTTTCCAATGTTTTTCTGTAGCTCCACAAATACACCATGTCTGGGCTGAAAGACATGCCTAAAGAGCTGAATACCTGAGACAATGTCACTGGGTAAATGACATTGTAGTAAAGGCAGAGGGAAAAGCTCTGTATTCCCAATGAGTCTTGCATACAGTACAGTGAACACATGCTGAGGAATGAAAAGCACATATTGCAGAATATAAAATCTCTGGCTGCACATAAACTATATCTCAAGTGTTCTATGAAACTGGCCTGTTTTTATGAATCTCAGATATATTAGCAGACAATATATAGGCAAAATGTGGTTGCAGAGGTTCTAAAAATCATTTTAATGATGTAAAGTGGCAATATTTTTCACCAGTTATAAAATTATATTGGCTCCCTCTAATTCATTTAATGGCAATTATACTAAAGATACTTGCACTTGAAGTAAGTGTCTGTGAAAGCTTCAGAGGAGCAGGAATGTTTGCCAGATATTTGCTTACACAAACTACACCTTCACAATGTAAGCAAATAAGCTGTTTTGCTATTAGTTCTGCTTGAATGTATAGCCTCCAAGCTACTGGCAAGGTGTGGATGAGTAATGCCTTGTATGAATAATGCCAGTGTCAAGGCACTGTGAAGGCTCAGAAGGAACCTGGAATTCCTTATATTTCAAATTATTCTCCAAAGCTTTCAAAATTGGATTCAATTGAATGAATTCTTGGAAAGAGACAGTAATAGCTTGTCTACATTTGTAACTGGGCCAGGCATAAACTGAAAGCTTTACTGCTGCTTCCTACACTGCTCAGGAATTCAAAAATGTATCTGAATGATGAGATTTTGCCAGTACTGAAACTGTGTTATCTCTGCCTTGAATCATTTTTACTGTTTGACTCTGCAGAGCTTCAGAGGAGGAATCAAAGGGCTGGATTCCTCAGTCTGCTAAATTGAACCAGCTGTTGAATTGGCTGTCCCCTGCAATATATTTGGCCAGAGATGTCTTTGTAAGCTTCACCTTTCTGTTAGTTGTAGTGCTTGTCTTTGCTTTTCTATAACTCCCCAAATTTGGGATGCACAGAGCTGAGCAGAAAGGATGTACTAGGAAACAGATGAGAGGGGGGAGACCATGGAAAATGTTCAGGATGGGAGGCTCAACCACATCTCCCTATAAGGTGGTATTTGGTTGTGTTGCTTGAATCTGGCCAGAGCTTCAGTGCAGGTAAGGAGAACCAGAAATGAGGTGGAGCATCTTTCTTCAGCTCTGCAACTTGTGCTTTACCTGGTGTTTAATCTGCTATAGTGGAGAATAGAGTCCAGCTCCTCTACTGCTCTGTTCTGGGCAGGCTGGCTGTGCTACTGCAATCCCTGTGCTGGGCACTCAGCTTGGAGCTGCTGCTGTCTTTGGACCTGTTGAAGGAGATCACATAGCTGCTGGGGTGCAGAGTGATGGTAGCAGAGTCTAATGTACAAACTGGTGGTAGTGAAGACAAAGCAAAGTTCCTGGAAAATTTGGTGCTGTTACTGCCTTTGTCTGTGTGATTCGTTACATGAGCTCTGGAAGTGGTTAAAAGATTTCATATACCTTGTGGAACTTTATCCTCTCTTGCTCTTTCAGCTCTGTTCTTTGTCATGGGTTAGAGAAGTAAAAAGTGGTTTTCACTTAACATGATGAATCACTCCATTGTAATATCAAAATCTGCACATTTATTTGCAACTGGAGCAAAATCATTTATAAAACCCTGCAGAAACTCTTGACTCAGATGATAAAAAACATTGTTAAAATTATTAGAAGAAAGAACCTTCTGTTTTAATACTTCCCACCCTGTTTAACTAAAGAATAGAAATACAGCTGTGGAATCAAAATGATTTAAAAGAATTCTAACACTCTTTAAAGGGTAATTTCATTTCAGCCTGGATTAACAAGGCTGCCTCATTTACACCTACTACATGAAATTCTGAGTATAACTATTCAATTAATTGCACTAAATCATAGCAAACAGTTTCTGACTTTCTGGGAAGCCATAGCTGAAATATTTGACACCATACTTTCTCACTTCAGCATTAGTTCCCAATTTAGAGCAGTAATGTTCTTTCCAGTTAAAGTAAATAAAAGGAACAACAAAACCAAGCAAACAAAACCCTGACTTCCTAAAAGTTAAATTGAATAACTTTGTAATCTTTGAGATTCTTTCTCTTGGGGGTCTCTAACTCTGTGTCATGCTACTTTTATGCAGAGCCATCTTTTGTAGAGCTGTCAAAGTGGAAAGTAGCTTTTCTGATTCAATCAGCCAGGTCAAACAAGGTCAGACTGAGAGCCTTGCTCTGCAGCTCGAGCTGCTGCATCTCTCTGGCACCATGGTGTGCTGCATAGGCACTGCATGGCTCACTCAGAGGTAGCCTTGACTATGTCCACATGGTGCTGTCTGTGCTGTTTAGATGTGCAAACTCATGGCCAAGTGCCTACAGGCAAATGTATTGCCAACTGCCATCCTGGGTGCTGGAGCACATATGTATGTAGCTTTTGCATGTGTGGTTCTGAAGATGCTTACAGCCCAATTCTGCATTAGCCTCTGAATCTATCTCAATACAGAGCCTTGTGGTGTACAGAGCCATGGAACAATTTATCATCTTAAAGGGTGATGCTCCACCCTCTGCATGCCTTACTTAAATTTTTATTGCTCAAAACCTGCTTTCCTGTGAGAGTGGTTCAGCTTCTGGCTGGCAGCTACCATCCTCTTGTGTAGCAAAACACAGCCTCAACCCTTCCAATTTCATGGGTCTCCTACAACTACAGAAGCATGGTAGAACTGCTCCTTATTCACTTTCCAAGGTTGAATCTAATCTCCATTTCCCCAGGAGTGATTACATTTTGCTTTAATGGTGCTAGGGAATGCTGTGGTAGACCAATAAGCTCTTCAAAAGACCAAAAGGCATTTTCAAACTCATCTTGTTTCTCCTTGCTGTCATTCCCTAACATGCAATTATATTACTTCTATATGTGGTCCTACTTGTCTGGAAAGTGTATGTGGAACTGTAGAATGATATAGGTTGGAAAAGACCCTTGAGGTCATCAAGTCCAATTGTAAACCTAACACTGCCAAGACCTTGCTTCACTGCAAAACCCCTAGTAACAGGCTTGGTCATAAGTATTAGTTGCAAGTTTTACAGTAAAGGCTATTGCAGGGCCTTTAATTTTATAGTTTATATCAGCATTTGGAAACAATCTCAGTTTACCAAATAGTATAAATAGAGGACAGGATTTGGCATTCTGTGTAAAGCTTTCTGCATCATAAATGATCTGTGTGGCTCCTATAACCTAGGAATATGTTACCATAAGGGAAACTCTTGGCAGCACTGAGCTATTTGCTATCCTGTGATTTGAAAGCACAAGGGGCATGTTGAATGTACATGTCTGCACTGCCTCTGCCAGCTGCCAAAGCTACCTCAGGGACTTGTTCCTAACTTCCATTGAGATTGATTACCAAACATGAAAAGGTGGAAAGATATTGAAAGTTTGCTGCTACAGCAGTTACCAAGGACAATAAAAGATTGAGTTCTGAATTTCTGGTTGCCCTTGAGAAAGCAGAATAAAAAAATCTGACTTGGCTTGAAAGGTGACTTGAAAATTTATTTTACCTTAAATGCAGTGGCTTTAGTAAGTTGGGCTTCTTGTCCAGAGTGTTTGTCAAGCTGTGTTTAAACTTGGTTTAGACTACTTTTGGCAAACAATTTTATTCTTCATATCTAATGAATCTTGTGATGTTACTCAGTTCTTGATGGAAACTTCTTTGATCTTGATGGAAACTTCCTTAATTCCTCCACAGTGATTGCTGAAGATGTTGATCTATGCTTCATAAACCCCTATGCTTTATACTGTGAAAAAATCAATTCTTTTTCTTGTGAACTAACTTTCACTGTTAAATAAATTCTCTTCCAGCAACTAGTACTGTAGGGTTGCACTGATAGTGGGATTCCTTCATTGTAGGCTTGTTGAAATTATTTTATAGATTATCTATCACTGCTTTCAATAGCAGACAGCTTTGGCTAGGGTAGTGGAACTAGAATTTTTCCCCTTGATGTCTGCACTTTGCAGTCCTTTGTTCAGTGTGTAACAGATGGAAAGTAATAGAGAAGCATGCATCGACCATCAGAATATTGCAGTCAGCTATGGCTTCAAATGTGTAGTTCACAGAATAAACAAGAATGTCAGCTAATATAATATCTGCCAATTTCCCCTGCTTTCTATGGGATGACTTCTTAGGGATGATATAATGTCTGCAGTGAAGGTCTCTCATCACTATCAAACTTGGTGTATGGGAGTACCTGGCTGTTAACAAAAGGGAATAAAGGCAAGGCTCTTACCCTGCCAAGCAAGCCATGGTATTCAGTTGAATTAGTCAGGTCAGCTCTATCTAGCTCCACTGCCTCACTTGCCTGGTTCCAAATACAGCATATTTGCTGGGAGTTTGCTACCCAGGATGTAGTGTGATGCTGGGAGAGATTATTTAAGGCAGGAATGAGAAAGACCCCTTAGGAGTTAATGCAGGTGAAGAAGGGAGGTGCTTAGAGCTGTGTGCAAGTGCCCATAGCAAAGCCACAGAGCATATATTTTGTAATGAGAAAGCTTGGATTTAAATAAAGGATCCCTGGTATTCAACAGGATGCATTTATTGAACCAAATTTGCTAGCATAACTATGTACAATGTTATAAAAAGCAGGTCTTGCCAAACAACAGCTGAGGTGTAAATAGAGTGAGCTGCTCATTCCAAAGAGGCTATACTCTGTCCCTTGGCTCTGCTCTGGCTGTGAAGATCACTACTTCCAACCTCACAGATTTTTAGGAAACCTGCACCTGGAGCAAGGACCATGAGAGGCTGCTGGAGAATATACATTTATCCAGCTGTCTAATTCTGTCAGCACAATCTCTTTTTCTTTCCTCCCCTCATAAAAGTTTATGGTGTTTGGCAGATATCTGCTCAAAGTGGAAACTGGCATGGGAGCTACAAAATAGATAAATATACAAAAGAGATGAAAACTACTTTCAATCTTCTCATGCCAAAGTAAATTACTAACTGACCCAAATGCTATTTTGATTTACTTCAGTCTCTTACAATGCTCTGTGAGATGGGTAAGCTTTTTGGATGCAGACTCTTCACTAAAGAGAGCATAGAGACAGGACTGCCACTGCTACTGGAGAGGCAAAGGAGTGGAACTTGAGTAGATCAACTCATATTTGGATTTTAAAGAAGGGTAAGATCTGACATTAGGTAAAGAGGTGGAAAACAAGTTAGCCCTGTCCTCAGCATTCTGTCTCTTGGATTTCTAAATTTTGGAATCCTGTCTTTGGAAAAAATTCACTTCACATATGTCAGCACATTCTATAAGCTTTAATGTGCCAGAAAGCATCAAGTGCTCTGCATGTACAGGAGGAATGGGAGGAACTGGGCGACCTCAGGCATGGTTGCATGTGGGAGAAGTAGAATTGCTCTTGACAACAGGCTCCCGGGTTCTTGGCTCCACCCCTAGTACTCACCAAAAATACTCATGTACCTTGTTTCAAAGCAGGTTGTGATCATGTTACAAATTTCCCACCTTGTCTGTTGTAGCTTCTGTAGCTGGCCTGGATGTAGCTTCTGAGATATTTCCAGTCTGCCCTACTTGCAGGAAATGGTGTGGGAAATGTTTCCCAGGGAGCAGTTAAACCCTGTTTTTTCTAAGGCAGAAAGTGTCTACTTTACAATATAGAAGTACTTGATGGGTGGGGCTTCTTCCAGCTTCTGCAGCTGTAGCTGAGAGAAGGTTTCTCTCAAGGTTTATAAACCAGCCACAAAGGCAGATATACAGTGACCACAGGTGAACTATTCAAGCATGTCACTGGCTAGGCATGTTATGTTGTAAAGTCAGGATGATTGATTAATGCAAAGTGCTAAAAGGAGAACACTTGGGGCTGGTCAGAGTATTTTAGTGCAGGCAAAGCATGGCTTTGGTGCTTCAAAGGCAAGAACAAAAGATTCTACAGAGGCAAACTGTCAGATTTTTGGGTTTTCCACGTTCTATGCTTGCCCACCTCCCACCCCTCTCCATCTTTTCCCCACAGCAAATGCAGTCTCTGTCTCTGCTGTTATAATTAACCTGCTTTTAAGAAGCAAAAATACCCAAATTTCTCCAGCAACAAAAAGCCTGATTTTTTTGACCTTATGCAAACAACATCAGCATGATCTCAGTGGTTTTCTGTTTTGTACATCAGGAATAACTCCAATGTTATGTAAAGTCCTCAGCATTGTATTCTGGATAGCAATTTCCCCCTGTGAAAATTGTGACTGAACCAGAATAACACTTTAATATCTCTCCAAACTCCCTTTGAAATCAGAGTAGCAGATACAGATATTTCCTAGGAGAAAATCAAGCCTGATGAAATTGTGCTTGTGTAAATATCAGCCAAGGGTGGAAGCAAGTTTAAAGCTAAATAATTTTTCCTTTTGTAGCTCTTTGGCTATTAGTAGATTCTTTTTTTTAATAGTTAGTGATGAATATGTTTTGTTGGAAGGTATTAGAGTGCTCAACGTGACTGCACACAATCATCACATTTAAGACATAATTTTCTATTGTGAATGTGCATTAAGGATAGAAAAAAAATTACCCAAAGTAGGTGCCCAACCATTGAAATCCTGCAGGCTAAAGCAGTCTGCATGAAGGTGTAGATACCAAGAGAATTTAACTGTCTTATTTCAGAAATGAATGGTATTAGACACCAAAATCTTAATATCCTCACCCAACTTCTACTGGTGCTTTCAACCAATAGAAAAGGAACTGGCTGAGAAAACTGTTCATGCTGGGGGTTGGTGTAGGGTGGGGTTCTGGGGGTTTGGGGGTGTCTTATTTTGTTTGTTTTGTTGTGGGTTGTTCTCTTTTGCTGTGGTTTGGGGTTTTTTAAGATGTGTTTGCAGGATTGTGGTATCCTCTAGTCTGTTTTCTACCACCTTGAACTTTTAGTAGTTGCTCTAAATGATGCTTGACTACTGTAGCAGACAACTGGGATGGAGAGATGTCTCAGCTACAAATCCTTGCTGCTAGGTCTATCCCTCCCCTTTTGTGAAAGGGAAAGGATGCCTGTGTGTTACCCCAGGGGAGTTTTCAGTGAGCTGTTAAAGTCAACTTTTCAGCTGCTATTTAAGGTGCAAAGCTGACTCATGTTTCCTAGCAGACTGCAACAGCTCAACGTGGGGCATTCTGAAATGAAGTCATAAGCTAAACAAACTGAGAGATGTTTTTATCTGCTTCATTGATTAGTAGTGGGAGACAATTCCATTTCTAAAGAGCTTTTGATTAAGTCACAAAAATGTAAGTAATTATGCCTGTTCCAAAGGTTTGGGACTAAACTGCAAAGAAATACATTTTTTTGTTACAGATGGGAACTAAGCCTATTGTCTTCTGCATCTGTCCAAAATTACTTCATGTGTTTACCTTTAAAAAATCAGTTACTCCATTCCTCTCATCTCTGAAAGATTAATGTATGCTTGAGCCAGGGATAATCTTGGGAAATCTTCTGTGATGAGTGGGGAGAAGTAAATTCTGTGCCATCCTCACCTTTTGTGACCTCACTTTTTTGGCTCTGAGTAGCAGAACTTCATTTCAGTGCTAGTATAGTTTCAGGGCTGCTTTTCCAGAGCTTCTTACACATTTCCTTCCAGTCCAGTGCATACTTCTTATAATTATCATCCTGTGTAGCAGTAACACTGAGCACAACAATAGCTTCTCTAAGCCTTGATGTGATACTGCTACAAAACAAGGGAGGCTGTGTGATGGCAACTGATGTACTGGGTTAATGAAGCACAGTGTAAACCACATCCCTACTGGGCAGTTTGGTTTCAGAGTTAGTGGTTAAGCAAATGATAGCAAAACTTTATTGATCACCTTTATAAATGGCATCAGGAGAGCTCCCTTAGGGACTATTTGTGAATTGTACTATGTGTGCACAAGAAATCTTCCTATCTTCAGTGGATCTGATGTGGGCTGTACACACTGGGGGTACTCTGGGGTACAGTATGATCCAATGGTTACAGAGGAGAATAGGCATCTCACCTGGGTTCTCCAGACTTTGACTGCAGACTTGCAGGACCTAAAGTATCCTGAGAGCTCATTTGTTTCCTCAGAGTGGGTAGCTAGGGGCTGAAGGAGCAGTGAACATGGGTTAGCTTCACTGCCTGGTAACTGAATGAATAAAACACAGCAAGAGAGAGGGAATGATAATGTCTGCTGCTAGTACAGACATGGGGTAAGTAATGAACCAGAAGGAAAACAGGGAGAGACCTGTGCTTCTTGAAATCAACTGCATCAGAGGAGACAGCCCCAGGGAACCTTTGGTACCAGAGTTCAGGGTGTCCAAGCAGTTGTAATTTATCCTGTTGGGTGATTTGGTTTGTCTGGGGTTTTTTTTGGTTTTGTTTTTTAAGAAAGTCTCTCTTTTTCTGCCTGACCTTAAAAATCCTAAGGGAAATGGGTCAGGGGCTGCACAGGGTCCTGGTGCCTACCTCAACAACAGGTATACTTCAAAAGGTTCTCTAGGAATCAGCACACTTGTATATCTGAGTCCTCAGGGAAACCAGCTGCTGCTGTACCACTCTGAGCATGCTCTCACAGGCAGGTACTGTCACCAGGCACACAATTCCCCTGGGTTGCTTTCTGTACTGTTGTAGACACAGTGCCCCTTGGTTAAGAGGAGTCTTGGGCTGTGTCATACCCTGCACCTCCCCCTACAGACCTTCTTTTCCTTATATCCTTAGACAAAGGCAGTTATACCAGCTCTACAGCTATGTTGAGTGCTCAAAGTAATAGCCAATGCTTTAATTATTCAGGTGGAAGCAGGCCACCTTCTAAAAGGTTTGTTGAAAAATACATTACAGCATAATTTGATGTGGAATTGCCACTATAATATAAATATCAATTATATAGAACAGTACCTAGTTTTGAGTGGGAGACAGGTATTTAACATGGGGAAATGGGAAATTTTTTCATGCATTGAAGCATTAGTTTAACAGGAAGCAATCTCAGTCTGGCTCTGACATCTAGGAGGTAGCCTTAAGCCCCTCTTGCTGCCTATGGCTAAACTACTCTCAGGGTGCTCTAGTCAGCTCACAACACTTGTACTTTATCTCACTGGCACCCCCTGAAATATTGAAACTCTCTCTCAAATACTGACATGCTGCTTAACTCCTGTTTTGTAGCTGAACCCAAGAATTCCTACTGAAAAAGAGCACTTGGAGAGGAATCTGTGTTTGCTTTCAAAGCTCAGTAATATTGCCCAAATGTTTCCTTGCTGCAATGCAGCTACCAGTGTGTAACACAGTGATGTTTGATTGAAGAATCAATGCCTACCAGTACCTACTGAGCACTTTATTCAGTAAGACATGGTCACTCAAAAATATCAATAGAAACTACCTGCTGAATAAAGACTGGATGCTACTATGGCCAGTCTGGGTTCACCACCCACACCTCTTGATCCATCTAAAGACAAGGGAGATGATAACTTTGCACTCCCAAGCCATGATGCTGGTAGGAGCTGCTGTCTGTCTCTGCTGTCCCAAGAGGATTGGAGCAAAGAGGAAGAAGGACCACAGCCCCTCTTTTGTATTGATAACTTGCTATATATTATCCAGGCACAAGATGTCTCTGTGGGCTCTCCAGAAATTCTAGATTAAAAAAAAAAAGACAAATCTGTAGTTCAAGCCATGTGGGAAGCCTGTCAGCTTGTGTTTGTGGTTTTGTTTGTTTTCTTTAACAAATGTTTCCTGTGTTGAACAGTCTGATATGTTGTATTTTATAACATCCATGCTGCCCCAGTCCGTGGCAAAGGAGAGACAGCCATGAACTGACTGTAGTGAAGGACTTGCAAGTGGTACAGATTGTGATTGCAGAGAGCTTAGGAAGGAGGGGTGGCATGGTTGGATAATAAAGCAGCTCATCCCCTAGTTTCTATATTGAAAAAGACATTCAAATTGCATAACAGTAAGTGTTTAGGATATCAACAAATATGGTGTTCACTGTAGCTGAGTTACTACAGCTGCAGAAAACTCGAGGTCTGACATTTCCTGGAGTCTGAATGCTTGATTTGGCACCATAAAGGTTTGTTTAATATTTAATCCTGGTGTTTAATATTATTTAGAAATGTATTTGTTTTAAATAATAAATCAGTAGGAGTTCTTTTTAACCTCAGAAAACAGCTACAGGCATGTGTTATACCAGAGTATTTAGTGATTTCCAGGCAAAGATTGTAAAAAAAGAGTAACTGGTGATCTGGTGTTCCTCCCCTTTGATCTCAGATAAATATCTTTGCTTTCTAGATTTAATGATGACCCCTTTGATCTTCCTGGTTATTAAACCCCACTGGTGGTAACTAAGGCTGTGCTCAGTCACGCTCGATGGAGCAAGTCACTTTCACACCCAGCACCAAGTGGCTTAAGTCACAGGCTCTTATTTAGGCTAACTTCCAACTCCAAGTCTCTGGCCTGCCAAAAATGTAACAGGCTTATGGATATTAACACCTACATTTTCTCAGCACAAGTGGAGGAAGCCCATCAAATCTTGCTGAAGCAATAACCAAGCTGTTGTTGACTTCTGCACAACAAAAGTCAGGATCTCTGCAAGGCTCTTCCTGAACACCTTGAGGTATAATGTCACATTTGATTGACAAACAGACTCCTAGTTCCTTGAAAATCCATGGAGGTTGGAGAAAATGCATCTTCATGTGAAGCTTATTCAGTCTGATTGCAGGTTCTCTTGCAAGATAGTGGTTTTAGAGCACAGCATTAAATCTTTATACAGTAGGCAAACGATAACAATTATATGGACTAATTGTGTTAAATTGTGCTAGAAATATAATCTCCTTATGAGCAATCCATGTTATTACTAAAAGATGAACATTTTTAATTCAGCTGTCCATCACCACCCTGATACTGTTTGCTTAGCATTGCTTTACAAGCAGTACATTTTTATTTTGTTATCACTAAGTAAATGTGCAAACAGTGCTTGGACTCCTGCTTCCATACAGGAACTGAGACAGTTCTCTTTAGAATCACTTTCTTAGGTGGAATCTGTAGATGTACAATACTTACTGATACAAATTGCTCCCTCTGGGGCTGAAGAGAGTAAATAAAGATACAGGAAAATAGTATCATAGCATTAAACACTTAATCCTTTATCTTTTCTTGGGATTTGACCTAATACTGTTGAAATGAAGAGATTCTTTCTCGTTGACTTCATCAGACCTCATATCTCTAGTCTGGTTTTCCAGCATTCTTGACTGATACTGGGATCAATAACATTCCTACTTAAGGCATTGTGGGGTAGGACTTGAAGACAGCCAGAAAAATACCAGTGACAAAGTAACCCCAAAAATCTAACTTGTTATATAAATTGCAAATATACTGTTAGGACTGTATAAGGAGCACTTAGACTTGTAGTTTGAGTAGGCAGGTGAAAAGAGGAGGTACATTTGTTGAAGAACTGGCCCTAGATGTTCTCAAGGCATCAGGAGCATCTCCCATTCTTGCTTAGTCCTGTTGAAACTGAGGGCCTGGGGGTGTGGAATCTGAACAAACTACTTTGGGAAATGAGTTCAAAAAACCTCCCAAATTTCTGAGGAGAAAGCAACTAATATGGCAGAAATATCAAGTCAATAATTAAAGCCAGAAAATGTTGAGATTTTTACTAGACTTTTATTTAAAGTTTGAATGATGAAAAGAAAATGGTTGGGTTATAGTTGGATTTTAAATATTAACCACTGATGTAAACTTGAGGTTTTGGGTTTTGGCTCTCTGTGAACGAGTCCTAGTCAGTGCCTGTAACATGCTCATAACATGTGTATGCATTGGAACGTGTTACCTAAGGACATCTCCTAACTAAATCAAGTTACTGCTGTCTCTGGAAACTTTTTATTAACCTTTAATAATAATGCACTGATCACTCACTAATCCCTTTTAAATGGCAGCTTAGCTGAAAGTGCTGCAGTTCTGTGCACCCTCAGTGTCTTGAAAACCCCAGCAGGCTCCTGCAGCACAGTTACCTGCTGCCTTTCTGCAAAGTCTTTATTTTCCTTTGGTCAGGTAATACTGTCAATTAATTCTGTGTGGCACTAATAGACAGAACAAGTGTTTCATCACTCAAAATGAGTTAACCTGGAAGTAAATAGCAGCTGTAATGTGTCCTGACATTCTTGTAAATCACACCTGACTGCAATGATGTTTTCTCCTAGGACTTGCCCCTTAAAGTACTTTGAATTTTGACAGGGTAGAGTGAGAGGAAGGGAATTAGTTGGACTCCCAAGGTTCTTTCCAATGATGCAAGGTCTTTTCCAGCCCATATCTATAACAATTACAAAATTTGTAAGAAATTCAGATTCTTTAGCCAAAAGGCTCATCAAGACTGTGCCACAAAAGTGTCTGTGAGACAGGCAACATGCAAAATGAGGTGAAGTAAATTTGACTGATACATGTTCTTCATTAAATGTCAACACCAGTAAACTTCTAAAAATACACAAACATGCATACAGAGTTAGATAACTGAGTCATGGCTTTGGTCCATTCACAAGGAAGTAAACCCACTGATAATTTGATGCCTGAACAGAGCTGAAAGTGTAATTTCAGTTATTCCATTCACCCATTATTTGAGGTGGGTATTCCATGGGTTGATCACCAGATAGAGTAATCATCAGGTATGATACAAAATAATTTTCCTGCTTTTAAAGTTTTAATAACTAAATTAATTATTCTATTTGTTGCTGGGGAAAGCTTACCCTAACATTTTGCTCTGGAGTAACCCTAGGGTTTCTATTGTCCTTTTCTCCTGGTGTTGTTCTGGATCAGCTCTATGCTGTTGGAAATTAGCTTTTTTAACTTCTAGATCAACATCCTACAATCTGGAAAGAATGCTGGCTTTTCAAGTCATCATTAACAAAAATGTCTCTGAACTGGAAAGTGAAAAAGCTACAGGAAAACAGTTGACAACTGTCTCACCCACCACCCCCTTTGCATCTTTTGTTCCCGAGTTCGTTGCCTGAAGGCACTTGTGCAGAAGTAGTGTCCCCAGCACGTCAAGGGCACAGCTGAATGCTGAACGTTTGTTGTTGTCATGTTCATTTTCTCTGAATGCCTTTATTACAATGAACTCAAGGCTGAAGTTTATTTCTTTTTAATAAAAACAAAATCTATTCATTACACAGTAGCAAAATATATGTTTTAGGCAAAATCAAATACCATCTCTCTCTGTCTTCCTGCCTCTATCCAAAAAGTACCTGATAAAAACAGTCAGCTCAGAGCTTGTCCTGTGATTCTGGAACAGGTGAATGAGCCCTCCTTGTGAAAACTCCAGGTTCCTTTCAGTTGAGCCACTTAAATCTGACAGCCCTGATTACAATCAAAAGCTTTCCTCCAGTTGCTATTTGACTGATACTCCACAAATAGAGTACTCTGTAGGATATCTGCTCTCCTCATTAAAGCCCACTGAATGAGGGGTTTTCCATGAAATTTTCCAGATCCCAGGTTTTAGTTTTGCATTCAAAAAAAAATACTAATTTATAGTGATCTTTTCCACATACAATCATAATTTTACAATATAGCAAGGTGAATTTCATAAAACATTTTCAAGAGTTTTGGTTTTTCTCTTTGTGGTTGAAGATTAGAGTACTCCCTGGCTGCATAACAGAAAGATTGGCTTATTTCAGAGTTGTCATAGTCCTTTCAGTTTATAGAACTTGCCTCAACAAGATTATTTTATACAACACATAGGTCAGGGATAGAGGAGGACCCTTAAGGCAAATATGAAACAAGATGAGTAAATGTTCTAGTTTCCCTTTAGTATTGCATTGAAAATATATCTGAAGTTATGATATATTTTTATTCAAAGCTTCTGCTTTAGTTCCCAAGGCAACACAAAGCAGGAATGATAATTTAGAGGTTTTCTAAGTACTTTTTCATATGGAAGTGATGAGCAGCTGTAGATTTCTGATTTGTGGTTTGAAGCCCTGCTACTGAAAGCTGTCAATGATAGAGCCCATACTGTAACACAAACCCAGTCCTTAAGCTTCCCCATTAATCCACACTGCACCATAATTTGAAGGCTCTTTATTGCTAGTCATCAGAGGCTCTGCCACACATCACTAATCTCTGCTGCCTGAAAGATGCTGGGATAGCAAGTGTCTGTACATCAGAGTAATTTTAAGTTTTGCTCTCATAATGAATGGAAATTGAGTCAGTCTCTTCTGGGACTTACTACAAGATTAGACATTAAAGTAGGATTTTTACACACACAGACTCCTGCAGCAAGCATCTCTTCAGTTAATATTCCTAACAGCTACTTTTTCCCCTCAAAAACTAGCTCATTCCCCTGTAAAGTACACAGGATTCAGGTGCTTGATATCAAATAAAGCCTTTAAAAAATGGTATCTAAATGCTAGGGATTTTAGGAGCCTGACAGGAAAGAGCTATTTCCCATACAGCTTTTGTTGAGGCATTCTGGAGCAAGTTCAGAATTCTAATTCTGGAGTTAAAAACTTTCAAGGTTGTTTTAGGATGAAAACATGCTGCTTGGAGGACCAAAGTTCTCTACTGCAAGTCAGAAAGTGTTTTGAGCTGTGGCTGCCTCTAGACTAAGATGTTATAGTCTCATCAAGATAGAGAACTTTCAAGGATCATCTTTAAGTATAAGTGAAGAAAAGCAGAAAGTGAAAGGAGGAGTTTAGTTCCCAATTCCTTTAGAGGCTTAGGAAGATCTTCTTCATACAGTTTGCTGAGTATTGAGGACAGGTAGAAACTTCAAAGGGTTAAAAAGTAAAAAGGAATGTTTGCACTCCTTTGTGGGATGAGGGTGAAATAGAGGTGTCATAATGAAGTATGAGCAGTGGGAGTATAGCATCCTCTGAAGAACTGTTTCCAGAAAGTAGTTATTTTGTAGAGTCCATATGTAAAATATAATCCTTTTGAGTTTGTTTTGTGGGTTTTTTTCCCCTCTTTCTGTTGATTATTCTGTCACACTCAAGTCTTTTACCCCTACTTCACAGCTTAGACTCTGCCCTGTCTTGTCCTTTTGCTGGAGACCAGAACCATTACTGACTCAGTGATGTAGTTCCCTATGTTCTGCAGTGTTTTATGGTTGCTTGCTTTCAGTCCCCTTTGGTTGAGAGGATCCTAGAGCTGCTCCAAATGTGGAAAAGAAACATTTCTGTAAAATTAAGACCTTTGCAGGTGGCAGTGTCCTGGCATGCCCCAGCTCTGGATGTCAAACTCCAGCTTTTATGCAATGCCTTCTTAATAAACTTGATCTCAGACTGGTTCTTTCAGCAAGGGAGTACACTACAAAAAAGGCATGACAAAGGGTGCATGAAGACTTTATAAATGTAAATCCTGGCACACTCCAAAACCTGGAAGTGCTGGATCTAAGAGGAGAGCTCATTGTCAACTGCTTCAGAGTAGCATGAAGGCTTTTGCTGCAGAGCTCTTAGCTACAGCCTGTCTTCTGTTCCTACAAATTCCACACTTACTCCATGTGTGTATTTCCATGTCGGTCAGAAGGTAAATCATCCTTTAGCTTAGACTGACATCAACTGAGAAAAAAAACACATTTTTTTTCAGTAAAATGTTCTTTTTATTCCATGGTTGAAGTTTAATCTGTCATACACACACAGATGTGCCAATGCAAAATGGCTAACCTGCTCTTAAAAGTCTAGGACCAAGTGCTGGAGTTGTAATCATGTTGCTCTACTCCCCACAGCAGCCCTGATGTAGCCCCTGTAGTCCGTGTTTTCTGCTAAGGTAAATACCTTTCAAGATTGGAAGTGAACCTTGCAAATGTTAAGTAAATAAGAGATGTTTATGAATGCTGCACACATTGGCAGTGAGGTATGTTCTATACCTCACTTCTCCCTGCTTATGCAGCTATAATACCTTATTTTTGCTGCAAGTTTGAATCCCAACAGAAACAAAGAACCTGCTGCATTCCTTTGCACCTCATTGCTTGCAAAGGCAGAGCTATCTCATCAAGGCTTTTACAGCAAATATCATAGATTAATAAAAAGGTGAAAGAGCTCTGGTTCATTATTTATCCCTGACTGATATTTATTAGCAAAAAACAATTTATGCTGGGATTTCTTTATGGGTTTGTGATTGCAGTAGCTGGGGCAAGTGGTAATTAAAAAGCTGCAACGTGTCCTCTCACCTCAAAATTGGGCTTTAAAATGATGACAAGATAATGAATGGTGAAGTCTAATATCCATATTAATTTCTCTGGGTGTTCACATGTGTGGCTGTTGTGTAGGTGGCTGGAAAGTTCAGGATATTTGACAGCTGAGACACATTGCTGCTGGCAGAGCCCATCTGTCTGATTAGCCTCAGTTATGTGATGCAAGTGTTGGTTTGCACACCAGCCCAAAGCATTGGCCTTGACTCTTCACATAAATCTCAACCAGATTTCCTAATGAGCTGTTGCCACATCACACATCTAGAGCTAATTTTGATCAAGAAACATGTTAAAGCAGTACATTAATTTTAAGAATTGGCAGAGCCCTATGAGCTAGATATTCCTCAAGTTTTACACCTGGGTAAACTGAGGCACAGGCTCAACTTGTCCAAAGTCAGTTGTTAAAGCAGATTTGGCCTGTGAAGTAGTGAATGTTAAAGTGCATTAGCAAGATTTTCTTCCCAAAGAGTGATTTAAGTCTGTCTCCTTCCTGTCTCACTTTGGCCTTTTGCAACCAAAGACAAGGTAAAGCCAAGAGGTTTCACAGACCAAGGAGAGACTTGGCCTAAGGTGAGACAACAGTGATTCTGACATACAGACTAAATTGTCACTAAGTGAAAATAAATGAAAATGATCTATCCTTTTACCACACCTAAAGGGAGCTGGTACAAGCTATTAATAAAACCCAGTAGGATTTTTTATATGTAAAATTCTTACATTTCATTATTTTTCTTACATGCAATCAGGAAGAGAAGTAATTAATCCAAATTTTAACTCCTTCCTCTCTCTGAACTGTTGTTTTTAATAAATGAAGTGAAATACTAGTCAGTTGAAATACTTTAGTTTAAATTCAACATTTTCTTCTGCAAATCACCCTGTGTACAGGTTTCTTTTATTGAATGGAAAGCATGTCAGCTGGGAGATTGTAAGAAATACAGATGTTCACAGTGATGACTTCAATGACATTGACTCATTACCATGGACACTTGATTTCTACTAGTAGGTACTTAGCTGTATAGGATTCCTGTGCAGCTTGTGTTGCTGTTGTGCATGTCAGCAATGCAGTGGTCCTTGCCATTGGTAGCACAGTTGAAAAGAGCTATAGAATGAGTGCATCTTTCTTGGAGAAGACAAACAGCTTCACTTTTGCAGCATTGTGTGCAATCAGTTGGACATGCAAAGCAAAACAAGAACTCCTTAATGACCATTACTGAAAAGCTGAAACTGGATCTTATTGACTCTACTGACAGAGCTGCTCTCCTCTTTCCCTCAGCAGCTGGGTTACCAGGCCATGGTCTGCTGAGAGAAAAGGAGTCTCTGCTCCATTGCCAACATGGCTTTCTGCTATTTAGGACTTTCAAGTCTTATCCCTGCTCTGCTTCAGCAGTTTAAGAATGCAGTGTCACTGGATTGCATGGCTGGAAGCCACAAAGGTTTGACTGGGAAGCAGCCCCTTGTGTCATGGGCTTAGGTAAGCATACATCCACTGCATTCAGCTAGCTCTCCAACCTGAAGGTATCTGCAGAGTGAAGGAGAAATATTTTGCAGATGCAGCAAGAGTTTTGAATAGGTGCAAAGAAAAGCTGCACATATGAAAATCTAGGGAGGGTCTGAGAGGGTCCTGTTGTCCTGTGAATTAGTTTTTAATCTTCCAAACAAGTTTCAGTTGTTTTTTCTACAGTCCTTATCCTAACACCTGGAGATGCAAGTTTCTCCATAACTACTCCTCCTATCCTCTCCATTTAGTAGCCTATTTAAAAAAAAAAAAAATCAGGAAAAGTCAATTCTAATGAAAAATGTACTTGTGCCATGACAAGGAGTGCTGGTTTATGTTAATTCAACTGATCAGGCTATTAATGTCCCTACCCCTCAATTTGATATAGTTACTTTACTAGGAGACAACATAATTTCTGTGCTCAGAAGACATTAGAAATTAATTAGTACTGGCACAGAACAGTAGCACCTTGAGTGAAAGAAATACTAAATTGCTTCTTTTCTGACATAGAAAATCAATGCATTCTCTATTCAAACTTGAATTTTGTTTCATTATGGTTCTAAATAGATTTACAGAAGTCTATCTAGGATTCTAATATAGCTAGCACATTAAAAATTAAAATACAGCCAGGACTGGCTCATTTATCCAGGTATCAAAGAAAATGTATCATTGTTATTCTGGAGTCTATTCATCCATTAAGTTCATGTTCTTCTTACTCCTTCTGTAGAAGTGATGCTTGTAGACTGACACAACATAATTCACCACCATCCCTAGCTGGAAAAGTTTCCTCTTTCTCTTTTTTTGAGTAAAGGGAGAATGAACTGGATTCCCAGCTGCTGAGGTTGAAATGAGGACTGGGAGGTGGAAAGGAGCAGTGGTTACCTTCCTGAGCATTTCCACAAGCCTCAGTTACAACAGGTTAAAAATTGTTGCTCCTCAACCTGACTGCTGAGAGTCAGTGGAAAAACTGATGTGCAGTGCTTCTGTCTGTCCCTGTCTGGTCCTGGCCTAACTTTGCAAGGCCCAAAGCTAGTTGATGTGAACAGAAAACTTTTAGTACAAGATCACTGTTTGCCTCTAAGAAAATCCAGGGTTTAATAAAACTTTTTTGAGGTTTGAGCAGTTTGGTTTCAGAGATGAAGCTTAATGGCCCCAATTAATCTATAGCTCTAACTTCCCTACTTGGGTGTAGCAGGTTGGTTACACCTGCCCAGGTGAGCAATTGAGTCACATTACTCTCTCCCTGAAAATCAAATCCCTTCAGCAGAATGGAGCCCTCCCCTCTCCCTACATGAATCTCAATTATATCCAAATGTAGCCTGAAGCCAATATATCAACAAAGACAACTCTATTAGACAGTTGGTGTTGCTTTAGAACAGCCATTTTCCAAGGTCACTCTCTGTTCCTCCTCTTTCCAGGAGCCACACAGGGTTCTTTTACCACCTCATCAACAACCTGCTTATTATTTTCTATTTTCTGCATACCCTTTTCAGTCTGTGCTGGCTTCTGATCTGCTTTCACCTGCAGTTGAAGGGCATTCCACTGCTATGTCTTTTAACAACTCTTGCTGGAGTGCAGTGTTCAGATATCAAATTGACTCCTGTTCATCCCCACAAGTAAGCTTACAACAGTGGAGAGAAATACATATGGAAACTACAAATTTGAATATTCAAGGATAGCCTTCTAATCTCTAATGACCTTATTTTGCTTGTTTCAGAAAAAAAAAATGCAAATTGTTTGCCTTTGGTTTATTTTCTGAGGTGGCAACATCAAAAGAGCAAAGAGAAATATGCACCCAGAAAAACAATCTTTCAATAAATATGTTAGTCTGCAATAAAAATTGGTTAGTAAAAAAGTTATTAGCTTTCTGAAATCTCCAGAGCTTGTTACCTAATTTTTGGAACTTAAACAGCCTTTATATGCCTCTTTTGGCTGTCAGTCACCAGACAAGCAGATCCCAAGCTAAAACCCACACATATAATGTAGTCTCTGACATGGACCACAAAATGCAATGCCAGCTTCTGCTCATCAGGAGGAAGTGCCACAGGTTTGAGTTTATGGCAGGCTGCAGAAACCTCCCATGTGGACTAAACCACAAAGTTTGTTTGTTACTGGGCTGTGCATTTGTCATGCTTACAAAGGAGGTCTGCTTGAGTGTGTGGCTGTGAAAAAGGAGATTCTGGTCTGTGAACTCCTCCTTGGACTGTAAGGGTTTATCTTAGCTGGAAAAAAGGGATTGTCTCATCCCTAATGAATGCAAGAGTTCAGGCTACCTTAGGGCTCTTCCAATAATCTAAATATTTATATTCCTTGAATTATAGTGCTTAATCCTGCAAGTGTGACAGTAAGTAGAGTTGTAATTTATAAGAAATATCCTTCTTCCAGTTGAGGGACTAGCCTTGCTTTTAGTTTGTCTGTGTGAGAGATTAATTTACAGTAGCAGACTGTCAACTGATGCTTTTGGAAAGTTTTTCTGAGTTTTAATCTAATTGAAAATATAGTATTATTAAGTACTTTTCATTCATCATTGCAGACTTTCCTTTAGGGCTTACAGATCTTTGTAGGACAAGAACAGGATTTAGTTTTAAGTAACAGACTGAAACATGATGAAAGGGAGAAACAGAGGCTGAGACCTTAATTAAAACAGAGCTACATTTCAGAGAGTTATTAAAGAAGTAGGAGGTGCTGGGGGCTAGAAAGTAGCTGTAAATGTTTTTCAAAGCTCATTTGTACAGTGTAAGAGCCAATACAACAGCCCTGTTATTCACCTTTGCCATGTTAGTATTTGTGAAAAGCAAACTTCAAACAGGTTGAGCTAGGAGCTCCTTGTCCAAGGGTGATGGGCACATCAAGGACTAGGGATGAAGGAATGGATGCTAGTGGCTGGAAGCACAAAAACTCCTCTGAAGTTTGCTAATGCTTTTTGACCTTGCTGGAATTCATTTCACTTTGTGCTCCTCTTGATTTCAGTGTAAGGTCTGGCAGCTTCTCTGCTCAGCCATCTCTGGGAGGAGCTTTCCAGTTCTTGTAGCCCCCTGCTAGAATTCACTTGCACTTGGTGCCCATACCAGACTGCACCAGGACACCCTGCAAGAAGCTGAGAAAGTTGTCTGGTTCCTTAGAGAGGAAGCAAATGCAAAGTGAAGCTAAAACAGTCAGAACAGAAGAAAAACTCATGTTGATCTGGTTTACAAATACCCTGAAGACTTAGGGCTTTCTTGCCTTCTGATCTCTGTGTGTTGTATCAGGGTATATTTCCTGCTATAAGAATCAGAATTGTATCCTTCTGATCTAATCTATAGTAATCTACAGTATTAAAATCTAGAAATAATTTTGAATCTTTCATTGGCAAGGAAATGTTATGGCAGACAGTGTCTGGGAATCATGACAGCAAAATATGTGCTGTGGATATGTCTCCCTACCCTCCTTTTGCTCTTCCAGAGGTATCTGTGTCATCATCATCTAGGAAACAGTCTGAAATCCTCTCAGCCCCACCATGTGCTGTGGATATGTCAGCTAGCTGCAGGCTTCTGGTGGAGAAGGATTAGAGTTTATGACTCTGTGCTAGTAAGATCCTCACTATCTAAAATCAGAAGAACACCCTAAGATCTTCAGGCCTCTTATGTTTATTTATCTGAACAGTGGCTTTGCCCAAAGCTCAGGATATTCTCCTTAAAACATCCAGCAGTTCCATGCCATGTGATTAGGAGGAGAGAGAGGTGTTGGTTTCTTGCTGTGGGGAATTATCAGCTGAGCTATTGCCAGTTTTCCCTGCAGTTCTCTTGAGAGTATCTGAATTAAATATGATAAGAATTGATGAACTGCACTGGAAAACCCCTCAAGGCTCTCAGATACTAATTTACAGAAGCAGAGGGACTCATTGTCCATACTCTAGTTGTGTTTTATCACACAAATGATGCTTTAGAGACAGCTTTGTGTTGCCATCTCATTCTGGAGTTGGTTTGGGTTAGGTTTTTTCATTAGATCACATCATTTTAGAGAACTACTAAGAAATTTTGGTGTGGTGGTCCTTTGGGGTCTGTTTTCTACAAGTCTACTACTAGAACTTCATAGGGGACTAATTTATATTTACAATGTGTGTCTGCACATATATAATGTATATGGAAAGGAAATATATAGAGGCTTAAAATCCCTACATAGATTAGTGACTCATTTAGATCATTACATGGCTTCTGAAGGTGGTGTTGGTTTTGGTTTGGTTTTTGGTGATTTTTGTCTATCTTTAGTTTGGGGTTGATTTTTTTGGTTGTTTTTGGTTTTGTTTTTTAGTTTCCCTTGTTATTTATGAAGGCTTTGGAATATATTTTCACCTTTTCTGATTCACAATACCTAGAATCTGATTATTGATGCCAGGAAATATCTTCTGGTTAATATTTCTCCATCCAAGCAACAGTTACAAAGATTTAATAAACCAGAAAACAGTGAAGCCTCTAACTTCCTGGCAAGATAGGGAGAACTAGCCAGTTAAGACTTAAAGCTTGCTGCTGAGACAGCCTCTTGCTTTATCACACATGTAGTGTAGCAGCTGGTCAGGCAGTAGCAGATTCCTACCCAAGGAAGGTGTTTGCAAAGTGGCCTTCTCATGTATACAAAAGCTGGACTGCCACTGAACACTAGGCTCATACTGCAGCAGAGCAATGTATTGGCACAGCTGAAGCAGACAGCTTCAGCAAGTGGTTTGAACTAAAAAAGCCTGATGGGGAATTGGTCTGTGAAGTTCTCTGGATCTGTAGTCAACCAGAAAAACATGGCTAGCTGGTGAAACACATTTTACTGCTAGTAAAACTCTCAGACCCTGTGAATCTGCAGGGATGGGCTGTGCAGGAAATGTTTTTCCTATGCTTGGAACTGTAGTAGTTTCTTAAATAAATGCTTTATATTTAAGATAACTCCTGCTGGCTTGGTGAAAGCTATTAATAAACCAGTTAGAGGTCTGAGTCATTCAATATGCTAAATGTTAGTATCCTCTCACTCTAAACTAATAGAGGCACTACAGTTATTTAAGCATTTTCATTCAACAATAGTTAAATATTTTAATCTAAAGTCCTCAGAATAATTTGGAGTAAATGAATTTCTTTCTAGACTTAGTAATAGCAATTACATTCAACTAGAAGCCCTAATATAGCATAACATTTATCATCATTTGAACACTGCAAAATACTTAAGAACTCCAACTTATCTTGATTTGCATGCTGGCAGTTTGCTGGTCAGGCTGACTTCACATTCCCTAAATGTTCCTTGGTAGGAAGAAATGTGAAGTTCAAGCAGAATTTGCAGTGTTAACCCAAACAGGAGGAAAGAACAGGAAGACTTAGGTTGATGTGGTTTTTGTTTGGAAATGAAGTTTCTATCTCATACTTTTTTGATGCTTGGTTGGTTGGGTTTTTCTTTCTTTTTTGGTTTTTCTTCTTTTGTTTCCCTCAGACTTTGCAAACACTTGGCTGTGCATCCCTTTCCAGCCAGGTGGTCAGGTTTGAGTCCTGATGTTTGCAGGCTGGGTTAATGACCCAGAGAAGACTTTGGCTAAATTATTGATTCTTAGAATGCAATCTCCCAAGGGCACATTAAGAAAAGTTATTTGCTGTAAAGATTACATGAATGCCCAAAGTGAGGATCTCCCTAACTCCAATGGTATGTGCGCTTCTGCAGTCTGTTCTCTGTTGCAAGGTGTTTAAAGGCATCAGATCAAAGGAACTTTTCACTGCCTTACTTCAAAGAGTGTGTTGTGAATATTTTTGACCCTTTTCCAGAATGGAACTCCACAATGCTTTAAAATAATTGAAAGTACCTATGGGGTGAGGCATTCTTTGAAAACAAACCAAAATATTTGAACCTCAGTTTGAAACTGGAGGATATCTGTTGTGAAACATCCAGACCTTCTGGCCTCTCTGTTGTACCAAAAGCTGCACTAAACTTCAGTGATTAAATATTGCATGTGCTGTCATCATACAATTAAACCAAACAGAAAACTGTTCAGTATTTATTCCCATTTTAATCAATGAAACCTGATGGTGATTTATGTTTCCCTCCACCCCCAATAAGTATAATAAAAATCTATTATAACTTGTAGTTTTTATTTTCCAGCTCTAATTGCAGAACATGGTTGCTCAGAATGAATAGCTGTTGTGTTTTAGGTCAAACTGTAGGCGTTTTTTTTCTTCATTAATCCAATAAGGAGAAGGAAAAAGCATGTCATGCCATAACCAATACTTGCTCCTTAACATGCCATTAGTATAAAGCCTTCAACTTTTTGTTCAGTAGATAATGCAAAATGAGGCAGAGGCAAATTCAACTTCCAGTCAAAGCAGATTATGCAAACTCTTCCAGAGAACTTGAATTGTCTAATGAAAGACTCCACAGACCATGGTTTAATTATTCTGCAATAAATGCAGGACACTGGAAATCTGTTTCATAGAGCCCAAATTCATTTTACAATTGTAGCTGGGCTGCACTGGAACATGTTACTGGAATGATCATTTAAAAAAGTTGCTCCTCTCTAACTTTCTGACATGTTTCACTCACTCAGAACAAATGTTACCCTATCCATCATCTTCCCCTTTTAGTACCAACCTTCAGATACAAATCTGGAGGAGGAGAACATCTCTGTGATTCCCCAGGCCACCTCTTTCATTGCAGTCTTGCTATTAAGCTTCTTTAAAATTCTGATTTCTTCATCTCCACACACCTTGGAAATGCATTAGCTTTCTCAGTGTTGCTCTGGTTGCATTGATGTCAAAGGATATAAAAGCTCCATTTAGTTTGCCCTTTTCATTCATTTTCTCATGTGAGCTAAGGAAAAACTGTTGAGACTCTTAATTACTTTTTAAAGAAAAGCTTTTTAAGAGATTAACATGCAGAACAACATATGCTTTAATGTGCATCCTTATGCTAATAGAGAAGATGGTTATTAGCCACTTTAACCCCTTTTTTTCCTCATTAGGATTACTGCTGCAGCATAAGAGCTCAGGCATAGGACTGTACAGTCAAGAGGCAGAGGTGCCTTGCACAGAAGTTGCAGCAGAAGCTCTTTGACCCCTGTGGCTGTTTAGATTCAGGCAGTGAGAAGTCCTCTTCTCCATCCCAAGTCCTACACCAGGAAGGAACATAGAAGGATTGAGAGCTGCTTCCTTAACACCTCATAGCAACATTTCCTCACTTAGGGGCTCTTAGCCTCTTATGAAGAATAAAGTCTTTGAATCATCTTCCAAAAGCTGTTGCAAACCCACAGGTTTCTTCTACATCATACTTTGCCTTTCCTTTTTCTTTCCCCTTGTATTTATTGTATAGTTTTAAAAAAGAAAGTCCTTTTACCTTCATATTATAAAAGAGAGTGCCTCCATCTGTCTCCCTCAGAAGCAGGCTGAAGCCTGAGAGCTGGTGAAGGCAACAGAATAAAGAGCTCACCCTAATTTTTAGAGGTGCTGACCACTGTCAGATCCCATTTCTTTTGAAAGTGGGTTGTGAGGCATCAGTGTAGGATCTAGGTCAAAGATGATTAGAAACTCCAACGATTTTAGGACAGCAGATATTGTTCTCTGAACTGTTGAAAATGCTTTTTCAAACCATTCTTCTTAAATATGTGAATAAGATTCTTCTCATTCCTAATGAGAGGTGAAACACTGACAGATTGAACAGGAGATTTAGAGTAAGGTGCTCTTGTACCTTTAGTCCTGCAGAAGGTTGCAGATCCTATGGTATGAGAAGGCTCTGCTTTGGTTCAAGTGTCTAAGGATAAACATCTTTCTGTTCACTTTAACTGCAGTGAGCCCTCTGGCCAGGGAGGGTGGAATGGCTTCTATCTCTTGACCATCAAATTCCCTCCAGTGGAAGGTTTTCTGCATCCAGCAGTTTTCTGCTGACATCTGGACCCAGAGCCAACACCAGCCTGTGGGGGGTGGAGCCCAGTAAGTAAAATTCAGCTCTCACAATGAAGGGAAGAAGACTGAATCTGGCCAAACTCTGGCTGCATATTGTCAGTGGGCTGTCTGTGATGGTGGCTTCCTAGCTGGCTGAATCTGGTTTCTCCCTGTTTGATTCTGTGCTTGTAGATTTATTCACATTACTGTTTCTTGTTAAAGACAGTGTCCTGAGGGTATTAAGGTCTTGTTTGACTGCAGAGCTAAAATAGAAAGCTCCAAATTCCCCTCTCTGTTGTATCTAATTAAGGAATCTCATTAACCCTCTCTGTGGATAGATTGAGAGGATGTCTCCTTTCTGCAGGCTACTAATAAGTTTTCTGGTAGAAGAGCACACTTAGCTGACCCCTGGTAGTAGATGCTGTGTTAAAAGTGCTCTGCCAGCTCACAGCAGTGACATTTCCAATTTTTGTCCACTCTTCCTGAGAAACTTCTCTGAACTAAACTTAGTTCTTAAGTGTTTAATTTTTTGCTCCTTCTCACCCCACTTCCAGAGCATTGCCTGTTTAAAACCTGGGAAGCCAATTGCCTAATCTCATGGAAGTTTCTGGAATTCAAAGGCCCAAAAATCTGTTAGGTAGGGGGGGACAGGAAGGTAAAATTCTGGGACAGTTCAACTATGCAGGGATAACTGGACAAACAAATTCAGCACAGTGCTGGTCATAATTTTTTCTGCATATCATCTCTCCCCCTAGAAATTTTTTAAGGGTATATGTAGCAGGATGGTCTGTGCCACACCAATGACTCTTCTACATTTAGAAAGTTACTCACTGCTTCATTTGTCAGGAAAGCAATGATCTGTTCTTACATTCAGCTCTGCTGTCTTGGGGGGCTGCTAAAGAAAATCTGGACAGTGACATGATAAAGGTTATGCTGCTGAGCATGGTGCAGGAGCATTGCCCTGCTCCAGCAGGGAGCCAGCTCCAGCCCAGCAGGTTGAGCTGTTTCCACACAGCACTAGCCTGCAAGCTTAATCTAACTTCAAGAGTCCCACTGGGCTGTCTTCTCCCTGGAGTCCCCAGTGCTGGGGCACAAGAGTGGGTGCAGGACCAGGCAGTCTTTGTTCAGTAGTGTGTCTGTGCCAGAAAAGCTTCCCAGAGAGGCAGGTGCTGGGAGCAGGTGCAGAGGCAGTGGCTGCCTGTGGATTCTCCTTTGGTTTGGCATGCTGGAAGCCAAAAGCCCAGCTGGGCTCTCACTTGCTGTGTGGTATGGGAAGAGTAGCTGAGTGGCCTTGCTGCAGGAACCAGAGCTGGTCACTGGGGATTGGGAGGTGCTTCATTTGGGCACTGTGTGGCCAGGATTGCTGAGCCTCCTGATTCGAGTGAGTATTGGGATGTGGGTGAGGAAGGCACAGCAGCAGGCTGGTTGTCAGATGGACTTCTGAATAGCTAGATGAGAATGGGCAGATGACCAGAAAGAAAGAGGATCCACAAACACCTCATGTAGTTAAAATAGGTGGTCTGTACTGGAGTCAGAGCATGGAAAATTCCAAAGAAACCCCTGAATTTCTCTTTGCTAAATTGATATGTCTGTGCCTGAATTCTTCCCCTAAGCTGCCCTGAGGATTTCTGTGTTAAGAAGGATGTCCTGTTTGCCTGGCCTTTCCCATAGCAGATGGGGAACTGATTCTATTGAAGTGGGCTGTAAATAATGAAACAGAAAGCAAAAGGAGGAGAAACAAAGTTGCCCTCATTTAGCACAAAAAGAAGCTGTGCAAACTTAAGTAGTGGAAAGGCATGAGGAGAAATTGTTTAATTTCCTGTTCTGCACTGGAGAAGAGGAGTTGAAATATTTGCAAAGGGGCTGTTTAAACTACCCAGTGTTATTGAAACCTGCTGAGAAGATTAAGGGTTTTGGAATGTTATAAAAATGCCTGTTTTCCACTAGGCAGAGCAGACAGAACAAGGCAGACAAGAGTGGCTGCCAGTTGGTAGCAAATCTGGAGCACTTGCTGATTCATATTTATATAACAAAGCATGAGCCAGGGTTATCTGCTACAGACCACCACACTACCCATGCTAGTGTCTTGAAGAAGTCTCCTGCAGTCAACAGTTCTAGTTCAAATCCCTGCCCAGCCTGGCCTTCCTGTTTTCTCTTCCCTGGCCCCTCTTACTTACCAGCCCTTTCATCCTTCACACAAATGGCTGTAGGTAGCTCTGTTGGGATGATTCATGTGCATTACACCTCAAGGAGAATACACTGCAAAGTGGAAGGACTGTTTTCCAATCAATGATGATAAGCAAGAATCAATCATCTACCATAACCTGCATATATCACAGAAAGGGACATATATTGAGCAATGCTTGTGGCCTGAGCAATATGCTGGCCTATTAATTTTCATGAGTTTTTTCCAAAGACACATTAACTTGGACAACACAAGGTCACTATGCAGAGCTGGACAGGCACTACAGATTACTTTGCCCAAGTTTAAAATCATTCTCTTAGGCCCTGCTCATTCTACTGTGTGTTCAAGTTTGCTCTTTCCAGTAGCTTTGCATATGTTGCTCATAGCAGCTTGCAGAAGTAGTTCCTCAAAGCAATGTTTAAATCCTTTTGCATAACCATAATTGCCAGCAATGATCCTGGAGAAAAAAATAGCACCTGAATGACACAATTAACAAAGGCACCTGGGAATATAAGAATACCTGAGGGACCCTTTCATTAAGTTGGGGAAGGGAGGAAAAAAGTCACCTTAGCTATCAGAGTCAAGCACTAAGTGATTATACTTAAGTGAAATAGCAAGACTGGTATTAAGATAACACTGTTCCCCTGTGGCCTTTAAATCTATGGCCTTTAAATAATTTTCTTGCATCCATTGAACTATTCTGAGACACATAACATGTGAAAAGTCCTTTTAAACTATCAGGAAATATCAGTGTAATTTTTTCCTTAGTGATCCTGCTTATGTTACTGACCAAAGGACACATATGGCATGGCAGAGAGGGTACCAGGTTATGGCTTCTGGACCAGAGCTGGCTTGCAGGAGAAGACAGAGGTTAGAATCTCTTCATACCTGCCCATTTATTCTCTGGCAGAATGAGGTAAAGCTAGAATTAGGCTTGTTAAATCACTTTTCTGTGGTTAGATTTTCCTTCTATTGCATAGAACTTATTTTTATTATAGGAAATACTGTGTATTGGAGAAAACTAGCAATAAAGATGATACACCTTTGAGAAGAAAATGTCTGCAAATCCAGATCATGGCCTTCCTCTGGAACCTGCTGCTTGCAAAAGATCAGTTTTTGCTCTAACCATAAAAAGCACTCAGAAATGGGGTTTGTCTTTAAACCATCCATATATATTTGTAACCTAGACTAATTGGTTCTGTGTATTATTCCAGTGGCTGACACTATACATGCCTCAGATTTCTATGACAGTACCACTGAACTGAAAAGTTCCATGAAGATTCAGTTGGTCTTGCAACAATCCTGGGAAGGATCTTAAGCTGAAAGCTTACTTAAGTAGTGTATTAAACCTAAACCATCCTAATTACCTAATTTACAAATACTTCCAACCTGATGTGTTGGTGCACTACAAGGTTAATTGTTCTTCTTACTCAATTAGTAGGAACCTTATGCTCTTCTCTCTATAAAAGTAAGCCATTAGCACTTTCTCCATTTACTGAACCAAGGTTCAGTAGTGACAAAACTTTTATCTCAACCCTGCAAAACCTTACTTAATTGGTTTCTATCTGAATACCTGTTTCTTCACAAAACCCCAAATCCCAGTATCTTGTCCACATATATTTGATCTGAGATTCCAAAAGGGAATCCTTAAGTAGGCTTTAAGTAAGTCTTCTAGGTGTCCTGCCTTGGTTCCTTTGTATTTCTGCAAGTTTACTCTCTAGAGTTGCTAGCTTAGGTGGCTGTTTAAAGGTAACTTTTACCTGGTGTGGCAGAGATGGAGCTTTCAAAAAGATTCTATATTGCAAAAGGTATTTTCTAATGAACAGAAGGTCAAAATTGATATAGAACACTTTAACTGAAACAATCTTTAACTTCCAGTCTTGTTCTGGTGCTTCTTCTTGGAACAAGTCTAACAGAAAAAAACTTGGGAAATAAAATTTTCCATAGAAATAAAAATTCCATTTCTTTCTCAGATTTAGTCAAAACCAGCACATGGGTAGGTTTTGGCCTTTGGTCTGCAGGTCACAGTGGGGTTTATGGATCACTTCTGATTGGCTTTTGTGAGACAACTAATAAAAACTTGGGCCATTATTGGCAGACTGAAATTCATTGTTATACCAGTGTCTCCTCCTCAGCTACTATTGAAAACATAGGAGTTTTCAACCTCCCAAAACAACAATTCCTGATTATATGTTCTTATACACATTAGTAGATGCTGGAACAAGTAATTGGTAAGTAAACAGTAGTTGCTGTTGAAAGCCTTTGATGCTGCACATTTATTGCCATCAGTGTCTGCTTTTTGTCATTGTTTGTTTGGTGTTCAGAGGATTTATGTCATTTAAAATCATGCTGCCATAGCTGATAATGTTTTTGTTTTAAGTAGGTTAACATGTCTAAATAATGAAATACTTGCAGATCCTTTGACCCAAACTCAGTTGAACACAGATGGGCTGTCTGTGATGAAAGTGGGAATCAATAGGATATTCCAGCCTGAATAAGTCAGTGAGTCAGATTTCATCTTCCTTCTGCTACAGCTCTCTGATCTTGATCACTTCTGAAATAATGTTATGCTCAGTTCATATCCTAAAGAAAAGAAACATATTTTCCCAGTTCACCTTCTCAGCAAAGGTCATGCTGTTATGCTGCCTTGATGCCCTCCAAGTGTTAAGGGGTTAGAGACATTACTCAAATAGCTGTCACTTTAGGTATTATTTCCCTGCACATTATATTTTCATTATTATTTGAGTTTGCTGTTAGGGGATAGGAAGGAAAGGACATAATTGTCAAATCCAAACTCATTATAATTCTGAGACTTAAAAAACATTTTAAAAGTCATCTTCCTGCAGCACAACAGCTGTGAGGTGCTGGCACCTGGACAGAAGAGCTCACCTGGCAGGGGTTCAGAGGGGAACAAAGTGTGTTTGTGTTTTGATTTATCTCATGGTAAATACTGAGGGCAACTGTTTCTCTGCTGGGCACAGCCCTCTGAAGTTCCTGTGCAGGTAGTGAGCCCCTCAGCATTGTGCCATTCCTGCTGCATGGGTTTCCCATCCATTCTGCCAGGTGAGCTAGGTGTGACCTCTCCTGTGCTAAACAAAGGCAGACTCAGACCTTCTGCCCAGCTAACTGAATGGGTTGCAGGCTCTGAACAGCAAATTCTCCATCACTATTTTTTCCACACACCACTGAGAATCTGTAGACACTTCCCACTCTTTCCTATTTAAATAATAGGGACCCTAATCCTCTTCAGACAGCTTTAGGGAAAAAGTGTTTAGTTCTGTAGCTTTGGATCAACTCTGTGTGCATACTGGGCAGTCTTCTTGATTTTATTACTGTGTTTAAAAGGAGCACCTCTGACTCTGCCTGCAGTGAATGAGCTTATGCCTTCTAATTTTCACTGTCATTTTATCTGAGCAACTTATCCCTTCAGTCAGCCTGCTCTCTTCTTGAAATAAAAGAGAAAAGCTCCAGGAAGGTTTGATTCCCTGTCACCCCCACAACTGGAAATGTTGGTTTTGGGGGGGTGCTATTGTAGGGTCAAAGACAGGTGATGTAAACTGGAACTGATTTGAAACAGTCAGGACTAGGAGTGACCTTAAGAATCAAGCCAATAACCTTCCTGAATTCAAAGAGATTCCCAGACTGGAGAGAAGAAAACTCTGCACCCTCACATTTGCCTTTTTCTATGTATCTGGGTAAGTCATGCTAAAAAAAGAAACCTAGTCATCAGAACAGTAAGTATCCATCCAAAGCATTTGATTTCATCTGGGATTCTTCTAAGCATTTCTCAGGACAGAGCCACCACCCAGCAGCAAGCACCACAGCATGATTCCTGTGCCTGTTTCAGTAGTGTGGAGACTAGACAAAAGCTGTATTTAGCAGATGTATTTCCACAACTCAGTGCATTATTTGAGTGCCTAATCCATAGTCATTAACAAACACAATCCAACACCACTGCTTCTGATGGTTTCTCTCAACCATCTGTATGGAGCAAAGACAACATCTATGTTCTCCCCAGTGCTTGCTTTTGGGCTGTGATTTGCCCCTAGAACCATTTGTAATCACTAAGGTGGGTTTGAGAGTTCAGTCACCACTTTGGTATGCTAAGGCAACCAACTGCAAATCTAGCTTCTAATGCAAGCCACAGCCTTTTGTGATTGCCTTGAGACCTTTCATGTGTCACCAAAAAAACATTGGTCTGGTTCCTAACTCTGGGCATACCTCTGAGACCTTGTCATGGTGGCAGGGACTCTCTGGAGGAAGGCTGCCCTCTGAGGCACACTGCCATACCTTGCTGTGTGCACTGGCTCTGCCTGCTTGCTCTTCTTTGAGCTCCTCAGAATACTTCTATTCCTCTAGGTAACTTGAATGTCCCAATGTTTTTCTGAAGTAATTTCAAATACAGTGGAGTCCCTAGAATACAGACTGCCAGCCAATTCTCTTCTGTGTCTGTGGTATGGAGGCTTGCTGCTATCCTGTAACATCATATTGATGTATTTTGTGTGCTGTTTCTAAGGGGCTGTCAAATGACTGTCAATTATTTATTCATATCAGGGTGAAGCAGATGTAGAGACATTGCCATATCCAAAGTTAAAGAGCAGTGTCTTAAAACTTTGTAGGAAAGAAATCATTCAAATTTTAATAACATTACCTTTTACTCATGGGTTTTTTTTCCATTTCTAGGCTTTTTGCTTGGGTTGTTTACCATACATACCATACACTTTGCTGTAGCTGGTTGTGTTTGAAGGTAGTTGAGTGAAAAATCAAGATTAATCTTGACTGAATTTTTAGTCATGTTTGCAAATGAATTGCAACAACCATATAGCAGCTGGTGTGGAAATGCATTTATTAAGAACATATGGAATCAAAACTGAGCTGCTTGGGAACTTCACCAGCTTAGCAAGATCCTTAGGACTTGTTCCATAAAATTTTTCATTTGTAAATGGTGTGACTATTAAGTAACCAACATTGGAAAAACTTATGTATAGTAGTGTGTGGTGATGCATAGGGAAAAGAACAGGGGATGGGAGAGTGGGCAGCACTACTGGGTCTCTGGGGAGGCTGTGTTCAAGCCTCTGTTCTTTCATAGACTTACTGGGGTAGTGAATTCCTTATTCCTCTGCTGCACTTATCTTTATGTAAAATAGAGAGGGGGGACATTGAGAAGTGTCATGTGATGCTTGGGTAATGTCCTGATGGAGGAGCTAAAGCTGATGTAAAAATGTATTTGAAAGGACTGACTGAAGCAGCACCCAGACAGCTGGGCTGATGCATGTGGCATGAAGATCTGCTCTGTGGCAATCCTTCAAATCCCTTGCTACAAAGTGACATGCCCAGTGTTCCCAGAGGTCCAGGGGGACAGATTTGTCTCCTGCCTGTCATTCCTCCTAGGAGCAGCTGCCAGCTGCCTCATTCCCTCTCTAGCTGCACTGTTTCTAACACTATTCTTTGGGTACATGGGGTTCACCCTAACTATTACTGCCTGCCCAGTCTCACTTCTGTTAATCCTTTTTAAATACAAAAGCCCCAGGCACTCCCCTGGATCATGGTTCCTCTTGAAGTTAGTATGATGGTGATTTGGGGTTTGGTTTGGTTTGGTTTTCAGCTTCCACTCCACTCCCCAGCCTAAAGAAAACATTTTGGGGGAATTTTTCTGTTTTCATCTTAAAATCACCACATAACCTTGCACTGTTCATCACTTTCCCTGTATTATTATGGTAGACAGAGTTAAGATCCTAGCTGATTGAGTTTATTGATTTCTGAGTGATCTCTTGAGTGTTATTTCACATTCACATTCTGTCAGCATTGTGTAGACAGCCTGTGTTAGGATTTTGTATTTATTATACATGAAACTATTGCTCTGCAGACTTCCAATTTCAAGGCACTGGATGGATGTAGGAACACAGGGGACAATATCACAGCCTCTCTACAAACCACTTTATATTTGAAGATTTCAGAAATTAAAAATAACACAAGTAAGAAATTTGGAAAAGTATATTCAGGGCAGATTTATTTCTTGCTTTCTCCAGTAACTAAGCCATGTTTAAGAGCAGAGCCACATACTGGTTTAGAGGATCATGAGAGGACAAAACCCAAAATGTTCTGTCCTGAATTCTTTCTGCAGACCACTTTTTCCCACAAAATCCTTTCATGATTTGTTATGTGTAGCAAATTGGCTTAATTTCCTTTAGACAAGTGTTTTCTAACTAATGCTGGCATTTAATGTCTTGTTTCTGAACTGTGTGCTAACACCAGAAACATGCTGACCTGCTTGCTTCTTTTCAAAAGCATTTTATCTCCATTTTATGAAGACACATTTAGAAGTTCCATGGTGGTACTGAAGGCTAGACACCTTCCTTATGCCTTGCAGCTATGCTACAGCTTCTGAGGATGCCTTTGCCTCTCCAAAGCTATTTTAGGCAAGAGCCAGTTAATCCTTTTCTCTAACAAAACCCCTCAGAGTGCTTGCTCTAAACTCTAATGCTGCACTCTCTCAAAGGATGCTCTTACAATGCAGGGACCAAAATGTCTTATAAAAACAACTTGGCAATATGTTGTTCATCACTTTACTACTACTTTTCAACAGACTTTGACATTATCAAGTCCACACATGCCAGACAGTCCTGTGTCTGTCAGAATGATGTGCTTTAAACTTTCCCCATTGGCTCATTTCACAAAGCCAGTTTTAAGAAATGCCAGGAAAGCACCAATCTGTTTGAAATCAATGGAACTCAAAAATAGTAAAGAAAAAAGAAAGAAAGAAAGGAAAGAAAGAAGAAAAAAGGCAGTTTTAATTGTTAACACCATGCATAGTTTGCATGTTCTTCAGTGGGCCTCTTGGGGACATAAGGTGGGTTTCTATCAGTCACCAATTGCTCATCCTGGACTTCTTAGAAGGCTTATGCCATTCATTTTCTTGTTGCTCACTTGATGATAATGGTCACCAGGAGCAATGTTTTATGAGAGCAATGAGGAGTTGTGTTAGACCTCTGGCAGAATGCTCTTCAAGGGAGAAACTCAGATTATCCACTTTGAGCAGAGGCAGTCACAGAAACCTATTAAAGGAAATTTCTCACCTATCAAGTATTTTGTTCTTTTTTTTCCCTTACCAAGATTTGTTTTACTGCTTATCCTAGTCTGTGAACTTCAGTCTCTCACATGATGTAAAGAGCAGCTAATCAACCAAGAGCTACATATATCTTATCTGTCATTAGCTTCCAACTTTCCCATCTGCTATCAAACTGGGCTGTGGATCCTGGAAATATCAATCTAATCTGTCAGCAGCTTCCCTCTGTTTCTCTTAGTTACTCAGTCCAATCTCAGCTTGGTATCTTTTTGTTCTTATACAGTGACATTTTTCTTCTAATCTGCTATAAAATGTCATATCTTTGTTTCCACTTGGTTTTTATCCCCTGTGTCTGTGTTGCAATTAGTGATGAGTCAATTTTGTAAAAGCTGCCTCAGGTTCCCCAGAGTTCAGAGGTTTCTCTGTCCTTAGTGCAAACCAAAACCCCTATGACACCACCCAGAGGGAAATACAGTCATCCACTTACACCACCAGTTTTCCAGCTGGTTTCCATATGTACTTATTTTCTTTATAATGTTATTCCCTTTTTATCATATGCTGATCACATCATTTCATTTTCACTGGTGATTGTTGAAGCTTTGTCTATTTTATTAGCTCCTAATAATATTTAGTAAAGTTCTTTATTTTTAAAAGTAATGATTGGAAATCTTCATTTTCATATAATTACATAAAGCTCACTGAGGAAGCCAAGTCAGTTTGCTGGGATGTGAGGCAGCCTAGACATTTCTGCTTTTGTAGCTGATTTCTTTTTCTAGTTGCTGAATGAAGGTTAAAATAACCTTTCAAAAGGATAGAGGTGAATCACCTAGAGAAACACAATGGCAGGTGATTGTAGGTGTGTGCTATGATAAAAGACTTAGGGTGTTGCTGTTGCATGACAAGCTATTATAATAGACATCAGTGAGGTCAAAGGCAGAAAATCCAGTGATTAAGATGCATTGCCACAGAAACAGGAAATCTTTTGGGAAACATGTGGTCTTGAACTAACTGCCAATAAATGTAACAACAAGTAGACAAGATAGGTGTTGGAGAGATGGATGAGAAGGCATGGGCTCAGGAAGCACGTGGAGAGCCTTCATGAAAAGAGGATTCTCCTGACAGGATGCTAGACCCTTATCCAGCAGTGTAACAGGCAGTAATATTGGTCAAAGCAGATACTGCTACTAGGAAAGAAACATTTTCTCCTCTATCAGGAGAACAGAAAGTACCAGCTTCAGCTCTGTCTAAATCAAAACAGGTAACACTTGACTAGTATCCCCCAGCTTTGCTTCTGTCGTGAAGGGCACTCGTGCCATTTTCTGATGCCTTCCTTGGCTGGTTTTGCTACAGCATAAATGCTGCTTTGATGGATCTGAGGTAGTCAAGTGCAAGGAGAGTGGAGTGACTAATGATATCTGTGGCTGAGTTGCTGAGGATAATCTTTGTTCTCTTTTTCTCTCACAATGTGAAGTATGTGGTGACATAACACTGTGTAAATTCCTAGTGAATGGGAAAATGTAATTCAGCTCAATATTGAGAGAGGTAATTAAGGTAAATGGTGATCAGCTTAGTATCAAATGAACATTAACCTCCCAACTTCACCAAAATTCTGCTTTAAACTACCTGTGTCTTCCTCTGCTTATACCTGATGCTAAGGAGGAAATGACAGACTCAGAGTGACTCCCATAAATCTTCCTGAGAGAAAGAGAATTCTTTAAAATAGAAAGTCTCTCTGCCAGAACTTGGTCATATTTTCATTAAGTCACTGCAGTTCTCCTGCAACAAACAGTCAGAATCCCTTCTTCCAAAGGGGAAGAGTTAACTCTGGACACTGGCCATTGTACACAGCCTTTTTGTCCTTGAACTGCCTCTCACATTTATTCCAAGCTCAGCTGAGTCTCAGCTTCATGCATTAAATAATCTATGAGCCATGCCCAAAGTTTTCTGGGCTCTACATCCATCTTTGTATGGATGCTTTTAGCTGGCACTAAGTTGAAGCATTTGTTTCTATTAACTAACTGGCATGTAAGATCCCTCATTATCTCCATTGATATCCCTGGAGAACTATAGTAATCTGGACTGAAGATAGTAATAGCAGAGTAGGTTCCTTCCTTGTGTCTCTTCTGTCCTGTTTGCTGTCTTTAATATTGCAGTGAGATGGAAAATTCTCAGGGGGAGGTGTCTGTCATAATAGCACAATCACTATGACAAGGGCTAATGGCCTTTAGAAGCTATTCAATAAAATTCAAATCACAGTAGTAATAATAAATGTATTTGTCAGATAACTCATGAAGTCCATGCACAGCATAGCATTATAAACACATCCTCTCTGCTGGGCTTCATTTTGTTAATGAAGCAATGAACAAAACCACAACAGAACATTCAGCTCTAACCTTCTCCCCAAATTCACCTCATGGTTCTTATTCCAGCTGTTACCTCCTCTACATCAGCTTCCATAAGATGGGTTAACAGCCTGTTGACACCATGCCCTACCATCCCATCACCTTGGATGTAACCCCCAGCCCAAGCTGTTCCAGAGAAACATTGCTAGTTGCTGCAAAAAGATAGAACTACCCAAGTGCTTCTGTACCTTTGAGTCAGGCAAATCACCTATAAGCTAAAGATATATCAATTTTTCATCAGAGTTCAGAATTTAGGGCAGAGGGAGGTAATAGAGACTGCTAACTGCAGTTACACATTTCCTATAATTGGATCTGTAGGGTATCCAGTGTCTTGCATCCCTCTGGATCCCAGTTGTATGCCTCTTGTATTCCTCTGCTCCTGTAATGCAGGAGCTCAGCCCTGCCAACAGTGATCAGCTCTCTGGGGCTGTTTGGGATATGATCACTTCCTATCCAAGGGGCTTTAAGGCATTCCACTGGTTGAGGGAGATGTAGATATGGCACCCAAATTCCTGCACTCCATTGATAAAATCATTTTATTTTAGATTTTATATGCTTTCTTGAAAACTAATATCAACTGGGCATTTCATCTCATTTCAACTGGGATATTTCTGCATGAACCTGCTGAACAGGCAAGAATCTTTTTCCCCTGCATGGCAAAATTTAACAAGGCCTTCTCCTACAAGGGACACTTTCCAAAGAGCTGTAGGGCTGCTGGCTCTGTGTTCACTGGGCTCTTATGTAAACAGGACCCAGCACTGAAATCTTGTACTATTCTTTCATTCTGGCAGAAGCTGTTTTCTTCACATTCCTTTCATTATTTTTAAGCCACTGAACTCTGTCCTACAAATACTAATATTGCACAAAGGCCAAGCAAAGCAAGAGTGCTGATTTGCCTTTGGCAGTGGGGAGGATGAGTATTTCCATCCATACTGGATTCATGGCACAAAGTCAATAACAAAGCAATATTTATAGAAATTGGAGATGATTGTAAACATACTTCAAAGAAATTCTCTTCAGCAGTGCTGAAAATGTAATAATCAGTGTTCACAAGTGCTTGAGTTATTTTTTTCTATTCTCATGGCCAGGCTTTCTTATAGTACAGTTCTTGTTGTTTCCATTCCTCTTTTAATATAATTTTGCTGCAAGAAACAAACAGCAGGAAACTGAATAATCAGGCATCTTGATAAAGTGCAGACTCCAACAGTTAGCAGTGTTCAACACAAGGTTCAGCTTAGCTCTGAACCTTTGAAATACCATCTATGATGCATGTTTAGTGCTTCTGCATTTTATACATGGCTTTGGGGTTTATTTTTGTTTGGTGTTTTTTTTTAATGAAAGTGTTCCAGTAAAAATGATCTGCATGGTCTTTTGGGGCACAAAAGCTACTGCTTTGTTTAGTGCCTATTCACATCTATCATCTGAGCTTTAAGGTGGTGCTCTGTTGGAATTAAGACCCACTTTAACTCATGTGCTCTCTGGCAGAGCTAATTCAGTGAGGAGACAAGAGGAGTCTTCTTACTAAGACACCACAATTTAACAGAGAAGGCTGAACACAGATCAGTTAGTTGCACACCAGTGCACTCAACACCAAAGAGGAGCTGATAACACAACACCTAGAGACCTTCCTGGAATGCATACTGTAAATATGTATGGACATAGCCATTTCTGGGTTAGTCAGTAGAAACTTAGGCTTTGAAGTGAGGAAAGGACTTGGGCAATTAGGGAGGCATGGAGCTGTAGCTGTGTTGAATTAGCCTCTTTCACCTTCACCTAATAAATCAGAGATTTAGTCAGAAATTAAAACCAGAAGTGATAGGATTGGGATTTTTATCTGAAAGCTGAGATTAGTTAAACTGTGCTAGGGACAGCATTGTTGTGCCTGCCCACAGAGAGATGCTGTGCACTCACTGCCTGCTGAAGCTGTCTAATAAGGAAGAGAGAAGCAGGTACTGGCAAGTCAAATGAAGTAACAAATCATCAGAACTATGCATGTAGAGTGTGGTGCAGGTGTTTAGTTTTCCTGTATTTTCTCAAACAAATTCAGCTAGTGAAGTGTTTAATGAAAAACAATGAGGCATTTGGAGATGCTTTGTATATCCATGTCACAGCTGATGGCTTCAAACTGGACCAGCTCAGGGGACACATCAACAAGTAGCAGCAAGGAATCAAAGTGAAAATAGTAAATTAATTTCAGATAAGATCCAGTTTATGACAAAGCAGCCAAATACTGGGAGGATGTCTCACAGTGGAGTTAAAGCCATTATGAAACTCTCAAGATCAGAAAGGTACTGTAGAAGACAACAGGGACAACTTGCTCTAGTGATGCCTTCTCCCTTAGTGAAACAATTGTTCAGAGAGCCTGGAATTTCCTGGTGGTCATAGGAGTGTGACAATCTGCTGCATCAGCTGAAGAAAATCCTCAGTGTGATACCAATCCTTCTGCAGCAAGTGAATTTTGATGTAAGAGGAGTGTCTCACACATAGTGGAGGTCTGCTTTCAAATGCACCAGGAATAGGTGCCCCAGGAGGACAAAGCAATGCCAAAACTGGAAAGGAATTGCTAACTATTGGGATTGTATCAAAGACAATCCATCAGTAAACATATGGAGTCCTGGTTGATGTGATGTGTTAGCAAAAATACTACAAAGTGTATTGCTTTTTGAAACTGCACATATCTGGAAACCCAGTGTGCAGTGAAACAAGGCAAAGCTGTAGCTAGCAGGGCTGTGACTGCAGTGGCAACCTCACTGAGACACAGGGAGGAATATGATACAGCTCCAATAAATGTCTGAGATTGGACTGCCCAGCTGGGATAAGAGACAGAGAGCAGACTTTTATATTAGAAGGATCAGAGGAGCAGCAAGTGCTACCTGTACAGAAATCAGTTAATCAGAGTCTAGACTTTCCTTGTCTGAGAGACAGATTTCAGGCCAAAGTTTGTAGGCTCAGTTCCCAGTAAGATGGTTGTAAGGTGTTCATGACAGCTCATGACTGAGATGTGCATGACAATTTCCTGCAGGTTCTGCTTACAGATAGAGGCAGGGACTAATCTGAGACTCTCTTTGAGGTGGTTTTAGGTACAACAGGTATAAGTATACAAATGGGAAACCTCTGTTATGGTACTTCTCTTTGTAATTGGTTTTGTACAATCAGAAGTCCTCAAAACTCTATCACACAAACAGACTTGGTTTTGCAGTTCTTACAGTTGGGACAGTATTTAACAGAGTGTGTTCTGGTCTTCAGGACTTCTCTGGCTTACCTACATGTCACAGTTGCTTGGGAGCATGCAGGGAGAGACTTTTCCTGAATACCAGCTTGGGACCTGAGCCACCAGGCAACACTGCAGATACTTTCTGAGATTGTCATGATGCTTTATGGTGTGATTTTCCTGCAGTATAAGCTAAGTGCATAATGTTTTGTGTTCAGACTACTCTGTCACATGGAGATTTCTGAACAACACTGCCCATGCTGAGACCTCTCTTCAAAATGGAACCTTCCTCATTTGTCAAATCCTTATTGCTCAGTACAGTTGGTTAAATTTGCTTATCTATCACTGTGTCACATATACTCTCACTCCACATGTTCTTTTATCTAGGTCATGAGGAATCTTAAATTCTTCTGTGTTCAAGTTCATTTTAATTAATGAACTACAGTAGTGGGGATAGATCTTCCATGTCACAGCCTCAAAATGTGTTTGAGGAGCTACTCAGCACTGGGAAATCTGCTTTATCAGTTGTTGTCAGCACAGTTCTCCTTTGCTATTTGTCTTATTTCCTAAACCCTGACCTCGAAGACTCTTCACAACTGTTGATTTACATAGGAGGGAAATCAGTCCTGCCCATGGAAATACAGCCACAGCCTCTGAGAGAGCAAAATAATGCTCTTGTGTTTTGGTTGAATTGGTTTCTTCAAGATATGCTGTGTATAGAAGACCTGATACAGTGCAGTTGTCTATGTATAGATTCCTTTACAAGATAAGTATGCTTAGAATTAGTTTAGTAATAAAATTCACCTAGGAGAGAGAAACATCTTAATTCAGCCCAATATTTTGAATCAGTGCTGAGAGGTGAGAGATGTATGAGATTGTCACAATAGCTAATAATTCCTATTTAGCTTGAGAATCACTGTTCTCCTCATTAGAGTTCACAAAGAAATTTCATGTATTTTGGTTTAACATGCACATCAATACAATTCCTGTATTTTGGTTTAACATGCATTAGTCACTGACTATGCACACATGTGTGTTTAAGCATGGCAATAATCCTGCTGAAATGAGTAAGCCTAGCCAAAGCCTGAAGGGAAGCCAGGGGTGTTGCAAGGTTATGGCTTTAGTTAAGGATGTCCAAGTAATGGCCAGAGGGCTGGACTCAGCTTGTAAAGCAGTTTTTCTTGGTGTCCAGAAATGTCAGCTGGCTGGTGGGAGGGCAAACAACACAGAGGATTTTGCTCTGCATGCAAATTAGTTAATACCTGGCAGGTTATCCAGTGCTGTATTTTACCTCCTGGATGTGGTTTTCTTGGTCTGACCCTCCCAAGGTAGCTAGGATTAAGGAGAGGTGTAGAAGCAAGAAGGTTTAGCTGGTCTGGCCAGTCAAACATGACCTTTGTAAACAACACCCCCTGCATCATCTTCTGCAATTTGGGACTATTCAGTGCTTGACAGAAAAACACATTCTTTCTCCAGCAGATCACTCAGCTTTACATAGGATTGTTAGCCCTCAAAAATGTTTGTTTTCCAGCCTGTTCCTCAGTACCATGCTGCTGCTTGGTTGTTCCTCTCATTTTAAACCTGTGTAACTCAAAAGCAGAATTTGCTCCTATGTATCAATCTTGTGCTTGACAAAATAACAAAAAGTGTTAACAGAAGGCAGTAGTAATTGCAGCATATCCACACTAATTGGTAGGTAGGGTTACAAAACACTGGAGGCAGGTAAACTCTGTCAGAGCTGCAGAATTTCTTCTTGACATTACTTGTCTATTACAGGCAAATAAAACTCCACCACAGGAATGCTTGTGCTGGAAAATCAGATACAGAGAAGTCTGAAGATGCTTACAACATGATGGCCATTCCTTCCCTGTTTTTTCAGTCTTTTCAGCTCCATCTGTGTCCTTCCAAGCAGTGAGTCCTTCTTTCTTCTTAGTGTAGCAGGTGTTATCTTCCATCTCCAGATCCATTCTCATTTGTTAGACTCCCTGTTGGGGTGTACACAGGGGAATCAAGAGAGCTGCTCCCCTCCTGCTGGCAAGTGATTTTCTCTGCAGCCAACCTTGGAAGAAAGAGGTGAGCACTGAGAAATTGAGCTGGCTGAAGCAAAACTCAAGAAATGAAAACTGGGAAACATCAAGTGCAGGAGACAGATTAGTGACAGGGTCTCCAGTGTTTTTGCACTTTGCTTTTACTCATGGTCTGATTGTGCAAAGTTTGTCCAGGTACTTCAGACAAAACCTACAGAAATTCAGAAGGGCTGAACAGCACAGAGAAATGGTACAGATCCCCAGACCATCCCAAAGACCTGCCCTCAAACCCAGGCAGAAAGAGTGGCTGTGCTTCTAATGCACCTCAGTGAAATCAGCAGGATTTGTTATCTGAATGGGACCCTGCTGATTTCACTGAGGTGCATTGGAAACACAGCCACTCTTTCAGCCTTACCTCATGAGCAGGATGAGACCTGGGTTAAATCTTGGGTTGCCTTCAGTTCTTGGTTCAGCACCATTATTAAAACCTGCCTTTAAAAGATGGTAGAACTGTTTTGACAGTCACTAGTGACTCAGTTAGAGCAGGTGGCAGCAAAGTTTTGGCTAGTTTTCCTTTATTTATAGGGCAAAGTCCTCTACTAGCTTAACTTTCTGTACCTCAAATGATACCTGAGAAGAAATTGGTTTATATAGTGTAGGATCCAGCCTCACATTTCCTAGAGTTTGACTGACACCTATGTTAATTCATTTAAATATTTTTTCCTTTGCTGTTTTAGAGGGGAAAACCAATCATAACAAACCCCCAAACTTTCAAAGGCAACAGATAAAAATGTAAAGCATTAGTAAAGAAAAAGAATGATTTGTATAAAAAAAAGCAATAACTCTTGTGTCCTGTGTGGAGATCATTCATATTTGGCAGTGAAGGTCAGAATGGCATGACATGGCAGTGCTCCCACCTGGGCTTCAGGTTAAAAAGATGTTTTATGAGAAGTCCTCCTCTGTTATCAGGCCTTTAAAGAAAGCTGCTGCTTCAGAGTGCTTTGCTCCTTTGCTGTTACATGGCAATTTGCCAAAGGCAGGCAGTAGCCTGGTGCTTCATCTGCTGCTGTTTCTGCCATTTATGCAGAAGCCAAATCTTCAGTATTGTTTGGGGGAGAACAGCAATAACATCAAAGTGATTTAATGAAAATCAACACCTGCAAGGCTCAGCCTAAGCATGGAGATTAGGTTGCTTTGGTGTTTGTTTTTTTTTCCTCTCTCTCCATTAAAATAATATATCTGCTTAGATACTTATCTTACTTACATTTAACTTTTTCTCTGGGGTTCCAGAGGCTTACTATGTGTGTGCTTTCCCTTAATGAAGAAAGATATCTGAGTGCATTGTTTGTTTTAGGTGCAAAAAGAGGATTATATTTGTCCCTCTGGCCTTGCTTGCTTAATGAAAGATGCTCTGTGGTATGTTCTACAGCCATTTCTCTCTGTCCCTCAGTGTGTTTACACAATGCACTACCTGGCCAGAGATGCAAAATCCTGACTGCAGGAATGGTTCAGCCTTTCAGAAAGCACTGGGCTTTGGAGACACAACTTGCAGCCCACCCCTTGATCCTAGGAGTTGCTGGCCAAGATAATAAAGGTTTAACTGATTGGAATAGTGCTGGGTGAATCATAGATTGGAAAAGTAGTTGGGCTTTCTGTCTTTTCTCATGCTGTTATCTCTCAGTTAAACTCTCATTGACTTTATTGGCCAATTTTCTCAGCAGGTGTTGCTGAGGTCTCAGACCTGTTGGTGTCAGGACTTGGACTCCTCAGCAGATAACCACATTCTGTTGCTATAGGATAGGAAAAAAACATTTTCCAACACTCCCAACTGCTTCTTACATTCTTTAGCAAAATGTCCTTTCCCAGCTTTGGCAGGCCATGCTGAAGGAAACCTCCATCAGCTTTGAGAAGACTTCAGCCCACTGAAAGGACTTGGTACCTCAGCTTTCAGCTTTAGAGCAAAGTTTGGCTAAGACTTTGGCTATATAAAGCTTTGGTCCCTGACTTTGCAGGTTGTTTCTAATCAATGAAGCAGTAACATATTCCAGTCTCTTCTTTTTAGAAACTCCAAGGCTTTTCTGAACTCAGCTTTTAACATGTGATAAATCAGCTCCCAGAAGTCAAAGATAAGCTGCCATTTGACTTCAAAGGGCCATAGCTCAGACCTTCATTTGTCTGCCTGTTTATCTTCATTCTGTTTATCTCTTAATTTCTAAGCACAGGAGATTATTTTTTTTGAAATACACAACACAAGTGGGAATAAAACCCCAACCCTTTTAAAAATATTTAGATCTGGTCTGTAAGTTCTTGAAATAAAACACAGTTTGCATTTGTAAGAACATTTTGTGTTGAGGTGAGAAATTTTGACTTCACTAATGCTGACATTCTCATTATGCCTCATTGTGTTTTATCTTAATCACTTGCTGTATCATAATGCTAATTTGTCTTCTCAAGGATCTCTTTTATATAAAACTTTTCATTTTCAAACACTGCACAAAGAAACAAAACTGAATTCATTGCATTAATAATGTTTTTGAGGTTCCTGTACTTTATCTCACACTCAGGCATTGCTGTGAAGGTTGCTGGGTAATGCACTGCTGTGATTTTAAGATGATAATAATCCATGTCTTTTGTAAGTGGGTTTCCCTCTTCTACTTGTGGTTATAATGCACTTTTAGGTTTTACAGTTCATTATCAAATTCACAATCAAACTGAGTTCCCAGCATGATTCATCTAAATGTGTTACCTTGATGGGCTGAAGCAAGGTATAGTCCAGGAGAAATGTTTTATGCTTCTTCTGCAGCAGGTTAACACAAAATCCTGAGCTGATTCACCAGCTAAATCAGAGTTACCTAGGGACAGTGGGGGAAAAGATTCCAACAGATGTCTCTCTTTGTACAAGTAGGCTTATTTGGAGCTGGTGGTAGCTGAGTGAACATAAATTCACAGGAATAGAGCATTCTATGTGGGACTAGGGCACAGAACTCCAGATTTACACTGAGTCTAAGTGTTTGACAATTATGCTGTCTGTGACCAGGATGTGTACCTGCCCATCTCAAAATTCTGTGAGATCATAGTTCAAAGGAAGCAAATCTTAATTCAGTTGTGACTTCTCATAAAATAAGCCAAGCTAATGCCTTAGGCCAAGCCTGTCCACATCACAGAAGGAGAAAATAAAAATATTTTGCCCTAATTGTTTCCTTCAATAGAAGCCATTTGGAAGTGGCTATAGCTTTGTAAGCATTGGAGTGTAATGCTACCCATTGGGTGCCAGCCTTGGACAATTAGTAAGCAAAAGCTAACACCAGAAGGCAAAAAAAGAAAAAGGATTAAAAAGAATTAAATGAGGCAAAAGAAATTCAATAATTTCCATTTGTAAAGAAAGGATATAATAAGACAGTGATGCACTGCAGATTTATCTCTGGAGTAAAATCAGTCTTTATAGCTATACAATGCCTTCCTTTACCATCCTGCAGTTTCCTTCACTCTGGGGATCTCAATCACACAATTCAGGGCTAAACTGGTGACATCAGGCTGCAGAAAGAGTGGCATTCACACTGATACTAAGCAGAGGTAATTCATCTTCATACAACTGGTTACTGGCCCTTAAGAATTTTCTATTAGCAGCCAACCCTGTGTATAAAAAGATGAAATTGTGCCTAAGTAATGGCCAACCAGTTGTATCTGTCTGAGGAGAACAGCAGCTACTGACTGTAATATCACAGGAAGGCATCAGGGGTTCCTCTAGGCAGCCAGCTTAAAAAAATAAACCCAAATCCACAAAACAATAGGTAAATAAACCCAGCATTCTTGTAATTCAGCAATTGCACTTTTCCTTGATAAGTCAAGCAAAAAAGCTTCTGCCCTGGAGATTTAAAAGAGCCTCTGGTGTTTGAGCATTCCACTCTCACACTGCAATCACAAGCAGCAAAAGCAACAGAAAGGAGCATTCCCTTGCAGTCTAACATGGTCCTAATTCCCTGTCTCTTAGCTGTGTTGCTCCAGATGATGGCATGAAGAATTGTGGACTGATAGACACAGAAACAATCCATTAGAACTCAGGGCTGCCTTTGTCAGAATACTGCCTGGAGATCTTTTATCAAGGTGCAGCCTAGTTCTGCATCTAGACAGAGTGGCTGATGGATAACATTAACAGGAAGGAAATAGCAAGCAGGAAAAACAGATTTGGAATAAACATTTTGCAGTGGACCCCATCCTGCTTCCAGCTAGAGGAGCTGCTGCTCACTGCAGCATTCTAGATTATCAGTAATGGTGCTCAGCTCTCTGAAGCCCAGGGCTTCCAGCCCAAACTTTTCAAAGCCATGTCCTCTTGGTTTGGTTTGTTTTTAATTATGGGATGGAATAAATTAGTGAAGATGCCTGGCAATCTGATTCAAATACATGGTGGGGACTCTAGATGTTTGGTTGTTGGGGGCACTTTTTACATTTCCACAGGACATGTTGCTAAATAGCCTGGGCATGAGAACAAAGCAGCTGCAAAACAAATGAGGCAGAGATAAAGCTAAAACCTGGTCTTATTGGGAAAAAAAAGTGCAAAGAGGTCTTGCCAAGACCAGACACAAAGAAAGGAGGACTGGCAACCTGGAAAAAGGGACTTGGAAGGAATAATTGGTTTGGGATACAAGGAAGAGGCAAAGATTATTTGTAGAAAGACACATAGATCTGGGGAAGAGAGAGACAGAAGCAGACTCTGCCATAAAAGAACCCAATTTAATGTGTGGATCCTAATGTGGAAGATGCTGACAAATAAAGAGGTTAGAGAGAGTTTTCAAATCCAGTGCTTTAACTCCTTCAAGAGTGGAAGTTGTGTTGCTAAAAGTAATATAAACCCTAAATCTCTCATTAGTTTCATGCTTGTAATGAACTCTATTAAAAGGAAAAAACCCCTAAGCAATAATGAAGCATTTATGCAGATCATGTGGATTCATAACAGGAAAAGTTTTATTCCAGAGCTCCCAGTAGCTTTTTCCCCACTGACAGCACAGGACTGTCTGTACTTGGCAGTAAATACTAGCTCCCTCTAGTATGCAGCACCAGAGAAAAGCCTGATAGTACAAGTTTAATTACTTCTTTAAGCCATAGTTTCCAAGAGATTTTTGAAAGCTAGATGTTGAACTAAACTAAAAGGAAATTTTTTAGGTTTTAAGTTGGAAAAGGACACCCAAAAGAGATTATTGTAAGAGTCAAGCATAATTACAGCTGGTTTACTGTGTAAGAGGTGATGCTGCATGAAAACAAATTCAGACACTGTACACATCATAAAATCATCAGGGTGGATCAAATGTCCTAGTAACTGGTAGCCAGGGAACCACAGAAATCTGAAACTATGGCAACTCAGTGTAGGAAGAAGCATTAATTAGAGAGAGAGAGATTAAAAACAATAGCCCCTAAATCTCTGTATCAGCTTGGGTGCTCATTTTCTCAGCAGCTTAAACATTTTTAGCTTCTCAAGTAGAATTCTTCTCCTGCAGCTTTCAGAACAGCTGTCCATCTGCTTATTTGGAGGAAAACTTAGTGGTTTCCAACAATACAGTTTCCTGGGAGGGCAACCTTGTCAGCCAGCTCTTGTATGCACTGATTTGTGAAATAAAGAGACAAAAAATAATCTGCTGAAAGCATAAAAAGTGTAGAGAAAGAAATGGGAAAATATCATCTGCTCTCTTCTCAGGATGTTTCCAGCCCTTGTTTCAAGAGGACTCTGGTTTGCAGTCTGTGGGGCCAGTTATCTCCACTGACATTGGCTTTGCCAGGTTGCAGAGTTCAGCTGCTGTAGTGCAGCAGTCGGTGATCAAGAGAGGAATGGAATGTGGTCTGCAAATTCAAAACCAGGCAGAAACTTTACCTGTCTGCTTCTTCTTTCCTCCTCAGAATGCATTTCAGCTGCCTGTGTTCTAGCTCAATCCAGCTCCTGGGCAGAATCCTAACTAGGTGGGGCTTTGTTTTACAGCAATATAAAGTAGCATAGATTTTTGGTTCTCTGTCTCTCTAAAGGGCACATGAATGTGTATAACAGACTCAGCTGAGAGGATTTTTTCTTTATTCAGATATCTGTGTATGTATCTAAATGAGAGGCTGCCAGACTAACCTTAGTTCAACCAGTGGACCAACATCCTGGGTCAGTAACAACATTGTATTTTTCTTTTAACCATGTTTTTGTGCAGTTCACACTCTTCTTTCATGATATATTCTCTTCAAGTTGCACAGCTTGTTCTACAGCTATTTTCTGTACCTACTGAATACAAACTGCAGCTTATTTCAGAGGAGAGGTAATTTCAGATGTTCCATGCTGCAGGATTCAAAGCCTTATGTGTATTTGCTCAAATGCCTTGTACCAGCACTATTTCCATTTGCACATACCACTTCAGAGTAGGTGGTTAAACAGTATAATGATGGCCTGAAAGCAAAGACATATATGGATGTCTGATCATATTTTGGGAAAGTATGGTCTTATTTGACCTAAATTGTATGAGTGTTTTGGTGTTCCTTTCCATGTATGGATATATTTCAGCAGTGAATGATATTTCTATACATATGCAGAAAACTAAATTATAATCTTATTGAAGCCACTGGTCCATGATACTCCCCAAATTGTATTTAAACATCACAGTGCAGCAGCAACAATGTACTTGAACTCAGAAAGAAGCTGCTGGAAGCTCTGCATAAAGAGTATTTAGCTAATGTGGTCCTTTGTTTGAAATCCTCCTTAAAATTCTGTAGCTGAAGAAGCTCTGTCTACATATCATCCTGAGGAAGGAGAATAGCCAAAAACCCCCTGATGGTATGGCTTATTTATCTTCTTCTTGAAACACTAGGGGAATTTATGTATGGCTTAGAGAGGTGCCTCCATGATCTATAGCACTTAGCTGCCAGATTTTCAGACATGTTCAAATATTCCATCTACTTTCCCAATAAGTTAGGGGAACATTAATGGAGTTTTGCTAATTTTTAAGTATGACAGTTACATGAACTGCTTTGCCTATAAATTTTATATATATGGCTTTAGAGTAACTGATGCTCTTCTAAAGAGCTTTGTATCTTACAGTTTGTCTGTGCTTGTGCCATAGCATAAGATCCAGTATCCAGGCTACTGTTTTGACATGTATATGCTCCCACCTATGGTCTCTGCATTGCTTTCCAGTGGAGAACCAAGAGGGAGGGCATGGAGCTGACAGATCCTCATGTGGAGGTCAAGCTCAGCAGTGCAGGCCTGTGGGGAAGGAAAGCATGCTTACAAAGGAGTCTTGTATTTCCTTCTGTGGGAGCTCTCAAAACCCACTGCAGCAACTGGGGATGTTGGGCAGCATGTAACAGAAATGACTCTGCTGAGGGCTCACTGGTGGCAGGCAATCAGGGCTCAGTCAGTATTGCCCAAAGGTGAAATGAACCATAAAAGAGTGAATAGCACTGAATGCAAAAGACATGTCATAAGCTTACTCTGAGAGGTGGGCAACCAGCTGAAAAGGTATAAATCCTAGTGATGAATGTATTTGTATGTTGGAGGAAAGCAAGCAGAAGACTGGCAGAAAGTCATGAATGTGTTGGATCAGAGTGAGCATCCACTTTGTATGATCCATATTCATTGACAGTCTGCATGCAGAAATAGCTAGGCACACTGAGTCACAGGTTTCTGATGTGATGCTGGAGTATTTTTCTGGGTAGCTCAAGAGCCCACCTATGCTTTCTCTGAAGAGTGAGCTGCTCTGATAAATGTGTTCAAAGACAAATGTGTTGGACTGAGGCATTCTCTGACAATGCAGGGTTAGTTCCTACCTGTATGTGAGCCTGTGAAAAGCCAAAGGCTCATTAAACTTTAATAAATTAGAGAAAGTTGAAAAGAGTAAGACATATTCTGTTGTGGGTTTACTTTTATTTTTAGATGGTCTCCTGGAATAGAGACAATACACTACTTTGAATTAGTGACACTCCTGTGAATAGGAGTTTTGGGACTTAATTATGAAAATCATTGCTTTCCACTGAAGAAGAGAGCAGCTTCCAAGATACCTTGTTTTAATGGATGCTTACACTCCAGGCTGTGGTGTGAGGCATCTTATTATTTATACAGGTTAAAAACAAGCTTCCAATGTTAAGAATGTTCACTCCTTCTCTCCCTCCTTTGCTGCTGTACTGCCCTGAAACAAGAAAGCTCTCTGGTCTGTTAATAAGTCTCCCTTACTGAGAAAAGGAATGCTTTTATTTTTAGACTGTCAAAAATTGGCTTCTTTTGTGCAGGTTGTCTAATGAAGGTGGAGTACAATCCCTGCTCACCTCTATTCAGAGGTGTTTATATAGAGTTTAACCAGCAATAATTCAAAGGCCTGCTGATATAATTAGAAAAGTGCTGGCTGAGTGTAGGTGTGTGCTGCAGAATTCAAAGATATCCAGAGCCCTCATAATCTCAGCCTACTTGGATGAAGGAAAAAAAAGCTTTTGATGAAAGGCATATTCACAAAATGTAAAATATAGGAGGTCTCAAGAAACTGGGTATTTTTTCACTTAAGCCTTCTACAAATCTTGTCTCTGTTGGAACATGCAGATTAAAAGAAGTCTTAGCACTAAGTAGGAGCCAGGCCCAATTCTCAGGGCTGGAGCAGACTGGCTGCTTGGAAGTCAAAATCCATTCCTCAGAAAGCCTGGATTGAGATACAGCAACAATCTCTGAGATCACTTTTTTCCTCCCTATCAAAATAAGTAATAGTATTGAATCAGGTAAAAATGAAAGCTTTCTAAGACACCACAAGCTTTGGAAATCCTTCCTTTAAGCCTTTTTATACCCCACTGCACATATTGCATTGATTTTCCCACATATATTCATATTCAGTTTTCATTTCTTTTTGGTTTCACTAAAGTCAGCTAATCCCTTAATTACCTTGCTGCTTATAACTGTCCACAGCTGTCTGTCTTGATCTGAATGAGGCTGCAGGTTACTGCAAGGGTGGAAATCAAGAAACCCAGTGGAGCAGCAAGGGTCAGGTTTGGCTGTGCACTGTCACCTTTGAAGTTGGACATATAAATTCACTTAGGTGTGGTTGAGTAAGAAACATTTAAGAGTAGCTAATGTTGCAAATTGCACTGTTTGTGCTGTCCTTATTTGCAAGCTGCTTTTGTGAAAGGAACTGCTAAAACAGTTGCCTTATTTATAGTCACTTGCATTTTGGGTTCTGGATTAAATAGATTTTTCATGCTACCTTCTGAATGCCACTGTGACACATTGAGCTGCAGCTTCACTAATGAAAATCAGAGAGGAGCCACTAGTTATGGTTTTTGGTTTGGGATATTCTAGGCTTGATTTGAACTAAAGTAGAAGGAGCTACAATCTATTTCATTAACATTTCACCACCAGTTTTCTGAAGTAGGATGTCTTTCTTGGAAGGGTTACTCTTGAATGCTTCCTTTATGCTGAGTGGGAAAGAGGAAGAATCAGCTTAGGTAATACCTAGAGCAGAGAGCTCCAGATGGGAGCTCCCCAGAGTTCACAGGCAAAGGGTCCCCTAGATGTCTTCTCCCATTTGAGTGAGCAAGAGTATTATCATTCAGTGCAAGGGATGGAAAAGCTGAGATTTCCTCCAGTTTAATAGGAAGTTGACTTTTACATCAACAATGTAACTTTGCAGATCTCAGCCCTTGGACACTGGGCTACTCATGTCAGGTTTCAGTGGTGAGAATCAGCAGTTACAATGAGCAGCTCTACTGATGGCTGAGGCACTTCTTCCTTCATCCCCACAGCTACTCTTTGGATATTTTCAGTCCTGAATTTTGCCTCCAGAAATGACTGAGTTATAGATGGGAATGCAAGCAATCACCATGGAGCCAAAACTGCAGTTGCTTAGATTCCCAAAGATGCAAGCAACATAACTAAGCATCTGCTGCTGGTTTAATTGTGTGTGTGTGTAGTAGGACACACCTATGGGGTGCAAGGGAGAGCAAGGACCAGCCAGCAAGTGACACTTCCAGCAAAATACCAGATAGTTCCCAAGGGCACCTGAAATTTTTTGCTGTTCCCTTTGTCCTGGGTTTAACTGTTCCTGATTCAGAAGGCTCTGGTGTGGCCACTTGCACTGTAGACTAACATGCAACACAGTTTGGGTGGTGAGTGAAAGCCACTTTTCAGCAATAGATGTCCACTAAAATGAATGGTGAAGTATAGTTTATTAGTCTGGCACAAATAATATATGTGGATCTAAATCTTGGTCAGGACATGCTCATAATGCAGCCTTACACAGGATACAGGCTTTTTTACAACAAAGTTAACATAAAAATAGTATCCTGTGTCCCTGAACAGCAGCTGGGTCATTATGGAATAGCTTTTGAAATGGAAAAGATTGAAGAAATAGCCAGCTGCTTCCTCATCCAGCCTGTGCTTTCACTCTGAGCTAAATTATTATTTCACTAATTAATAATCTGCATGCAGATTAAAATGATTACTCTACAATATATATTGCATGACAATAAAAGAGTGACAGCAAATTATGCTTCAGTGTGCATAACAGCTTAACTCTCTAAACAGAAGATGTTTTCTAACACTCAATTCACATCCTTCTGCTGATGATTAAACCCTCACTGATTTTGTTATTATTAGTCCTCAGTCATTATTGTTCTTTTATCACTATGGGGTCTTTAGAATTAGCCACAGTGGCTCAGAAGCATGGTTACTGCTGCATTCCCTTATTAAATCAGGTTACTTCTCTATTTGTGTCAGGACTAAAATCAAACCCCTTTGTTATAATGTTCCACAACCTTTTAAATATTGATTATTATGACTATATAGAGCTACTAAAAATTTATTTTTGTCTAGACTAGTTCAAATTGGGAAAAACTTCCATGACAACAGGGACAATGCAGCTGCTGCTGCTTTCTCCTTGGAAAGAACAGCCTGGTTTATTCTCCTTGCAGCCCTGGTGTCCCAGGGCTCCTTACCTGCCCTCTGCAACCTATGTATGGTAAAACTCTGCTACCTGTCTGAGATGAAAAAGCTGAAACTCTAATTTTTTAAAGGTTTGGAATTTTGCTTGGTTTGCACAGTATTGCAAAAAATGGCAGATCTGTAGCAGTCTTGAAAAAGAGTCATTGGGGGGTGGGGGTTTAAGGGCTCCTCTGTGACTACTGGAAGTGTAACTGCCATCAGTGCAGTTTCTTTTCAGTGCTCTAGGTGAATGATGTCTGAGTTGGTACTAGGGAATGGCAAAGTGGCCTAGTAGTTACTTACTCAAGGTCATCCATAAAGGTAGTAGCAGAGATGACAAATGAAACAGTGAAATGCTCACATTGCATGTGATGAGGTTGCTTAATTGTCTAAATAGTCATTCTCTTCTCTGAATGTGACAAGAAATAGATTTTCTGATATTTCTTTCCTATACTTGGGCTTAATTATCTAAATAAAACCTGACTTGCCTGTTCTCACCATTAACTGAGAAGAATACAGGTCAAGCAATGTAACTGAATCTGTCAATGCCATCCTTCTGCAGTCTGCTTCATTTACATTCAAGTGTCCCTGAGAAAAAAATCTAAAATCATTGAAAGGTAAAATCATTGTGGTCAGTTAAGGAACTCTCCTCTTTTGACATGTCCTTGTTACTTTGTCTGACTTCTCACACATTCTGTAAGTCTCTGTTTCAAGGTATTTCCAAAGCTGGTTGGTATAGTTGAATGGAACAAGTTAGGTAAATGTAAAACATTTATATTAATTCCTCCCTCTTACCTTTCTGATGGTAGCCTTAAGAGGAGCATTGACATGTCAAAGCTTCACCCATACTTTACACTGTTTGTCTTTCCTGCTGTGGGATTCACTGGAGGAAGTTACAGAAAGCCCAAGGACTGTGAAGTTCATCTGTAAAGCAGGTCCAGGGAGTAACACCAGGACAACTGCTGAGTTCTCCTCCTCAGGGTTCTGGCCAGGATTGCTCTTCTGTTACAGGATTTGTCATATATCTAATTAAAAGTCTCTTTTAGAGTGCTCAGCCATGAATGCAGGAACATATTTTCCTTTCAAAATTCCCTTTCTACTTCAACAACACTTATAATCCAATTTTCACCAGCAGAGATGAATCATGTTCCTCACCAACACGTTTACAGTGGATGGAGAAGAGCAATCACACATATTGATTTCCTTTTCTTCCTCTCTGTTCATGTGTTTTTCTGAAAGTGCTATAAGTAACTCAGCTTCTCTTTCTCTCTCCTACTGCTAGTTCTGGCATCAGGTAAATAAATAGCTTCAGGGGAGTTTGGAGGAAGAAGTTGGCCCAGGTAGCCATTGTGTGCTAGGTATCAGCAGCTCCTTTGTTGCAAGCCAGAGACTGGGAATGACCAAAGACAGGGAAAAGTCTCTGTTCCTTTCTTATCCCCTCAGTTCTTCTCCTCTGGGTAGTAATATGGCTTTGAAATAACTTGCTTCCCATAGCAGGGAAGAGAGTGTCCAGGAAAAGGGCAGCTCTTTGAGTGCCATCTCCTTCCCTGGGGCACTTTGGAGACAGTGCCAGTGGTTGCTGCCCACTCACAAAAATCAAAGATGAATTAATGAAAGGTGCTGGCTGGAAGGGACAGGCTGTAAGGTGACTGTCTCTGGCTTCAAAGGCAGAAATCTCATTATTCCAACTCATTTACATGGTGGATAGATTTGACCTGCTGACTCCTACCCTGTGATGTTTCTGCCAGAAACACAGTCCTTGCAGACAGGATGCAATAGCTTTACTGCTGTCACAACTCAGAAATAATGGGAGTCTCTCAGAGAGTAGAGTTTGCACATAGCTTCATTACTGGTTTTGAAGATGTATTTATTCTGTTTTGTGCATCAACAATAAAAAAGTTTGCTCAAAGTTGTCAGCAAGCCTTTTGTTTCAAAGTAAACATGAATAGGTATCATCTCACCCAACACATGCATCTGATGTGTCCTACTTCCACTGTTTGTTTATCTGTTCCCAAATCAGCTTTGTTTTGTGCTAGGAGGATCCCCAGCAGTTCTGTTTCTCTCATGCTTCTCTCAGCCTCTGGTGAAGCCAAGGGGACACAGTTCTCTAACAAAGAGAATGAAGTCAAGCAGGACAAAACCCCTTGGGAATCATAGGATGGAGGTGCTGGATGTGGGAGGGGGTGAGGTGCCCACAGGGCAGGGCAGGCTGTGGAGCTGTGTGCTTGGGGAACCCTGCCTGCCTCAGTCTGCATCTTCAAACTGCAGAGCTGGTCTGTCCTGTGCTGGGTGAAAGATGAGAAACCTCTCCAGAAGGGCTGTGTTGGGTCTACACCTGCTTGTTACTGCACTTTGTGGACTCACCAACCACCCCAAGTCAGGGCTAAATTGGGCCTGCCTGCACTTTGTCTTATTTTGCTGTGTTGACATGCCCTCAATGTACCAGTGTCATGACTCTTTTACAAAACACAGAAGATTTACTTCCCCCCCTGCTCTTTCTGTGTTGGAATTCGAGGTGTCTCTCCCTAGGCTCCAATATATAAAACACTGAGAGATGAGGATTTCAAGAGTGCAATTCAGAGCACTTAAATTAGCTCCTGCTCTGAATTGCCCTCTGAAGGTGCCTGTCTCTTTCTATTGATTACAGAAAGTGCTTACAGGGACCAGTCTTCTGTGCCTAAAATTAGCCTTTGTGGAGACCCTTCTGTGTGTTTCTTATTGCAACCTGTACTGGAATGGTAGCATACAATAATTTCTTTGATTATTACATTCTCTACTGTGCTTCACTTGATATTAAAACACTGTATATTCATGTACAAACATGGATTGTTTGAGTCTTTCAGTCCCCTTTTGGTGTAAAGAAGGATTTTTTAGCTGCTATTAGGAGATGCAGAGCTCTTTGTTGCTGGCTTTAATACACATAGTGAATCAGAGCAGTATTAAAATCCAACCAACACAATAAAATAAGACTTCTGACAAGTCAAAGCAAATGAAGCCACTTTGTAGGAAGATAGCAGCCAGCTTATTAATTAATAAAATCTTGGACTGAATCATCCCTCTATGTCCTCTCTTTTCTGCCTGCCACTGTTATTTTCCTGGTAAACAGTTTCCTCCAGCCTAGACAGGACTTGCAGATTCTGTTAGACATTTCTGAGCAGTGCAGGCTGGGAAAACTTTTACTAACATGCCTGTTTATTATGATTCTGCAAAACAACAACAGCAAAAGCAACTTAGAACCCACAAGAAAAAACTTACAACTTGCCTTGGACGAAATTACAGTTTCAAGTAAAAGGAAGATGAGTGCCTGTGTTCAGCATTGGTTGACCAAAGTAACATCAAGTAAGCAAGTGAATCAAGTAACACAGCCAGTCAGTTTTTCTATGGGAACTTGCAAAATGTATGTGTCTACCCTTCATTTTATTCCTGTTTCTTCTGTATTTCTTCATGTTCACTATTTAAGTAAAAAAAAAAATAGGATAGTGTTTATCTTTCACTGCCATGTGAGAAATTAAAATTATTCTTCTGGATTTTACAATAGGAAAATGATTTTATTTTGGTGGAAAAAAGTGTGTGTTTTCCTGGAAACTTTGGATCTTTTGCAAGAAGATTAAGGTGCTGCAGTGATAAGGCTGTATCTGACAGCAAACAGAGACTGTTAGCTACTTTGAATTTCTTGAAAATGATGGTGTTCTGTAGCCCTGTGAAACATCAACATTTTCTGAAAGGACAAAAAAGTAAATTATCAGAGATTCTGTGGCCAGTACTGTTATCAGAATGGGCTCATAGGTAAGGGGTGAGATGGGACCATTCATTGGGACCTTCTCTGAGAACAAACATTCTGAGAGTATGAGTATGAGTAATTAAGGATTGCTAATCCTTTCAGTGGTTACTTTTTTATACTGATCTATACCTTGTGTTCAGATAGGTGTGATTCCTTAAATGAATTCAGGCAAACAGCTGCTTTGCAACCCTCCTTAGCATAGGACTATGCTAGGTTCTACAGTAGTAGAAGCAAAGAGCAAATGTTAGTGTCTGAGAAATTACAGTCGTGTCACCAGGAATGACAGGTTCACTCAAAACAACATTTCCTGAATTCTTTTTTAATCTGTAATTTTTGTTGAATTCACAGCACTGTAGATTTTTATGGATGTTTTTAAGTTGCTGAAATCATTGCTATGACTTTTATAATGATGCCTACATGGATTGTTTCTCCTCATTCGTCATGCTTCGCTTCTGCTGAATGTCTGTAACTTGTCTCACTGATGCTCTCTTCACATTACAGCTTGTGCAGTACCAGCACACAGCACACTGTCAGCCTCTCAGCTTCATTTTAGAAAGGGAAGCAAATAATCACACTGAGGAATAGCATGGCTCTGACTTGATTAGTACTGTAATCAAATGTGAGGTATTACTTTGACTTTAGTGTCTTTTGGAGCAACTGCTATTTATTTCTTTTTATTTTCTTGAGCAGAGAAAAGAGAACAGCTTTTAACATATGTCTCTTTCTTGTCTGAGCTACCACACAGTTTCAACTCCAATATACACACAAAGGAGACATATGGTTGAAAAAATGCTTTTTCCTCTAAGAAATCCAAGAAGAAAACTCTCTTTTTAAGAAGAGAAATTATACTTTTACCATATGCCTGCTTGTATGTATGTTCAGAGTAAGAAAAGTCAATCCCAAAGCATACTTTTTAGGTCTAATTTTAACCTATGTGTCTTCTGGATATGTGTGTGTGCTGCTGTTGTTGTTATGAGAGTTAGCAAAGCTTTGAGCACTAGCAGTGCACTGCAGCAGGAGGACAGATGTTGCTAAAGGTTCATTATAAGGTTTTGTTGATGTAGGCAAGGAAACAGAAGTGAGTTCTCTTGACCTTCTGTGGTGGTTTTGCTAGCTTTGAGAAGACTATTACAGGAAAAGAACCATGTAACCTTTGCCAGCATGAAACAAAGCAAAAGGCCTTAGTGTAACTAAAAATCAGGGAGTGCTGCAATTTACTGCTGACCACTAAAGTCTCAGGGAGGTGGCAGGTATTCAAAAGACAATTCACAAATACTGTGAATTCTAAACACTGATACTGATGGCTGCAGTGTTATTCACAGGAGATCTAACTCCACCTTGGAAGATGAATTACTGTCAACCTGGCATTACACTCTATTTCCTGCATGATTAGGACCCCATTGGAAATAACACTAATCATTTTTATATCTCACTTAGAAAACTAAAAGATACCATGACCTGGTTTGAAAGCATCCTAGTCCAGCTACATGCAAGAAGGAAAATGTAATAGAAAACTGTTCTCAGGAAAGCAATCCATTCCTAAGTGTTGCCAGGTTTTGATGAATTTCTGCTGATAGTGAAGTCACATTTTCTGCAGTTGCAGTTGCCTGTATTCCTTTTAGGCTTTTACTGTATTGAAAATGTTTTGTTTCTTTCTGGCATGGAGGAGACACTGGGAAGTGTTTTCTCTGGAAATCTGAACACTGACAAATGCAACCATTTCATACACAGTGGGATCCCTGGCAAGGCTTTGATCCCAATGTATCAAGAATCAAGAGAGAGTGGACAAAATCCATCTCTAGTATAAACTCCATTGGATTCCCACCAAGTTACACTAAGGATGAATGAATTTGATGCACAGCTCTTGACAAGTCTTAAGTTACCTGTGTTTATGGTTTGAAGGGATGATGCACAGCAATTCCATGTGCAAATCACAGATAGAAACGTTAAGAGCTTGAGAGCCACTGCAAAAGAGTTGCTGTGCAGCAGTCACTCAGCTAACTGAATATGTTAAAACAGTACTGCAAGACATGACAAAATGTCATGGTAAATCCTGTCTGACAATGAGGTTGGGTGGTTTTATTAAGGCTCAAGACTGGGTGTGAGGAGTTCTCATTTCCCTTTCTGGCACTGTCATGCATCATGAGATGCTCTGACATGCCTCTTCTCTACACAGGTGGGTTGACAGTTAACATACCAGTAGATGGTGCTCAAAAATAAGCAGCTTTACACATGGAGCTTCCAAAACCAGGGCAGGGCTGTGTACTGCTAATGGCTTCCCTGGTTTCCCTCTTACCATAGACTCCATAGGGAAGCTGGAGGGCAGCTGATCTCCAGTAGGCACCAGTCTTTCATTTCAGCAGCTTATGTTCAGGTCTTCTTTATGGCCTTAGGTCCTGGGTACTTTGCTTGTGCCTGGATTCATCTCATGCAGCTGAGATGCCTCAGCTGTAAGTATCTTGCAAAGTAAGAGAAGGAAAGAAAAAGCAATTTTACTGCAAGCCAAGCACTTGGCTGAAGGGCTCTCAGCCTTCCCAAGGAAGAGCCTGATTTAGTCATCTGACTGTAAGTGGTGTTTAGGCTCCTAACCTGACACTCAACTTTGAGCTGTAGTTAAATACACCTCTACCCTTTTGGTTACACATCAGTTCTGTGTCTGTAAATAAGACTGTGACATCTTTACTTCACAGGGCTCTTGCAAAGATGAGTTGATGAAAGACTATGAGCTACAACTGTAATACATTCTCCATCTTGGCTTGGGCAAGATTTTCATGGTTCTTTATGTAGTTTGCCTTGCAGGCAAAATGGCAATGCTAATTCAGTATGTAAAGTGAGATTCATTTGTAGCCTTAAGCTGCATTGACCTCCTGGAGTGAGAGAGCTGACAGAATTAAAATATGTATTTCATTAGCAGTAAAATTTCTCCCTGCTACTGAAATTTTTCAATGGTAAAGTAGTCCCTTTGTTACAGAAATCTCTTGTTAATTGAGCTCTTTTCAATGGTGGGGTCTTCATTAAGTTGGAACTTGGGACTCTTTAGAACCAAGTATGTATTTGTGTTACAAGACACTAATGTTTACTATTAAACACACAGCTTATAGGGCTAAAGGACATAGTCTCATAACTTCCATTGTATCAGCAACTTCCAGGCTAGAGAGTTGCAAGAGCTGAGAAGCTCAAGATGTACATCAGACAGACCAGACCATTAACACAGAAGAGAGCTACACATTCATTACAGCTGAATTACACCTTCTTCAGCATTTCTTCCCCAATGTTCTCCAGCCCCAGTCATGCCTAAAGCACACTGTGGTACTGACAGCTCTTGGATATGCTAATACCAGAGTTTTGACTAATTCCCAGGCACAGACATAGAAGATGTCAGTCAATAAGAGCTTGAAACCTGGTTTGAAAAGCTGGCATTCCCAGCTATGACTGGGTAGTAATGAGTAGCAGAGGAAGATTTGTAACCAACAGAATGGTTGCTTATGTGATTACTGTAATGGCTAGAAGTCAGTTCCTGTATTTTTCTAGTCATTCTAGCACATGACATGTCATATAATGGAATATTAGTATGTCCAACTTACAGAAAATCTTTCAGAGCATGTATGTGTTCTTCAGCTTAGATAGCTGCTGTTTGATCAAAAATATTCTCTCAACCATTGACAGCTGTATACTTCCAGAGAACAGACTTGCTCTTATTTTCTGTAAGTTTAAGATATATCTTAAAGCTGACAGAATTCTGTGTTGAGTACAGAAAAAAAAGAGCAATTCAAGTTACAGAAAGCTTCTAGTAATCCAATTTAATTTAAGTTTTAAAAATAATCTGTTTTTTATTTCTAGTCACAAAATAGTCAGAAAATATCTTCTAGAATAATATAAGTGTTTAGTGTCCCACCTGAACTCTCATATATCTTCAATGATAGCTTGTAATGAGCACCAATCAATACAGTCTGAATATGGGTATTTGCTTAGACTACATATACTATTTAAAGGCAAAAAGTATGTTTGGAAGCGTGGAGAGCTTGGATAACTCATAATCAGGGGATATTAAATCAAATCAGGAAAGACTGCAAGTAGGAGATGTTCTAAGTAAATGACATTTAATAATATTTCTTATCAATTCAGAAACAGAGGCTAGACATGCTGTGTAAATTATTTGCTTCACTTGTTCTACTTAAAACGTTGGTTTGAGTGAATATTCTGTAGCCTTCAAATGCACAAAGCTGCAGCTGAACTCCACCACACAGCAGTCACACCAAAACATCCATTCTTGGCCCTGTACCATTCCATTTCTTATCTGATTAATGGTCTTTCAAAAGTGGAGAGCCACTGGAAGTCCTTTCTCTAGCAGCCACAGCTCTATCCTGGACCAGGGGGCATGATCTCTCCCATGGTGAGGGAGTCCATGGCCTTAGCTTGGCATAGAGAGAAAGGAAAAGGAGATGTTGGAGGAGAAGGTCTCTCTCCTGGAGCCACCCAGATCTTACAGTTCCTGAAAGTTCCAGCAGTGACAGTTTGAGAACTGTCTGTGATTTACATTACTGTTTAGGATTAACCAGGTCACCAATTTTGAGGTGTTTGTCCTTTTAACTCACACCCTTGGCATCTGATGTCAACATTTCCTGAATTAATATCTTAATTAATTTCTCCTGCTTGCAGGAACTCTCCTCTCTAGTAGCTCTAATGCTTTTTAGCTCTTTTACTACATCATACATTTCTGATACATTTCAAGTGAAGGAAAAAAATGAGTACAGAAGATAATGTACAGTAGGAAAAACTGGTTCTTGTGATTGTATCTGGCTTCTGAGAGAGAAAGCTACTGAATTTGAGCTTACTTTGCAAAGACTTTGCAAAAGCTATACAGGCTTTGCAACAAGATATACAAATTATGAGATTCTGTTGGTAAATTAAGGAAGTGCTAGCAGCATTTATGACATCTTTTGTAATATAATATCAAGTATTTTTACCACAGCCTGCTCTCTGAGATGTTCTTGCTTGTCTCTATAACTCCACAATACACCAGCACACATTGTCATGTGTGTGCACAACTGATGACTTGAATGAGGAAGAGAGGAAGTAGATGCTAAGGAGACAGATTTAGAGATGGAGGTCAGGGCCTTTGCTGAGCCCCTCAGTTCTCTGAGGTTTGAAGAGGCCATAGTTAGAAGTATTTTTTCAGTGGCAGCACCAATTTCTGTAATTGCTGACCCTTGCAGGTCATTTCAAAACACATTGCAGCACATTTCCATTTCTTCTGGAGGGCTGTTTGTCAGATGCTGCTGTTCCTAGTCCAATTCCCTGTGCTGGAGCTCTGGTGTCAGGCCAATGGAGAGGGCCATGCCAGGCTGGGATGGCCTGACTGGGAGGAACCATCAAAATGAAGTAGTCCAGAGAGAGAGGAGCCCATGCCACCTCTGCTGTTTCCCCCAGTCAGTGACAGTGCTGCCTGTGCATCTTGTATTGCTGTGCCCAAGAACACTGTGCTCCTCCTGCTCCTGCCACATCCACCTACCTGGAAACACACAGATTTTTTCAGTTGCTGTGATGGGGAAAGTGTCCCCACACCTGAACAGAGATGTTGGAGTCCCTTCATATTGCTTCAGCCCTTTTACAGAGGCAGGAGGGAAAGAGTGATGTCTCCAGTGGATTGTGGCTGCAGCTGAACCAGGTCTGCTCCAAGACATCCTGTTGCTCCACCTTTTTGATTGCTGTTTTGAAAAGAACTATAATTTTTCTTTCACTTTATAATGATACTTGGTCAGATTATTACATGGCCTCTAATGGTTTAGAATTAGAATTGAAACTTACAGAAGGAGTTCCTTTTTTTCAGTTAAAAGTATTAAATAGCCTTTTTAAATTGGCTTTATCAAAAAGGATTACCTCTGTTTTGGGCAACTTGGTAGATATTGGAAGCAGAGAAGTAGCTCTAAAAAAATAAGAAAGGAAAGAGAAATTTGGTTAATAAAGAGAAATGTAGTTGCTAATGAGAATCATAAGTCAATTAAACTTTCTTTCCAACTATTGTACATTTGTAACCTCCTGTGTGCTGAGGGTAAGCACAGCTTTCTCATTTTTGACTCTTGGTGGAGCTGGCATTGGTTTGATTGCAGCTACAGAGCTCAATCAGGAGCTGCAATTAATATCCCCCAGTGTGATTACAGCATCTCTTTTGCTTGGGCATTGGACAGATTTTTAATGTTTCCAAGTTTCTTGTGGATAGTGAGAAAGGAGAGGCTTTATAATTTTCACTTCTCAAAATAACTGCACAACACACAGTGGCTTTGGTTGCAAAACAAGTTTGGGTTTCTGCAGAATTTTCTGTTTCAGATAAACTTCAGATAAATTCCATACACAACTTAGAAAAACTTACTAGTTATCAAAACTAAAGTAAATACAAATAGCCTGTAGCATTTTAAATTGACCCAAATTCTCCTAAAAGGTTCATGAGCTTGGGGAGCTCAGCACAAAATATACTATATAATTTTCACTTAACTCCTGAATCACTGAGTAAAGTTATTAGCTAGACAGCAGGGCAGGTACCCATCTGTGCAGACAGGAATTCAAGTTAACATATTATTATATGTGCTTTTGTATGGCTTCATACTTTTAAGTTTCATCTGAGAGCATGAAATCATAGTAATTAAGGCTGTCAAGTACCTCATGACATCTGCTGTTAGCCTGTCCATGTGGAGGTAGAATCAAACGTATCCTTAGCATTCCCAAAAAATGCATCTTTCAACTGTTTTAAAGCTTCTTCTTCTAGCACAGTTTTATGTAAAAACCTCATTTAATTTACAGCAGAATGAGATTTGCCTCTTTTTTTTTTTGGCAACAGTGACATGTTGTTGGTTCCTGTGCAGTTTGTGGTAAAACAGCTCCTTTTCTGCTATACTTTTACCTAGCCAATAATTCCCTCTTTTGTATTTGTGCATTAGATTTCTCCCTGTTAAATGTAGTACTTTGCACTTGTCTGTTGACTTTCATCCAATGGATCTTGGTCCATTTCTCTGGATCTCTAGGTCATTTTGAAGTGCAGACCCTCAGTCTGTTTACCACCCCTACATCTTAGAAGGTAACCTGGTTTGTCATCAAAGACATGAACCATGTTCTGTGAGGAGTCAAGCTGATGAAGTCTGATTTCCTATGGGCTTCTGTCCCACATCCAGCTCATCACAATACTCCCAAGTAAATACAGGCAAAAGAAGACTTAACTACTGGGACAAAACACAGTGTGACTACTTGTCATACACATCAAATGCCTTCTACCCAGCTGTGTCCTTGGAAGTCAAGACTCTGAAAGAGAAATGTCTCTAAGAGACATGCAGCTTAGTTACTTAGATGCTGTACATTGTTTAAATTTCTCAAGCTTGTTCTTCTTTAGTCTATGCTGCAAAACTTTGAAGGTCACTTTAATTGCAGTCTTTTTTGTAGATTATGTTTTTGGCCATGCAGAGCCACTCACAGTAGATTAAACCTGAGACTCTATCTCTGCCTTTGTCTTATGGAAAAGATTGGTAAGTGATTTACTCTCTGTAAAGTGGTTTACAAATGAGCTCTTAGATAAGTGATCTGGAAAAAGATTTTTTTAATATGGAATTATTTTCCACAGAGAACAAGTGGGGGTTTTTTTTCCTAAATATTAACATAAGTATGCATGGACCAGATTCTCAGCTGGAGTAAACTAGCAGAGTCAATATTGATTTACACTAGCTGCAAATATTTTTCCTGTAATATTTTTCCTCATACTGTAATTTTCCCTAATGCAAACCCTAATTTCTTCTCCCTGAACTCAAATTCTGAACTCTTGTAATTCCTGCATCTGTTTATTTACTTTCTGGTTTGTATTCTTTTAGCTGGGTTTATTAACATACTATCTTTTTTCCCCCCCTGTTCAACGGTATGTGCACTGCATGTTTAAGCTCTCATTTCTAGTCCATGTTTGCTCTCTGTGATACTGTTTTGTTGAAAACCAATAAAAAAGCAATTTAGGAAAAAATGTGATTTTTCTCTGAAGTCTAGTTAAAGAAACTGCCAACAATTAACAAGGGAGACCAATCCTGCTGCCTGGGAGTCCTCAGGTTTCTTACTGATTCAGTAGGATGTAGCAGGGTACATAGATTCCAGACCCTTAATCTCTTGTCCTAGCTGGGAGCTGGCCCTATGTAAGAAAATTACCCTTAGCTCTGTGTAGATCAGTTCAACTTCAGTGTGAAGAAAACTCTCCTAGCCTTCTCCCCAGATAGAAGGAAATGATTTTGGAATTCCAGCTCCTAACAGAGAGAAATTCTTGAGTATCCATTTAAATAGCCTTGGATTTTTTTGGTGCTAACTTCAAAAATCTCCACCTCTAGTACCTACTGAATACTGGGTAGCTTTAAGGTCACAAAGGTGACCCACAGTCACAACAAAATTTGGCATCAGGACCTGCAAATGTCAGGCTCTACACTACCCATCAACACCACAGCTGATTTGAAAGCTCAAGCCAGTAGATTGGCAGACATGAAAACTACATGGAGGAAACTTGCTTTAAAATTGATTCAAAATGTGCACAGCTTTACACAGCTTTAGGGGGCTTCCTCCCTCCCCTCCCATCCCCCCTCCCAAGCTGGAAATGATTTATTAAATTGATGCCTGTTTCAATGAGTAAATGGTTCTGTGTGCTGAACAAAGCTCTACCTGCAGTTCTGCCTGTCCCATGCACTAAACAGTACACAGATAAATGCATTTTAACAAGGTATTGTAATTTAACTTTGGTGGAGCTCTATTATGCTTTTCATTCTTGCTGTAAATATATAAATGTTGTTAATCAACCTTTGTTAGTGAATATTTGATTAATAGCTAGCAGATGTACTTGCCACTGTGTATACTGTTACATGCAATGTACCAACACACAATTCATTATTTTAATAACACACTGAGCTTATAAATCAAAGGAACTCTTGAAAATGGAACAGCCAGAACTACCAAAGGAGTAGCTGAGCATTCCTTTAAAAAGAATAAATTTCTGCATTCTTTTAAGTATGGTATGGACTTGAGAATCAGCTACCTGGGAGTCCTAATATCACATTACTGTGCAAATGACTAAAGACTAGCAAACAGCAGGTCATTTCCCCCTAGCCCCTCTTCTGTTAGAGAACAAAAATCAATCCCAGACCCAAAGACCTTACAAATACAAAGAGACAGGATGAATAAAGGGTGAGGAAAAGGTGATAAGCTTGCAATGCAATGTCTGCAAACACCCTTTTCACTCTGTCACTCGTGTAGTTTCAGTCTTACAAGTGAGTTCAAGTTAGAAAGTTGATAGCTACCTGAAGAAACAAGAGAAGAGGAAGGAAGTTGCAGTAAATAGCCCAAATAACCAAACAGCAAAGAGAAGAGAATATTAAGTCAAAGCTGGTCCTTGGAGCAGCCAGTTGACACCATCAGTGTCTATCAGTGCTTGCCTAAACTGCTGCACATTGCATTGAAATGTATGAGTGATGCTCAATTTGAGCAACCTGATATTTTCTTTAATGGACAGTCACTTACCATCCAAAGTTTTATGTCCAAAACCTTTACTCAGTGCTAATCATTCATATTCTGTGGTGACAGCTGCATTACTGAAAGAGCCCTTTTGGGTGACATATGTCATTCAGTTCCTGAAATTCAACACAGAGAACTGCCCAAGTGGAATAGCTCCATGGGGGAGCTAAATACCTCGATCCAGGGCTTGTTCCAAGTATGGAGCCAAAGCAGAGAAAAGTAAGGTATTTTGCACAAATTCTGAGACTAAGCCAAGAACTGAGCTTTAATTCCCTGAGACCCACAGGAGCATCCTATCCTTCCCCCTTTCTAATGGAATATATTTAGAAGAGTATGATAGTTGTGGCTATATTTAATGGCAAGTGCTATAAAAAGTAGAATAGCAAGTGTAATGCACACACCCACCAAAACAGTTGTGCATGTGATTTACTATTCTCTGATACATTTCACACACTGCTTATTTTTGGTGACCTTGGCAATGTGTTTGATTCAATAAGGGATTATCAGATTTGATAGGCCCTGTATTTAATTCTGTAACTTGGTTGAAAGCTACACTGTTTTGCATTGATTTCCATGTGCAATTAATACATTTTGTCAGTGACAAATGCATGCAGAGATAATATGCTCTGCTCATTTCAATCTCTGCAGTGTACATTTTAAATCAAAATAACACCTGGTGGCCAAGACCTCCTGTGAAGTGGTGGATTTAATCTGGAAAATGGCATTAAGAATCACTTGCATAATACTATAATAATTTGCAGTAGTAAAATCACAAATAATTCCCTAGAAATCCAAGTAACTCAAAAGATTAGATGCCTTCAAATTATCCCTGTCTTTAAATGGCTTTCTTGTACTGTGTCTTGCTCATACTCATAATGCAATTGAATGTCAAGTCAGCTGAAGAACACAGGGAACAATCCTCTGAAATGTCTAACATCTTCCTTCTGATACCCCTTCAAGACATGACCTGTGTCAGCTAACAGGTAACAGCAAGGCATGTCGTTGTCTTGATACCTGGAACAGAGCTGGCTCTGGAATGAGATTTGAGCTCCTTGAGGAAGTGCCATCTAGCTCTCTGAGTTTGTTCCAAACAAAAAGAACAAAGTGCCAACATTTATTTGAAGACTTAGAGATCTTATAATCAACTTTGTTGAAATATTCCATTTTGGTTTTTCTGACATATTTGAGTTGTATCTTTTTGACAGGTAACATTCAGCATATAATCTAAAAGCCTTAGCTACCTGAAGCATTTATTTCATACTTCAAGACAAACAAATATTTCAACCTTATTCAACCAATTTGATCTACAATTTTGAAGAGATTGGTATCTGTTTGTGAAGCATTTCAGCTCTGTCAAGTCTGTGTTTTCAGACATAAAGTTCTTCCATTTAGAAGTGCAGTCAGCTCTAATCTGTGCTGTTTGTGAAGCTGCAAACTTTTTCATCTGCCCAATATAGAAATGGACCATAACTGATAAGAGTGTTTCAGCACTACTCCTGTCAAACTTCACAGAACTGAGACTATTAGAATGGAGACCAAAATCTTCTCTTTGTTTTTTTCAAACCCAGCCAGCTAAAGAAGTCACTTTGTAGCATTGCCTTTGATATTCTATAGAACTCCCTTTAAAACTGCAGTTCACAGAGAAACTTTAATTCCTGTTAGATAGGAAAAATGAAATAAGCATTGAAACCTAGACCACAAATAAATACAAACCCTTCTGCTTTTCTAAAATCTGTTTGTATTCTTACAGAGCTCTTGTGAGCAAGATGGCCTCTGACTGTGGCTGAAACAGTAATGGATGATTGTCTTCCTAGTGCAGCTCTGTGGCTGGAAATGGTATTCCCAGTTTGCTGACATATATTCAGAAAAAAACCCAGAAAAAAATGGTGAGGCTTATCTCACCTAACTTTAGACATAAGAAAAATAGATTTCTGGTCCAAATAAGCTAGATTCCTTCTCTATTCAGTAGAGAAAAGAGGACTTGTAGAGGATGATTTATCCTACTTATTTCAGGAGGTGTAATTTATCTTGTGGAAGTAGCCTAGACAACTCTCACAAACACCCAGATTTCAGAGAGTGATGTGGGAATTCAAGTGATCTGCACCATTAAAACAAGGTCTCCAGAACTGTAGTCCAAAGATAAAGCTGTAATCCCCATATTATCCTCCTGCTTTCCAGTACACATCTATGACAATTAACTGTGGTCACATATTCTGTAACCTTAGGAGAAGAGTAACTAAATGGAGAAAAGCAAGCTCAAGGGAGACCTTATCACTCTCTACAACTACCAGAAAGAACATTGCAGCTAAGTGAGGGCTGATCTCTTCTCCCAAATGACAAGAGGAAACAATCTCAAGTTGCACCAGGGGATGTTTAGGTTGGATATTAGGAAAAATTTCTTCATCAAAAGGGTTGTCAAGCCCTGGAACAGGCTGCCCAGGGAAGTGGTGGAGTCACCATTCCTGGAAGGGTTTAAAAGGCACTTAGGGGTTTAGTGAAGACTTAGCACTGTTGGGTTAATGGTTGGACTTGATGATCTTAAGGGTCTTTTCCAATCCAAATGATTCTATAAGTTATGTGGGAGTATTTACCAAATCAGGAGTGTATTCCATCTGCTTTTCCAAGTCCACTGTTTCCAGACTGAAAGAAGAGCCATACACCTCTACCAAGCATTCTCACTCATTCTGCATTTGGACATGTTTTATTGGCTGCATTTTCCCATACTTTTTGAATCTTTCTTCATTAGCAGCCTCTAGCATTTGACAGGTAATTTGCCTGCCTACAGCTTCCTCTATTAACACAACCTTTAGACTGAGTGCATAGAGAGAAATAGACATTGTGCTATTTAATGGAGTATCTGTCCCTCATCTGTTATCAGTCTGTCCTGTGTCCTTCCCACCTCTTTCCTATGGCAGTGCAGAGAGCAGGGGGTGCTGCTTATCCTGGTGTGGATGTTTCTATTGCCTGTTTGACAGATGTTTGTCCAAACCCAGTGTATACTGCTCGTTATTCAGAAAGATTACTTCTGCAGATGTTCCTATTGCCATGCCCTCCTGTCTCTTCCTCTGTCCCTCTCTCATACATGAGCAGATTGTAGTGATTTTTTTCCTGTTTTTCTCCTTCAGAGAACTAAATCCCAAGGTAGCCCTCTAGATTTTCTTTACTTCTTCCTAAGCATTCAGGCATATGGCTTTCTGTCCTTCCTCACATTTGGACAGATGTTTTCTCTTGACCAAGTACATCCTTAATTCACTGGAGAAATAAGAAAACTTGTGTAATTTGTTAAGAAAAAACATAAAGCCTATTTTTTTTTCTGATGCAGCCAGCTTTTCAGTTGTATCTTCCTCTAACACCATGATTTTTGTATCAAGATCAGTTAATGTAACAAGACCAGAAAGCTTATTCTGCTTACTCTTGAACTCCAGTATGGTAGGAGCTGTGCAAGCATGTAGCAAGAAAGATTTCTCTCTGCCTGAAGTGGCTTCTACACGTGAAAGGCAGCAGACAAGTGCAGCAATCAGCTGAAAGGGTTCAAGTTGGGGATAAGACTTCTGTGCCCCATGTGTTAAGCAGTGGTCAAAGCACCCCCATTGCCCAGCTTGTGTGAAAATACACTTTCATGCAATTATATCATTTTTATTTGCTCTTCATTTCTTCTTGCAATAGACTCTTTCTCAAACTGGAGGTTCCATGAAAAGATTCATACTTGTGCATGTGCACAATACCCACAAGCAAACATGGGAAATTTTCACAGGCTAGAAGTGTGTGGAGAGCTGAGTGCCCATGCCCATGTGCAGGACTCTATTTGGTGGTGTCTGTCTCTGTTACAGACTTACAAATGAATGAAACAGTCTGTCTAAACTCCATGTTCTCCTCTACTCACTGTAGCTTTTCCTAAATTAATGATTACAACCCAGATTTTAATATGATACCCTTGTCTTTCTCACCATAAATGTCCCACACACATTCACACCTCCCACTGTGACAGCTGAAGGATTAAGAATGAGCACAGCCCCATTATAAGCAGAATCAAAGGAATTTATTCAAGGGTAATACAGTTTTTGAGGCAAGAAACCTTTCCTGTGACAATGGGCTGTTGGCTAACATTCAAGGTGATCTTTCCTGAGCCTCATTAAGCTGTCTTCAGCAGTTAGGTTTAAAATGGAAGGCTGGTGGCTTCCTAGATGTCTGAAAGAAGAAAGGGTGAGATTTGTCTCTGCTTGCAACTCTTTTATGGCTAAGTGCTCTGACTGATATTCAGAGTGACTGAATACAGAGTGAAGAATGCTGGCTCTAGTGAGGTCTACAAAAGAGATGCAAACTCTGCTGAATTAGCTCTTCAAATATTTTTAAACCTACTGTATTAATAGGCTTATTTTTCAGCATGACCCTGAACAGACCCAAAAGACTATCAATGTGTTTGAGGCACACAGTAAAAGGAATGCAATGTTAAACTTTTTCTGGGTACTAGAATCAACTGTGCTGCTGCTGTGACCTTCAGGTCTGGCTAGGAGTAAGAACTTTAGACTGTAACAAGACCTTATATTATGGGTGGGCAGGAGGAAAAGCTTGTGTAGGGAGAACTTAGAAGGGTCTGTGGGATTCACAGCACTTGGGCTGTCTGAAAGATAAACCCTCAAAATTGTGGGGTTTTTTCTGTCTTTGCTTCTGAAAATCATCTAGAAGAGACAGAATCAATAAGGGTACTGTTAACCTACATTGCCAAGTCGTAAGCATTGCCAGATTCTCTACACTTCTTTAAATAACTGAGACAATGGAGCTGAAGGAAATGGATGGCCCAAGATGTTAAAAGCCACATTCTTTTAAGTCATTACATGCAATGTCTCTTTCAGAGAGAGGGGATTCCAAGAATGGGGGAGAGGAATGGATGCACAGAGAAAGTGGGAAGGCAGCATGCTGGCCCTGGGCCTAAGCAGAGAAACAGCACAGGGAAGTTCACAGAATAAACTCCACAGACAGAAACTGGTATCCTTTGTATTTGATGGTGTCTTTCTGCTTGGGGGAGAGATTTTTTCAGATATTCCCAATACCATTCTCAAACTTGGCATTGCATCTCCCCCACTACCCTTCCTTGAAGCCAGAGTGTAATGGTATCAGGGTGGGGTTTTGGGCCAAGAGAGGTTCTTTCAGCTTTTGAATATCTGAAGTCAGATTGTTGGCTGTTTAAGCTGCCTGTGTTTTCTGGGATTCACCTTCTCTGTTTTACCCTGTTCATGACATGTATTGAAAGCAGCAAGAACTGCAAACATTATTTAAATAGCCTGGTGCAGGTACCTGTCCAGGGTAAGCCCACTGAAGTCAGCTGAATGCACTGCACTTGCAGAGAGGATACATGATAGATTCAGAAGAGCAGAAATTCTTCTGAGAAGAATTACTCTTATCCTCCAAATGTTATTTATTTGGGTTGGAGTGGGACTATCAGCTACAGTGATATTCCTCAACCCCCACTGCTGTGGTACAATATTGCTGTTTTATTAAGCTATAATACTCAGAGATTGTTTTAAGTTTTCTGCTGTGAATCTCTTGCAGATGAAATGCTGCAACAGGAGTATCTCTAGCATAAGGAGATTGGAGCATTGGAAGATGCTTTTCTGAACAACTTTATCATTCCAATGGCCTTGGAGGATCTGGATGATGGAAAGCCAACACAGAAATAAAGCCTATCTATTACATATGGAAGTGCTGGGTGAGTACTGAGTAACACTGGGGAGGAATGTTTCAATGATCATGTGAGGCTAAACGGTGCTGCATGGACTGAGTGACTGAAGTGACATCCTAATCAAACCTGACAGCTCTATTGCTTTATAATTATAGCCTGCCAGAGGCACTTTTTAGACTACCAGTACTTTTGGGATAGTTTGCATCTAAATTAAAATTGAACTTCAAAGCAGTTTGATGGTGATGTGTTTCCAAGGAGCTTCAAAAATGTGGAAGACACTAACTGATTAGCATTATGCACCATACTGACTGGTTGCTACTATAAAAAAAAAGAGTAAAATAAAAAGTAGCAGCCATGCTGATAATCAGAAAGAGGTATCTTGAATACTATTAATTTTCTTTTGAATTATTTATGGCAGGTTTTTGTTCTGATAGTGCAGCTCCTTTCAAATGTTTATTTAGTTTCTCTGGAAAGGGGAAAAAAAAAAAAATAGGAGGAAGAGAGAGAAATCTGGAACCTCTCCAAGGGTTAGCTCACCAGCAATCTGTTTAGATGTCCTCTTCTCAACTGAGCCCTGCTCTGCTAAATATTTATGGCAGTGTTTAACAAATAAATCTCACCCACCTCCTCACTGAAAGTAAAGCAGAAGATTGAACTGCTTTAAGGGAGAATTACCTCTTTTTTATCGGGGGGGGGGGGGGGGGAGTTCCATGAATATGTGTTCATTTCTGAAAAAGGTAAAGCACAGAGCTGCAACTGCAAACTTCTGTCCACATTACAGATGTTCTGCCTGAAGCTCCTTCACTGATCCCATCTCTAGACAGCAACAACAAAAAGGAGTTCACAGCTCCACGGTGTTTTCTTTTCTTTGTCGTTTTGTATAGCCACTAATTGGGAGCAACAGACAGATTCTCAGGACTCGATCTTGTCTTCAGATACATGCACAGATCACTTGCCACACTGCACAGCCAGCCAGTGTCTCACCAGAAGCAGCATCAAACTGCATTGCAAGGCAGGCTATGTGCTGGAAGGAAGGAATAAGGTCCTGGTCTGTGAGAGCATTTAGATGTCTAAATCCTGTTCAGGTGACTCCATGAATGACAAATAGAGCTTACAGTTTCTAAATATCTGTGTGGGTTTATACCAGTTTCTCATCTGCTCCTGTGCTTTGATGTGAAGCATTCTATAATCAAGATCTCTTCTGGCTTAATTGTTTTTGCTATGCTTCTCCACCTTTGTTGGATTCACCCAGCTTCAAATCGTGTAAGGGATGCCCTGGTGAGACAGTCACAGTGTGTCAGGCCAGAGCGCTCTGGTCAGCAGTGGCTGAGCCTGGGTTCTAGGGAAGAGTGTGATCAAATCACTGTGAGATACATAGATTATACTTTTCTGATACATTTATTCCTGACCAAAACCAGTGACTAGATGGAGAACTTACAAGAGGATTTATAGTCCTTTAAAGTTTTATCGAGCTTGATAACTGCAGGAGAAAGAAATACCAGTTATATTATTCAGGACTGTACAGCTTGGCCTCTGCATTTCCAATGTTGTTGATTGGGATCTGTGAGGCCCATCAGGATTTTTCTCAGGATACTGAGAAATGTGAATGCCTCCACAGTTACCTGCTTGCCTATAGTGTGCCAATCTGTTTTAATCAGGTGTATGCAGAATCTATATAAACAACCTGTACTGAAGGATTTGAAGCTGACTTACCATTAGACCAATTTTTAACAGATAACTTTTAGCAAAGATATCTAACCTTTTCTGTTCTGATATATTGATTTCCACCCTGCCAACTACTGTGTTTGGAACACCTCTTGGAAAACCACAATCTTTCTTTCATGGTTTCATTATTATTACTTTATTGCTGTGGCTGACTTTGGATGTTTGTGTTTATTCATGATAATTTATTCATGACTTCATTTGCAGATAGTGGATGTAGCTAATAGCATATGGGAACTCTTTCCAATAATTCAAACCTAACAAATGAAAGCATGCTTCAGGACTGTGTCAAGTCTATTTTCTAAGCCAGAGTTTTCATTCTCACACAATTAGTTTGCAGAGTTTCTCAGGGAAAGAGAAGTGGTCAGGAACCAATGCATCTTTCATGAAACATTTTCTGAGAAAACATTTACTGTTTTACAACAAAATATTGAAAATGCATCAGGTATCCCTCAACTGGATACAATTCATTTTCAACAAGGCCAAATGGAGGTGCTGAAGTAGCAAGCAACATAGGCTGCATTCATCCAGTGTTGTTTCACACGTGGCATGTAGTTACCATTTCAATAACTATCAGCAAAATCTGGGCTCCTTCAGCTGCAGACCCATAAAGCACAGCAAGAGCTTAACACCAGAAACTCCTTTTTCAGCAGCAGCTTTGCCAACTTTAATTGCAAGTTAGGATGCTGAGCACTTACACTTTGAAAGATTAAAGATGCCTGCTTAGCTATGTTAATGCTGGGTGGATCTCTAAACAGGGGATCCTGGGCTGGCCCTGCTCACAGGACATACGGTTGCACACATGTCCTGCTGGACAGCAGTGATGAGAGCAGGCAGTAGGATACCTGTCCAGAGGTCATTCATCAAGCAGCCTTTGTACATGGCTCATTAGATCTCACCTTGGAGCCCAGTTGCTCCTCATGTGAGAGCTGCTTCCTAGCAGACAGCCTCCCAGCCAGACAGAAGGTGTTTCCTGCCCTGTTTCTGGTAGCTTTTCCTCTCAGCTGGCACAAATACTGTGACCCAGTAGCACAGCATGATTTTAGTTTTCATAGTTCCAACAGTGCTTTTCACTGTTAAAATTACCATCACAAATCACTGCTGCAGCAGCCCCTTTCACCAGGAAATGACAAGTTATGAAAGAAAAACACTTGAAGACATTTAAATGGAAAGCTGGGAATTCCTATTCACCCCTTGGTGAAGTATCAGCCACTCTCAGAGACAGGGTGAGGTAATTTTTACAGATCCTCTCTGCTTAACTGCACTCTCTCTCCCTCCTCCACCACTTTTCCCTCTCTCACTTACCACATGGAAATTCAGAACATTTCCCCAAAATAGAGTTCATCTCTGAAGCCTGGATATGTGTGTTCTGGTAGCTTGCAATTCTTGACATACTTCTGATGGCTTCAGAGAGTATCTGCCAACTGCTGGCCTGGAAGCAGTGAGACCAGCTCATAGCTGCAGGATCTGAAGAAGCACCAGCCTATGGAGTCTCTTGTTTGGTGAAAGCCATTCAGTTCAAGGCAAACCAAGGCTCTGAAATGGGGATTTAACATAAGTCTGTCCAGCTGAGACCCTATCTTGTACCTGTTTCCCTTCTAGTTGTGCACTTTGTAGTCATTTAGCCACAGTTCTCTCTACCAGGGCTCAGCTTTGGAAAAAAGCCCTGACTGACTGAAAGACAAAAGAAAGCTTGGGCACAAATTTCTGTGTGCCTGGATTATTTCTACTGTGGCACATCCCTTTTCATTTCTGCTTTTCATTTCTGCTTTTCATAGCTGCTTTTCTCTCTTTCCTATCTGCTTAACCAGGCAAGAGGCAACCAACACACAAAGGCATGGTTAGGAACATGTTTCCCTGTCTTATTGCCTAGGGTACTCCTGGGTAAAGTGGTTACATGGAAGGGTCACAGATCCTTTTCCTTTCTGCAAACTCTGTTTCACTAAGTAAAACATACCTCATGTAAATGTTTTAGCTAATAACAGCTTTTAAGAGAACTAGTTGCAACCTGTTCCTTCAAATAGTTATCACTATATATACCCAAATATTATGCTTTTGATTTCTGTAGCAGTTCTATAACATTTATACAGCATTTTCTTGAAGCAGAGATCTGCATGTGCACATACAATATTACTATAAACATGCTTGCTCTTAAAAGGAAACACAGAAAACACCTTTGTTACCTCTGAATACAGAGAAAAGTGAATGAGGAATTGGCCTCTCTATTGTTAATTAACCACTTGCAACTGAATTACTTACCTTTTAGGGGAACAAATATTTATTCTAATTGAACCTGGATAGCTGACTTTTAGACAGCTAACATTGGATAAAATATAGCAGAGTAGTGTAACTGTATTTCTGTTGGCATCATCTTAGATTGAGTCCTTGGGAACATATGGAGTGCACTGAGTGAGAATAGATTCAGTGATGCTCTTCATGTTTACTGGCTGGAAAGTAATTGTAGCAGAAAAAGGAGAAATTACCAACTTGTACTGGCATGTTCTTCTGCCTTCTTAGATTTATAAATGTAAGTATCCATGGCCTGCAAAGACTCAGCAATAAGTGAATGCTGATTTTAGGCAGCTATTCCTGAATGAGATGTGGTGATGACAACATACTCTTGTGTCATTTGGCTACAAATAGTTGCTGTGAGTCTATTCCAAAACAGTGAAAGAGCTGCTGTCCCCACAAGTTTTCTGGCCTGCTAAGGCATGTAATAAAACAATTTAAGATGGCTTGGTGATCATTGTAACTAACTTGGACTTAAATCCTCTCAGCTGAGTTCCTGGTTTGCCACAGACTTGCCAGTCTGACCTAGGATAAATATTTAATTTCACTGTGCCAGACAGTGTTGTGAGAGGATTCACTGGTAAGTCTGTAGGAGGCACACAGATGAGGTGGCCATGGATGGTGTAGAAAATATCACAATTACGGCTTGCAACTGGAATATTCCACCAGGTGGAATGTCTCAATCAAATGTGAACATATTTGGAAGCATAGAATCATGGAATACCAGTTTGGAAGGGACCTCAAGGATCATCTGGTCCAACCTTTATTGGCAAAAGCCCAGTCTAGACAAGATGGCCCGGCCCCTGTCCAGCTGAATCTTAGAAGTGGCCGATGTTGGAGGATCCACCACTTGCCTGGGGAGGTTATTCTAATGGCTGATTGTTCTCCTTGTTCTCATTTACCCACACCAAGGGAAAATGGCTACTTAAGGGTAAAGGCTGTGGAAAGGAGTGCTTACAAAGCCATTACAGAAAACTCCTTCCTGATTGCAACTTTGCATGACACTCATAGTACAAAACCCGTGCATCTTGGGTTTGGGTGTTGTGGTGGGTTGACCTTGCCCAGCTGCCCACCCAGCCACTCTCTCACTGCCCCCTCAACAGAGCAGAGAGGAAGGATGAAAAATCACAAGGCTCAGTGTAGAGACAGGAAAATAGCTTAAAAATCACGGGGAGCAGGGGGCTGTGGTCAGCCCCTAACAGCTCCTCTCCACTGCTCCTTCCTCCTCACTCCCTTCCCCTGCTCCACCATGGTCTGTCCCTCATGGCTGCAGGGAACTTTCTGCCCTGACACCTGCAGCAGCTCCTTCTCCTCTCCCTGCTCAGACCTGGCTGCTCTCAGGACTCTTGCTCAGTTTTTTCCTCACAGTGTGCAGGGGTTTGCCTGCCCTTAACTGCGTTGTCCCCTTGGCCTCAACCACCTCATTAAGGGGCGCAGCTGTGCCCTGCGCTTGGGTGGCTGGAACCGGTTGGAACCAGTTGTGTCTGGCGTGGGGCAGCCTCTCGGATCTCCTCCAAGGGTGCTTGCAGCCCCTGGGCTCCTCAGAGAGGACCTGCAGCCCCTGGGCTCTCCTCAGAGGAGCCTGAAGCCTCTCAGCTCTCCTCAGAAGGACTTGCTACACCTCAGCTCTCCTCAGAAGGACCTACAGGCTTTGGGCACCAGTACCTGGGCACAGGCACCCAGTGCAGGTGTACATCGAAAGGAGCTGGCAGCAATATCTGCTCTCCATGCCTTGGCTGGTGAGGTATGTGCAATAAGTCAGTATTTCTTCCTCTTGCTCAATAGCCATTTCATAGGTGGTTGTTTCTGTGGGAGCAGTAAAGAGAGATTTTTCTCTATAGAAGCTATATGGGATAAAGGAACTCTGCTGGTCAGGACTAAGAGTCCCTGAATGATTGATTTTAAAGTGCTCTGTCCTCAGAGGTTCTGCTGATCTTAATACTAAATGTACTAAATGTGAATAGGTAGTAAAGTGCTGTCTTAAGGAATAAGGTACTGTCAGCTTCCCATCTCAGAAGAAAGCACAGGTAGTTCCTAGAAAAGTAGTGCTGTGGCATCAGCCTAGGGAAATGGAGGTGGGGAAAGGTCTAGGATTTAGATGCTGGAAGAACTCTTGATTCAGACTTTCAGACTCAGTTCCACCAAGATGAATTTATTAAGAAAATAAAGGTGATCAATAGAAGTTTATAGGAGCAGTTTGTGAGTGATAAAATCTGAGCTAGGTCTCAAGTCTGCTGTTACCTCTGTGCCTCGTCCAAACACAGTGGCACTCTCTTTACTGAGGCTGTATGAAGTGACTCATCTCAAACACAGGCAAGAACCAAAGCTTGTTGCAGCATTCAAACATTCCAACTTGAGAATGCAACTGTCACTATGTCCTTAGCAGTGTTTTGAACAGCAAGTTCAGGATAGCAATAGTGACAGTAGGAGTTCAGAGTGCCCCATGCTTATCTTCAGGGTAATTGATGGATACCCAGGGGACCATCAGGCATTTCAGGTTCAGTTCATGTCTTAACTTACCATTAGACAATTTTCCAGTTGAACACACGTTGGTTCTGAAATGCAGAAGAAAGAAATGAGCAATGGGAAGAGGGAGCAGAGCCTTTCCTTTGAGTATGGAAATTATTCTTCAAATGTCTTTGTTGACAGCTGGCATGGCACAAAATAAACATAGGTCTATTTGCAAGTAAGCAAGAATTAGCATAAACAGCAGCTGCTGTATTACCAGAAAAACATGTAACAATAAAGAATTTTTTTCTGCCTTCAGAAACAAAGGTAGGTAAAAAGCCTGCATGAAATAATGAGTTAGTTAACCACCTGTTAAAGTTCTGAGCACTGGCAAAATGAAAGAGCTATTTGTTGATAACACAAGTGGTTTTTCTTAATCAGGTTTTCTAATTAAAACTGAACCTATCCCTATGATAAAAAAGAAAAAAAAAAAGCAATGAGGTATCAGAAATGTTCTCTTGCTCACCCCTTTTTTCTCCCAAATCAGGGGATTTCCTACCAGTTGCCTTTTCAGTTTCTTTCTTGCTGCATCCAGATAATTGTTTCAATTTTGGGAGGTTTATTCAGATGTGATTTCTTGCTCCCTTTTCTCCAGCTACATAGCACATAAAGTCAAGTCAAGCCATCAGGATATAATTATATTTATGGCCAGATAACATTCAACAGGAGAAGTTTATGGTCTTTTGTCCCTATTTCTTACCCTGGTAAAAACCAGTCAGTAGCATACTCAACAACATTGTCATATTTTAATAAAAACTAATGATCCAATACAGTGAAATGCAGAAACAAGAGAAGAAGCAATGTTAAGTGCATAATATTAGATTGCTGATGCTTGAATTTATAACTTAGTCTGTTTCCCTTGGAAGGTGTCTTACCTGTCCAGTTAGCTTTCCAGTGTGAGTTGTGTATCCAGCTGTCTGCAACTTCTGTATTTTAGCTTATCTAGATCTTCTTTCTACTTCAGCATCATGGTCCACATCTGGTTTTGGTTTGTTTGGAACTTCAGCTCTTTGTCTATAATTTTTTCTGCCAATAGGATATTTTCAAACCTGAAAACACACAAAATCATAGCCCTATTTAGATTTTACAGAGCTTCAAAATTCAGTTTAACAATACACAGTGTCTTGAAATCAGTGTGAGTCTTTTCACAATAAGTTTTGGATCCAAATAGCTCAGAGGCAGATTCTGGTACTATTGCCTATCAGATTATTCAGTTTGGTTCATGAGTCAATAAAATTAGTTTAATAAAATACTAGTTTTGCTTAGTAAAGGCATCAGAATCTTCCTAGGCACACATCTGATCCCTGGGGAGGGTGGGAGTGTACACACTGCAAGGTCTGATGATGTGCTTATGGCCATGTAAAATGTCAGTGTCAATACCAGGATGAGAGTTAAGGAGTTTCTTCCTTGAGGTCTCAGGTTCTTTTCATTCAGAGGTACTTTACTTTCTCCAGATTTTTAAGTTTAAAAATACATTGCATTTTGATTTGGGTTTATTTTGGTTGGTTGATGTCAGCAGACACTTGCTTTTACTGGTAAAAGATCTTTGGCAAGCTAGCAATACTTTGTATGGGAAGAGTTCTGTGGCCTGTGGGGAATGCTTTTGAAGAAACACACATTTCTGTTTGGCTGGAGGGGAGTTAAAAGTAAAAGCCTCTGCTATTCAAATTATAGATGGGAGACCACATCACAACCACAGAGATCAGCATAATTTTATTGCAATATCATTCACAAATGTGAATTATTTTTCCTGGGTTTTTGTTTTCTTTCAGTAAAAGAAATCTGCTGGTTATCTTTATAGCTGCAAAAGTGTCTGGGCATAAGAGTCTGAATATACACAGAAGGAGACATAGAATCCCTATTTTCTGGCTTCATAGTAAACTGAAATGTGTCAAGTCTTTAGATTTCCAAAGCAGACCTCTTTGTGGTAAAATGCTATCTATTTTATATTAGAGGAGAACATTGTTATCTATCTTTACTTACACTGCTTTAGACTCTGTTTCTTTCATCTCCTTTAAACAACACTACAACCCATGAAGAGCAGTGTATGATCTCCATGGACCTATTCTTGGAATAAAGTAATTTGCATAGGAGCAAGAATATCATCATTGGGTCTCCTTTACTTAAGAGTGGTGACAACAGTTGAAAAAGATCTGATCAAATTACAAGTCAAAATGGGGAGCATCTGCCTTTTCTGCTACCAGATGTATGTTCAGACTGGAAATAGAAGAGTTAAGATCTTGCCAGATTGGGCTTTTCTCACCACACAGAACAGATAAAATATTTTAGGTAGGAAAATATGTCAAGGTGTGGGTTGGGGAGCAAGAGACCTAGATAAACCTGCATTCACTGAAGATAGTCAAGTTTTTCTTTTGCTATTAGTTAAGTACAGCATGCTAACAATTAGATTTAATTTCTTAGTGGACTTCTTGAAAGATCTGATTTGATTCAGCATGGACAGTGCAGACTTCTGTTTCCTGCCTCTGTCATGTGCATAATTCCTTCTTCCCACATAAGACTGGTGAGACAATAATCACTTTGATGGTTTGTTGAGGTCAAAAATGACACTGGTGCTTTGCCACATAAGCAGGTACAGCACAGTACCAGTAAAAATGTCATCTGTGTCTGGACACTGATTTTCTCTATAAGTGAATATTCCAGGTCACCACTGTGCTTTGAGTTGCAGCCTTGAGTGTTGTTCTGCTAGATCTTTTCCTTGGTCTCTATTCTTTTCTGTCCACTTTCTCTCCCACATTTGCAGTGCTGTATAGCAATCAGTAAAACCCCTGTGCTCTTGGACTTTGGGCAACTAAGCTCCTTCACCCCACCCATTTTTACCTGTTCACTCTTGCAGTAAAACAAGAAAATCAAATATTTTCTCTCACATCAATTTAGTTGCAATTTAAGCTCCTTTACAGAATTCAACTTCTGCAGAAATTTCACAGACTCTCAGTTCAAAGAAATGACATTTCTTTTTTTGTTGTTGGAGGTTTTGGGGTTTTTTTTGTTTGCTTTTTAATTGTTTGTGCATTTTTTCTTTGTTTGGTGTTCTGTCTGTCTGGGTTTTGTTCAGGCAAATTCTAACTCTCACTGCCCACTCAGGTGCTGAGGTTGTCAGTTGACAATATTGCTGGGCTGATGCAGCACCATCTCTCACTAGACATTACAAAAGGTGTATTTTGAAGAGAAAATTATAGCTGACCAAAACCAAGGTGTTTTCTTACTGTTGCAGAGGAAATGTGTGGGGAGCACAAGTTTTCTGAACAGCTATATGAAGAAGTGGATGAATGACAGGTTCACAAAGACAGACACACACACACAAGAGACAGCTCTAATTTTCATGGCTGCTGCAAGATGACATGCAATTTCTATAGAGAGAGTTACTCTATTCTGCTTTGCTCAAAACTGGTTCTTCCAGCTATTCAAAGTTTCCTCTTCAGTCAATGTACTGTAAGTCTGAAATGGGGTTTTTTTTCTTGGGTTTTTTTTTTGGACTACACCCCACAGGTCTCTGGTATAAAGATGTAATTGCTATGCTTGTCATTTAGGTCTGATTTTTTAAAAACTCTAGTTTAACAGTCTTATTTTATCCAGGAGTATGGGATTTGTATTTTTGGGTCTGTTTATGACTCTAGATATGATTCTGTGTATGACTTTGGATAAATTTCTTAACAATTGTGTGCCTCAATGACAATAAGTGTTTTCAATAACAAACAGTGCTATTTATTGCCATTCTTGGACATTTGCTGAACTGCTATTAGGAAGTACCTAAATGGTAATTAACATTTCAAGCTAATTGCAGGGTTTAGAAAGTCTTACCTCCTTGCAGTTGGGTGGAGATTTATTCTTTACTGCCACCAGAAACAAGGGAAGTCTCCCCTCTTACTGCATCACAGGAAAAATCCAGAGCCAAACACAGAACCCCAGTGTCTTGAATCCTAGTGCATTAACCAGTCCACAGCCTCTCCCTTCTCTGCTTTTGTTTATATTTCCTGCTCTGCAATTTATTTGGATTTCACTGAGTTGTTCATTTGAGTACATCTTCCTGCTGTGATCTTCCCCATGCCATAACTTTCTTATCCCTTAAGAACTCAGCAAGGACAGGAACAGGCAAAGGCAGGGCAGTGCAGACATAGGTCAGTTGCTTTGCTCACGTTTTGGCTTCTTTTGCTCTTTTGTGCTTCCCTTCCACTCTGCCACTCATTCAGTCAATGTTTTTATTCTGCTGTCTAGTCTTCCTTCAGTGAATAACTTCACTGTCTGCTGGGGTCCTAATAATTCACTGCTTTTTTATTTTAATGAAAAAGCACTGTTCTCTTGATATCAGGCCTCCCAGAGCTGGGAGCATGCAAGCTCCTTCTCATCTGCTTGTTCTCTGAAACCCATATTCCACAGGGATTCTGCAATCTATTATTCTTCACCCTCTGCCTCTTGTGCCACAGACAGTCTTGAAAGGAAGCCACTTGAAAAGAGAGAGCAGCAGCAATATGGCTGATGAATTCCTAGCACATTGCTTTACCCTGAAGGGTATATTAAACAATAAGCATTTTTTAAACAAAGACCTCCAGTAACCTCACCACACCCACTGACTCTGCTGATATATTATTAATTTTAGGCACTATCTTCAAATTATCTGACTAAAACACCACTTGTGTGCTCTTAATACTTGGTTATCAGAAAGGTATTACTTCTTTCAGAAATGCTACCTTCCTTTCTTACCTGACTGTTGAAAGAGAACAAACTTGGGTTTCTTTAAGTGAGAGCTGCCCAACATTCAGCATAAGAAACAAACCAGCTGATTAAAGCCCACAGTAACAATCATGAGAAGAATAAATACTATGGTTAAATATGAAGAGTCGTATTTCTAGTAAGCAATCAACATATTTCCCTTTTCACACCAAACATGTAGATATGCTGCTTTGTCTTAAACTTTCTTCAGACTCTCACCCAGAGCTGCTAAGTCTGTTTAGAGTCTTATTTATATTTATTCTCCAAAGGCAATAAATATTCATCATCTGTCTCCTAAGGATTGTGACAAGTATTTACTGTAGGAGAAATGGTTTTGGATAATAACTCTAAGATGCTGCATATAATTATAAGGTGGGCTTTTAAAACACATTTGGCTTTGTCCAAACCATGCTCCCACAGTACACGAAGGGGATTTTTTAGGTTGAATATTCCTAGCTCCTGTGTTCAAGATTCAAGACCCTTTCTAGCCACCATCAGCAGGAGTGGGTCTGGACTCTCAGTTCTGTCCCCAGGGTGAGCTGGCCTCATGCACTTAGTGGGCAGGGAAGCTGTGGCTGAGCTCTGGAGGAGACAGGCAGTTACAACTTCAGCCATGCTATAACCAAGCTGGGCTGGCGGAGTTGGAGAATGCAGGGCTGGAGGTCCCCAGGAGTTGCAGGGTCACTCTGGTCATAGAATGAGAAGTAAAAGGTGCTTGACACTGCAAGCCTCATTCAAAGGTGTTTAAAATGGAAAAAGGTCAGTCAAGGAGTGGGGTGAGCCATCTGGGCCAGGTGAGGTAACTGGGCAGGGTGAGCCATCTGGGTGAGGTGAGCCACCTGGGCGTGTCCCTGCTGTCTGTGAGGTCAGTCTCCTGTAAATCTCCAGGCATGGGTGTAGCTAGGCTGAGTACTGCTGTCAGAAAGCTGTGGGCACCCAGACTGAGGCCCCACATAAACATGTTGGTGTCCAGGTCCTTGGCTGTGGAGAGTGCCAGAGCCTGGCATTTGCAATGGAAGGTAGCAGAGATAACACCTGTGCCAGATGCGAACAGGTGAATGATCCGCTCAGTGTGGTGGGTGATCTGAAGGAAGAAGTCAGGAGGTTATGAACTATGAAGGAGTGTCAAAGGGAGATAGAGTGGTGCAGCCAGGCTCTGCCATCCTTGAGAGAGGGGCAGCAGGTGAGGGCTGCATGAGAAGGAGGGGATCCCATGCCCTCTTGGCACCTGCAAAAGGATGACCCGACCTGTTCTGGATTTTGGGAGGACAGAGCAGGGTCCTTTCCTGAGTCTATGCATTCATCAGTGTTAACTACAAAAAATCCCTACAACTGTGCCACTGGAGCCACATCAAAAGATTAGAATCCTATCTGTAACATTGTGTCTTTGTTTTGCCCATTAGGTGGAAGCAAATGATTTCCTTCCTTTGATCTGTTGATGAATAAACCATTAAACATCCAACAGGCTTCTGAATTTCCTCTCTCTTAGGGCTTATCAGATACTTCCATTGTACTGTAGAGGTGTTGCTAGCTCAAGGTTCCCTGTTCCTCTGCAGACTTGGATTGCAATTTATCCTCTTGTGAGAAGAGGAGTGTCATCATTCCCCCACTAACCTGGGGGAGTAGGCATGGTCTGATCTCTTGATAGGTGAATGGTGCAATGCAAAAGGAGTGTGTGTCTGTCCACGCAAAATGATGGAAGAATTGTGCATCTTGCATTCCTCATGCAGACTATAGAACCAAGCTTTCCCAGGGTTCAGCTGTGTCCCAGGCCTTAGTCTTAGATGTTGCTACTTCACTGCAGTCATTAAATTATCTTTGCCTGCTGAATAGGCTCTTAAGTTTCACACTTACAGTGTGCTAATTATCTTAATCATGTTATAGTACAGAAGAAACTTCAGTGAGGAAAATAAAACCATACTGCTCTTGTTGGGCAAACTTTATTTCCTTTAATGTTCTGTGTTTGTGTCTTATTGCCTGGACCTCTCCCACTAATAAGCTTTTAATGACTGTTCCCACAGATATCATAGCAGCAGATTCTTTGCCTGCTGTCTTTGTTTCCTGGAACAAAATCAATTAAGCTCCTTGTCTCTCTGACCCCATCTTGTATTAAGGCTTAGCACAACAATTAGGAGCACATTATGGTGTTCACTCTTTCATCACTTTGGTTCTATAGACACTGCAGCAAGTCAGGTGTCAGTGCAAAGATTAACTTCGATGCAACACCATGTAGTATGTGTATAGAAGTCTTCAGAGATCTAATTGCTGTACTTGTATGATTCATTTCTGCAAAAGTGATTTAATGAGCCTATGACACTTTGCAACAGCCTTCTTGATTTTTTTCAGAGGAGTATTCCAATGGACAAAGTTATGTAGTCATAAATTTGTGGCAGGCAATTTGGAAGATTTTCACAGACTTAAAAAGATAGAGCTGTTGGAGAGATGCTTTTAAATGCAGCATACTGGCAACAAAGCTTTTGTTGCTTGTTGAAATATCTTGTTACCAAATAAACTTAAAGAACACTAAGCATTTCAAATTGGAGTTGCATGGATATGAGTTTTTGCAGAAAGCTAGTGTTGGGTTTTGGGCTTTTTTATGTCAAACTGCTTCAGCTTATTTTTGACCAGCTTTAGAGGAAGTGTTCTTCAGTTACTATAGCTAATGACATGATCATTTCATTGCTGTAGAGAAAATCAGCACTCTTCTTTGCATTCTTTTTTAAAATTCCTTTTAATTTTAACCAGGTTATGGGAACTAACTGCTGAGCTCCTGCAATCTTCTGCTGCTAATTGGCTAGATGTCAGATGAGAAAGTGAATACTATCAGTTCCCATCCTTTCACAGAGGACAGTTTGTAGTAGATATTTCCTTTTCACATCAAATGCAGCACATAGTTCTTCTGTAATAAGTCCTGTGAGCACCCAGGAGAAGAGTAAAGGAGCATCTGAACTTAGTTTGTTCACTCATGATACAGAAAAGTAGCCCTGTCCTACAGCTATCAAGATTTAATTAAAAAATGAAAAGAATGGAAACAAATTGAATTGCAAACTTGGTCATGTTATCATCAATTCTGCCTTGGCAGTTTCTAGAATATTGAATAAATTTCTGTGCTTGCTGTGATAGCCTCTGTTGAAAACTTTGGTGACATTTCACTTTGAAAAAGGAATTCATTGTTCCCCCCAGATGTGTTCCTCTGAAAGTCAAATTTCCCTTTCATGTCTGTAAGCAAATGTTTCAAAGAATTCTTTTAAATAATTGGGCAGAGCTATTCATAAGTCTTCATTTTCTTCAGAAATCTCTGTTTATGATTAGAATATGGCTTGTAAAAATGAACAGCAAAATCTCTGGATTACAGGCATGTCTTGCCAACCTTGCTGTGAGAAACCTGAAGGCTGGCTTTACATGTTTGCTCTTTGCTGTGGTGAAGGGCAGCACTTTTCTGAAACCACACAGGGACCATGCCCAGGAAAGAACCATGAACCAGAGTCAACTTTTCACCTCTTTGCCTGTCTCATCACTACCTTCTCTGTCTGTGCCAGCCTGTCACAACTCATTGATCCTTCTGTACCTCTGTGTTATTAAGGCCAGAACAGGTAGGTCCTTACCATGAGAAATGGATGACAACAGGACACCAGCCATTATTGCTCCATCACTTCTTAGCCCTTGTTTTCAAACACAAGGAGACCAGTGACGCAACCACTAGCCCCAGTAGTGGTAGAAGTATGGGGATGTATCTGATAATTATGGGTAAAGGACTATAAAATGCCATAAAAATACAGGACTTTGTTCTTCCAGACTGGAATATGAAGATGTTGTCTTTCAGAGGAATAACATCAGCTCTGCAAATGTCACCTGAGATGGTAGCTGTGCTTCTGCATGCCAAGTAGTGGTTCTTTTCCACCACAACTTTGAAATGTGGAGTGTTTACCAGACAGCATGGTCTTAAAATCTTTGTGAAATAGTAACAACAAACCTACAAAGTGTCTGAATCTCTAGTATTTGTAGAAATGTTGCTTGGTTGGACTCAAGAGCAAACAGAGGTAGCTCTTATCTCTTAACTGAATATACTAAACAGCTCTTGGGTGACTGTGAAAATAAGGGAACTATGGAAACCTTTGGTCAAATCTTTCCTTAGTCAGAATTTTGCTGGATTGGTGGTTTTCTGCCCAGAACCTGTATGAAAGGAGCTAAAAATGTTCATAGGTGACAGGAACACACTTTACTGCAATAAAACTGACACCGAGATCTTGGCTGTTACACTGCCTGATCTATTCACTGGCTATCTGGGGTGCAGTATAGAATAGTGCAGAGCTTTTCTATTTGGGTAGGCAACAGTTCTTTAAGTAGGGAAAGAAATGCTTTTGTTGAAAGTGAGAAGGGAGAGTTTTGTGACTGACTTCATCTCTCACATGCTTTTGTAGATTGCTGAATCAGAGAAGAGGTAGCCTGGTCCTAGGTTGGGTACTTAAGTGGACAGCTGTCTGCCTTCTCAAACAGCTTGCACAGAGTCAAGTTCTCATTACTTGTAGACAGGCACCTGAAAAGCCTTCTTGCTTAGGATTTGATACAAACTCTTAATTGTGAGATGGAACAAAGAAACAACCCAGTGTTTTAAGGAGGAATTGAGTTCTCATTGTTCTATTGATGCTAAAACTTGCTTTGATACAATAACATCCCACATTACAGCTACTGAAGTTCTTAGAGCCCTTACAGTCTCCAAAGCAACTGCACTGTCTGCTAACAGGAAGAGATTATGTGCTCTAGAGAGGTGCAGAAAAAGCTTCTGTCTCTGCTGGTGGCTGCAGCAGCTGGAAGGAAATCAAGGAGAATTAATATATATATTTTAATAGTATTTAATATGGAGGATCTGGTGATGATAAATGCCTGAAAATTGAAAACAAGGAAGGAGAAAGTAGTTTTATCTCTGCAGCTAAAGTGTTATTTTAGCACTTGTAGACTTGAGCATACAGCTGGAAGAGGATACTTTGAGACTTGCAACATGGAGGATATCTCAGCAGTCCATGGTGTTCAGGAACTGCTGAAGCAACATTCAGAAGATCCTGCTGTGCCAATACAGAAGAGCTGATGGAATGACCTCTAATTCTTTTTGCATCCTCCCATGATATTCAACTCCTGCACGTTCTTCCATAGGTGATGACACCATTGACATAAATGGAACTTTCCTGGCAAATTCCACCTACTATAAGCCTTTTATTCAGCTTTATTTATTCTGCCTTCCCACCCCCACTCACCACCAGGCCATCAAAGAAATTAGATCATTTGTTATCCCATGGCAATACACAGCTTTTACACAAGGCTTCTCTGTGCAGTAAAAATCTTTTTGTTTTTCTTAATTAACCTTAGAAGTCTAAAGTCTGGTTATTCTGAGGTCCCTTGAAATGAAGTGACAGCCAGAACTGTGCTATTCTGAATTTTGATAATTATATTTCTCTAAAAATAAAAGCTCAGCATGAGATTCATTTGGGATTGTGCACCTGGGGAACCTCTGATTACTGCCTATGGTATTCAAGACTATTAAAATATTTACAGAGAACATGCCTCTTTCTAGCTCCTTGCACTGAGGGACAATTTCAACTCCTTGAGGACTGGAAAGCAATAAGAGTGCTTAAACTGGTGCTAGGGCAAAGACCTGGATGACTTAGAAGGGTGATGTGTCTTAACTGGTGAGATTGATCCAAAATCAAGTATTTCCTTTATGAGGCATTTCAGGTTGTGAACTCTTTCTTCTCTTGAGAAAGAAAAATTTGGTCATCAGAGCAACTCTAGCAGCAGGGAGGGTGTTGGGTTTTTTAATGCAGACACTTTTACTAATGCAGGAGCTTTTAGCTATGCTGTAATTCCTAGGCTTGGCCTCACTACAAACCACAACATCACAGTGTTAAAAGGGATTGGATTTCCTGCAGGATTCTTAAGCAGGTTTTTTTTTGAGCTCTCTGGTTGCAGAGTTTTCTGTAAATCCACTGAAGATGTTGTCCATTCCATGAAACTGCCAAAGTGTATTTGTGCCTTGAAACACTTGCCTTTTAAGTTGTTCTCTTTTACTCAGTAGCAATATGAAGCTAGAAGGATCAGTATCACTTTTATATAGACTAGCTGCAGCTGGAAGCTAGGGCAATAGATACATGTTGTCTTTTTTTCAGTAAGACTAAATCCATGGTGATATACTATAATAGCAGCCATTGTATGACTGTGGCTGAAGAAAGGCTAGAATGTATGTTGGGAGGAGGTGCAAAAAACTGCTTTAGAGGAAAATAAAACAGAGGCAAACTGGGCATTCAGAGGGGAGCTATGTGTTGAAGCACCTTGTGCATGTCTGACATTGAAATGAGTTTGCAATACATTGGATTCTTGTTTAGCAAAAGTTTGGTTTGGGATTTGTTTTCTTTTTCCTTCTGTTGATGCCCAGTGTTCAGTGTCTCCCTTGAGCTCTCAATACAGCTTAAAACTTGGAAAGTTGAAGGTGTTGCTGTTTTCATAGATCAAACTGTAACAATGACAGAAAAAATAATTATTTATTAAAGTCCCTTTTCCCTGCCTTATTTAGGCACTAGAGTGAGGTAGAAAAACTATTAAAATGCAATAAAGTTCAAGCAGGAAAATAAACTAAAGAGCTGAAATAGAATTATCTTTTCCTGCAGATGATGCACAAGCAGCATGTAAAGCTACGAAAGAAATGATATGATTCATTTAACAGTGTATTAAGATGCAGGAAATTCAGATACAGGAGCAAATTACAGCCTGATGAATGCCACTGACACTAATGAAGTTGAACTCAGAAAGAATTTGTCATACCTAATATTCTGTAGGTTTAGGCTGTAATTGGTAACCTGCCTTAACTAAATATGGTTACTAAATGTGGCGTCCCTGCCCATGGCAGGGGGGTTGGAACTAGATAATCTTTAAGGTCCCTTCCAACCTGAGCCATTCTATGATTCTATGATCAGCAGCATCTATATTTTGTGCTTCAAGAGTAGCTGATGTGATTTTTGAAAAGCCTTTGGTTACAATGGCTTTTCACACTCACATACATGCATACTCAAGCTAACCAAACTATAGTTCTCCTCTAACTACTAGTGATGTTGGCTAACCTTGCTGTTGCTGTTAGTAGGAGAATAATTGTGTTAGAGGCTTCCATCATGTCTCTGGAAATATCTTTTTCTTTCCCCTGACTGCTCACCTTTTCAGCCTAAATATTTATTGGGTTCAGTAGTGTGGTGATTTATTTCTATTTGTTTTTAATTTCGTTGTGCAGTGTTTCAAATGGTACCACAAGCTATGAATGGATTGGTGTTAAATTATGTAGAGGTGCCACATTGCTCTTGAATGCATGTTTTTGATGAGGTTATTAAAACTCTGACAATATAAATTACCATAGCAACAAAAAACATAAATTCACAGCCTATTCCAACCTCTGGAGTATAAAAATATTTTAGAGCACTCCAACACTTTGCAGCATAGCACAGCTCATGTGGTCTGACTTGCAGTTCTTCACTGTGTCCTAAAATATATCAGTATTCATTGGTCCTAGATCTCTCAAACAGGCAAGAAGTCTTGGCTTTGTTCCTTTATTTGTTTTTAATGTAAAGTACTTGATCCAGCTCAGTTCCTTGCTGATTGTTTCCTCTGTGACTTTCAGGTGATAATTTGAGTATGGGACTTACACAAATAAAGAAACAAATATCTGACCAGGACTGCCTCTGATGGTGTTAGTGGAGTGGAGCTGTAGATTTGATTCCTATCTAAAGGCTAATATAATAGCTTCTCATTTTTATTTTAATGTTTTAATAAGTCTGGTTTTGGAGTAGGCTCTGGTGGACAAGATGCTGTAAAAATGCTGTAAATCCTGATTTTATCAAAAGGTATTATTAGCAGGTCTCAATGTTGGAATAGAGGAGTTTTTGCTTTACAGTAAGGGAAAAGTTGAAGGTAGAACTAGGATTAGGAGAACTTCTTCCATTTCCCACAACATATTTAATAGCTATTTTGCTCCTCATCAGCATTTGGTGATTGGAGCTAATCCCATTGACCCCTATCCTTTATGTGTTATAATGTGAAGAGTGAAGTTTAAAAGCCATCTTTTCTCTCCATGTTCAGATTGACCTTGATATATATTTAAAATCATTGTGCAGTTCAGAATGGTTTGGTTGGAGAAGATAATGGTGTATCTATAGGAGTCAGGCTGAGAAAAAGAGCACTGATTCTTAGGGGTTTGATACCTTTCTGGTTACTGATGAAAATAATTTCACTGAAGTCAATAGTATAGTCAGAGAAGTAAGAAGTAGTGATTTAGACACAATTGTTGTGAGAAGAGGAAAGTAGTGGGAATTATTTCATGCCTTTGTGTTTTATAGGTCAGTTTTGCATTCCCAGGTTTATGGGGACATTAGCTGGTGACCATATGGTCTATTAAGGTAACCCTACTGTTTCTGTCTAATGTTTCTGCAGTGAAAGCACACTGCATCTGGTAAATTTAATCTGCAAATATGTTCCTATTTTCCTAACAGCTCCCTTTCTATACTGGTCTTTACTACTACAGCCTATATAATCTGCTTGGCAACATGATTCCTTCTTTCATTAAAACACTCTATACTTAATACTGCAAGTATTTGTGTTCTCAGATGTACAGTACAAGTTTCCCACCTTTTAGAAATGAACACTCTGTCCCTTTACCAGACAAGGGCATTAAAACTATCAGCAGGTAATGAGTTTTGCCTCAAGTTGTTCACCAGCTAAAATGTACAATATGAATGTACTTTATGGTTTGATTTAGTGAAATATATGCTGCACAGTAATGTATTATGATTCTACAGGTTCAGTCATAAACAAGTCAATAAGAATCAGGATTCAACCTGCATAATCTGTTTTCATCCCTGAATCTAAATCAGATTTCTTTGATGGAAAGAAAGTGTTAATTTTAAGCAATTTGTACCATTTAAAAAAAAATAGGTAGTTTTAAACTGTTTATTGCTTTATTAATAGATTGTAATTCAATTTTGGAACTAATATGATTCCTAATCTGCAGAAGCTACAGCATGGAAGATTCTGTTTTACAGCTCATTTGCTTTATTCCTGTGTCTAAATATCAGCAAATAACAGAATAAGTCTCCACTTGTTGAAGGCTGAGAGAAAAACCTCCTGAGACAAAGGATCTACATATAGCAAGAACCAGTGATGTGTTTTACAATTGGAATAGTTATAAAACTTTCAGATTCCTATTTTCTCAACAATTCTACCTTTCAGTGCAAAATTGGCACAAATTTGTGGGTAAATAAGGACATTTTTACCACAGGTAGAGTTCAACCACAAGATACTTTATTTACTCAGCAGTAAAGGATCAAACTTGTTCTGATTTTCATTTCCTGTGCAAGTGAGGAAACAATGGCATCTTCCATTCCCCTTGCTGGCATTAGCTTGCAGGAGCCAGCAAGAACCTAATCTCTACTGCAGTGCCATGGGAGAAAGAGTGAGTTTGAAGCCAAAATTCCAGTTGTCTGATTAGTAATGTTAAAAGAAGGCTTCTGTCTGTGCCAGGCTTGTCATAAACAGTTGTGACAATGCATGAATTGCTTTGTTATTTCTTCTTCTGTATCAAAGATTTGAAGCATTACCCAGTCAAAGCAATCAAAATTCTGCACTAAGGTTTTCCAAAGAACTGAAATGAACTCTGCAGTGGTTGTAAAGGATGGAAGGTAGGAAATATAAAGCCACAACAAGGACTTTTTATTTTACAAAGAGAAACTTTGAGAAACTACAGACTAGCAAATCTGACTCTTGTCCTGGAAAAAGTGGTAGAAAACTGTAATAAATGGAATTGACAGACACCTAGATAAATACACTGGAGAAGAGACAACATTGTTTTTGTGAAGGAAGTCATATGTCACAAATCTATTTGAGTTCTTTGATGGAATCAATAAATAAGAGAAGAGTGATCTGGTTTGTGCTGCACTAGATTGATTTTCAAAAAACTTTCCAAGTAAGATTCTTCCTCCAAACTTTTGAGAGTAACTGAGCTGTCATGGCCTAAAAGGTAGGCTCTTCCTGTGGTCTAGCTGCTTTGAGAAGCAGGAAACAGAGGATAACTGTCCACTTGTCACAACAGAGACTATCTGGGGGTTCTTACAACAACATGTTGCCAGTTGGACTAGAGGTGGTTGAACAGCAAATTGAAAAATTTTCTGACCTAAATAGTTGCCAAAGGAAATGCTGCTGGTGCCTCCAAACTCATTTTCCTGCTAGTTCAAGGAATGCAATGATCATAAACCTTAAATCAAGTTCATGGAACCATCTCTGAATTTTATGCCTATCCAGAAAGTGAAGGTGACTCTCTAAGGGAATATTTTTTTTATTTTCATTTGAATAGGAATACTCAGAAAAGGTTTATCCAAGGACCTGTGTTTTAGAACATCCCTTCCAGACTTATCAAACTAAATCAACAGCTATTTCAGAAATACAGGCCTTTGGAAAACATTTTTGGGTTTTTTTTTTTTTGGGGTTTGGGGGGGGGGGGGGGGTGTAGTGTGTAACAAGTTATTTTTATGTAACACAATATTCAGAAACAGGCAAAAAGTTGCAATTTGAAATTATTTTGCCATTTTTGCAATAGTAAATACTGATCTTAGGCACATTTCAGGCCTATATGTACATCAGAGCCTTCATAAGAAACCAGAGTTCCTCTCCAAAAGGATGAGGAACTTAATTTGCAAGGATTAGAATGACTTAGAGGTCTTTGAAAGTGGCACTGGATTCAGTTTAAAGCAGCCTTTTTCATCTAGTAACCTTATGTAGCATGCATCCACAGAGGAAGGGAGTCAGATTCATTCACTCAATATTAATACACTAAAGAAATTAGAAAAATTGACTCTACCCTTGAAAGATCATTAAAAGATAGTGAAATCACCCTTTGTGTGACATCTGGAAGTGTTAGAAATGAAACCATCATCAAATGACTTAAGCCAAGAAAGTACTAGAAGACTCTCCTAAGATTTCAAATATTACTTGAGAATATTGGCTTTCTGTTATTGACTCTATTCCTGACTGGGCAGTGTTCATATATCCAGCCAAATACCCCAAATACATAAGGATATTTCCTCTGGTTTTGAATTCATTCTGCAAGAGACTTCACTGTTGGGCATCCAGCTCTCACACATGTGATGTAATGAGCTCTGTGTAACCTACCAATAAGCAAATGCAGTTGGAGCAGTTCTTTTGCTTTCCTACTTAAATGTTATGGAACCCTGGAGAAAGAAATGGAGCATTTATGACAAAATTTTCAATCTGTTTTTTTGGGTGAATCTTAGTTAGATGTAGAAGCCTGGAAACAGTGGGTATTATCTTGCATTTATGGAGTATATACTGTTCCCAAGGATTCCCAAGCATGATATAAAACTAAAATGGGATTTTCCAGAGGAAGTTTTCCATAAGAATAAAACCTGCTGGGGAGGGAACAAATCAGATGAAGAAAATCTGTTGTCCCATTCTTCAACATATTTGCAGAGAGTAGTTGGATTATTTTTCCCTACACTGTTAAAGACATTTGCCACTCTCATTTTGAAGTTTCCATCAGAAGACTTCAAAACACTTCTAGGAGGTGTCATAGCCCTATTCTTCTGGAAAAGGAAGCTGAGGCAGAAGGAGATAGAGTGACTTTCAACAAGGGAACACTGGAAATCACAGTGGAGGCAGAAGGGATATCCTGGGTTTCCCAGGCCTGGATCAGACCTGTTATGGGTCTGGCCTTCAGGTAATGGAGGTCAAATTAAAACAGATATAAATCTCTATATTTGCCCAGGAATTAATGGAGATTGGGATTGTTTCTGTGTGGAACTGATTACATTTGTTTTGCCCCTGGAGCAACTAAAGTAGTTGTTAGCTGGGAAGAGTGCAGCCATGGCTGGGCTTTGCTTCTGTCCCTTCAGAAGAAATTCCCACATGAAACTGTACACTGCAAGATGAATCAGTCACTCAGAGCTCCTTTTTTTTACTGAATTCATATATTTTATAAAGTTCAAAACAGTCACAGCATGATCTTGGAACCCATAACACTTTTCTTTTGTGCAGCCATCTCTGTGAAATGCCCATCACACCCTGGCCAAAGCTATAAGCATGTGCAGAGCAAGTTTCAAGTACATACCTATGTAGGTATATTTGTATTTCTTTGTAAGATTTTTCTCTTTTTGAAGAGAATATTGCCCTGTAGATATGAAAACCTGTCTAAAAGAATGGAAGGTAAATGTGTGAGTGGAACTGAACTGTTCTGTATTCTCTGTTACCTTATTAATCATAGCTGGCTGGATGTTTTCCATAGACTCAGCACACCTCATTTACAGTAGGAGCTTGTTAAGTATAGTCATGCACTGCACTCAGATAACAAAACTTCTAACTAGGACTAAAAAGTCTCCTGACCAAGGAATAAAGGCTGAAAAGACACAGCTTTCTCCTGTTGCTAATCTATTAACTGCCATCTATTAAATAATGCCAGTGGAAGGTACACTCTAAATAAATTTTGTTGTAAGAGCTGCCTTGGTATCTTGCAGGTAGTTGCCACATTTAGGATGCTGTGTGGGGAGAAGGTGTCACACAGTGGCAGCTCCCTGTGACCTCCCTAGTCCCCAACACAGGGCAAAAGTGACCCAGGAGATTGGCACCATCCAATAAGGGAAAAGATAATTATTGAGAAATGAGCTGTAGATCTGTCTTTCATTAGATGGCATAAAAGTATGAGCCAAGCTGCATATATCCTTAGACAGCTCTTGAAATGTGTGATTCCCATTTTCTCTGTGAAAATTGAAAAGGAGGAAAGATGAAATGATTTGTGCAAGTTTACACAGAATATGAGTTTAACCAAGGAGCTTCACTTAGATCTCTTAGTTCTTGATCCATACCTTATCCAATTTCCTACCTTATAAGACTTCAAGCTTAATTTGATAGGACCTCAGGTCCTATATATTTTATTATGTTTACAGGTGATCAAAAGATCATGCAGAGTATTACATACTGTAGGGCTTCTTCCAAATAGACCTTTGCACAGCTGTGTAATAGTCAGACACTTACTCCCCCTGCCTTTCCCAATGATCAACCAACCAGCTCCAGAGTGAAAACCTCACTGTGTTGTCTGTTTTGGAGTGGAGTAGCTGAACTCCTCCACACATTATGTTGTGTATCAGTGGAAAAGGGTACTGCAGTAGTGTCATTGTAAGGAAGTGGTGTCCTTGTCTGTGAGTGGGAACTTGTAGAAATTTAAACTAATGTACAGGAAACAAAAGAGATTGTTTCCATAGCTGCTTACATTTCATCATGAAATTCACCCTGAGAAACACTGTTTTGTCCTCCCTGGAGTCCTGCACACATATTGTACTTCAAAGTCTAAGCATCAAAAAAAAAAAAGAGATTTTTTTGTTTACAAATCTCAAGTTTTCTGGGAATACATCACAGGAGCATGACTGGTAGCAAAACAAGAAGGGTGCAAAAGGTTAGGCAGTTTTCCTTGAAAATTAAATTATTTTTCAACAGCTCAGTGTTATTTTTAAGTAATTTATTTTCCTGAGAAAGATTTTCACCTGAACTGTGGCCAGTGGGATCTGAGGCACCTGCATCTACAGTGATTGGAAAATAAGTTATTCTTGTGGCAAACCACAAAATACATGAAGTCCAAGCCATTATAACAGTCTAAATATGAAATATATTATGCAGTGTTTAAATAGATCAGTATCACTAGGGACTTAGTACTTTGGGGAAAGATTTGACCCCTTTTTTTTTCCTGAAAAAAGAGTCTTCTCTTACTGGCATGATGCTCCCCTTGAGAATGCTTATGCTTTTTGAGCAATTGACTATGCTTAGAGATAAAATAATAACTGATTACACACAGTGCATTTTTATTAACACTGCAGTAATGCAGGTCACCTTCAGAAACAGATTCCTTTTAGAAAACAAGAATGGCAGTCAAACCATGATTGCAGGCAAGTAATTAACTCCAATGCTTACTGTCTATTTGGTTTTTATAAAATAATATATTAGAATAAGTCTTTTTTTTAATGGCACTGAAGGGAGCTTGGAGGATTTTCAGATAAGAGGAAAATGATGGCATGCAATTCACAAACTAGGGTTCTGTACAGTTCTTGATCTCCTCTGTGAAGTACTAGGGCTAATACTGTTAGTCCTATTTTACAGATGAGGAAGTGGCAAGGGGAACTTAATAACTTGCCCAGAAGTTCTGTCAAATGAATTGATAATATATGCTATCAAAACAGAAGTGGCTTCAGGCCTCACCCATTCAAGCAGACAGGTTTCCAAAGCCCCTATTTAATTCTGTTGAGAAACCATATTTGAACAACTGCTACAAAATACATTCCAGCTCCATTTCTGTCTTCCTGTACTTGGTGATGAACAGAAATTCATGGATTTCTTTTTCTTTTTGATGCTTTTGGTATTGTTTAGTTGGGGTTTTTTTTGTAATAACATTTGTATCTCAAAGAACAGCTGCAGCCAAGTGGGTAAAACACAAATATTTGGGGAAATTCTAGGGCAGCAGCTCAGAAAGGCATGTTTTACCCTTCCCTATAGCACTGTTATCATGTTGCACAGCTTCTTGGCATGGCTTTCAGGAATGGCTGGAGAATCAATAATAAATTGTTGATATTGGCAACTGCTGTGCAGTTTTCCCCAGTTTTTACTCACACTTAAGCATGTCACATTTCTGTTCTTGTTTACAGAAATGGCAGAATTTATCATAAGGGCAAACAAGATATTTTCCCACACCTCTCTGATTTGAATACAGGAAAATGCACCCCTAGGCTCCTTTATTTAAGTGACAAGCTGTTGCTCTCCTGCCTACTCTAACACTCTAGTATGTTTCCTCTTATCCCAGGAGAGCTCTGGCCACTTTTTTACCTGTCTTGCCCCAGTGGGAGATTACTGACATAAAGAAGCTGAAACAACAGAAAAGAGATGTGTGCCAAATCTCATTTGAAAAGTATAAAAACATTTAAACAGCCTTTGTTTGAGCTGTGGAAATAGCCCCTGACACAGTAACTGGGTTTTTTCTTGCCTTTGATTTAGTCTACTCACACTTCTGTTGCAGTCTTCCTCTCAACTCACTTGCTCTCATGAGTTTCCAAACTATACAGGGCTCTTGCTTTCACCCACTGTTGTCAGTAGAAGGCAGTAAGAGGCTCAGTGTTGACAGTCCATGTGATCATGCAGTTAATTAAATAAGCAACTTAGCTGTGTTATTAAAGAAGAGCTGCAAAAACTCAGGTCACCAGTTTGGAAGGAAGTTTCAGGGTGCAGGGCTGAAATTCACAGTAGAATTGAAAAATGAGCTTCAACAGTATTTTAACTACTCTTTGACTGCAGGTCATTTCTAGTCACAAATGAAAACTATTTCTCATAACATAAAACCTGCAAGTTCAGAGGTAGACTAATTTACAGCTAAGAGGCTGAAGACAAGACCAAGGAAAATCTAAAAGTACTAACAAAACAGTATAGACTTTCTTAATTGCAGGGTTTGGCTTTTGCTTAGTTTACTGAGCATTGTTATACCCTCTTGCAAGATGTGAGCACAACTTAAAATCCCCTGGTAACCCTATATGAAGGTGCTTGCAAAATCTAAGTATTTGAAGTTTTTGCAGCCCAGCCTGAGGTTTAGCTTTCCTGCCAGGTAATCAGCTGTCATAGTTCAAGTAGAGATTGCTAGGAAAGAGCTATTCTCAGCTGCTTTTGCTCTGCCTGAAAAAAGCCACTTATCTTTTTACCAAGGTTTTGTGTGTGGTCACAGTGTTGATTCCTCATAACAAATGCTGTCAATATCCTGTTAGTGGTTTAGACTCCTCTTCAGAAGCTCAGCCTTAACAGAACACCCTAGTGGATACCTTGCTGCAGATTTAATAACGATTTTTCATTGCTGGATGATTTCTTCTAATTACCTTTCTTTTGAAGTGTTAAAGGCAGCAATAATGTTTCTTGTGAAGTTTCAAAAACATGGGATACAGCAAGAGCATCCCACTTACTTTCCTGTCTTAGGCTGATTCTGAGACTCCTGTGCAATGCTTTCATCAGCTGCCACTGTGCACTTCCACTGTCTATATGTCAGGTGCATTTCTAGCAGCCTCCTAACTAATAGGAATTCAAGATCTGCCATGTGGAAAGCATGTGGAGAAGGAACAAGAGTAATTGTTGCATAGTGAGTTTGGAAATCATGGCCATAGCAACCTTTTGGGACACCTGTGGGCAAAAGTATGCAGGGGGTGCTGGTGAGTGGCCAGGTCTGGTTCACTTGGCAAATACAAAGCCAGTCACTGAGAACTTTACTGGCTGGTGTGTTTCCAGATCCTGCTATGTGTTGCTTTCTCTTCTTCCTACCACTTATAAATTTCATTTGTCCTCTTAAATAGTTCTTTACACGAGCATTACATTCCCCCCAGGAAGGAGCTGGAGAGAAGGGGTAGCAACACATACCTCAAGGCAGTCTCCCATTGCTGTAGGTAAATGACCGTTAAGGACTGGGAATCAATGATGACTAATGAGAAAAGCTCCTCCTCTACAGGGGTGAGCCTTCTGTCTGCTGCTTCTTGGGGGAAAGGGCAAAGAAGCAGGGATCCTGCAACCTTCAGTTTCCAGATGAAGAGTTGAGCTCTCATGGTACCACTATGTCAGCTTGAAGGTGACCTACAGGGGTGGCCTGTATGTAGAGACTTCAGGATGCATTAACCTAACCTTCATCCTATCCTCAGGCTCTTGGCTAAGTGCTAGCTGACAGCTGATGACTCATTCAATAGCACAGACACTGATTTTATTAAACAGAAATACATTTTTAAAAATATATTAATTCTGTCACTTCTAAAATCCAAGTCTAACAGAATAATGAAGAGCAGATGAAAGGGCTGCTGGAGCCAGTCAGGCTTCCAGGATGCAACAGATCTTCTTTTGAGTTAGTGCCATTTTGATACTCTGTGCTGGTAAATGCAAGAAGCATTTGAGTTACAGTTTTGCTACTGTTCTAGTTCCAAGAGTTTTTCCCACTGATTGAATCTGGCCTTTGTCCAGAACAGAGCTATTTGTCTCCCCTTGTATGTACTGACTTTCAAGCCCTCATCTCCAAGATTTGAGCACCAGCTTTGCTCTCCACTGTTTTTTTTTGTTTCTCTTATTCCCTGGGAGGGGACTGGATCATCTCTTCAAGGGTTAGGTCTAACAGATGAAAGCATGCTTCCTTCTGCAGGAACCACGCTCAGGACTTGCTCCCTATCAGACAAAAAACCTTCAGTAACACAGCTCCTGTAAAACATATCTCCTTGCCAATTCCCTGTTGTTCCTGTTCCCATGGCAAGGGATTCCTCTTGCTCCACTCAATTTTCCCTTTGCTTTTAGCTAGACTTATCTCTGCTGAAATTGTCTTATTAAACCCAAGATGCTACATTCTGCTCTCAGCAGGAGCCCATCCTGCTGAGCCTTGTAGGTTCATGCTTGTAAACCTGAACATTCTGGCTAGGATCTCTAAGCTTGTTGCCACCAGGACTTGGCTCTCTTTTCACCTGACCTTTATAGCTCTGACTGACACTTTTAATCTCCTTGTAGCATTATTTAAACCTCCAATTTCAAATTGATGTCTCAAACTTATGGTCAGGTCTTCCCCCTTAAGCTAGCTTTGTTTGGAAGGGATCAGTTTCTGTCTTCCTGATCAAAACTGATCCTGACTTTCTCCAGTTCTTCTCATCCAAGTCACTATAACCCCATAAATAGCAGCCCACAGACAATTATGCAGCCAGATGTTGTTTTCTGAGATGCTGATAAAGTTACACTCCATCAAAGCTAGTCAAGTCTCAGCACATACACTAGTGCTGTTAAGCTGGTAAAGTAGGTGCAAGATTCAGAAGAGAGGAACTGTGAAATCTGCTCTCAATATCCCTTCTTTTTCCAAAATTCTTTATGTTGACTCATGCAGAAGGTAAGTGCTTGAAAACCATTTGTGTGTTAAAGTTAAATAGGCTATTTCTGTTTGCAGGGTGTCTGTGCAGTCAAGTGAGGGTCAAATGCTTCTGTTGGTTTCTCTGTAACACTGACTGCCTCTCTCATCTATGGGATGAAGGCCATAAATTAGAATGGTTCAGGGGTATAATGCTGTGGAGATAATTAAACACCATTGGAAGGAAGAAAACAAAAGTCTGTCAGTGAAACATGCTAAGACCACTAATTGTAGGAGATGTTTATGAGAGCATACTGCTCCTTGGTCTCCTGCAAGTGCACCTCTGCACCATGTGCCCCAAGGTTTCATGGATCCATGGAGGTCTCCAGCAGGACTAAACCCTAACCCTAAACCTAACCCTGGCCCTATGCAAATGAATCCAAAGTACTTGTGTTGATCTTCTTCCATGAACCAGTCTCTGAAGAACCTTGAATCTTTGAAGTCTAGGAAAGCTTTGAGTTAGTTATATAAAAAATGTGAATATCTTCTCTTCCCTGCTCAGATTTTCTGAATCTTAGAGTAAGAGCAAGGAAAACTCAGTAGCTTTATGCTCTAGCACCTTCACACAAAATTCAAATGCTCAACCCCCATCTTAAATTGCCAGACTGTTATAAAACTAAAATAAATCAGAACATTACCAAGCGTGCTCCTCACACAAAAAACCCTCAATTTTGCTGAAGATGAAAGTTATTATTATTTTAAAATAACATCCAGCTTTACTGCCTGTTGAACTACAACATTTATAAACCCTAGATCTGCTGACAGTTGGCAGCACTGGTGGATTTTGATTAAGTAGGCAAGCACACTGGAAAAACAAAAAATTCTGTGGAGCCTCTGTATTTATCTCTTCTCCAGACAGAAGGGTGGGTGAGCAGCTGCCTCCACAGATGAGTCTAATGCAGCTCCTTGGCCAATGTGCTTTTCAAACAGATTAAAGAAGCCTAGGATGTAGTTTTTGGGGTTTTTAAGGGAAAATATAAAAAAGGAGAAGATGAGAGAGGAAATATTAGCAACCTAATCACAACCAACCACCTACAGGATTTGGTCTTTATTTTTCTGTGTGTCTAGTCTCCATGTGTGTTTAACTGTGTATGCAGGTATGTGAATACCTAAAAAGATGGCTGTCATGGAAGTCAGTTTTGTTACCCATTAAATACCTGACCAGTATTTGATATAAAAGTGGCTGGGAATCTCCTGCCTAAGTAGTTCTTGCTTGAGTATCATTTCTTTGTAAGGGAAAAGAGAGAAATTATGGAAAGTTTAAGTCATTCCATTAAAATTGTTGGAGATCTATGAGTTTGTCACATGAACAGAAGTAAGAATCAATGAGAAAATCTGCTGAGCTTCTACTTGCTCAGTAGGTGGCTTAGAATATCAAACCCCATGTCATCCAGGACACTTCACCTCATCCTTACATGGTCAAAAGCATAAGATGGTCCTCAGGAGATTGACCTTCAAATCCCATCTGTTTAGAAGGGAAATTAGAAGTTGTTCCATTATTTTATAAAACTGGGGGGGTTTAATTTCTGAAGATAAAACTGAGAAGAGAAAATAATAAAATTTAGGCATAGTAAGGTTCCCAAAGGAAGATTTTGATGAATAAATAAATGAAGTGCTATAGGTATGTGAAAAGCATGTTCTTATCTGACAAGTGAAAGATTTACTTGAAAATGTTCAAATTTGGTCTTAAACTAGATCCTGAACCTGTAGGATGGAGAGGTGCTCTTGAGTCTTACAAGTGCCATTACAAGAGCAACATAGGCTGAATGTTACTGCTGAAGTGACCTATATAGTGCACATTACTAGATGGAGTTGATGTTCTCAATATTGTGAGCTGGTGAACAGAGGATGAGCTGTGTGGGAAGCTTGCAGAGATTTTAATCAGTGAAACAAAATTTCTGGAGAAGAGTCAATCTACTCTTCACTTTTGGGACCCTGAAGTTTCCAGAGCCTATCTTAACAGTAATTGACATAGCCAAATGCAGCAGCAGTATTTAAGCATGATCTTGCCAACCATGAAAAACAACCTTTGTGATTTAAGTTTTAATACAGATTTTGAATGCAATCTCCTTGCTAACCAACTGTTCCATCTGACTCAGCTGGTATTTAGCCAAGATTTCTGATTTCTTGACCTGTCTGTGCAGATGTGGTTTGTGAACTTAATTTGTATTTGTTTTATGAAGCAAAAGCAGTGAAGGGGAGCAATGCTAGTTTGTTAGCCCTGGAAAAGGAGGTCAGCCTCTTTAGAAATGGGTGGAACAAATTTCAAGTCTATTTTTACTATCTTTCCAGTTCTGAAAATACCCCAACTACAAATTGCTCAACAGAGCTGTAGAGATGATGCTACCAATCTGGTTCAAAGCCAGGGACTTAGAAATGGAAGCTATTCTGTTGAACTGGTATAGCAAATATATCTCCCTGCCAGGCATTTCTAAGCATGTTTAAAATAGCAGAGACTATTATCAAGGCATCTAGTCTTTCATATACAAGACATATGTATTTTAAGGATTTCACAAAGCAGCATGATTTGCCCTTTTACATGTAGAAAGCTAAAACACCAGACTGCAGCAACCAGCCCATGGTCTGTCTGTTGCAGACCAGCAGCAAAGCTTAGAATTGAACCTCCAAACTGCAGTCAGTGCTCTACCCTTTAAGTAACATAAATTGTTACTGATAAATGTCACTAAAAATCTCCCATGTCCTTTTAACTCTCATACTACAGCAAATTGTTTGCAGTACACAGAAAATATGACTTCCAAATACTCACTTGTGAAGGTGGATAGAGGGATAAAAGAACAAGGAAGCAGGTATTTGCTGATCCACATACCAGTCAGCTCAGTTCATGGACACAGCATAACTGGTCTGTGTTTAGGGTTTGGGGTGTGGCCCAAGCACAAGATGCCCTGTGAAAGAAAGCATGTGGATTGTTCTAAAATCTGCTGAAAATAAAAAGGAAATAGTGAAAATTAAACTTATTGGTGAGGCTGGGAAGTGGAAATCAGCATAAAGAATGACAAAGGAGAACAGCTATGAGAAGAAGAAAACTGGACCCTAGCTTTTGTTGCTCTCTGACCTGAAATGCATAGTCATGAGCTAGTCAGGTGAGAAATCTGCACAATCTTGAAAACAAAACTCAGCTGTCATCTCAGAATAAAAGTGACTGGTGCCTCTGGGAATGAAGAACAAGCTATAGCTAAGCAATTGCCAGGGCTGTTTATCATCACATAGTCTTGTACATTCTTTTCATTTACATGTTACTTTTTCCCCCCATGCCAAATTGCACACATAAGTCATGGGGGAAAAAAAATCTCAATGTTCAGCTCCATTAGACAAACTTATTCTTTGAAATTCAGGGCAAGGAGCATATGGAAATTCCTACAGTGAAGAACAGACACTACATCCAGAATAAAAATCAGCACTATTGAATTGAGTGCTATTATGGGTTATTTTGAATCAGACCATGATAGGATTGAAATTCAATTACCTCTCCTGCCTTGAAGGGCCAAGCAGCTTGGAGAACACAAAGGTAGACCAGGAGGATTAAGAGAACAAAGAGTCTATGTTGATTGTTGTTCTCAGTAATTCTTTTCTGGCTTGATGTTATAATCTACTCTGTGGTTATGTGTGGTAAATGTTTGTGCCATGGCTGTACAGTTAGTCTGTTCTTGTGGCTTTCTAGGTCAAAGACAAGGTGTGGGCAATTGATCTCTTTGGATTCTATCATCTTTGGTAGAATCAGCCTTGTTTGCAACTTGCTCTGAAACTCATTTATACTGAAAAGATATCAAGTAAACCAAATTAGATCTAGTTTGCATATTTTTCTTCTTCTTTTTTAGCCTGCATTTCTACTTCTCTGTGTTCAAAGGCTTTTCTCTTCTTTTCTTATAACATAAAAATATGGCTATGATATTGTGTGTTCAAAATGTCATGGCTGTGGTCTTTTATAGTGCTGGGTGACAGTAAGATAAACATTCAAGTCTGTTGGTCACCAGGAGTCACTGTATGTAGTAGCAGTTTAAAACACAAATTGTTTTGTTAAATTTTTGCTATGACTTCTTTTTCTTCCACTTTAAAATATAATCCTTCTCAAGAATGTTCTGAAAAAGGCTAAGTGTATCCTTTATGCTAGTAAGAACTCAGAGTTTTAGTTTGTGTAGCTGAGGTTGCAGTTTGTTATCCAGCAGCTTTTGAGATGGGAAGTGTTCTTTTTCTAAAATAAATTGTATTTTCTATTGTAAAGACTTAGTGACATTCACCATGGTGCAGTGTGTTTAGTTTCAAACCTGGAGAAAGTCTTTCCTGGTGATTTGTGTACATGTGTATGTTTCTTCTTCATGTGCTACAGGTTGTGGATGTGGCACTCTGCAGACTTTATGCAGGTACAAGAGCTGATTCACTAGGACCAACAAAAGACAAAAAGCTGTCCCCTATTTCCAACTCTGTGAAGCTGCACCTATGTTTTTCCACTTTTTGCTCTTCTTTGAACAGCTGCTGTGTGTTAACAGGCACAAGTCCATTTCTATCAAGTATTAGAGAACTCATTTTTCTAAAGAAAACAAGAGAGACAGTTTATAGTGAATGAAACCTGCATGGATTTGTAGAAGTCAGTTAAGCCTTTTCATTTGTCAGATGGTTTGGAACAGAAGAGTTAGCTTTCCACAACAAGACAGTAACCTTTAGAATACATTCTTTGAAGGGGGCAGATCATGCCACTCAGCTCCAGAAGCAGCTGAAATTGCAAAGGATTATTGTTTTGCCTCATTGCCATCAGGGTGCAAGGAGTGACTTTCTTGCTGTTGAAAGAATTTACTCTAGGTCAGTGTTACTCAGCCTTGTGTCTGTTGTTCAGGGGTGGTCTTGAGAGTCTCTAGTGGTTTCTGAGGAGGTGGTTTACAAAACAATCATCAAAACAATTAAACCATCCTTTTCCCCTCCAAATTTTTAACACTCCCAAGGAAAACAGAAAAGAATAAGGAAAGCATTCTACATTACACTGTATTTTTGTCTGGTTACAAACAAAAATGTGTGTGTGACATAGTACCTGCTGTGGCAGGGGGGGTTGGACTAGATGATCTTTCGAGGTTCCTTCCAACCCTTAACATCCTGTGATTCTGTGGTAGTAAATAAGGTTGAGAAGTACCATTGTAGATGGAGAGCTTAGGAGAGAAGAGAAGCCTAGATTGCTAAGTTTTTGTTCCTCCTCTTCATTATCCTCTGAAAGCATTTTCATCTTTGAATTAGGATATATATTACTAGAATACATCTCCATAGGGCTACGCAAAGCAGTCAAGTTCATGTATGACCCTCAATGTAACATGCTGCTCCCAAAGCTTAGGAAGTGGTGGAGATGTGAGCAGAGACTACTTCTCCTATCCTACTTTAGAATTAACCAGCTAATCTGGAAAACTGTAAAAATCAGGAGGGCATCAATCCACAGTTAATTGTGTGATCTCATCTGGACACCCTCATGTTTTCCCTGCTGAAACCTCCTGCACAAAGATGACCTTCTTGATTGAAGTTCATCTTCAAACAGCCTTGTGCAGACATGTGAGATGTCACATTGGCTCTGACTTGTGTCAGATAATCTCTGTGTTCTGTTATTTGGGCTTCTTACATTGCTGATCATCTCTTCACACTGCAGGCTTGTCCTGAATGTCTAATAGGACTAAGAGGTGAATTCTCAGTCAGTCAAAGCCTTATTTGGAAATCCTGGCTTATTGTCCTTTAACCTTTTGGTAGCAAACACCCACTGTCCTGTATGACAGACTTAGCAGTGTTTAATTGAAGGATAGCAGCTAATTCATGTACACCCCTTCTTATTTTCCTACAGCACATTACAGAATCACAGAATCATTAAGGTTGGAAGAGACCTTTAAGATCACCAAGTCCAAGCACCAACCTATCACCACCATTGGTTTAAATCACTTACAAAAAGAGGTATGAGCATCTTTTGTTCATTTAATAAAGAGAAGCACTTACAGCTTTTCACTTTCTTTCTGAAAGTTATGCAGTTGTTATTTGGTTGCAATGGTTACAAATCAGCATCTGCTCACATCCTGTCATTTTGTACAGGCATCTCTGCAATGCCTGTAACTCTCTGCTTAAGGACTTCAATTCAGGGTTGAAATGAGCAATGCAAATGGTACTCTGCTCTCCTGGAAAATGGAAGAACCCTGAGTCAAAGGGTTGATTTAGAAAAGATTTAAACATTTTCTTGGTTGTTTGGGAGATTTTATTATGAAGAGCTACAGCCCTTTTCTTCCTTAAGAAATATATCTACCCAGTGGGCAGAAAATAACACAAGCAGAAGATAAGTCTCCTTTCTTTTAAAGTAGTGTTAAAGAAAAAACTTGTCCTCAAAAGAATTACTTGTTCAGGAATTCCACTTTGATGCAAACAGAGGAGATCAAACACAAGAATTATCTACATTAGTATCTACTCATACATGAGGTTTGTGGACCTACAGGGCCATAGTGCTGATGGCTTCCCTCAAAAGTTTTACATGAGTATTAACTTGCTGAAACTTTGATAGAAGAAGCACTTTACAGATGCAGAATCTGTTTCTGTGCATGTTGTGACAGAAGCAGAGGATGACACTTTAATATCAAACTTTCCATAGCTGGTTGGCAGATGCCTCTGAGCCATCCTTGGCTAGTCAGATTTCTGAGTAGCAGTAATATTTTCCCATACCTCATTACATCACATAACTCAACAGTCTTGCTTGGTGAAGTGGATCCTGCTGGAATGATGATGGTGATCTGCATCTCTCAGCTGAACAGTTATTTCTCATCCTTGTAAGCAAATCTTTACACATTTCCACCAGGATGGAGAAGTCAGAGTATCAGTTTCAGTGTGGAAGCACAGGAGAGCTTGCTTTTATAGTCAGCAGAACTTCAGCATAAAGAGAAGGCATAGGCTGAGATTTGTGTTGCTAAGGAGATAATGTGTTTGTAGCCAGATTCATTCTTTGCTTGTTCCTTTATAAATATTTCCTAATTCACCTTTTTAATGTGGATTCTATTCCTTTCTTACACACCCTTTCAATGCATAAATGTGATTATCAATATTTAAAAAAATAATAACTTGTAATGATCACAGCACTGTAACAGAAACAAACTGGATTTGAATTCCATTTTAGGACTCATTCAATATAAAAATAGACTTTAGGCATATAAGCAGTCTTTGCACATGCCCCCACCACTAACAGAGATAGAATGCAACATTTTGTTAATGGCTGTAAAAGCAACTAGCAAAATAAAACCCTTTAGGGTAGAGAGATGTATATAATTAGAGTTGTAGAACTCAGATTAAGTCATTTATCTTTGACTCCTTATGAGATGCATTGTCCTCTGCCCTGGCATGCAGGCTGTACTCTAGCAATTACACAAAGGCAATTGCTATAAATGCCTTTGCCTTCTCTGGAAATTAGAATTCAAATTTTGTCCTTTCAAACACACTGCAAAGAATGTCTCTGAAATTATCATTCAATAGGTAACATGGAATTATTGCCACATCCATTTCCTTCAGCTCAAACTAAAAGCTATCTCTAGCATGGTCAGTTCAATCACCATTTCCTCCTGAAAATCTATAGGCTGCAGGCTGGCTTGCTCCTCTCCCTATATCACCAGTGCTTTTTATTTTAAAAGAGAGTCATTATATCCTGGAGCCCAAGCTCATTGGAAGGTTGCTATGTTAAAATATGCTGTGCTGTGGCTGAAAATTAAGAAAATAATAAATATTCATTATGGACTCAATAATAATGCCTTACAGACGGAGTGGGATGGAGCAACATGTTTCATTTGGGCTATGAGATTTAGTAGAGGTTAGATAAGATCTTGATAAGACCTTAGTTCAGAGAACCTGGTTCCTTCTGTCATATGCAAGAACCTGGACACAGAGTCCCAAAAAATCATAAGAAAACAAGACATTGACTTATTTTTTATATTGATCCTGGTAGTGTGTGAATATGTTGTAAGTAACCTGACCTTGGACCTCACATTACCATCACTGCTTGGTTCATTAGCACTGGCATTGACAAGTTGCTTTCTGGGTCTCAAACTTCTACACGAAAACTTTTCATATCTGCCCTCTATGTAGTAGAGCTCCAAGCACATACAAAGATGATATCATCTGACTTAGGACCTCTTTTACACTTACTTGTTCTTCAGCAGATAAAGGTCATCTGTAAACAGAGGCCAGCCCTCTCCTAAGTACAGACATCAGGGAAGAATCACATGAAGGAAAAATACAGAAGCTGCCTCACCTGTTAATTTTTTAACTGGAGCAGGACTGGAATTGCTAACCTTTTTTCTATCTGTTTGTTTCTTCACTCTTAGATTTTCTGGTTTGGTTTTTTGTTTGTTTGCTTTTTTGTTCTGAGTTCTGTGATGAAATTGAATCTTTATAGTATCATAGTGTCATAGTATTGTCTGAGCTGGAAGGGACCCAATAGGATCATCGAGTCCACCTCTTAAATCCAATCCCAAGAATCACCCCATGCAGTTTAGGAGGGACATTGAGCTACTAGAGAGGGTGCAGAGAAACTAGTCAGGGGTCTGGAAAACAGGCCTTATGAGGAGAGGCTTAGGGAGCTGGGGCTGTTTAGCCTGGAGAAGAGGAGGCTGAGGGGAGACTTTATCGCTCTCTGCAGCTACTTGAAAGGTCATTCTAGGGAGGCGGGTGTTGGCCTCTTCTCCCTTGTGACTAGTGACAGGACTAGAGGGAATGGGCTTAAGCTGAGCCAGGGTAGGTTTAGATTGGATATTAGGAAGAATTTCTTTACTGAAAGAGTGGTTAGATATTGGAATAGGCTGCCCAGGGAGGTGGTGGAGTCACCGTCCCTGGAGGTTTTTAAGAAGAGGCTAGATGTGTTTCTTCAGGGGATGATTTAGGGGTAAGAGTAGTGTAGGGCTATCGGTTGGACTAGATGATCCTGAGGGTCCTTTCCAACTGTAATGATTCTGTGATTCTGTGATTCAAGAGCCTTCACCTGTGATTTACAACATTCCACTTGGTTATGCACAATAAAGCCCACAAGTGATCATAAAGAAAGAATTCCAAAGAGGATAATATTGTCAATTTTCCAGTCTCAGCTTACCTCTTTTGTTAGGCAGATCTCAGTGTCAGGTCCACTTTCTGGGAAACACTCAGCATGTTTTTTGAAGTTTCTGGTGTCTTACTGCTTTGTGCTCTTGGGCTCAGTGAATGCATAAGAACTAGACAGGTACTGTCCTCTTCCAAAAAAATCTCAGAGCACACCAAAGTGGACTAATTACCTGTAGAAAAGCAGTTTCTCCCTTTGTAGAAATTCCAAGCTATTGTTGTCAGGCTGAGAAGTAATCAAGCAAAAGACTTCAGTGTAGCTGAATACAATGGATTGTGTTTCCAGGATTACAGGCAGTTTAAGGCATGGTAGGAAAGCACTTCCTTTTTTCTATTTTTAGCTGTTTTCCAATTACAAAGTACTCCTGTCCTGGCATGAACATCAGCATTCATTTGGCAAAAGATACATTTCTGATAAAACAATAAATTCTTTGACAGTATGAAGACCTTATTTTTTCATTCCCAAACTTGTATAGACAAGAGTGAGAGATGATGCAGAAGAGAAATGTTATGTCATCCCTGATATTGCAGTAACAGCTTTGTTGTCAGCTCTTGATTCTTCTTGTTCATTTCTGCACTGAACAACCCAACATTGCCTCATGCATTCAAAAAACACAGTTTTCACTGAGAGAATGACTGTGAAGACCTTTCCATCCAGTTTCTCCTCCATACAGAGGCTAATCCAGGCACAAGTTCAGGTACTGAGTTATCTTAGTATTTTTCTGTCAGGTCCTACTTCTAGGAAATGCTAGGGATCTTCAGACCTCCATGTAATAACTAGGACTTGGGAGAGCCCACAATGTACCTGATTTCAGTCTTTCTTCTGGTCAGTCTGTGTAGTTAAGGCCTTTAGGATCTCAACTGTAGCTTCTGTGATATTCCTGTGAGAAAGAAATCACAGATCTGGCATGTTCCTGCTACTACCTGTCTATGTGCATAAGCTGGGTAGAATTATGTCCACAGAATAATAGAGTGGTCTTGGTTTACCTTGTCTTCTTATTCCCTTTTCATGAATTGATATTCCCTTAGAATCTGAAGATTGATTCAGGAGAAGGGAGAAAAATAGAAATAAAAATTGTTGGTTATTAAAAAAATATATTTCTTTTTAAAATATGAACTATCTACTTAGTCCTAAGAGCAGCACACTGCAGGGTACACATTAATGACCTGTTAATGCACTTCTCAGGTGGTAAATGGCCCACTAATGCTCCCTTGTCATGCTGACTTGTATAATTTATACAAATTCACAGGCAGGGCATGGAGGAGGGGGGAAGCAACACCATAGAAATGGGGTTTGAGACCTTAATATCACAGGTCTCATTCTTTCTTGGGGGTGATTCTTTAGAGATGGCATTCAGTGACATCCTTTCCCCAAGGAACAGAATCCTGTAACCACACAGAATGTCTCTCTCTGAGACAAACTTGGACCATTAACACCCTTAAGCAAAGAGGCTGCTTTCTCCCCATGTTCTCATGCAGCCCATTTTCAGATCTGTAGCATCCCTTCAATGAATAATCTGTTCCCTGGGTTTTGTCCACTACAGTTCCATCTGATAGACTCAAACCTTCAGAATGGCTGCATTTCTTTAACTAAACATGTCAGTGTCCTAATCACAGAAAACCAGGCTAGACAGGCATCCAGAAGATTCTGCTAGTCAACTTCTTGTTAGTGGGGCATCAGCAGAAGGCTGAGACTACTTGACTGTAGAGAGACCCAAATAATATTAGACCTGCAGAGCACTCTTAAGTGACAGCAAAGCATGGAACCATATTTTGCTCCCAGTGTCTTGCTCTAACCACTTTTCAAAGGCTGGGCTCCAGCATGGTGCAGCACTCATTCAGAGATGTCTCTGGGCATTGCACCTTTCTGCAGCAATAACTGCAAACCCTGCAGAGAAAACTGCCGTCACTGGCATCTCCTCCTTTGCCAAAACTAGGATAGTTGCTGCCTTTGGCCAGGCCAATAGTGATCTCTCAAGCCTGGCAGGACCTTGAGGTGATCTGGGTGTGTCTGTGCAGTAATTCCAGGCTCCCCAGCTTCACTCTGACCTAATGTCTGTGGCATAGATAATTCATAGACTCCTGTAGTTCATCTCCCTGTCCCTAGGCATGAGAAATTATACCTATATGATTTGTGCCTTATGTTTCCCTAACACATCCTTTAAATTCCCCAAAGACAGAGATTCCCCATGTCCCAACACAATCCATTTCAGGGCTTAGTTATCCTTAGTTTTACAGAGTGTTTCCTATGTCTAATCTAATTCTCCCCTGTTGCAGATTCAGCCCATTACTATTACTTTTCCCTAAAATAACCATGCAAAAACTGCTTATTCCTCTTCTCTTTTGTAGCAGCCTTTTATGTACTTTGAAGACTGTTATCCCTTCTCTTACCTGTCTCTTCTCTAGTCTGCACAGCCCCAGATCTTTCAACCTTACTTCATAAGTCTACCGCTTTGATCTTTCTCACTGCTGGAATGAGTCAACTTTTTTCCTGAAGTGTAGTTTCCAAAGCTCCAAACAGTTATAGGTGAGTAGAGAATGACATGGTTTGTCCCATGGCTTGCAGCTAAACTGCTATTTGTGTTTCCTGTATGGTTTAGGAAGCTTTTGGCTCATATTCTGATTTTTACTTTCTATAATCTCTGGCTTTTTCTTTCTTCAGAAACAGGATCAGCCTGTGTCTTCCAATCCTCACTTGTAAAAATATCTGATCTTGAAAGTAAAAATTTGCTGGATTAAATCCTTGTTCATGTTTGTTTATTTACTTAGCTCTTCAGCCAAATAGGTGGTAATAAATAAGAGGAAAATAGTTCTTACCACATTAGTTCTCGTGGTGACCATCTCACCATAGCTGAAGAAAAACATTGCCTACCTCAGGCTTTGAGTGTGATTTTATTTTCATTTTTTTCATAAAGAGGTAATATTAGCTTAGCAACATTTGGATCAACTTTAAAACTGTAGCAGATCCTCTCTCAAATTCTTCAATCACAATGTCAAAAGTGTGACATCTCTGAACAGTGATGTTGTTCTTTTCTTCATTAGAATTTAGAGGAAAGAATAAGAAGTTTGGCTCATATTTTTGATGTGGAAAAACCACTTGTTGTGCCTGAGAGGATCTAGATTAAAAGTAATGTGAATCCTGGTGATGTTGAAAAACATAGTAAATCTCCCATTTTGTGGATCCAGGTTTTAAACCATCTTTATTATGATTCTGCAAGTTATCACCTTGTCAGTATGTGTGTAGATTTTGTGGTTACAATAGGGTAAACATGAGAAACAATGAAAGTCTGCAGAAATCTGCCTTCATGGATGTCAGTTTACTTAAAAGAATGGGCATATGTGTTCAAGGACCTTTCCAATGTTTGCTGACCAACAGTTTATCAGAGAAGCTTTTGATCAAAGTTTTTCTCTCCCAATGGTATATTAAGAATTGTAAATATGATGTAATATGAACTAGAAGTATTAATCAATTAGTGAGATATTTAGCAGTTAATGTGTGTAAAGTATGATCTGGAACTGTTCCTGTGTTTGGTGTTTATTTGAATGGTGAAATCATGCTTGTACTGTTGACAAATAACATACAACCCATTTCACCCTTCTTTCCTTTATGGATTGACTCTCAGAGTGTATATTCTACTGCCTTATTTAGCCTAGTTTTTTGTGTCCCATGTGTTTTTACATTTTACACAGCACCTATACATTGTTGGACATCCTGAGTGGCTTAGAAGTCAAAAGACAACATTTTAAATAACACTTAAATATCTTCAGTCTTAGTGAATGTCACTAAAAGTGTTAATTTTAACTCTGAGGCTGTGAGCCATCTAGATCATGCTCACTATTCCAGTGATTTGGGTCCAATGGAGTCATTAGATGCCTCAAAAGTGTCAGATCTTCATTAAATCTACCTACCCACTCTTGGTGGTGGGAAAGGATGAGCAGAAAGAAGAGGTAGTGGCAGCAGCTGGTAGTGCTGCTGAAATACTGAGCACAAAAATACACCTCTAGATGTTCACACTGGGCAGGGAGCATCCTCTTTTCACTCAGATACTGAAAACTCATTTTTCAGAATACCTTTACACCCCAGCTCAGAGCTCCTGTTGATTGTTCCAGGGGGAAAAAAGTGTTATACAGTCCTTACTGTAACAGTAACTTCTGTTTTCAGCCACTTTATTATCAATATCATTATTTTTGTTACATCTTCTGATCTTTGTCATGGATAAAAAAAGTGTCATGATCACTTTTCAAATAGATTGTGACAGTGTCTTGGTGTGTGATCAGCTACTACAGGAAGTGGTTCTGTGGTGATATATGTGTCCCTGATATTAATGTTTCCTGGTTTAAGCACTTTGCTTAGTAATGCTGAGCAGGTGAGTTTGAAAGAGCAGAATGTATTTGGCCATACCTGTCCCCTTCAAAGTTCATAACAACTGAACAGCTAAATCCCTTCTAATGGATCTGAAAGTATGCTCTATAGCTCACTGCTCTGCTTTGAAACTATGGTAAATGGCCCATGACTCGTCTACAGAAGCATATTAAATACATTTTGGCTTTTTTATGAATGCCTAGTGACAAAGAAATATGGCAGGCTGACAGACACTTAGCACTCCTCCCAAAAAATAGGTCTTCTGCCAGCAGCAGATTTTTCACTTCTGAATTTAGATCAGCTTAGATAAAGGTTTTCCACATGAGTCCTGGTGGATCTCTTACTGTAACATACACTTGGGATGGTAAACCCATGTTAACACTAGAGATGACTGTTCCATCCAAGAACTAAGCTATGTATTCACACATATGTGTGTATATATATATCTCTACGTGAGGGAGCTTTGGAAGCTAATTATTTAAGCTGCAGGGTCATCTGAGCCTCTGAGAAATCCTATCCATGCATTGTAATCAGCATATTTTTGTTCTCTTCCTGTGCTTCAGTTGTGCATGGTAGTGGCAGAGGGACAGCCAGAAGGGTCCTGAGAAACCTGTTGGCATGGCTAATGATGCAGAACTGCCAGAATGGGCACACAAAGGCACAGAGGCTTGGTGGAAAGCAGCACCCACACACTCCTAATGAGGACAAAAGGAGGAGGGTGGGCCTGTGCTAGCACAGAGGCAGCACCAGGCATCTCCTGTTGGTGGGCAGCCTAAGGAGAAAAAACAGCATTGTCTGTGTGGGATTTAAAGCTGTGTCAAAGCCCTCCTTCCCTGCAATGTTACTGTTCCATCTGCTGTTCCAGCAGAAGGTATTAGTGTAGGTGGGAAAGGAAGTTACGCACCTAGGAAAAGCTGTTGTCCTGAGCTAGTTAGAAAAGTCCAAGAGGTTTGCTCAGGAAAGGAACAGCAGAAAATGCCGTGGAGGAGAAGAAATGCAAAGAGCCAGCCTGGGCTTTTCCTGGGTGGTGCAAGAACCAGGATTTCCCCTGAGCCTCTTGAACTGCACAAGTTCATCTGAGAGGATTCTGTAGAGATCCCATCTATAACCTAGTCTAGGCCCACTCCAACTGAAGTCATTTCAGTAGGAACTGAGAGGCAAACTTCCTATTCTGACAGCACTGCTAACCACTGACAAGGTGCCTTTTTTTAGGGGTTGAGGAGGGCATCTAGCCAAAGGCATCCTACATTCCTTATGCTAAGCGTGAAGGTTGCCAAAATTAGTGAGCATACACAGAGTGCACAATGAGCCATTTCCCGCTTGGTGTGCCAAGAAGGCTGAGGAATCTGTGAATTATGCTGCTAGAAGGAAGCACATACCCAGCATCTTGTCCATCAAAGCAGAAAACACCTCCAAATGGCAGTAAGAAAGAACGAGCAATGCAAGAAATAGTGTGTAAAACCAGCAGCAGAGTCTTGCAAATAAAATTCTGAGCTCCTGGAGACAGCTCCTAACTTCTTGCCAGAAGTGAAAAAAGCAGCGTACGCGAGAGTGTAATCAAGCTCTTCAAATCTACTAGGCAAGTGCCTCTGCAGTGGCTCTTTCTCCAAGAACACTGAAGTTCTGAGTGCTGTCTTGAGGGAGACATTTCACACTACATCTGTAGGTACTGCAGCAAAATTGCTTTAGCCAGAGCAGCATCACATGGCTTTTTATTCCATTTTGCAGAGGTAATAACCATTAGCTGAATAATTTAGGTTGAAACATTTTGGCCCATAAAATTTTTTCCCGTTGACAAACAGTTGTTGCTATCATCCACAATAACCATTTTAAAGGACAGCAGAGTGAAGCTGAGTTTTCTATTGAATGTTTTCAAACTTTTTTTTGTTCTGATTTATTCATGCTGTGTGCAGTGTTTTAGGGTGGTGGTATTTGGAGCCAGGATTTGAGGAAAAACATTGTCCACTGGCAAGAAAAAGGAGTGATGTGGTTTTTATTTTGCAAGCAACTGGCCCACTGTTCTAAGAACAAGAGGAAGAGAGGGACCTTATTTCTTACAAGAAATCTCTTAGATGTGAATATGGCTGGGAAAGCTCATGCATGTAGAAGAGGACTAGGGCTTGCTTCTTGTCTCAGGTGCAGGTGGTCAGAAGTTTCTCTGAGATCATAGAATTATACTTGTAGGAAAAGTGATGAAAGATTCAGATTCCTTGTTTCTGAAGAGAACATTTGCAGAATGAGAGACAAAAGAGGTTCAGTGATCATTGTTCTGGTCAAGTGAAATCCCTTGCCCAAATAGGAAGTGAGAGATGTAGGCAATTATTTTGATGATTATGGAAAGATGACCTGGTTCTACACTATTGTATGGTGTAGGTAAACTGAGTTCTAAAGGAGAACAATGCAAGACATTCTGTAACACAAAGTCTTGTTTTGTTCCATGTTTGGTTCTACCTCATTGTGTTCACTTTTTTAAACATACTTTCTGGAACTGCAGACCAGAGCATGTGGACTCTCTGCCCTCTGCATGACATTACCCCCTGCTAACACAGCAGGGCTTGTCTCTGGTCACCCAGATAGGATGAGCCATGAAGATTAGCAACATGTATTATTTCTTGGCTGTGCTTGTCTTTAAATTGATGACTCTCTGTATCCATTCTACAGCTTTTGGCACTGGCTCCACATCAGGTTGTGACCTGAGGCCTCCTGGGTGTAAATAAGAGCAGCTTGTATTGCTGAGACTCAGTAGTAAATGTTACACTTCTTGGCTCAGTTTTTTCACTCAAGTGATACATTGTTGGAGATCTAAATGAAAAAAATTACAAAAGAAAATGGAAATATATGTTTGCAATGTTCTTTTTAATTGCAGAGATCTGGTATCTAATTGCATCTTTATTTCCATGGGTATGAGCCTAAGGAAAATTTTCCTTCTGGGTAATACCTCCTGTACTGGGTTTCTATCTTATGAAAGCACATTCTTCACAACTATCTTGCAATTGAAATAATCTGTTGTCTAAACAGAGTGGTAACATTAAAACCTCAGCCAGCAATTTCTTCCTTTGTTTGATATTTAAGCTGACTTTAAAAAACAGGTCTGTAAATGCTGAGCAATGACAAAATCTACCCCCTTGTTTTGCATCCAGAGGTTATAGCACCTAATGTGCAAGAGACAAAACCTATTGCAGCAGCAGCTAGTCTAAGATCAGCTTTGTTCTGGTCTGTGGGGGCAAAATTCTGCCATAAGTCTGCCAGCAGCAGGACTCTGCATTCTTGGTGGGAGCAAGACTAGCAGGCAAAGCACCAAGTTCAGGTGCCTTTAGTGAGTAATTTCTTTTTGTTCAAGCAAACTCTGTGAAAGTGAAGTTTCCTGTCTGTGGTCTTGAGTTTCTGCTGCTACTGGGAAAGTTTATGATCTGTAGGAGATATGTTACAGGAAGCCATTGGAATGTAGTCAGGAGGCAGAAGGATTTCCATGGCTCACAGTCTGCAGCAAGGGCTTTAATCTATCCTGAAGTCACTTGAAGCTTTCTCTTTTTCAACATGAGCAAACCTGTAGAAGACATACACACAAAAAAGAGTTAACTGAAATCTCAGTGTGATCTTTAGAAGTTTGATGGCAAAAAAAGCAAAACTGAGATTTGAAGCTCTTTGTTGTATGTGTGCAGACAATACCTCACACATGACCATGCTACCACAAGGTAGATAGCAACGTGGCTGTAGCAGCTGTTTGCTCCCACTCCTAATGATTTGATATTCCAGGATCAAGGCATCAGGTTCACTTCATGCAACTTCATGAAGCCCATGGGGCTGAGTGGGTAAAATAATCAAACCAGAGATTTTTCTGAGTATACAGGTTGGATGTGACCCTGTGACATTTTGTTGTAGAGCAGGCTGCTTTAACGAGTGCATGAGCCAGTGTTCATCTTAAATCAAATCTTATTCCCTTGTGTATCCCTGCTGCCTCTCCAAGGCTTCAAAACCTTTTCAAAGGTTATTAGTTTGGAAACACTTTAGGGGGTACATCCCTGTACTAAACCTGGAACTGCCTGCATTATTTTGGTGGCAACAGACAAAGAGAGAAAAGTTCTCTTTGATTCCCCACCCCCTTTATCTACCACATTGCAAGTATTTTTCCATCCAATTAATCCCACTAGGTTTTTAAGTGAAGTGGTTGCTTGCATAAATATTAATCACTCACAAAGAAACACAAAGGGTCAGTGGCACCCCAAAGGAACTCTGATGGATCTTTGCTGAGCTCTCAGATTGAAGATCCTCAGATTGTTTTTCCCTATTCTGTTTTAGTTGATTTTTATTGGTAATAGCAATACAGGTAAATAAATTATGTAAGCATGCTACTTGTTCTAGTTTTTTCTTTTATGCCATTTCAATGGGAAGTAAGTGGCTACATATTGTCTGTGTTGGTCTGGTCTCCCAGTCCCTCTCTATCTTAATGAATGGAGAAATATTTCTTTACTCTCCACAGTGTAGTACATTGTGAGGATAAATACAGTCTTGGGGGCCTTTATAGGAACAGAGGCCATATAACCTGCTACAGAAAATTGCAAAGCAATGTTCTTGGTGCTCACCTTGGCTCTCTAACTCATTCACTGCTGGCACATATTCCAACTACAAACTGGTTTGCTTTACAGGATTGTTTTGATCTTAGAGTTCACAGGCTTGATCTAACTACTTGACCCCTTAAACTCTGGTAATTTTGTTCTTCAAAAACTGAGGAAAACCAAGGAACTATTTAGGAAGATGGCAAAGAAGGAAAGGTGCCACCTGGGTTAAGTCTTCTTTCTTTGTTATCAGCATTTAATTATGGAAAGTGTGCACAGAACTGGTAATGCTCTGGAATTCCATCTTCAGTTCTTCTCATGCTGTCCCCAGGCATCCAGGTTGTGACCAGGAACAAACTGGGTGGTTTGATGAGTAAATGTAGTTAGAGCTGTTTGGGTTCTGCAGAGCTTGAGACCACTGAGTATGCAAAGTAAACATCAGCAGAATGAAGGTATCACAGAATCACAGAATATTATGTGGAAGTTCAGATTGTTTCTTCAAAACAATAGAAAATCCTTCATCTTCCTGAAAGCTACTAAAAAAGGGAATTCTTTTTAAAAACATTCATAGTTTCTACTTCTGATTCTGCTCTTGGAACTAGACTGGAATAGCTTTTCTGTATATTAGCAGGAAGGAAGAATGTGACCATGAGAAGCAAGATGCAGTTTTATCAGATGGAGGAAGGGACAGAACTGAATGCTGTAAACCCTAGCTGGCTTTTCTATCTGTAGTTTCCAATGAAGTTGGACAAGGTGGAGAAACATGGCAAAATATCAAAACTTAAGTGTTAATACTTAAATGCTACATATCACTTTTCCATCCCTCCTTGTTACTCCAGTACTGCAGAAAGTGGATTCCCATTGATAGATCCAAGACACAGCCCAGTGCTGTATTCATTAGGCTTTCCTGTTGCCATTATTATTTCTGTAAAGTTGAAGACAATGTTAAAATGAACTTGCTGGAGGAAAATGGTTCTATGTATCCATTTTTACCCTGTGGTGACATCAGACAGCCTCACAGGTATCCAGGGAGCCCAGATTCAATTGGAAAAGGGATGGAGAAAGAAGATTCATTTTTTTTTATTTTTCTTCTACAGAAATATAAGGATTTCTGGGGAAACATAGGCAGTTCAGAGATACTTGCCTTCCTTCAGGCATGCCATCAGCCATTGTATAAGCTTCAAAAGAAAACTCACCAAAATGACAGCATTTTGTTTGCTGCTGCAGTGAGGAATTAGGCTGTTCCTGGGGGAGTATTTTTTAACATCCTTGCAAGGCAAGGCTAGAAAGAAGCCTCAAACCATTGTGTGATGACAGCCATTCCAAATCCTCACACATGGGATCACTGTTGTCTATCACTGTGCAATAGTCACCTTTCAGGACATTAAAATGGGAATTGTATAACAGCCAAAGAAATAAAGCTACAATATGATGGAGCTTGTCAGCTACTAATCTGCTATCTACATGTATATGTGTTCTGTGTCTCCTTGTATTAAATCATTCAGTGTAAGTATTTAGCTGTTAAATAAAACTGTGTATGAACATAATTAGTATACCAGTATCACTTCTCTCTTCCCTGCCTCCTTTGTCACAGCTTCAAGTCATGATCATGCCACTTCAGAGCTCAGGGATTGATATTAGTAGATCTGGGTAATCTACTAATTTTGGTTTGCTTTGAGGTTCTCTGTTTAACTCTACTATGTGTTGTACCAGGCATATTGAGTTAAACTCAGGTTAGAGGTGTCAGTGAGCTCTTCTGCTGTTGGTTCTAACTCTTAGCAAAAAAAGTCCCTGTGTGTGCACTTAAAAAAAGTTTACAAAGTTGCTGCTATTTGTTTAATAAGGTCAGAAAAGAAAGCTGAGCTCCAAGGGAAACAATAATTCCTATGGTTAGGAAAAAATCAAACCAACAACAGAAAAAGCAAAATAGTGTTTCTGAAGTCTATTGAGGAGAGCAGAGGGCTGGGGCCAGGGGGAGCCTCTGGGTGTTCGGGTTGTTGTTTCTGGTGGGAGATGTCTGGAAAATCCTCCTTCTATGCCACAAAACCTTGTGAAGTTTTGGAAAGCCTCACTAGTTTGTCTTCATGGGAACATCTTGGGGGAGAAGGAACTCCAGTAGCTTGGCCATTAGGTCGTTCTTCAGGAGACCAATGACTCAAGTCTTTTTATACTTGAAGACCAGATTTGAACCTGGGTCTACACTGACTGGTGTGTCTCTTTCACATGCCTAGTGAAGAATACAGCTTATGAAAACATTTTGTGGCTTTGACAAATGTTCACTTACAGATGAGATTTTTTTTTGGCCAAAAAAATAAGCTGTTTTTTCCCTTGGCTCTACTGGGTCTTTTATTTTTCTCTGCTTTCATCCCCAAACCTCCTACCCTTTTTCTGTCTCGTCTGTTTTGATTCAGTCCATGCCCTGAATGACTTCTGTCTTGCTATGTGCTTGCACAGTGTCTATCACAACGGGTTTCAATCTGTTAGCACCTAAAGGCATTAACATAATGCAGGTAATAAGGTCTAAATTTAACTTGCTCACAACTATTTTACCCACTCTAATATGCATCATGCTCTTCAGCTGACAGACTCGAATTGCATATAATAGCTGCCTGGCTACAGTATACAGATGAAGAAGCTGATGGAAAGCATTTACCTCAATAAAAAGAACATTTTTCCCTTCCAAAACTCTCAGCTTCATTTTTTTCACATTGCTTTCCAAAGCTTCATGTCAAGATAGATTTTCCTCCCACTGTGATGCCATTTAATTCATATCTGGCATAAAATATACTTTATGAGTTATTAAAGAATGTTACAGTAGCTGAATTAGGCAATCATTAAATAAATATTACTAAATAGTTTATAAAAAGAAAATCTAAGTGCTTGCCATTTTTACTTATTCTCCCAAGGAGGGATGATTTGATAGTTTTTCTTCCTTCATCTGTTTTTATGATCTGGAATGAACTCTACAAACTTCATGGTTCATTCAAATACCTTTTGGAGGTTTAATAGATGAAGATCTTTTGAAAATGAAATAACTAACCAGCATGTTCCTGAATTTCTGTGTTTAGTTCCATGGTCTCCCAAACAACAAACTTCAGAAAATTGAGTTCAAGTCCATTGGTCCATAATTCTCTGCTATTAGAAGTCTTAATTGTAGAGGTTACTGGTAATAACCAACCTATGTATGGAAAATTGGAATGAAGTCATTAAATATAAAAAGTACAAAAAGACTGAACCATAGGGAACAAATTGTAAGAGTCCATTTGGACACTGTAGACTGGCTTTGTTTTTGACAAAAATTCTCTTGTTCAACATTCTTTGTGCACTGTCTGCAGTGACCCCCAGGGAAGTCCTTCCATAAACAGGGGCATAAACCAAGGAAAGACACTAGTGCCAAATTTCTAGAGAATTCATGATGTTAATCTCTTTAACCTAAGCTCTAGCCAGCTAAAAATACTCTCTAAGCACATCAGCTAGCTTCCTTCAAGAGCCAATGGCAGGCTTCTAAGACACAGCAATCATTAAATTGTTGGGAATACCTTCCCCTCTCTCTCTTGACTATGGAGGTGGCTAATGTTGGTTTAAGCTGGATCCCAATCTGAACAACTAGCTTAGGAGGAACTTCAGTCACACATCCACAGAAATCTGTGCAGGACAGCTCTTTCCAGTTATTTATATTGTATGGGACTGTCCTGGAAAGGAGTAATGCTGGCTTCAGTGTCCCCCTTCTTGAGCGCAGCTTATGCTTTAAAGTTGTCTGTTCTGTGTAACCTAAGTCTCTCTTTGTTTGGGTATAATATGTCACAGCTTAGAAACTGCCTGTTGGACTGGCTTGAGACCAAAAGAACTTCTTACAGTCATGTTGTACCTTCTCAAAATTAAGGCAAAGCACTAGAACACGTACAGCAGTTTGTCTTCAAGCTGCTGGGAGCAGCTCAGTGATGACTAGCACTGAACTGAGCATTTATTCAGGAATATGGGTACAGCTATGAACTGATGAAGGAGCAGAAAATTCACTTCAAAATGAAATTCTCAGACCATGCAGCCAGTTTCTGTGTGTAGCAGTGTCATTTTGTCTGTCACAATTGGATTAACCCACTGTTGCTGACATCTGAAAGCATAGGTGCTCTCAGTCAGATTCACAGATCAAAGTCACACAGGCCAGTAACAACCATTATGCTGTTCTAGTGTTTTCCAGGTGGAGATCACAGTTGCTTTCTCAATACCAGGGAACTAAAGACCCAAATATTACTATAGGTACCCAAAGATCTGCAGAGAGCAGGTCCATATTGTGATTTCTCCAAGGTGTATTCTTTTTTCCTTCCCTAGGAACTCATGACTATTCCTTTATTCACTCTTTTTCTTTCTGAAGCTCTCATGACTGTGTGGTCCATTTGCAGCTGCCATCATCTGTGCTAGCCCCATTTTTAATCTGGTTAAACCAAACTATGGGGCTGCAAAGTCTTGACATTTTGAAAATTGAAAAATATGATTATTGGGTCAAACCCTTGATATGCAGCTTCTGTTATCCACCTCTAACAGAACTGAATCTATACTGGATCTTTTCCATTCAATTGTCTTCTATTTCAATAAAATAAAAAATAGCTCCTGCATATTTAATTATGCTTCACTTCACTCTGTTCCTTCTGGTCCATTCAGTCTCCAGTACAGTGCTTTGTCTGCTGACAGATTTTCTGTTTAGGCTGGCTGATGTTCAACCTATTATACCTCCAGCCCATATCAACTGAAAGAGGTTGTTATCTTAGGAGACCGGGAGCCTATGCAGCAAATTACTGTTGACCAAAAACTGGGTCAACAATGTCATGCAAGTGCCTTACCATTCATGATATAATTGATCATTAGGAGCTGTGAAAGCAAGGTATAACAGTGGAGAGAGAAGTAAAGAAGTAATCAAAAGAATGTTTCCCTTTCCTCTTTTAATAAGCTGTCATTTATCCCTGTTCCATTTGGATCTCTTTGAGGGACATAGCCTGAGCAGGGAAATGAAAGAAAATATACAAAAAAAGGAGAGAGAAAGAGAAAAGTAATAATAAAACAGTGCATGTATTTAAACATTTACAGTAGAAATGAAACAACATAGAATCTCTCACTAAATCCATGATGAAATGGAAGAATTATAGGCCTTTGAAAGTAATTATTAAGTTCAGTTGCAGAAGGATGCTGGTACTTAAATCTGCTAGGTTTTCTTTCAGGAAACAATCCCTCTGGAGGGCCCTGATCCAGAAACCCACTGAAGTCAATGGCAGTTTTCCCACTGACTTAAATAGTCTTTGGGTAAAACCCTAAAAAGGGTTTTTACTCCAGCTGGAGCTGGAGCTTTGTATGTGGGAAGGTTATCACCATGATAATTCAAAACGTGGCACCAGTGTCTGCTGCCAATATTGCATTCATAATCCAACTAAAGTAAACTATGTACAAACATCAAACAAAGGGCAGTCCCTGTGTTGATAAACATCCTGTCCAGAATAGGAGATTACTTTTATTCTATAAATAATCATATGTTTATGAATATATTTAGCTCAGCACATTGGGATGTGTGTCAGGGGAATTCTGACAAACAGATGAAGGTGCTGGAGGTGAAGTGAACCCTAGTTTAGCTACTTCATTGTTGTCTGCAAGGCAAATGCATTCATATTTCATGGACTGGCAGAGCTCACATATAATATAGTGTATATAATATAATGTAGTGTGAAAACTGCACTTCCTCTGAGCCCAAGGTATTTGACTACCTTACATGAGCTCCTCATCTAGAATGTAGTTCACTTTCTTTGCAGCATAAATATGAATAGCATTTTAAACTGCTGAAGGTGTTTGTTTCCTCTGAGGTGCACTTTTCATTTGTTGCATTAGTAGGACAGATGAGTGATAGCAGTTCTTTTAATGCTACAAGATAAAGTACCAAATCAGTGTAAGGGGAAGGAGAAAGCTGAAATACAGGCAGGGATTCTAGTTTGATTCTCTCCTTGAATGAATGAGTTACTTGGGAAAGGAGAATGATGTGTCAGCCTCCAGGCACTGAAACATCTGTATAAAGAGTAAAAAGATAAAAGCACTAGCTGAATAACTGTCCAAAAAAAAGGAAGTTTTACTTCACATGCTAATATATTGGTTAAGGGCTGGAGACACTAAGCATCATCCTTTAGAGGGCGTTTTATGTATGGGCTTGACCTGAAGGCTGCTGAATCCAGTCAAAAGACACTTATTGATGTCAGAGGATGCTGAAGCAAGTTTTAAATGTTTTTCTCCTGTTAACTTTAATTTTTAAGATCTTGTCTTAAATTGGTGTGAACATCCCTTACTGATGCTATTTGCAAGAACATTGAATGCTGGCCATGCCCCCCAGGCCTGACAGGAGTGTCAATTACACTTGTAATATGACAACAAAAGGAGAGTGCTAAAAAGACATTGCATTTTTGGGAAAATGTGAGAAAATTAATGACAGAAGAGGCCTCCTTTTTTAGCTAAAAGGATGGAATTTGAAGGGTAAAACAGAAAGAAATGACTGCAGTCATATCAGCATTCTCAAGGTGCCAAATTCTGCAAAACCTAGAATGGCACACACACAAAAAAAACCAGACAAAAAATATCTGCTTTTTTTGTCCCCTAAGAAAATCTGTGGAAGATCTCTATTCTGAAAAGCTAATAATCTTAATTAATTAATTACCTTAAGGAATATTACCCAGAGCACCTATGTGGCTAAAATTGTTGAAATAAGCCTGTGAAGTACATATTATCCATCCTCAACCTTCCAGAGGTTAAGGCCCTATTCTAAGCATTTCATAGGAGATTCAGATAAGGCCCAAAGAGAAGAAGGTCCACTTTCAGAGAGCTGTTCATCCTGTTTCAGACTGTGTCATGAGACTGCCTCCTCTGGAGTTGTTGCTCTTAAAACTCTACTGTGTCCCTCAAACCTGGACCTCTGTGTACCCTTGAAGGCAATCTCTAAGTGCACAGATTCACAGCCTGCCTGGGGCATTGTATGGGCAGTTCTCAACCACCCTACACTGACAGAGCTGGAGTGGCTCCCCAGTGTCACCAGTAATAGCTGAGCTGCCCTAAGGCTTGTCAGTTCTGCAGTGGAAAACTCTGCAGTAATAGTTTTGCCATTGCTTGTAAGGTGTGGATAAACCTATCCCTTTCAGAGCTGTATCCCTACTTTACCCTCACAGCCTTGCTGTTGTTCTATACTCTATTCACATGCATCACACATCTCAAAAGTGCTCTCCAAAGCAAAGCCTAGACCTTGACCAACATAGGCCATGGCAATCATTACCTTTCCTACCTGCATTTCCCTTGCAGGAGAGAAACAGCATTTGTTCACCTGCTGGGGGGTCACAGTGAAGTACAGATGAATACAGAGAGATGCAAGAGACAGAGAGAGAGAGTGGGAGTGTGGGAGTGGAGGAAAAGTGAGCTGGCTGGGGAGAAGGAATGATGTTTAAGGTGCTCCAGGAGGCACACTCCATCAACTGAAATCTCTAGTGTAATGACAATTTTCTGTTGAATTTTTAAGACTTTATTGGGCATGATCCCATTTTTCTCTGTTGTTTAATAATTTTTCTAAATTTTGAAATAAATATCTGTTTTCTGACACATATTTCTTAGCTGTTGGAGTAGATTCCTCTGGCTATTGATGTAATTTAGATGTGTTTGAAGAGGAGAAAAACACTGGAGTTTCTTTAGCATCCTTCTAAAGAAATGGTGTACTCCAGTACACTGCAGATAGGAAAACATCATGCTGGTAGTAGAATGCAGTACATGGGAAACCACAGGAGAGCATGGTGTAATTCTTGCCCTCTGCCTCCCATACAGGCTCCCCTGCACTAGGCTTTGGATTCAGTGAGGTAGAATCATTCTTGGTTCAAAACAACCTGATCACTGCAATGTCTCCAAAACATGATCTAATGTTGGAAATAGATAAAGAGTTAATTCTGTGCTGTCAAAATGTTACTTGGAAACTGCTGCTTTTAAATAATTGCCATCTTTTGATATATGGAATATATTTTACCAAACCAGAACACACTTTTATACTTAAAACAAAACTGAGAACAAAGACTGCCTGTGTGAAACCTAACCACTTTAAACACAGCTGCAGGTGCCTGCACAATGTACACTTTTGAAAGGAAAGCACTGAAGTTGGAGAAATAAAATTGCCATTGAATTATTATGTACAATGAAAATTCCTGGCTAAAGATATATTCTCATTCCATTTCATAGTACAGCATATCTGTCCCTGGGGTGAAAGTCACAGTTGGTTATGAAAACATCTTAATGAACTGCTTAAGAAATGCTGTATGCATCTCACAGCTCTCTCCTGGAAGAAATTTGAAGCTCTTAAGTGTGAATCTTATAGAATGGGGCAGAAACTGGTTTTTCTGTGATTCAAAAACATTTGTATTTCCAAATAAAAATGTCTACCCTTTTCCTAAGGACTAGATAAGACCTTTACTTTTAAAACTTCCTCATGTTCTTTAAGACCAAACAGAACAGGAAGCTTCCAGTCTGGTGGAAAGTAAAAAATGAATGCTGACATACTATAGTTCTTTTTTTTGGGCTGCCTTTCCCTGCTTCTTCCTTGGCAAAAGTTGGTTGGGCTAATAAACATTTGCCTGTGGAAAAAAATGTGATGAGAAAAATATCAGCTACCCTTCCTCCAATGTATAGCATAGTGTATGCAAGTAATGGGTGGGGATTTTTCCAGTGGGCAAAATATTCTGTGACTTTGGAAGTGCAGGTAAGTGAATTTTATCCTTACCACTGCACTGCACCAAGGGCATACAATGCCACTTACTTCATCTAATCTGAGGGAGGTAACATAAGATATGCTAACTTTTGAGTTTCTGTTCTCTGACCATATCATTAGTGCCAATTGTAGAAAGAGCTCTGAATGGAAGGGAGGAAAACAGCAGACATATGATTTAAAACTTCATTGTGCTGTAACTCAAACTTTTGGCCTGCCTATACCTTGTTACTGGAATACTTAGATAATGTGAAGGGAAAGAAAGCACAATTGTAATAGACTTTCTTTTTGTAGGTGCCAAGTGCCCTTGAGGCTAAACCAGGTCTCTGTGGGTGCAAGAAAGAGAGCTCTCTCTGAAATCAAAGAAGAAAAACATTCTCAGTGGAGCCAAAGTTGGCATTTACTCTTCTGGTGCATTGCCAAAGCTTAGGTAAGGCTGAAATTTGATGCAAGTTCCATTGCTGAATTAAAGAAAATTGCTTTCCAATAATTTGGTGAAAACCACTGCTATAGTTTAGATGTGTTGACATTAAATAGCTTTTGATTTCTGATTTGTTCCATAGTGCTAAGATGGTGCTGGAGGCAATTAGCTGCATTTGGAAGAAAGGGAATGATTGATTGTTCTGCTTCCTCTCAGCTGCTTTGTGGGTTTAACTTTTATCTACAGTTTAAAATCAGAGGGTTCTTTTCTTTTTTTTTACACTAGTTTACAATCTGTTGACAAAAAGGCCTTCCATCTGAATAGATCTTATGCTCTTGCTTAGCTGGATTAAAAATGGCTGTTACAGTTGAAGGAAGATATTATTTTCCTGATTAGTTCTTCCTTGAAAAACAGGCTTCATGGTGTAATTTCTGTTTTCACTTGATGATTTAAGAGCCCTTTTTCATTTAAACCTTTCTTACTCCAGCTCTGATCAACAGTAATAGATCAGTATTTGTTTGATTTGGGTTTTAAATCACTATAGGCTCTAAATTTGCAACTGGAATTCAATGAACAAGAATGAACAAGAAAGAATAGGCTCCTTTTGGATCTCTAAGCACAGTTTTAAGAACAGTCCTACAGCAATCAACCCAGTGAAGGATAGTTTTTCGTAACAAATCACCTTATTTGAAAAGCAGCATTCCCTGATCCTAACTGTGATTTGAGAGGTTCTGAGGGTCCTTTGATTCCAGGCACTACATTGTGACTGTGGCAGCTCTTACTAACTTGTGCTGCAAACATTGCCGCTCCTGTCAGCTCTTCCCTGGCTTTCACAGTGCACCCAGGAAAGGAGGAGCAGGCTGCCAGAATTGGTTCTATGTTGCTGGTAGCACAACTAGCTTTCTCTTGAGATGAACATTTACCAGTAGCCTGGACCTCAGCACCATTTTGGAGTTAGGACTATTTTTTACACTCCAGCTGCTGTCCTGCTAAATTGGTCTCTGCCTGAACAATGCCCACAGGGTTCAGGGGCTGATCCTCATGACAACCTCTGCCTACAGCCAAAATCCAACAGGGATAAAAAGGGGAGCTTGAAAAGGCAACTAGATTTACAAACCTCTAAGCAGGAAATACTGTTGTGAACATTATTTTGCCAGGCTTACTTAGGGACCTTGAGGAGAGTGCAAGCACACTCCATGTCTCTGCTGTGCCTTGTTCAGTGGTTACAGCTCCTGCACAGAGAGCAGAGACTGCTAAACTGCTGCCAATAGGCAAGAAGGAGAGATGGATGAGTTCAGAGCCTTGCTTCCCAGTCCTTGTGCAGTCTGCTCAAGTTGCTGCATGCAGAGGAGAGGTCAGCTTCTCTACAGAAAGGGGGATACAAAATCAGAGGAACAAGAGGTTGAGGTGTCATGTCATCTCTGATTACCCTTTCTGAGGGTAGATGTTAAAATTGCTATTTGCCCTACCTAGATTACACCTGGAGAGAATAAGAAATGTTTGGATGGCAGCTGGGTTACCTGCAGTTCATTGGCATTCACAGTGTCCAACTGTTTGTTCTTCTGTTCCATCCTCAAACCTAGCTTGTGAAGGGGATGCACCTATAAATTATCCAAAGAAGAGGGTGAGATATGCAGAGACAGGGAAGACGAAGAGGGAGGAGGATCAGAGGTTTAAGGCTAGGACAGAATTCTTTGTCTCATTTTGTAGACATTGTGCATATTTATGAGGCATAGATAGGAAAGGCCCACAGAGAAAAACCAGCTCACAAATCATCACCTTTCAGCAAGCTGCAGAGTTTGTTAAAGTTCACTCATGTCTCCCACGCTTGTACTTCATTAATCATTCTTGCTTCTGAAAACAAGGGTAAACTTGTATCCCCAATCTGCATGAGGATCTTGTCCATTTCATCTCCTGCTTGCATATTTTTTGAGGCAGCCTGCCTCAGCCTTCCTGCCCATAAAAGTGGACTGGAGTACCACTGTTTTCTTAACGGCACATGACAGTATGACAGAATGACACCTCCTATAGATGGTGACGTACAAACCTCAGTCTCTCAGGGTAAAGGTTCTTCTTAGAGACCTACCCTCTGCCTTCACTACAGTCTCATGAAGTGCTGAAGGGCAGAAGGCTCTTTTCTTTGGTCTTAAAATCCTTAGGTAAGAAACACTTGATCTGAGACTAGATGATTGGAATATTTTCCCCCTCTGCACTTCTATATCCAGGGCAAAGTGGAACAGAAGTTGAAAGTGAATATTTTATATATCTATAATTGACTGTTTCTCAAAGAAACCTTTACCTTCAGATGAGCAGTTTATGACTGGTCAGTGTGTCTATTTCCCTTCTGTATGTTCACACTTGAATGCAACAAATAGTAGATCTGATGCTGGATCTATGAAATCCTAATTTTACACTGATGTAGTTTTGCTGGTTTCTGTGATGCTGACTGTAAAAATGCCAGTGAGATCAGACTCATACTCATGAAGTTGACTCAAAGCTGCAAGACAAATCTGAAGAAAAGAAATAGAACAAAGCAGATATTCACTAGCATATGCTATTGCAGCTGAGTGTTGCTGAAATCTCTCTGCACTCTGTTCATACATAGCATATGTGCTCCAGTGATAGGCATAATAGTGTGAATTAAAAATTAGTCATTTGTTTTTCCCCAACACCTTCTATCCACAAAAACTGAGATTTCCAAATACAATCTGATGAAGCCTAATTCTCTCACTGAATTCAACAGATTGTAAGTGTGGATGTAGAAGTATTGTAGTTCTGCTCACCACTGTAATAAAGCTATCTCTGGAGCAGAGCTCCCATATCAGTGCTAAAGCCATGAAAGTGATTTTCCTGCATTAGTAGAGTCCTTTAAGGGTGCTTTATAAATCCTCTATCAGGACAAACTCACAATCAGCCCCAGCTATTCCACCAGGAGCAGTTTTTTGGGGTGTAGGACATTATCCCTGTAGCTGGCTGATTAAAAGATTAGATTCTTCTATAGCTGGCAGTGGAATTAGTCTTTTCAGTAATAAACATTTTGGCTGTAATGTTTGGTTGCCCTAGGTTCAAAAGTCTCTGAAAAGCAAGTGGAGGCTTAGCCATTTAAAGATAATCAAACCAAATCCTGAGAGAAATTGAACACATTCAGTTCTACACCAGCTAGGATTTGCACTTTCCTTCCTACAGCTGTATGAGTCTCATCATGGCTTTCTGTATTTTACTCTCTTTTTACTTACTATTGTCTTCATTGCACTGGTATTTATAGTTACACAAGGTTATAGTCAAACCTCTCCCAGTTCTACAGCCAAAGATGAAAGGCCTAAGAGAATAGGTAAGGAACATGAGAATAAAATGCCTCCTGCTGGAGCAATAGCTGCTTTCCCAATTTTTCTGCAGAACATCTTTAAGACAGAAGGCAAATATTTTATAATCCAGCCAAATGTTTTTCAGTCTTTAAACACATACACATATCTGGGGAGTGCAAGATCCCAGAACAAACAGGGAAACTCTCTTTGGCTTTTAGCATTCCTTCTTCATTCTGCTGTATTGATTTGATGGTAAGTTGCATAGCATTACCTGCAATTATTTGTCATTTTCCTCTTAAAAAAATCATCACAAGTCATGGCATGAGCTGCAAGTGAGATGTTCACTGGGGTGGAACTGTAGTATCCAAGTTACACAAGCTTGTGCTGAAGGGACTTTGACTTGCCTTCAAAATTTCTGTATATGTTTGTAGGAGCAGGAAACACTAAAGATTTTATATAAAGGGGGAATTCAACCAAAAAGGACTGGTTGAGAAATCAGAAACAGCTCAATAAAATTTTTGGTAAGATTTAAGCCCAACACTCTGAAAAGTGGTGTTTTTTTAAAGAAAAAGGGGGGAGAAATTGTCCCCAAAGTGTTTGCAAAAACCTTTGGAGGAAGAGTAATGAGGGATGTGTCCATTTGTCATTCTAAATGATGGTCATACTCTTCCAAAACTAAATGTTTTCAGCTTTACGCTAATAGTCTTATTTTGATTCAAAGGTACATCCAGGCATTATCACAAATCCTACTGCTAAACAAGCTATTAGCAAGGCCACTGCTAATTTCAGTGTAAGCAGCATTGATTGCAATAGAAACTCCCTCTCCTCCCTGTTCTTAGCTTAGACTCCTTAGTTGTTTCCTAGGCAGAACCAGGAGGGTTCCCATGGCTAATTACTGTTAGACAATGCAGCATGAAATCTGAGTTTGTACAAGTAAATAATGTATATTAACATCTGTTCATAAATTGGATTAATCACCCACAAACAACAAATGTGCAATATAAATGAGAATATTGAAGTATATACAAGTCAGAATGTAAAACACCACTTATCAGATGCTAAAATCCATTTTACAATGGTTTCCTGAGACCACCTAGGATGATCTGTGGGCAGAATCACACTGAACTCCACAGGACTGAAGGAGTGAACTCTTACCTGTATCAGGGAGGAAATGTGACTTGGGGTACTCATGCACTGGTAAATCATGACAAAAAGTATTTAAGTTGATGGTTTTGTGATACATCCATTTCCCCCTCCTTTTTAAAATGACTGTAATCTTAGCAAAAGAGCTTTTAAATTTGTAGTGATTAGGTTTAATTAAAATGCAAAGGAATGTGCAATGCAAGTGTTGAATGTAGAACTGATCGCTTATTATTCATCAAACAGCAGAATTTGAAGTCAGTGTGAAATGGGCTGACTTAATAGCAGGTAGCAGCTCTCATTTCTCACACATTCCCCCACTTGCAAAAGTTTTCTGCAACAAAAGGAAAAAAAACACCTTCAGTTAAGCCATTGTTATTTTTATATTTTCTGCACACCCTCAAAATCAATAGTTCTGATTCCTGCCAAAAGCTCACAGCACTTTTTCCTTAGATCACCTGCATTTCAATATGATTCCAGAGCTTAATCACTAGTATGGAGATTCCAATTCTGAGGTTCCTACAAGGCTTGCAGTTACACCTACAATTCCATCTCCTTATTTTATCTGCCAAATAAGTCTCAGCTTTGGCCAAACTGCTGACCATGCAGCAGCCATTTTAAGGGAGGAAAAAGAATGTCATTTACAGGAAGACTCATCTCCAGAAAATATGACTGAGGATTTCTTCTCAATTCAGAAGAAAAGTTCTAGTTCAGCTGCAAGAAACAGGTTTGCAATATAAAGGAGAGGCCAGACAAGAAGATAGTGACTTCAGTCACAGGTGTTTAGTACTGATTTGTTTTCTGCACAGAAGTGTTCATTGTACTTTTGTTTTTTCTCCAATAGATGGAGAGTTTGGAAACCATGAGGTATAGTAATGGTGGAAAACCACCTTTGGAGACAGCACATGGACAGAAAGGAGTTTCTATGATAGCTGTGAATAAAGGAGGGCAGGAGCAATGCTGACACATAGTGTTGTTTTCTCTCTTTGCTCAGAGCTTCCAGAACATGTATCTTTTTCTTCATCTGGAAAAGAAAAGTGTAAACAAGTTGAAGTTGGAGAGGAGCACTGGGGTAACCTCTACCAACCCACACTACCAGGGCAGCCATGGGGTAGCTTTGAATGACTCTTGTTTGAGCTCTGATGATAGCAGCTACAGTCTCTGCACAGGCTGATGTGGAATGCCCCTAGAGCATCCTCATTTGGGAGATCCTGACTTCAGCTAGTGAAGGCAGGGCAGTCAATCTAAGGGCTTTTCTTCAGGAGCAATGTCTCATGGCATTGTAGATAATCATAGAAAACACATCTGAAAGGGAGCTCAAGACATCCTCTAGACCTATATCACACCCTGAGGAAGGATCAGCTCTACCCAAACCATTCCTGACAGTTCTTAAATATTTCTGATAACTGAGATCCCAGAGCTCTCCTGTCCAGAGCTTACTCATCCTGATGTGGATTGTAACATTGTGCAATGGGCAGAGCTATACTGAGGGGGAGAATCTGGTAGTTCCTTTCAGCCAGGGTACGGTTACTGTTTAATGGATGTAAAGATTTCTGGGCATTTAGGCCTAGGGATTACTTCTAGATATTTAGAAGTTGGTTTATATGCTGGGATGCACATATAGCAAGCATGCATGGCATATTGCAGTGTGTCAAATTCAGAGGAGGAGATGTTGTTTTCCTTTATCCTTTCTTTAACTATTCCAAAATTGATAACATATATTAGAGCTCAGAGGAAAATAATATTCTTCATTCTGCCAATTCTGCCACAAGCATGTTTTAAATTGTAAAAGTTCTTGGCAATGATTCACTTATTGAGAACTTTCAAGGAATACAGAATCTAAACAGTAAAGAAAACCAAGTCATGAGCAGCAGCCATAGAAAATATCAGTTGAAATAAAATATCAGTGGCTCATAAATGCAACCCTTTTCCTCCCTTGCTGTTCCCTTACAAGGAATTAAGATTGGAAGTGACAAAAAGATGTCCAAATCTGTCACTGCTGGTCCAGCATCCTTCAGTTCCTAAATGTACCTTACTTCAAGTGGCCCCTCCAAGACAGCATATTTAAATTGGTTTTGGAGAAATATTTTTAGAGTACTTATGAAGACACTGGGGGGGTTTTTTCTGTGGAATTACACAAGGGATGAATTTGGCCCAGTAATTAAGCATCAAATGTTCTAGTGACCTGCAAACAGTTCAAGACCAAAAATAAACTTGTTTGCTTGAGGCAATAGATAACCTGTTGGAGGATAAAAGTATTAATCTTGTTCTCTGGGCAGCACTCTGGATCATGTGAGTCCCTTTTGACTAGGTTTTGAAAATTAGCTCCCAGTATAGAAGTCTACTCCCATACAGCATAGCAGAGTAAGCCCTCATTTAAATGGTATGATGAACTGGTAACATTAATCTTTATATTCATTCCACTAACTTCTATACCTTTTTAGTGACACTGCTTTTCTGCCCATGACAATCAGCTGGAAACCCATATGGAAATGGTTTAGTGCCCAATAAGATATCCTACAAGGCTGCATGTACCAACAGCTCCTTAGACTCTATGTTAGAATTCCATTCCACAGAAATTAGTATAGTGCCCTACATTAACAACATATATTAGAGCAGCAGAATTCCCTGCCTTTAGACACTTTTTTAATGTACTCTTGATTTTAATTTATGTATACATCTGGTCTAAAGACAGGTAAGGGCTGGTTGGTTGAAGGTAATCACTTAACTAATTTTCTGATAATATATACAGTTTAAGAGGAAAGGTTGGAACCTTAGGTGGAAGATTAAATGAGGCTCCCAGAGATTCCTTTAGCTAGATAAATTGATTTATAGCATGCAGGAAAAGCTTTCTTTTGGAATTGAGTGAGCAGGTGGCTGCAATTTATATAAATTAAACCTTGGGCTTGTCCTCCTGGCTTGAGGGGCTTTTTTCTCATTTTTTAACAAGCTACTGGTGCATTAATAGTGTTTGATTCTTTTTCTAAATGTGGGTTCTGTACAGTTGTTTTTAAACATTGAACCATTTGGAATCAATTGTAGGATTAATCTAATTGCAGGTTGACTCTTTACTCCTTGTTTTATGGAGCATAGTGCAAGAGGAAAGCTGTGGTCAGGGAGGAAAAATCACAGATTTGCATTCTTGTCTGGTATCACTCTTCTCAAACAGTCTCTGATCTGTCATTACAATCAAAATTCTTTATCCTGAAAATTGCATCATGAAATTTTAAAGCTTAAAATAACACTTCTGTAAGGCAGAGATTAGATTATGCAAAGTGTTAATGCAGCATTAACTGAAGAGTCCCAATTAAATAATTATAAATAGTTCCAAGTCTAGTATTTTTATTTCCAGAGCACTGGAGTTTGGAAGTTTTGCACTTTCCTTCTTTCTTTCTCTGACAATGTTCATGCCAATTAAGGAGGACTGAGACCTGTGCAATATTTGCTTTTTCTTCTTTTATTAAAAACAAAGACAAAAAATTTCAGTCCTAAAACTAACAAGTATTCTTCTGAGACAAATGACAGCTCTCCCTGAGACACAGTCAGTGGCCTAGGCTGATTTCAGAGGCAGTGGAAGGTGCATGCTGACACTATATGGTAAAATTCAAGTGCAGTGGCAATCATCTATTGTCAGTAAGCCATAGATGCAGACAGAGGTCAAGACCAGAGTTCTGCCAATCCAGTAGGCCACCTAAAATATTTTTTAAAGCATGCAGTGATCTGGAATTTGAACACTTCTAAAAACTCTCTTGGATGTTGTCATTCAGGTCATGAACATAGTCATATGCTTAAGTCTGCAGGTCTGTCTGTGTGCACTGCAGGCATCATTCCTGAAGATGAGAAAAGTCACATCTCCATGCTCATTAAGACACCTTCTTTAGGAGCTGCTCAGGAAATCACAGGAAAAAACACTGGGTTGGGAGTCTTGGGAATGGGATCTGAGCAGGCAACCTCTGATGGTTTTTTCCTGTCCTAAAACTTTTGACTTTCCATGGCCACATACACCTCTTACTGTTTCTTTGCACCCTATTCCTCACTCTACCCTACAGCAACAGACTATATGTCCTTACAGTCCAGAACATGTTTTTTTCCTTTTCTTTTTTATTCTTTTTATTATTCTTTTTATTTTTTTTTATTCTTTTTTTTTAGTTCATTCTTCAAATTTGGTTTGGATAAGATTTGTAAGTCAAGCCCAACTACTCATGCATGCCCCTTTTCCTCCTTGTTTCTTTATTTAATCTAGGCAGCAAAATCAGAAAGAAACAGTTATTCATTAAGCTAATAATGTAATCACAAAAGTGATTACATGTCAGGTACAAGAATCTACAGCATTTTTATGGGCTAGAAAACTAGTTCAACCAAACAGATAATTCCATTTTATAATTCAGTGCAAGTCAAATGTGCCTTGAATGCTAGTTTCATCTTCCTTTGCTCATGGAATTTACAATTAAGGAACAGTTTTCTGAACAATTATAGCATGATCATTTCAAAATATTAGCATTCATATAAAAATATAAAACACTTAACCTCTTAGTTCTCCTTGTTGTTTTTTGGCTGCAGTAGCCTTAGTTACATCAGCCATTCTCGTGCCCCAGGAAGGGTTAGTGGCTGGATGTCTTTGGGAATGCAGAATCTCTATGTGATTCCCCAGATACTAAAGATGCTTCATGTTGATTCCTGTTCCATCTTGCAGTGATCATGTCTGCACTGGCAGGACCATCTTCTGCATACATTCCAGACCTTGTTCAGAGAAGGAGCAATGCTTCAGAAGTAGAGTTATTCTGCTCCAAACCCACTGCAGCCTGCACAGCACTGCTCTGTTGTGTGTAGACATAGCCAATGGCCAACATAGTGTTTGTGAAGGTACAGAGACTGTTGCCATTGTGTGCAGAGTCCAGACAGCTCTTGTCTTCAAGTGCTGGTCACTCCTTTCAATACTCTCCTTTTGTTTTTACCTCTCCTACAAGTGTCTTCATTCACCTTTGATGTGCAACAGGAAAAACTATTCTATCCATGTGTAGTCTATCTTGAAGTTAATGTTTCCCAACTGCATACCCTCCCTACTCTGGAGAGAAAGCAATTTCCCTTCCACACCAGCCAGTTATGTCCTGAATAGATACAATTAATTACCTCCCTAATCTCACTAAGCATTGGGTTAACACTCTCTACACAAGATCACTTCCCAATTATTTAGCTAGTAACATCCTCAGCAGAACACCAACTTGCCTGGGGAACAGGAGGCAATCAACCATTACCCAGCCATTTGAACCCAGGCACTGCCTACATGCTCAGCTCCCTGAAGATGGAAATGTGATGACACAGGTTATTGAAATGATAGCTTTTGCACAAGCAGGCTTCTTATGTTTTTTTTCCAGTGATGGAAGATACTAGCTCAATTGATAAAGTTGTTACAACCCATTGCATTCCATCAGAAATTCTAGTCAGCTGTTATATAGTTTGGGTTTTGGGTTTTTTTTTGCAGAGCCAGGAGAATAAAAAACAAACAACAGGATGGGCTGTAATCTGTTTCTCCCCCATGGACATCTGAAGTTATGCTTGAATAATTTATTTTGCCATAGCAGGGTGAGTTACCTCTGATTCATACCTTTTCATGACATAAGGTAAGATGCTAATTATTTACCTAAGCTGTTCTGTGTCCCATAATAATGTACTTAGCAATTTATTATACTTCTGCCTCTCTAAAATACCATCTTCCTGAGGCAAGCCTTTAAAGTGATGTATAAAGATGTGGTTAATCACAAGTCATTATGACAACCTTAGTACAGCAGGGACAAAAGGGAAGCAATCTGATACCAAAGTGAAGATGGGACAAACTTGAAAAGGAAACTTGCCCTTAGCATTAGGAAATTGGGATATAATTCCAGATTGGCTGATCAAAGCAGTAGGATAAAGAGTTTTTGAACTCTATGAAGGCAGTCATGCAAGCTGCAGAAACATGAGCTTGCTGGTAAGACTTCTTGCTTAATTTCTGAGATGAAAACTATGTATAAAACAGCCTTATTCATAGAGGTGAAAAGAGAAGAGCAGGTTTGCATGAGAAAACCTCCCATACCTAGTGTTTTATAGACATTTCATCCCAGAGATCTTGATGTATATCTTGGTGAAGGCTCTGTCTCCAGTAATGTGATCAGAACACACAGAATTACATTTTAGGACTGACCTCCTGAAGCTCTTGGTCTGATACCATGGTACCTGGGAAGACAGGGATAGCAGTGAGGTATTTCCTCTCTTCACTGCATTACAGATTGATCTTGCAGCAATTTGGATGGGTGAATGTTCATCTGGACATGTTTCTAAACAAAAACTCCAGCTGTTATTCCTGTGAAACACCCTAGAAAGCCCCTCCACACACATCCACCCTTCTCAAATCTTACTTGGTTTTGATTTTCAACCCAAACCAGGAAAGAAAATGAGAAGAAAACCAAATGATACTTTTAAAGTGATACCAGATGGCTACTGGCTCTGAAGTGGATATGCAGGGCTGGTTACTGAAAAATAATAAAGGGAACCTCTTACAGCTTGGGTCTTTTTAAGCATGGTGTGACAGCCTGTTGCCTGTCAGAAGGAAGTGGACAAGTGAAATGACTTTGATGATGCAATTATCAGCCTTTGAAAAGCAATGTTATGTTTACTAGGGGTCTATAATTTGCTTTTTATTGAAATATTAAATTCTGTGCATTTGTTTTGGGTTTTTTTCTAGATAGAAAATATTTTTCAGACCATTTTATTAGGAATTTTCTTTGTTTCCCAAGCCCACATTCCTCAGGGGTCTGGTGACCCCTTTTCCTCCTTCTGAAGAATGGATTTCCAAAGGCAACACATCTCTGCTCTTGACAAGGAGCAGTCATGACAAGACTAGAAAGCTTAGGCCTGTCACTTGTCCATTCTCCAAACCAGTGTATGCTCATCAACCATTTAACCTAGAACTGGTATTTATTTCTGATGCCAGCCTTATCTAAGAAATAAAGATCTAGCCTGTGAGAGGACCTGCTTTCTACTTCTGATTCTGGTAGCAAGCCACTTGGGCCTTATCATTTCCCTTCTCTGCCTGGTTTTCCTTTAATCTTTTTTGTCCATTGAGAAATAAATTGTGGTGGAGTGAAGGGGTGCTAAGGTTGTTGGGATGGTGGTTAGCACTACAGCACTAACAGTATGTGAAAATAAAGCAGAGAATGTGGGTATACAGAGAAAAAACAAGATTCATGATCCTGTTAAGTGCAGTAAAAGATGTTACTTTACAATTGTTTGAGATTATTTCCTACAAACAGTGAAAATACTGGTGTTTATTTCACTAAAACTTAGATGCTGCATCATCTTTCCTGTTCCTTTCTTGGCAGGACAAGAAAACCAGCCATAATGTTCTTACAGCAAAATATATTTGAGGGCTGTGGACTGACTGGCCTCTGAAATACTGTTTTGCTGGCTGACCTTTTTCTTTAAAGAAAAGAGAAAAAAAAATCAATTCAGTTGTGTCTAAACATCTCAAGTTTGAAGATCAGCATTAGATTGTCATAATCTTTATTTAGTACAGTGTTGTGTTGAGTTATTTGTGTAAAGCTGATGCTTCCTGACAGTATTAGGTTACATCTTAGGGTGATACTGTGAGTTGTGTTTGAAGCTGCATCTTGGATTTACTGCAGCTGCTGTAAATATCAGCCAAGCAACCTTCATAAATTATGCTAAAGGCATTTCTCAGTTATATAAGAATTATTCTGGTATGTAGAAGAATTTCTGACATCAGATACTTGTAATCTATGGTAAAGCTAGTGAATATCTGACATTTTATATTTAAGGATCATTACTCTGGTCTGAACACATATATGTTTTTCTGTATAGAGCACAAGCAAAATTGACCTTGCCATCAGTGTAGCTGTTATAGTTCTCCTATAACCTTGCACAATTTCCTAATGTATAAGAAACAGGGAAGTCTCCTAGCTCATATATTGTACAGGTGGAAAAGAGGTTACCCAGATATACATTATAAATGTGCTTTACACTGAACACTGTGCACAGAGTGTTCACAAGGCAGCAACAAGCTCAAAGTTGCAACACAGATGCTTTTGAACTCAAGAAGACTGCTGTCCTCACTGGTGAAGCCAGGAGACAGAACCCACCTCTTTGAGGTAGCCTAGCTGAGTCACACAAGCAGATTTTACAAGGTAAGACCAAGAGGAGTTGGGCAACTGATCTAGATTAAGCAGGAGCTGTTAGCCAGAGTCCAAGCTTGAGCCCAGTGGCTAGTCATTCCCCATGGACAGTCCTTCGCTCCATTATTGTGGGGTTTCCATGAGCAGCTCCATTTCTGTGTGCCAGCCCTTTAAAATCACTCCACTGCAGTCCTTTACAGCTGGAAGCACATGTACACTTACTCAAACTCTGCACCTTCTTGTTCCCTGGCACTGATTCTCCTTTTGTTCTTTCACTCTCAATGACTCATTTCTGATGAAGGGAAATGACAGCAAAGGAAGAGCCTCAGGTCAGCTTTTGCATCTGAAGACACAGCTGATCTTCTGGCAACACAAATCCTCCAAATAAAATACCACATACTCTGTCCCAGAGGAACAAGACAATTTTATATAGCTGCCCTGAGGCTTGCAGTGGCAGAAGCTCTTCTGCACTGGCCTGGGTAAGATTCCTGGTGGGACAAACTGTCTGCTTCTGCATTGTCACACAAGACAGTAAGCAAATATTGGCACCAGGTAGCTGAACTGAATACACTTGTAGCCACTTTAACACATGCAAGGAAACCATTTGCCAGACCAAAGATACTTGGTAGTGGCAAGCACTGTAGGAACTCTGTGACAGTCTAAGTTTTGGTATAATGAACCCTGCCTGGCCCTCAGTTATTAGAAAGAGCAGAGTGAAAATGAGTAAGAGATTGGAGCAATAACAGACTCTCCAGTGACACAGTAATGATGGCAACTTAAAGGTGACTGTGGGCTGGATGGCCAGGAAAAGCAAATAGACTGTAAATCATTTGGCTGCAGGAGTTCAGCTCTAGGCATGCTTCTCAGCTTAGGCACTCATATATCACTATTTACTTTCACTCCCAGAAAAGCTCTAGTGGAGCTGGCTGTACTGAATGCATAAGGAATGCATAATCTAAATTCTGAATCTAAATATTGTGCACCTCTGGGCCATGCCTTATCCTCAGTCTTTGTCCTGTCCTTTTCCACTGGCAGTCCTGGTACTTCCAAATATAGGTCAACCTCTCCTCTTCTGCCCCTCCTCTACCTTAAAAAATAAGGCCAAACCTCAGTACTTCCCTCTTCCCTTAACACAGTAGTGTTACAGAGCAGCATGGATCTTTGAGTTACCAGCCCTTCATGCCATCAGACCTCATTATTTTATTGTAAGTAGAGCTCTGTGGAGGTTCTGAACTGCCTGTGCCTGCCTCTGCCAAAGCAAATGTCTGCTAAGGGATAAATGAGATGTATGGATTACTTCTGTGATGCATTTCATAGCTGCCTTTGCACTGAGGGAGTCCCACTAGTCCCAACTCAATATAGGGATAGGAATTCAGTAATTAACTGTAGAGACACAAAATTAAAATTTTAGAGTCATTCTGAAGAAACAACTGCCCATTTAGTACCTAATCTACAGTAGTATCCAGCTCCTCCAGCCCAGGCTGACCACATGGTGTGCAAACATGTCTGCACATACAAGATCTTGGAGTGTAAAACCTCAAGTGGTATAGAAAAAAAAAAATAGGAGGAAAGTATGACAGTCAATTATATTTATAAAGGGCTTGAGCCCAAGCCCACTGAGGAATCTTTCTATTAACTTCAACACTAGCTGTGGACTAGGGCCACCAGGTATAGCTGCAGGGGCAGTGAATCTGTGATTCTGTCTTTCTGTCTGAGAAGGCAAAATGTAGAAGAGTGAGAAATCTTACAGTGCAGAGTGTGCTGAGCTATCTCCTGCTCTTGGCAAAAAAAAGCTGTAGTGTATTTTTCCTATAATAAAAGCAATCATAATTCTTCAGTCATAGCTTTATGATTAAACAATATTGAGGCAATGCTTTCTGGTTTTTTTCTTCTCTTAATTTACATCATTCCCAGGCTGCAATGCAGAAAAACCTTTTGAGATATTAACTAGATTATAAAAATGTCATGTCAGGTTTGAAAACTGTCACTAACATGAGACTTTTAATTATGAATAAATTAAAAAAGAAGAGCAACTCCTTTTCCTGTGGCAGTAAGATTTTGCATCATGTACAAACACTGAAGCTTAGAAGTGTTCAAAGGCTGAAAAGGAAAAGTGAGATAAGAGAATGGATTGTTCTGGAAAATAGGCAAAAGCAAAACTGAGAAAACATTACTATTCAAATGATATCTTTACAGGAGTCATTACAACAGAATTAATGGTGTTGGAACACAAAATTAGTGTCTGCTGGAACAGAGAGAAGCAAGGTTATAAACCATTCAAGCCACTACACCAGAGATATATTTCAAGAAATTAATCCTAGCACTTGTAGCAGCAGATTAGTCACCAGAGATCCAGCCAAGGGTGTGCAAGAAATGCATGGGACCTTACACCATAAACCACACAGGCACAACTCAGCAGTGAAGAACATCCTTTTATTTGGCAGCAATAGATTACCTGAGTGCTGTGAAGGATTCTCTGATTTCACTGAGGCTACTCACATACTTCAGTTCATTCCTAGGCTTTAACATGTGTACCTGGCTCTGTCCCTGAATGTCTGTCTTCCTTTAGAGTTAACAGATGTCACTAGTTTTCCCAAACATTCATCTGCTGGTGGGGACCATGGGCTGCCTCTCTTTTCCCTCAGGAATGTACCCAGAGCCAAGGTCTACACAGGTTACATCTACTCCTGACTACATTGTGGCTTGATTTATCCAAAAGTCAAATGTGCTAGGATACTCAGCAGCCTTAGGAAGATGTTGTAGAGACACAAACTGTGTCAGGAAAATGTATTACAGGATGGGACAGCCCAAAAACCCCTTTAGCAATGGTAACCACACACCAACTCACATCTGGAAGCAGTTTAGCTCCATTTCCACTACCTTGGCAGCCCAGTGCCAGCACTGCACAGCCATGACAACCTCACATGCACAACAACCTGACTCATGGTGACAGCCACCACATTCCTCTTCAAACCCTGGTTTTCCTGGTTGGATTACCACCAGCCCAGAGAGAACTGCATCACACCCTGTTGCAGAGTGCAGACATTGCAAGGGACAACTACAAGTACCTGGGTGCCACTCAATATGCTTCAGCTGCTCACACAGGGTGAAGTTTTTGCTGATGCATCTTCACTGCCACTGCTTTCTCTGGATGCTAAAGGAAGCATTTCCAGTACTGCTGCTACCATTTCCATTACAAGGTGGATAAACCCCTGGTGAACATGCAGTGGTCTTTGGAAGACTGCTTAACTCAGTGACACCATTGCCCAGCTGCCCTGATAACCAGGGTGGAACCTTTCTGCATCTAGATTACAGAAAATCTGTATTCTTTGTGGAGGCAGGAAAGGTTTGCAGTTGGTTAGATCTCCTAAAGTTGATTAATTTAAAGGCCCCAAATAAATAAAATCATTACCACCATCTACTCTCCTGACAAAGATTTTTCAACATAAGAACATAAAGCATTAGCAACTCCACATTTAGGTGGGAGCTGGAGTATCTGCTAAAGTGGTATTTCATGTTTAAACAGACTTAAATTTACCAGATCTAATGGATAACAATATTTCAAAAAGAGACTTAATCTATTTCATCACATTTTATATCACTTTGTTTAATAAATCATCTTCCACTAGAAGCCCAGCCTAAGATGAATTTAACAGACTTTGTAAATGATGGGTCAATATCAACTCTGTCATAAATTCATTTTTATTTTGGATACTAGCCCACTGGGTACTTTTGTAATGCTTTCTTGCAAATGATCCATAATTCATAATTAACTTTGACTTCAAAATGTGACAACCCATTTTCTTTTGTCAAGTGCAGGATTTTCCCCTTTAATTTTTCAGCAGACAAATTAATACTACTTTAATTACAATTTTAGATAATGCTAATTTCAATTTACTTTTGTGTGCTTGAGATGGTTTGAAATCCATCTAGCAGCAAGAAGAACAGGATTAAAAACACACACTGGCAAAAACAATGCATGGAGGAAGAAGTTTAATGATTGTCAGTGGTTCAGGGAGCTGCAGGGGGAATTTATGCTCCTTAATGCAGACAAAAATATTTGGTTTAGTTCTCTTATTTCTCACATGCTGGATTTTGCAGATAATTACAGCAGCAGTCAACATTTCTGTGTTGGGAAGGAGATGAACTTGAGGAGGCAGTGATACAGACATACCATTGACTGAGAACACTCCATCTCTCTGTCAGACCTGAGGGTACCACTTTCCAAGAAAGCCAAAACAAGACTTGGCCCCCCAAAACAGTCTGAATATTGCAAGACATAATCTTTTGGAACAAGCATGACATTTCAGTGTCATGGAGGATGTCTCAAGGTTGCAGTTTGGATGGAAAAAACTGCAAACATGGCTGTAGTTGGGTGGTGGGTGCAATGTGGAAAGCCAAACATTAATTATAGTCTTCAGCTCTGTGTTGTACAGGAGTGGAATGGGAAACAGAATGTAAACATAACATATGGGGACCTATTTTAGCCTCAGCAACAGGACTTTAACATCTGCTTTCTTTTCTGGAGTTAATAATTTACAACATCCAGTTTAGAAGATAGGACAGTGGCTCCTGCTGCTTATGAACAGCTCTCTGATATGAGTGTCATCCACGAGAGCTGCACTATGGAATTCAGGTATCACCTGGTTCCATTCTGAAATGCAAGTTTGGAATCCTACCTTCAGCTGGAATCAGTCTCTCTTCCTCCAGCTCTAGTTACACATTAACAAGCCAGCTACAAGCTGCTCTGTTGTAGCTGGTGCAGAGAATTCTGAAGCAGTTTTTCTGATAAATACTTTTAATTGTGCTGGGCACAGAAGAATGCAGTCTATAGGAATTTACTACATATCTCTCCACTGCCTCAGGGTAGATTAAATGAAGGGAGCAAGTGGCAATCCTATGTAAAGAAACCCATTTATCATAGGACAAAGTCCCCAAAGCAGACTGAAATCTAAATGTCCACTTCTAGGCTTATCACACAACCTGAGCAAAGGCTGAGTTCTGTATTAATCAGGAATATTCAGTAACTTCAGAGAAAATGAACTGCCACCTATGCAACAGAAAGCAGAATCTGGTCAACAAAACAAGTCAAGGTCCCCCACAAATACAAGAGCATGATGGAGGTGTTATTCCATGGCAGACCTCACACTCAAACTACTGCTGCTTTCAGGAAGCTCAAAACTGAAATGAAGACTATGAAAAGAAAGTCAAGACAAGCAGAAATACAGTAGGTGCAAAAGAGCAAAACTGAAAGCTGTAAGCAGCCTGCTGCATGTTGCTGCATTGTTCTGTTTTGCAGTCATCTTCTCATCTATCAGGATGGGAAAAAAATGAGATTGATCTCATTTACATTCAGAAGGTAGAGTACTTGCTGAGACATCTGAAGTGTGGCAGTTCAGATCATCTGTGTTTCTGGTTCCTCTTAGCTTCTATGATCAGCATTCCTTCTCCTATCTTCATCTGCTCTACAATTCAGCACCTATAATGGTAGCTTTGAAGCAACCCACTTGTGACTTCATTTCTTATTGTCCTGGACATGGAAAAGGTCTTTGATGGTTAAGGGATTTATGAGGTCATTGATCATCTTACAAAGTGGCAACCAATAGCACCTATCAGCACAGAGACAAAACAATCTGTATTACATTTTCTCACTTCTTTCTGGTCTCTTTTGTTTTAAAAGCAAGATGATATCTGTTTTCTCCCCTGCAGGTATTCCACCTGAAATGAGAGTATAGTGAGGTTTCCTTACCTTGTTATCCTATTTGGCCATGCTTATCAGATCACAGCCTGGAAAAGATTCTCTGTGGAGGTCTTATGGAGGGAGTGATGGATGGATTGCAGAGGAAAGAAGCAGGTAGCTTTAAAGAGGATGAAATTGTTGTGAGCTCTCTTAGCTTGGGCATTGATATGTTTCAAGTCTTTTTCACAGTTTTCCCTTACCTGATCACTGATGCTGTTTGGAAAGAGCTCTCTTTTCTTTCCCATTAATCATCTCTGGCACATCACTGGCATTTTTCTTTCCTCCTGTCTTCAAGGTCAGTTTTATCCCATGACAGAGAAGCATTCAATGTGTCTTTCAATCATAGATCTGAAAATGTATGGAAGATGTATGGCTTTGATTTCTTAATCTGTTTTATGCAAGAAATGTTCCTAACTGCAGCTAAACATCCTGCCTGATAAATGAAGCACAAGCACATCATCAGTCAGCTTTTTTTCACCAAATTCTTTTCTTTTCCAGCAAGTAAATGAGGGATGATTTGCCTGAGGTCAGAGTTGACACTGTCAGTTATTTCCCAGGCCCTCTGTGAGAGCATGGAGTGCTTGCTTGGTGGGACCTTGAAGAATTCTGCAAGACCTTTCAGAAGCTGATTAGTTTTTCCTGTTTGAGCTGGAGATGGAAACACCTGGCAGTAGTTGTATGTAATCCTTTGCTCAAGGCTTGGATTATCTAGTGGTCAGAGCAGCTTTTCATCCTTGAGAATTACCCCAAAAATGCAGGACTTTAAAACCATAATCTTATTCAGTTAGAAGTTAGGAAAATGTCTTACCTTGGCCAAGGATCATTCCAGTCCTTGACACCACATATTTCTGTTGTAGTCAAACATCATGAAAACCAGTATCTTTCTAAGCAAACAAATAAATAGAGGATCAGCTTTAAAAATCGGCAAGAGTTATTCTTTATCCCCTAAAGACTAGGCAAACATCAGGGCTAGATAAATTAGCAATAAAAAATTGGCTGTGCTCTTTAGTTTAAAGGCCTATGATTGGGTTTAAATTCACTGCCAAGCTAAGAATGATAGCCAGGTCTATGTCCATTAGGAGTTGCACTTAAGTTCTTGTTTAACTGGCAAAATTTTGGGTTTGGCCCCTGCTGCCCACATGTAGGTAGTCCCTTGCAGCAAGATTTCTCCTGGAGAGTTTTCTATACAGATGAGGAAACCATTTCAGTTGTTGATCTTCACAACCCTCCAAGCTAGCAGAAGGTATTTTCAGAAACAGGTATTTCCAAAGTCCCCAGGGAGATTCAGGGAATGTGCTTCTCACTGCAGAGGCCTTTGAAAAGAGCTTCAAAACTGAGTTACTAAACCCTTTGCAGTTGCAGAAAAATGTTTAGTTCAGATTTTTGGACAAAACCTCTGAGGTCTTGTTTTGTATACCTGTCACATTTCAGACTCACTTTGAATGTCATATTTAAACAGGAGCTTCATGTGGATTTGGGCTTGCTGCCATCCATGAGGCAGAATTCACAATGATTGGAGAGGGAGTCCCATGGAAAGCTACTGGGCAGAGTCTCTGCAGTTTTAATAAGTGACAGAAAAGACTTTTTTTTTTGCTTTTTGGAGAAGTCAGACAAAATTCTACAGATAAAAAGAGAAAAGTTCTGTGTAATAACATAAACAACTGATTTTACTGCCTTTCAGCAGTTGAAATGGCAAGAAACCTTTTATCAACAAGCACTAGAAGCTTCTGTTGAGAACTTTGCCATTTAATAACTTCTAAGACAGAAAGGTAGGAGGAAGGTAGGGAAGAGATATGATAGGCCAACACAAATGCTGACCCCATGTTAAGGCAATTCTAATGCAGTGAAGCTTTAGAGCCTTTCTCTTTCATTAATATAAATCAAAATCTACTGAATGGATTCAACTGTGCTTCTGGATTTGATTGTTCTTTAGCTGAATAAGCAGAGAACAAGTGATTAAATTCATGGCTGATTTTTAGGTACTCAGGTTCCCTTGTGCATTGTCCTTCACTAACCAAACTTAGCTCATGGTGTTAGGGAAAACAAAAGGAGTTGAAAACCAGAGAACTTAAATGATATGAAGAATGTCTGGCAAGTTGCTGGAGGGAGCTAGCAGTTGCAGCTATACCATTGCTCACTTGGCTTTTGTGTCTCTTTTTTGCAACTGTCTCTTTTTTTTCCTGTTTCAGGCTAGCTCCTGCCCTCTGTCTTTAATGGAAGCAATAATGAGCCTTGAGATATTTGTACCCTAAAAGCCTTTGTTCACAAGTGTCTCTGATATCTTGAAAGAATGATCCTGGAAGGGAAAACCTGTTTTGTTTTTAAAGTACAGGACTGGGTACTTTAGATAAAATACTGCCCTCAGCTGCCACCTGTAAAATTGGGATATATATTAATTACAATTCCTTTTCTCTTGTCCTTGTATGTTTAGATAGAAAACTCATCAGAATACAATTCTCTGTTATTTTCTACCTGGACAGTGAGACCTTCAGAAATGCACTGCTTTCAATTTGAATCTGCTCAAACCAAACTAATACATTTTACCAGAGACTTTAATGGGATACAAATTACTTCAAAGAGAGGTAAATTAGGCCAGCCTGAAACACATCTGAAAATCCCAGTAATGAGATATAACTGGACTTTAGTGGTTTGTCTTCTGCACGTGCAAGCACTGTGCCCAAAGATGAGTTTCACTGTGTTGTAGCATTGCAAATGCACTGTGGATTCTGCATGATTATAGGCAGTAGCATGTGAAGGATCCAGCCTGTGGTATCAGCTGAATAGATTCTGCAGGAGCTGATGCACATCAGATTTGAGTAACACCTGTAGGATTTGTCTCCAGTGTTTGTATTGTTATTAATTTGCTGTCATGTACAGTAAGCCATTTTTCATCTTCAGAATCTTGTGATGTTTTGCCATGTCAGCAGAGACAGGATTGATTCAGGAAAGGACATTTCACTTGTTTTCCCTCTGACTGTACAGCTCAAGAATCTGGCATTTCTGACATGAATGAAGGATAAGAAAAAATGAGAAAGCCTACAGTTTTGTTCACAATACACTACCAACAGCAAATGGCAGATAAATTGACATATATTAAATTTAACAATTAATCATATCTCTGGTCCTGTGCTCAGTTGTGAAGAAACAGTCGAGGATAAGGCTGAGCTGTGTATCAAATGAACTTACATATCATACATACTGGGATAGGTCCCACACATTCATCTTTGTGATACAGGGGAAGGAGAAGGGAAGAGCAGATGGTGGTGCAGTACCATTTCCCAGTGGGCAGACTGGATTCTTCACACTGTAGTTCCTGGATTTGTAGGTGTAAGATTAGCCTGGAGCTCTCATTGTAGTATTAGTTTTGGCCTGAACTTTACACTGTATGATAGAAAGTGAGGTTTAGTTTCTGAGAGAAATGAACAAATCACATTTACCTTGTTCTGTTGTTGATTTTATGAGCAATCTAGGTCATTTTATTTACTTTGCTCCTTGTTTGTGATCTCCTTTCCCTTTGCAATACCAATAATTAGTATCTGCACTATATCTCCACTCTCAAGTCTGGAATAATGCTACATAGCTGTATGTTTGCTCAAGGACCTTAATGATGGAGCATTAAGGAGTTGGGAGATGAATGGTGTCCTCAGGAAAATAATTACTTATCATGGCATGTATGGTTCTGCCTAATATCATCATAATTATTTGGGCAGTAGCATTAAGAACTCTGGTTTTTTTACTCTGGTATTAAGAAAGGAAATCAGTTTGACTAATAACTTAAAGCAGATGTATCTGCATCAGAGTGAACAAGAGTGCACTGTTCCACCTCTGAAATAGTAACAGGAACCTTGATTTTCAGAGTTTCTCTCTTCTGTGAGTTCCTTAATCCTTCTACTGTGTGTGACATGATCCTTTCAAAATTTGCTTCAAATGTAGAATAGCAGTGGTGTTTTCCAGCTAAGGAAGTAATAGCCAGGTACTCTAAGCACTCTCCATATTTAGACTGGGGGCTTACAGGTGTAAGCAAAGCAGAACAAGATATAGAATATGAGCCCATCTGAAGGCAGGTCATGTGAGAGGCACTCCTTCCCAGTTGTCAGGGACAAGAAACTCTGTATCCTGAAGGAAGATTATAATGTTGGGTTAAGGCTGTATTCCAGGGGTGTCTTGACAAAGGTTATCTGATTCTGACCTGGATAATTCTCTTCAAGGTGGAATGTGAGTGGCACAGGAACTACACAGGCTGGCAGAGGGGCAAGCGTTTTCAGAGGAGATTAAAGAAAGGCCAGTACCAAAACCTCTCTGTAAACTCTAGCCTGAGGAGCATGCATTCATAATCCATGTTAACAGATCTCTGTCAGTGATCTGAAAAGAGCAGACTGATGTTTCAGAGAGTTTCTTAGCAGTGTTATCCTCTCCTGACATTTGGGGAAACAGGATCCATTTGCTAAGCAGGTCATGTATTTTAGAGATGGTTTCCTTTCTAGTCATGAAACATCTGCCTAAGCACATATGTCTCTTAGCCAGAGGCTACAGGAGGGTTTACAATTCCAGTTGTGAGCATAAATATAGCTCTAAATAGCATCTGGACCATGAAACCAAATTTAAAATAGTGAATTGCAGGCATTTAGGGGGAAGGCAGCTTGACTAATGCTCAATAATCACCAATTTCAGATAAAACTCATAAGGAAAAACAAGATGAAAGAGAGAGATGATAGAGTGATTCTGAATTTCAAAATAATTGTCAGGAGCATGGTATCTGGCAAGTGAATTCTGTCAGTGACTGAAACTGAAGCAGAATTAAAATTTGATTATAAAATGTGAATTCTTCTATCTAGTTTCTTGCTCTTCCCACATCAATGTTATTTTCTGTCCTCAAGCTATAGTCTTCCAAGGGGAGCACACAGCAATGAAAGAAAACTTAAGAAAAAGGCTTATCTCTTTTTCCCCAAATCACAAACCCTACTTTTCAGAAAAAGAAGACAAAAGGGATAGCCTTAGGACAAAGGTAGGGGAGATCAAATGAAGCCAATTTGAGATGTGATTAAGAAAAAGGAGAGAGAAGTCATAATGAGAACATTGGACTTCTCTCCCAGCAGAAGGGAAAGTGGATTTAACAGAAAGTATTTTTCTTTTTGATTTTTATAAGTGGGTATAAGTATTACAGCAAAGCAGCAGCACCCATATATCATGCTGATGGCAGCCTCTGGATAGATAAATTTAAGAAAGCTCCCTGTATGTGAAAGTTTGTTCCCCAGTACTGTCAGAGAAAAACTTCCAATTAACTGCAAAAGGAGGGAGGGGAAAAATTTCCTCTCAAATAACTTTTGAAGGACAAAAAAAATCTGAATAATGCCATGAAAAGAAAGGTATCCTATTACCTACCCACACCTTCTTACACAAAGGTGGACTTTAAAAGAAATCTAACTGGAGATGTGAGATATCCTTAAGGAACTTACTAGTGCTGAGATGTTTATGTTTAAGAGTGAGCAATTTCACTAGAATCGTTGGTACTAATCATCTGCTTTGGATTTCACAGGTGCTTTAGGTCTGTGCACACTGCTGTCATAAATTGCAGTGCTGCAGGGCACAAGCACAGCAATTACTCCCCAAGTTCAAGGAACACCATCCCCTATGAGCCCATTATTACTTTACTGTTGATGAACATGAAGTTCAAGAGAACATTTGTTACTAGACACAGTCAGCTAAATAAACCTCTAGCATCTTTCATTGCAGAAATTTCAACAGCCTTAAAATATTGTGTGAAAAACCTTTGTTTAAACCAGGTGAGAGGCAATGAAATCTCAAAGATTTTGTCTAGATTACAGATTTTAGAAGTCATTGCTCTGAAGGACAATGAATAAAATGGCCTGTGAGCAGCTCTTCCTAAATTGTGAGTTATATCCTCTTCCAGCTCAACTCCCTGTGTTGACTGTGAAGTAAATAAAATGTTTATTACCATACCAATGTGCCACTCTGGTATTTTCTCAGAACATTTGGAAAACCTGTAGAGGACTTTCTAAAATCTCATTATATTAAAGAAAAAGTGATTTTAGTTGCAAGATGTGAATTGTATGGATGAGTGAGCATCAGTAAACAAGCTTAGTTTAAACTGATACCTTGGAAAACCTATTTCTAAAAACAATTAGTGATGAATTACTTTTAGTGCTTGGGAAGGTCATTAAACTGTGTTCCCTACAGTAGCAAGAGCACAGAAAATCCACAGCTCAACCATGGGGATGGAAATGGGTTTTTTTCCCAGCCAAGGAAACAAAACTGGGCAGTGCAAATTGTCAGCTGGGGTTCAGAATCTAAACAGCTTTCCTGTATTCAGTGAATATGGCAAGGAAGTTCAAAGGGGCCTAAAGGTACAAAAAACAGCAAAGCCTTTCAAATCCTTCAACAGTTCTCAAGCATCATGTTCATCTTAAAAATATTTCAGGATTCCAAACTGACCCAAAATTGAGGTCAGTATTTTTTGTGCCACTTGAACAGTTCAAAGACTTATCCATTGCACTCTTTGTAAATGTTGCTCTATCAAACTCTTTGGTCACCACCTTGCTACTGTTAAGCCAGAGAGAAGAAAAATGGGGACTCCAAGAAATAAGGATAATTGGTCTACTGTCAAAATTGTATTTGAGGCAATCAATCTGTAAAATGACCTAACAGGGGCTCCTAGGGAACCTCAGCACGTTGCATCTGCTAGGTTTGGATACTAATATAGAGTTTACAGAATTCAAAATTGAAGCAAAGAGCTAGTTAAAAATTCAGGGGAGTTTTTTTATCATGTTCAAACTGGGCTGTACATTGTGATTGTTTGAAGGAAGCTCTGCTCTCTGGACACAAGAAATGTCAGATGCAAAACCAGCAACTTCTCTAAGGTGGGCTGTGAATGAACAATGTGGATTAAAATATTGACAGACTATCTCAATAAAGAGGACAGTTTTAGTTAACATAGCTTGAGTTCTGGATGCAAGCTTCAGTTGTGTCTTCCTTCAGACCCCATCTGTGATGTCACTATCAATGGGAAGATGTACAGGAACTTCATTTCCTCATGGATCATACTAAAGCAGTGATATCTTTTACCACCTTCTGTCTCTTCAGACTGACACTACAAATCATGTACCCCAATGAAACTGGGCCATCATTTCATCTACCATAAAGTGCTATCAAAATACAGACAGTGCAGGCTGCCCTGGGAGAGCTATCTCACCTTGCTTGTGTAAAGGTGGGAGAATTGTACCTGGTGACCCTAGTACTTTGCTGTATTTGTACCACTACAGACCACAGAAGACAGACTCATCTGAAACACAGAAACAAGCACCAACTAGACAAGAAGGTCTGTCCAGCCAAGGCTTTCATGTCTCCTGCATGTCAGTTTCTGATGGAGAGAATTAAAATTAAGTTGTTTTCTCCTAAAATAATAAACAATGTAGATGTTCTCCTGGTAATCTTCATGTTCAAGTAAAAAACTGCTTGTTGGTGCTAGGCAAATACCACTCCATATAAAAGCCAGAAGACTTCACATCTCGTTTCAATAGGATTTGGTTCCAGTGATCATTGAGTTCAGTTTAAAAGTAATGTTATTTGAAAGAAATTTAGGCCAAGAGGAGAGGCAAAAGTAGAAGATAAAGGTAGTTAGTTACAAGGCCAGATATCTATCTAAAGTCATGTTTCCTTCTAGACAAATAAATCAGAATGACAAAGGATTTTCTCTTCTAACCATACATCAGAGCAGCGTGTGTAGAAAAGTTCTCATTACTCTAAATGTTTAACTTAAATAGGCAAAGAAAGAGAAGTATTTTCAAAGCTCCTCAGTGTATGTAAACAATTTGGTGTCTAATTCCATTTTTGCTTTTGACACTCACTCTTAAAAGAGACAAACTGGACAGTATTTCCTTAGGTAAAACACCCATTTAAATCTGTCCATGGGAGGCAGAGGGCTAGGAGAAGGAATGAAACTGAGATCCTTTGGGCTACAGAATATATGAATTCCTTTTAATGAGATTTTGATTACAAGCAGTAGTGCCTTGGAGCAAAAACTACAGCAATAATCTCCAATGTATTGGAGGAGAAATTTAAACATTATAATGTTAATCCAATGAATGTCCATTTAGGCTAGCTAATGATGAAACACTCCATATTACATAGTGCTAACCAGCTAAGATGAGGGAAGTTTTCTTTTATGGGATTATGTCAAAAGAGATCAGTTTCATCAAGAATGCAGTTACTCACTTGGAAACCTTCCCATTTACTGAGCCTCTGGAATCATGGGGGATCCAAACCAGATATAATGAGATCATTTTCCCCAAGGGAAAACCCAATATGTGATTAGCCATTATTGACTATTATACAAAATGAAAAGGAGTTCAGTTCCACATTCATCTCCACTCACATGGTGAAGTCTGACTGTAGAACAAGGCCTACTGAGATCATTTTTTTGATAGGAGGATCCAAGTTCTTTCATTATGGAGACATTTTTTAATGGGAACATATTAGTGTTACACATTACTGATAGCTTGTTCTCAGAGGAATGCAAAACTTCCAGAACAAACCACAAGACAGATGAATTCACTCTGGAGTGCTTCAGTATCAGTCCAAAAGTAACAGGAACTTTATCAAATCATTTGCAGAAACTGGAGTGTAAGAAAGCCTGAGCTGCCTTTCATAGAGTCTACCATTGCATTTTCCATTTGGCTGCAGCTGAAAGCTGGTGATTTGGAATGTTCTGGTCTGAATGTGTTTACATGAACAGAATCAAAATCAGCACCACAGTCCTAGGCAGTGAAGTTTTGTGATGACAAACCTTGCAGAGCCCAAAGCAATGCTCACCTGTATGTACAGAGCTCTTTCTGGCTTTTGCCTGACCTGAAGCTCCAAACTCAGACCCTCTTATAAGAGGTCCTTGTACAAACCTCAAAGCTATAGTCAAAACATCCAGTGCTAGCAGCATCCTCAAATATGGAAAGCCTCAGCAATGCTGAAATCTAATTCCTTTGTTTTGTTCATTTCTCTGTTTCTTCACCGTGGTTTCCCTCAGCAGTAGGATCAGTAGCAAGTGTTACTGACCCAACATGTCCCAGCAGACTACGAGTTATGAGGCTATTTTTCTCATACCTCTGCCACCCAGAAAAGAGGATGAAGGATCCAAGAATTGAACTAGGTCTTGCAAGGAGGCATTCTGCAGTAAGAAGTGCAAGTTAGCTTTTTTCTTTTTTTTTTTCCTTCTTTTTTTTACAACCTCTCAAGCTGAATTAAGTGAAGAGAGGAGAGAACTGCACATCTGCCACAACCAAGTAGGATGAGTTGTCATCTGTCATGCCTGCAGAGATAAGAAATCTGAGCAAAAAGAGCAATCCCTGGACAAAAGCAGGAACAAACCAAGGTGTGTCTGGGAATCCTGAGTGAGTGTATGATAGACTGATATTCTCTCCTTTTTCACCTATATCATCTCCCTCAACACAGGAAAAAGGAATTTCTTCCCCATGGTGGCCACAGACTAGTGACTTCTGGAAAAGATTTGATTCTTTTCTGAGCTATTTTAATAGGGTTTAACTGTTGGAAATGAGGGAAGCTAACATGTGCCTTTCAGGCTTCTCAGTGGAACACTGGTGAACTCTTCCTGTTGCTTGGTGGAAACCCAGAAGTGTAGAAACAGTCGATGCTACAGATCTGCTCTTTGAAACTCACTGCACTGCTTGTTTAGCAGATAAGTCACTGCCAAGGCTAAGATATGGAGCCTGAGTTTCATACAAAATTCCATCAGCATTCTATAGCCCAAAATCTAAAGCAAGCAAACACATTCTGACAGGGCTGAATGAAAATTAATATCCCTTCTGTATTAAGAAGTACTGAAAAAACACTCCTGTGCCTCTGGGAAGGAAAAATAAAAGGAAGGTAAAAGCCACTTTTACTATATAGAGAGTGGATGCAGTGGGAACAAGATGAACACTGTGCTGAGCAGAACATGCTGCAGGACAGCACAGAAAGCTGCCAGCCAGCACAGCCTGATTTTGTTGAAGTAACCTTCATGCAGCTCTCCCAGACACACACGAAAACACAGCTTCAGCTTGTGAGCAGAGCTGAGGTGTTATACAACCTAGGCACCAGCTGGGCTCCTTCAAACACCCACTGATAAGGCTTATGAGGAAAACAGAGAACCTTCCCAGCTAGGCTCACTGATGACTAGCACAACATACATGAGCCATTTACATGAGGCAAAAAGCTTCTCTTTATGGAATGCCCTGGTCACTGGGCTGTAGCAAGAGGAAGTTCCTTTTTCTTTCAGTACCTTAAAGAGTAGCTGAGTACTAACCAGATCCTGTGACCAAAAGCTTCCCACACAAACTCAGAGCACCCCAGGGCACACAGCTGCCTGAGCACCACCTCCAAGGCTGTGATAAAGACAGTCCTCAGTGGGACAGCTGTGAGAGCACCAATTAGAGGCAGCTGGGGTTGGCTGAGATGGCTCCAAAATGGTGGTGGTGAAGAGCTGAGGCTTGCTGCAAGTTCAGGTTTCCCAGCTCTGCAAGGACCTTTTGACTTGGCCAGCTAGGATTGGGGTAAGGATAACCATATTTGTGTGGCTCTGCCTTTTGGTTGATGTGTGTGGTGGAGTTGCACCTCTTAGCTGCCAGCATTGTAGATCCTGGGGGCTTTGGGCTCCCTCAGAGCTGCTGTTTGCCATAGGAGCTAGAGCCAAGGACAAAGGCTGTGGCTGATGGTGGGGTCCTGGGTTTAGAGTGGGGTCTCTGTGGCCCCACAAGGCTGAATGCTACTTGCAGTAGGAGTGGAAACAATGACTCTTGATGGTCTTCTGGTCCTTAGAGTCTTGTGCAGCATATTGGGAAGGGGTTGATGGGGAACCTCACACTGAAATAACAAAAAGAGATGCTGGGGATTATGTTCAGTTGTCAGGGTCCCTGCTTTCACCTAAGAGGCAAGTTTTGCTGTGAATGTAGGCTTTTGTCTGTGAATATGATGAATATCTTTGTTGGTAGTCTTCTGGATATTGTTGTTAATTCCATAGAAAGCACTTTATATCCCTTTTTTTTGTGAACTTTCTTAGCCTATTTGGTGCCAACTTTTTAGCATAAGCAATTGGTTTCAGCTGGAGAACCCTTAAATGCTGGGGTCACACCTGACAGGAATCAAAGGCAAAGCCACTCAGCAGCCAGAAGTAGAGACTGGGAGAGCTGCAGTAGTTAGGGCTATAATGGAACTCAGGTGCTCCATTGCCAGGTAGCTTCTCCTTAATGCTCATGGGCTTGAGTGAGCCCACAGGCTGGGCACAAGGTGGGAGGTGGTATATAAGCATGTGGTTCAGAATGTTGGGCTGGTGGTGTGAGAATGAGGGCTGCATCCTGGGCTGAACTCCCTGCTTTTTAATCTGTTCCTGCTCTTGGCTTCTGTGAGCTCTAAAGGTATACCTGCTGAGAAATTGTACATGGGATGGCACATTTACTGCCAATGTCAGCTGATGTTTTTATGATATAATTAAATAGCAATTACTTTCTTTCCTTCCTTCCTCTTCTGTCTTCCTACAGAGGGTTGTGAAAGGAGCATGTTGAGATCTATTCTTGGTGAAACTGCAATTGCACTGCTTTTTTTAATTATTACTTTAGCAGGCACTTTCTCTGCATAAACCCAAAATAAGAAACCTGACAGCATATATTTTGAGGCACCCAAAATCTGCTGTGAGCTTTCATGGGTCAGTGGTAGTGCATTAGTAATAATTAAAATAAATATTTCTTGGCCTTTTTAAAAGCTCTTTATTGTTTTACAATAATAAGAGCTAATAACTATTAATTGAATATTGATATATCTTAGCTACTGTGGTTTGTGCTTTGTTCTTGCTGTAGAATTAGTTTATTTGGGTTGATTTCATGCCCAATCATGCTTGTCTTCCAAATTTCTGGATATTTTGTGTTGTTAGATTACAAAATTAAGGTAATGTGGTGATCAGATTGACTTGCTTGCCTCACACTAATATTTCCATAGATCCCCTTGTGTGTGTATATGTCCTTACACATGTAACTATTGCTGTAATTTATCCTCTAAATTACTTATCCTTATTAGAAACAAGTAAAGTTGAGGTTATCTCTGATAAAGTACAAAACAGGATTGTGTAACATCTGAAGAGAAATGAAGCTTATTTAACAGTAAGTCATTGAATACAAATCTAACTGTTTTTTTCCCCAAAGTTAAATTCAAGCTGTTAGTCTTAGCTGCTATTAACTCCCCTGGAAGCAAGATGGTTTATGGCAGTTGGTGGTAGCTGATGTTGAGGTTTACCTTTTCATGCACCATTCCCTCATCTCTCATTTACATTATGCAGTTCTTTAATGAAATAACCCTTGTCCAAAACCAAAAAATACTTGCATAGATACCCTCAAGGAAACAGCTGTCTTGAAATGTAAAACTTGACCAAATTGTGGCTCAGCAGTGTGTTTATTTCTCCTGCATTGCAATGTCAGTTTAAAGTGAAAGGCTTCTGACCTTAAAGGTTTACACAGAACACATAAAATGATTCTGGATAATCCACCCTTGGTAGTTTATCAAATACAGTATTTTTCTGCTACACCCTGCTTACACTGAAACTATGGCACTGTCTGTGTTTAGTACCTGATGGCTTCTCTGGTCTTCAGAGGAGATGTAAAATGAAAGAACCAGATTAGACATCTCCAGTGTCTTTTAAAGTGGGAGCAGCTGACATGGAATTCCCCCTCACATATGTGTTAGGCACTAAAAGGAATTTCCATAAGCAAAACGTTTTAAATGTTCATAGAAATAATTGAAATCACAAGAATAACTTAGTACAGAATGTTCCTGACTGCAGGAGACAGAATCCAACTCCAACACTGTCTGATTTCTGGAATCAGAGAGAGAGAAGAGTGAGCTGTGGGGACTTGTGTGAAAGGAAACATTAAAAGAGTGCAATCCATGTAGTTTGCCTGAGCAGTGGCTAGAAAGACATAGATCCTTCAAATATCTGTGTGCTGTTAGGAACCCAAGAGAGCAGAATTTTTAATACTAAAAAGGGTTGTGTTTTTAGGAGTAATGGATGAGGCTTTCCACAGCACTTCAGGAAAATCTAGGAGGCCCTCAGCTCTGGAGTACTGGAGTATTAGCCACACTGAGAGAGCTCTGAAGTGCCAGAGCTACTGGAGTAACAGCAGCAACAAAGGAACTTCTCACTACTGGGCAAGATTTTGTGTTCTGAAACATGGGGCTGCCACAAAAGTCAACTTGCTTTTTAAATTGTGGATTCTCTGCCATCACTAGTTCCAAAGAAGGCTGTTTTGGTGGTAAAGACCTGGAAGACTCTTACTTAATCCTTTATCCTCTCATAGTGCAGAGGAGCACTAAACCCCGCAACAGAGGAGCAGCATTGGATATGCAAAAGAGCAGCAGCATTAAAGGCTGTACCTTGAAGATGAAAGCCACCACTGCAGCCTTTTTTTAGAAAGGAGAACAGAATATTTTGAGTTGCAGAGATCTTTCCAGGTCTGAGGAACTTGACCTTAAACTGACATAAGCACTGTTTACACTTTCTATGGTTTCTAGTGAGGGGTTAGTCCCCTTGACAAGGTGCTTCTCTTTATGGATCCTATCATTAGCCAGGTGTAAAACCACAGAAAGCTCTGGAAGTCCTGCTGTACATGTTTGAAGTCCTGCTGTACATGTTTGAAGTCCTGCTGTACATGTTTGAAGTCCTGCTGTACATGTTTGAAGTCCTGCTGTACATGTTTGAAGTCCTGCTGTACATGTTTGAAGTCCTGCTGTACATGTTTGAAGTCCTGCTGTACATGTTTTTCTCAGAACTGTTACATGGGATTTGTGTTTTTATGACCATTTTGTGTGTGTGATGGGACACCCATTGCCTTTTCAAGACCAGTTTTTTAGCAGGTCGTTTTCACCCTCTGTAAGATAAAAACTTGTATTACTCCTGTGGTTGAATTAGTAACAATTTGGCAACTGAAGAGGAACAGCACTTCATTGTGAAAATGCTGCTGTAACCATTAGCAACTCTGATCTGGTGTCAGGCTTAACTGTCCCTTAAAACTGAAATTGCTTGTCCTTGGAGATGCTGAATAATAGCAGGTGACTCTGGGAGTGAAGCACCATATCTGTCTGTCTTGATACTGTCTCTTTCTTAAAAGTGGAAGGATACTTTGACCTGACAAATAATACCCACAGAAAACTAGAAGCAGGAGAGACAACCTTGGATAAGAGCAAACACTTCTTGGAAAACTGACTGAAAGATTAAAGATATTAACAGAACAATAGATTAATTGGAGAGGAAGGTGTTGTTAAATATATGTAAATGCATGATGTCCCCCAGGGAGTCTCAGGAGAGAGAGAGATTAGTGGAAATAAGTGGAGTGGAGATTGAAGGAAAAAATAAAGGCAAATATCCAGTGGTGCAGCATTCATTGCCACACACAGAAGAAATGTGACTCCTGTTATGTCAAGTGTGCAGTGTTGTGTGTTAAAGGGTTGATCCCTTTCAAAAGAATTTTTCCCAATGAATTTAATGGCAGCAGAACCTGTTTCCTTTAAGATACTGGGCAATGCTTCTACCCAAAAGATAAAGCATCAAATAGAATAGCTGGTGGAAGGAGAACCTCAGAAAACTGAGTCTCACTTGTGTTGAGTGGAGCCCTGGGTGGAAGGTGTCTACAACAAACTTGGGCTGCAGATCAGGAAAGTTTGGTCTTGCAGTATTCTTGTGCTGCCTCTTTTATTTTATTTACCAAAGAAAACTTGAAAGCATAGAAGCAATTAAGTTGGGAGACCAACTTAATGAATTCAATGAAAAATTCCTGCTGGATTAGATAAAATTGCAGGTCCCTTTTATTTGTGTCTATTGATAGGCTATTTTTTTTTTCCTTAATAGAGAGGCTTTTAAAGGGTCTCTCACCTCCTTAACTTTTACTGGGAAATAACATTTTTGGGTAAGATTCAGCTTTTTCAAATCAAAATAAAGAACTTAAGAGAGGTTTTTGCAACTTCCTCATTAAAAGGGTGAGAATGATTTATTAGGTAAAAACTAGTTTTCCTCATGGAAAGTTGAATGGTTTTCATTTTGTTTTCAGCCAAAAAAAAATGGAAAGACTAATGGGAAACTTTAGGGAAGTAAAAAGCATTTACAAGTTCTCATGGAAAATGGTCAAATATCTTGTAATTGGCCAAAAATATTAATTCATGTAACTTGTTCAGGTGGAGAATTTTAAATGCAGAGATCTTCAGTTTTCTCAGATGCTTATAATATTTTCCCTGATGTTAATGGTTAAACTTCAATACCAGACTTGCTTTACTTTACCCTTTACTTTTCTTAGAATGAAGCTTTCCAGAAATAGGGAGAGATGTTTAAAATGTGTTCTCTTCATGTATATTAAAAACAGCATTTTAGTGTCCAGAAATACATTTATAGTCTTATGAATGCATCTGGAAATAAATATTGTACTGAAAATAGCCAGATTTTGATTCATTCAGAGTACCTAATAACAAGCCAGATGCATCCACACCCTGTTGAGGAAGTATCAAGAATGTATGATTTCTCCTTGGAAGGGAGAGACAAGGGCAAGCTGTGCTGTAGTGTAATAGGTGTTATCCTTGAACCTGTTTGCCCTTACTTCTCTAGGCCAGGCCACAATCCAGAAGGAGAAGCACCTTCCCTGACAGATTTGGTGTTTGCATTACTGCAGAAGGTGATCAGAATTTCCCACCATGCTGATAAATAACTGTGGCCATTGAAGCAAAAATAGAACAATTAGTAACCTGAGTGAGCAACACAGGAAGCTGAAAGGAGCAAGCTAGTGAGAAATGACACAGATAGATGCCAGCAGTAGAAAGGGGGAAAATAAAGTAGAACATCTGTCCAATTTACCTAATTGTGTAATAAAAGTAAAGGAAATCTCACTTCTTGAAGTAGAGCACTGAATGGTTGTGCACAAAATACTCAGAGCATGGCACAGTTTGAGAAGAGGAAATTGGATAACACTCTGTTGCTGGCAACCTGGCTGGCAGGTTTTCTTTTGCTGAAGGTCATGACTGACAGTTTGGGTTAGTAGGCTGAATACTGAAACAAAGTCAGAGACCTGGTTTCTCTTTCCAGGTCTGCTTCTAATCAGCTGGGTGTATTTCCCCCAATATGTGGTGTTCTTTCCCTTTCTGCCTTGTGTGAATCACAAGGTCTTTAGGGGAGGAGTTGATTGGGGTGGCTGTGACTGTAGTCTTGGCTGGAGCTGGCAAGTGTAATTGTCATACAAACAATACTTTATAATTATAGAAACCCAAGATAATACAGTGAAAATTGCTTACCCTGAGAAATCTCTGCCCAAATACCAAGACAATATGGGATAGGAATAATTTTTGAAGTGTATGAGAGATATAAGAGAGAGGAAGGGAAGGGAATGTCATGTCCTTTTTGAAATTCCTTAACTCTCTACTCAGCAGAAGTTGCTGCACCTCTGTCATGAGGTAAAAACAGTGATAGATGCAGCCAGCCAAAACCTGTCAAGTGAAAACCAAAAGAAAACCTCAGATTACAACATTTCCAGTACAGACTTTGTTCCTAGATGTCTCTTACCTGGGAACACTAAAGGACAGAAGTGTTCTGATTCAGGTGAGAAAATGTTTTGAAATATCAGTGTTTCCTGATTCTGGAGTTGGACTCAAGTCAGTAGTGACTGAACACAGCAAGTTTTGTGTATTCTCAAGCCATGCAAGCTACTAGCAAAACATAAAGGAAAAAAGTTTCAGAATTAAGCAAAAAATTGCAGTTTGGATTCCTATTAACAATAAAACTAATTTTATATCCAAAACATTGGACAATGCCCCCTTGGAGAACAATGAAGAGAGTGAAAAATCCCATAGACAATGAACAGTGAAAGCTGCACAATTGTCTTATCACTTTCAGTGACAGCCTTGGTTGAGAGAGCTGTAATTAATTACAAGAAAATGACAAATGGTCAAGGCTATGCTGAAGGCAGTGGCCCTGGTACTTGACATTGTAATGCAACTGGGGAAAAGCTTGTCAAATCAAGGTTGTGTTAATTTACTAGGCAGCTCTTCATGCCAAGTTGAATAAAAGGAATAAAAAATAAAAGATGGAATGCTGCTGCAAATGTTCAATATTGGAGGGATTTTCATATACTTTGCATACTTTAATTTTATTCATCTGACTTCCTTTCCAGATGCTTGTTTCTATGTCAGTCAGACCTACCTCACACAGTAAGCCACCACCAAAAATCCATGTCATTATTAGTTGGTTATATCCTACAGTGTCAGTGGAGTAAAATCTTAGTTTGACCAAATGTGTGTTCAGTTTCTTGCCCATGAACTAAGTCTTTCATGCTCTATCTAGTTTAATTCTGGTCAAAACATGTTTCAAAATGCTTCCTTCAGCTCCTCTGGCTCTCCATACATGTGCTCTGCAAAAAATCAGAGTCCCATGGTTAAATTGTTGTGTTAGAGCTCAGGGAAGGTAGATTCTGGTCTTGGCTGTGTTGCTGGCTTTTTGTGTGTACTTAGGTGACAGTTTATTATGCTTCTTTTTGTATCACTTATTTCAATGATAATTCCTAAGGACAGGAACTTTTTTTACCTAAATGGGTCCCAACAAAGCTTTCAATAGGAATAAACTTATGCCAAAGATTAATATTTACATGTAAACTGAAGTGAGCTGTTTGCTTTCAGCATGCCTCTTAGGAGGGATTTGTTCTTTCTGGCAGATGCTAACAAAGCTGGCAAAAGCTATTGACTGAAGCCAAATGGATGACATTTGATAAGCAATGTCCACAAGTCTTGGACCTCTGTCTCCTAACATTAATATGCAGTCCTTAGAAAATGTCATTGTATTGTAAGTCCTTAGTGTTATGATGCTGTCCAAATGGGCTTGTGTAGGAAATGGGCCTTTAAAGACCAGGAAATATTCTGCTAATTTTCCCTGAGCAACACCACAGGAACATTTAGCACAGATGCTGCTCTCATTATGATACATTGGAAACTTTGTCAATAGTCCTGAAAGCTGCAACTTCAGTTATACAACTGAGTATCAGTAACAGTTGTTATAAAACATAAGGATACTGAAGAGTCCTCAAATCTTCATTAATCTATGCATCTTGGGGCTTTTGAAATCTAAAAAAATCTGTAAGGTTAGGAAAGATCCTTTATCTATGTGGTGACACTTCAAGTTGTCTTTTTGTCTCTGAATGTTAGCTGTTTGGCTATTCAACTAGCTAACTTGGCTCTGACTAGTGTTACATCTTAGACCAGAATGTGACAATGTGTGATGGTACTGCTTCTGCAGCTCTCCAGGTTGCTGTCACCAGCTTATCACTCCTATTTTTCACCATTCATTAAATTATTCTTGGAAGAGTTGTCTGATCTAACTGTAAAGTAATCTCTCCTTAAAAAAAAATCAGTCAATTTTTGTCTTGATCAGTTGATTGCAAAGACTCATGTCACTTTGCAGCATGTATCTGATTACAGACACCTTTGGCTGCATGCTAAACATTGCTGTGATGCAACTTCCAAGTAGTGCTGTATCTACAGAGATGTCTAATATATAATTGGCATTAGAAAATTGTTTGAAGTGATGAATTGCCAATTAATTTCTTGGTTTCCCTGTAGGATGGAGCTAGGGCTCCACTGGACCACTAATGTGAAATTTCTTCCTACTATTGGACTTGATATTCAGAATGTTCATGCTGTTCCACTTCAGCATAACCTGATATGGCCCCAGTTCTCTGGAGTGTTGTTGGGATTTTGGAGAAGTGTTATGGTGCTTATATATAAAAGCTCTGCATGGACTGTTCTGGACAGAAGTTCTGGTACTGCAGTACACTGGTGGTGAAGTACCAAAGACTAGTGCCACAAGATTGCAGCAGCAGAGCAATCCACTGTCCCTTCTTACCAAGAGCTAAGAGGTGGACTGGTTGCTGTGTTTCTGTTGATACTGGCCACCCTCTAAATCCTGAGCAACATCCAGTGACCAGAGTGGGACATTCAGCCATGGTGAGAAAGTTAAAATGAGGATTTTCTTGACATAGGTAAAAATCTTGGTGTGGGACAAAGCCACTTTCACTTAAGTGGTGCCTTTGAAGTTGGCCCTGAAGCAATTGGCAAGCTGGAAATAAGGCTTATTTTCTTAGAACAAGTTTGCTGACTGAGGATGAGTCTGGGTTTTTGTTGTTTCTGAGGCTCAAGACATGAAAATGTCTGAAGTCTTTCATTTCCACCTATTGAAAAAGCTTTAAAAAGGAAAGAAATAAACAGATGGCTCTCATTAGCACAAGAGTGCTTTCATCTTTGGCACATTTTAAATTTTCTTTTCAATGTTTGTAAGTAAACTGGGAGAAAATGAAGACTTCACCAGAGCAATTGAATTTCACACATTTTAGTCCATGAAAGGAGAGGTGGACTCCATCCAAACTGCAACAACTGATGCAATCCTGGCATCACAATTATCTATTATGATCATCATATGTGTTCTCAGTGAATGAAATGCAGTGAGGCTGGCCCTTACACATCTCACTCAAGCAAAACTCTTGAAAGGCCTGTGTACAAATGGGTACCTTGCCTCTACAATTCAGCCAAATAAGTTTTATTTTAAGCTGGAAAAAATAGAGCCCATTGTGTTCAACATGTGCAAGAAGCTGTAGATGAAACTTGCTATTGCTATAAGCTGACAAAATTAAGGGACAACAATGAGGCTGTTTAATTTTCATCACAAATGATGCTCCCAAGAGCATGCTGTGGGGGTCACCTGTCAGACAGTAAAATACTTGGATTCTTCTCACAGCTGATTGATGTTTAACCAATGGGCTAATAGTGCCCTAATGCCTTATCCTGAAGAGGCAGAGGTTTCTAGAACCTCCAGCTTCAGAACTTCATGTCTTCACCTTGTTCTTCTGCACTTCATGATAATTAAATTCTGTTTCAAACCAGTGTATGGCCAGGGATGGTGGTTGCCACAGTTTGATCCTACCTCAGTCAAAATACAGCTGAATTAATTCAATTAATAGGGGAGAGGCAGAACTTCTTGGGTATTAGAAGGTTGTGACTTCCCTAGAAGTGTCATGAGTTGTCCTTGACAGCATGATCAGTGAGATTTGTCCCCAGGAGATTCCTAGTAGCACTGAGGTGAGAGCCCAGAGTGGTGTTGGGAACAGTGGCCACATGGCATTGTTTGGCAGCAGGGTTATCAGTGCATAATCACAAATGCAAGCAGAAGGTTTCTGGTGTCTGTCCTCTAAATAGGATTACATTCTTTATGGCTGGTTTTATATGATAGAAATTGAAGTCTGGCCCTCTATTATTTTTGGGGGAAAAAAGTTGCAAATTGGAGAACTGCTGGATTTGCAACAGCAGAAAATGAAGATTCATGTGGAGAATGGATTTCTGTTCTGTGCCTCTTAAAACTAAACTGTGTATAAGGTGACTTTTCTGCTTCCTAGGACCTTTCTTAGCTTCTGATACAGAATGTTTATTTTTGGTGCCACTGTATAGCTTTCTGATTTTAAAAAAAAGCTTAGCATTTCAGTTACACTGAGGCATGTTGTTTGGAGCCTAACCTTTTAAAATAACTGATGTTTTAATAGAAAATGGAGTGCATCTCATTCTGGAAAGTTATTTTTAAGTGGAAAAGTTTATCAATTTCATCAGGCTAATACAGAATTTTCCAGGTTTTGTTATCTAATTGCATTATATTGAATGAGGGACAGTGTTTCAACAAACAGCATGTCAAAATCTGAATAACTTAAAAGGAGTTGGCATGCTTCTCCTTTGCAAAATTTGTTTTCTTAGATATTTAAACAAGAAAAGGTTCTGTCTGATTGAAGTACTTTTCACACAGTTCTCTGGATGTATTCAGCTCTTCTGTGGAGGCTGCTGGGGAGGCCAGGTGGTGTTAGCTTTGTTTGTCTTTCTGTATTTCCCAGGGCCATTAGGGTTTCAATCCAGAATCAGTCATGATTCAAATTACAAGACATTAGCCTTACTTCCTTTCTGCTACTTTCAGTTTTTCAAATGAGTTGTAAATGACATTACTTCTGACATTCATTTTCATGGTAGGAGTTCCAATGTCACCTTGACCATATTTTGGGCCTCAAAGCCTCATGGTTACTGAGAAGTCTTTTTGGCTAATTCTAGTGCCTAATGGCAGAATGAAGTACCTTGCCTCCACCAAGAGCAGTGTTTTTCTTTCTTGTCCTTAAGTATCTACAAACATGAAAAGGCCACACACTCTCTAGCAAATTTGTTCCAGTACTGAAATAACTCATGTTTGAAAGCTCTTCCAGTCATCTACCCTGCAGCTTATTTGCTGCTTTTTTTACCTTACTGGTTTTGTTCCATCTTGCATGAAGAACATGCTATTGCCTTGCTCTTTACAGCACTTCTTGCTGGATTTAAACACAATTGGCATGGTCCTCCCTCAGTTCTTCACACTCTATATTTGTCCCTGCATATGCATGTACATACAGGGTGTGTTCTAGTTGAAAACATGGGAGTCTGTGCTAATGTGAACTACTTGTTTCAACAAAATTAGACAAACAAGACCCTCTGTCTTTTGTCAACTGGCATAGCCAGATAAAATGATTACTGTGACAAGTCAATTATATGCCATAAAAAACTGTTTCCAGCAAAAAGCAGTCTTACAAAGGTCTAACAGTACCACTTGTATTTGTCAGATGCTTACAAAGAAGTTTTGGTGGTGGTTCCTAAAGGAATGTTATAAGTCATAGGCCCATATGAGTTTCCAGCATGCATATCTGAGGGCAAAAAGTGACCCAAAACTTGAAAATGTTGTGACAAAACATATTATCCAAGTACATTTCTTTTGTGAAGGGAATTTAGACCCACCATAACCTTTGGAATACTGTATTTGAATATCACACTTGATAGAAGCTGTCCTCTGAAGTACAAGACTGCTCCTGTCATTCTGTTGGCTGAGTTATTAGCAGTCTGTGTTCTTATAAGGCCAGGTAACTTTTCAAATGTAATTTTGCAAGACCTTTTTAACCAGAAGTTTTTGAAATCTCTTTCTAGCTGAAGTAAAGATCTTAATTAAGGTTTTGGTGCCAGTATTTTGAATGTGTATCTATAGGAAAGGAAGCTGTAACAGTTCTTTCTTCTAGCAGCTAATTTGTATAGAGGTAATTCCATATTTTTCTGCCCAGCAGGCTCTCTTCTGATGTTTGCTCTTTCCCTGGAATGTGGTTTCCTCTCATCAAGCTCCCATTGCCTTAGGTATCATTCTCCTGTCATTTTCAACCCATTCCTTCCTTCTCCTGTCTTTTCTGATAGCCCTTTCCTCCCTACAGCTGCCTGCAGGCCTTTCATTTTGTTTTTAGTGCAGTGATGCTGTTCTTTTCTTTGCCAAGTTCTATCCCTTTTAGACATCAGATCACTTCTGTCTTTGCCATTATATCCTCTTGTAGTTTTATTTTCTACTTCCATGGGCCATCATTGCTGGCACACCCTGTCAGCTTAAGAAATCCTTGTCTGCTACAAGCAGAGGCCTGGGTCATCACAGCTTTTCTGCTCCTCTTACAGTACATCTTTACTCCTTAAATAAATCTGTTCTCCAGCCCCTAACTGAAACTTTTAGCTTTCCTTTTAAGGTGATTATTTTATAGTTACCTCTGTCTGAGCCCTTGCCTGAGGTCTTAGTTTTGTTACCTTCTGCTTGCCAATTTCAGGTTCTTTGCTTTGTCAGGAGGGTATCCTGTGTAAGAAAATGAGGGTAGGAGTAGAAAAGCTTGCTTTCATGAAAAGCCTTTTTAAAAGTGCTTTCATTCCTGAGTCTTCATTGTCTAACTCTAACAAAACTAATATACGTCATGACATTGAGACTTAAGTTGAAGTTAGGGCAACTCAGAACATAATCCAGTGATATTTGCTGATAGTTTTACTAAAAAATAAGTTAACACTGTCAGAGTGTTGAAGCAGTGCATGGGATAAATACCCTATGTGTCTGTTTCTGAGTGCTCCCACTTCAACACATGATGTCTGTCCTCACATGCCCTGTTCTTCTTCACCCTTCATTAAGAACTTTTCAGGCTTGAATAATAGAGAATATGGCTCTGTAACCCCTCCAGGAAGCGTGGAATGTCATAGTTACTTGGTGAAGAATGGTGCATTAATGAACTCAGGCAAACACCTAATGCCAAGCCAATTGCTTTGGCAGCCCTTAAAGCACTGGCTTTAGCATTAGCATTGATCTAGACCTTGGGGGGAAAAGCTGTCAGGAGATGAACCACCTATTGATTTGGTCTTCAAGGTTTTCTTGTGTGTCAACTTCTGTGAGAAAGCTGTACAACATAGTTGGGCAATTGGCAAAGAAAGACTTTGTTTTGGATTGGCAGCTCTTCCATTTGGGCAGCATTGCATCTGAGTGCTCAGTCTTTCTGCTGAGCTTGGACCCTAGCTATTGGCCCATTCTGAATCTAAGCAATCAACAATGAAAGCCTTTGAGATGTGGCTTCCCCTTTTCTTATAACTACCAAAGCCTGCTGCTTCTCAACCCAAATGTAAGGTAGCAGTTACAGTGCTCCAAAGTTACTGGAGAGCTCCTGTTTAAAGAGGTTACATGGTAATATTGCAGCAAGAGAAAATGTCATTTTTCATGTTCTGCACAGAGGAAGCTTGGGCAGAGATTCAACAACATAACTAAGGCAATAAAGAGAGTAGAACACAAAACTATCTGTATTTTAAGTGTACAGTTGGCTCCTGTATTAGATGTAAGGTTTTATCTGAGAAGTGAACTGAAGTCCTTCTGAACAGGCCAAAGTTGACAATATTTCAATCACAATTTCTGCACCCTGTCAAGTATTCAGAGCTTCACTGTTTAGTTAACAAACCAGATGTAAGTGTATAGACTTGAACTCTTTCATTTTACCTTACTGGGAGACAAATCTGGGTTTTAAAGCATAGAAAGTCATCTGTTTTCTCAACCCTATAAACGTTACTGCATTAAAGCAGCTATGAACAATGGGTTGGGAGCCCATCTTATGAAGGATTTATAAGCAGGGACTTTGTAACCTCTCCTTCATCCATCTTCAAGAAATTTGACACTAATGGTTTAAGTTAGGACTGCACTATATGTATCAGAATTGCTTGGTATGTCTGCATTGCCAACTGGAGTCCAGAATCCATCAGAACAAAGATTGGAGGGTCTGGAGAGACCAGATTTCTGCCTGGCCAAGTGCTACTCACTTGCTAAAACATGAAAATTCATTCATCAAAGTCAGAAGTTAGGATTTTCTTCAGTGTAGACAGTTTGGGCACCCTCCTTTTCATGTTTCCCTGTAACTTAGCTTTAACTTTCAGCCTAAATGGTGGGGCTATTCATGGTGGTTGTGGAAACACTGCTGATGCTTTTGAGAGAAAAATGTCTGTTCATTTTCTGCCAGCACATCTGAAGACATGACATAATCAGAGGACTGAGCACTGGAAAGAATCTCTATACAGCACTTGGAAAAGAGCACAGACTTGCCAAAGAAGTTTGCTTTCTTTTGTATCACTTTAAGATGAAGTTACATCACCTTACTTCACTGACAGACAAAACATGCTAGCTCATGAGAGCTGTAGCTATAGGCAGTGTGCCAAGGGCCACATCACAGGACCCCAGGTCTTCAGCTTTCTTTAAAAGAAGAAGAAAAATCAAAACCAGTTGTATTCAAGTTCATCTCCCAACTGGCATTTAGGTTTTAGGTCTACCACAGAGGTAGTGTTTCAGGTAGCTGTGTTTGCAATGCTGGGATGGCAGCCTTAACAGGAATATGCCAATGCCTCTATACTAAAACACTAATCCTACTTCTTTCAGAATTCTGGCTTCTAGAAGTATTTTCAACCTAACTAACCAGTATATTAAAGTAATTTGATGGGTCCACATTCCTGTTGTCTCTGTTCCCAGTTGAAACATTACATCTGTTATGGTTAGTGCTGGAGGGTATGATTATCCTCTATAGATAGAAATGTTCTGTTGACTGAGTCAAAAGCATTTAGTTCATCCAGAGAAGATATTGTTTGGAGGCCAAAATGTCTCCAGTTCATATCCTAGTTCTTGTTCCCATTATTATATGTGTGATATTAATTTCTGTCTTTGAGGTAAAAAGAAATCCATCTAGTGCTATGAGAAGAGGGAGAATGAAAGTCAATATCTGTGGACATCTCCTCTGGCATATCTTTTCATCTGGGCAAGAGCAAACAGTTTCAATTTTAAATGCACAAATAACTTAAAAAATTGTTGGGAGGTGTCTCAGATTTTAACTGGGGTTAACTTAGTTTTGTTTTCTTCACTAGGACAGGGCTTATCTTTAGGCTCCTTGATATTTTTTAAATTTTTTTATTATTTAACACAAATATCTACTATGATGCACACAACATTTCTGAGAAGTAGCTCTCTCTCGTGGGGCCTCCTCTATCAATTTAATCCAAACAGAAATGAAGATCTTTGCTAGAGGAAAACTGTGAAACAGTTAAGCCAAACACCAAACCAGCTGCTATGATTTATATTTACTTAGAGAAATGCATTATAGTCATCATTGCCTTTATCTCAGCCATAGTGTAGAAAATTACCTTCCACTGTCACAATTTATAAACACTCAAAGAGTATTTTATCACTGATACACCATCATAACAGCAGCAAATGAGCAGGATTCTTTTTAACAGCTCCTCATGATGTTGAAGTAATTTATAATGCAGCTAGCCAAAAAGTGCTGGAGATGGGGGAGGGAGAAGTAATGAAGTTGTTGGTGTTACTGTCCACTAATAAAAGCTCTATTAACTTAAGAAAATAAAGAAATCATGAAGAAGACAACACTTGTCAAGTAAGTGTGAACACTTAGGAGAAGTGTCAGACAGAGGTCCACTGTGTGCTCAGGGGTGCCAGGCTGATCAGTTGCAGATCCTCAGAGGTCTAGATCCCACCTTGCAGTGTTTTCCTGCCCTTCTCCCCTGTTACTGGAGAAAAAAAATCATCTTCCTTTTTCCAGTAATGTTTGCAGTTACAAGCTTATATATTTGGCCTTAAAAGTTCAACCACTGAAACAGAAATCTAATTCTCTGGCATGCTTCATCTATACACATATCCATTTAGCTGTGTTATTGTATAGCTGTCAGCAAGCCAGAGCAACTCAAGTCTCCTAGAACAACCATCCAAAACTACACACACACACACACACACACAAAGATTGAGGGCAGAGAGCATTTGAGTGGCTACCCTCCCTTACCTCTGTGGAAGGCTGCCAGTTAATTTATTTAAAATAAAAGTATTTCAGCCAGCTGGATAGTGGCACTTGGCTGCCCTTGCAAGGCCTCCTTGGCATTTACTTTAGCCTTGGGGCAACTTAAGCATTCAGAATGTGTAGAGGTAGCTGTCAATACCTAAGTCTGTACATGGAATGAAGAAATACAATATCTTGGCAACAAGTAGTTCAGCATAGCAAACAAAAACACCCAGGCCTGACCCTTCTTGTCCAGAGAGTCTGTTCATGCTGCTGTCAAAGGCACAGATGTCTGACCACTCCTCAGCTCTCAGCCTGGTGTTGGAATAGGTAGCTGAATGTTCTCCTTTCTTTTGTCAGGACTCTTACAGGACTATGTACCTGTTTGGGCAATGCTGACCATGGCAGAAGCAATCAGTTAGGAGTGAATTTCAACAACTTGTTTCTTTGAATGCATCAAGAAATAGATATGGACTTGGTGGAAATTTGTGACATCTCTTGCATGCTGAGTATAGAAGCTTGTGTCCCTGAAATGAAACACCTACAAAAACGAGGTTTGACTTGATTATCTCTTCCCTGATCTGGCATTTTTGGCTTTGAGCTTCACTTTTTGGAGGCATTTTTGGTAAGCTGGACTGGTGTGTTCTGCCATGTGTTGAAGTGGGGTTCCCTCTTCATTGCATAGCCTTCATGCTAGCTCTCTACAGAGCAGTGCTGTACGACAGGTGATCAAAAAGGTATTTATCACCTTGGCATGTGGGTTTCAACAGAGCAGAGTCACAGGTTGCAGTGTACATGAGGCGATGTTTTGTGTATGGTCACGTGCAGACAAGGAAAAGATGCCATTTCTTTAATGATGAGATTCAGTACAAGAGCTCCTAGCTTTAAAAGTGCACCATAGCATTGGAAACACTTAAGCAAGTATTACCACGATTTCTTCTCTTGCTGATAAGAGATTGATGTATTCAAGGTCATGGCTCATGCTGCATTGATTTCTTGCCAGGGATTTAGACCTGCAGTGATGGATTTTGTTGTGAAATGATTTTTTTTCTTTTTTCAAAATTAGCAAAACTTCACAGTGTATCTTTAATAATTAATATTTACTGAGCAGTGAATGTATCACAGCTCTGTTCTGTTAACTGCTTCCTTCTGGAAAGAGCATTTGGAAGACAAAAGCCCTTTTCAGTGGCCTGCCATGCTGTTTGATAGCTTTTGTAAATGCTTTCAAAAGTGATAAATGTGATGAGCCAGGTCCTTAGTTGGTGTAACTCATCCTCACCCCACTGGATTACACCAGCTGTCACTCTCCAAAGAGCTGTCCAAAAGAGCCTTTCACTGGCTACCTGGCAGGGTTCAGCTATGTCAGTTTATGAGCTATCAATGGCTCTGCTTGTGAATTGTCCCAATGAGGATTGAGCACAGCACCATCCAGCCTTGATTTTGGACAATGGGAGACTTTGTGCAAGCCAAACAGAGCTTCGCTGCTGCTGGACCCAACTGCAAATGATAGCATCCATCATCACTTCCTACTCCACTGAAAGTAGGCTTAGGAATCTGAACCACAGCAAAGCAAAATTTGACTAATACTTATTTGAATCTTTAAAGCAGTTTTCTTCAGCTGTCTTCCCATAAATTCAATTTTCTCATGTTATTCTGAGTCTGACTGTGATGACAGGAGTGCTTACTGAGTTTTCTTTTTCTTTTTAATAGAAAAGGGTAGAGGAAATAAATAGAAGTGTTGAATGCAACACCATGAGTATTCATGGCAGGAGCTTTTCTCTCTGTACATTTGTCTAATTATGGGAACACATTATCTAACTGTCCAGTGCCAGATGATTGAAAATTTTAGTATCAAGATGGGGGGAAAAAATATCCCTGAGATGTGAAAAGTTCAGGAATCATTCACCAGAATTCATTTGCTTTGTTAGAGTTGGGAAGTTTTGGTTGCTTATTTATTTGTTTAGTTTTCTGATCTGTCCAAACCAGAATTTTAAGTAGAAAGGGGAGAATCCACTAAATTATTGGCTATATATGTTCTGTACCTAGCTGTGTTCTGCCTTCTTAATTTGCTTATTGGTCACCTGCATTAGTATATTTCTAACAGCATCTAGATACCAGGTAGTTCAGGAAAAGGTTGACTTCTTATGGTAAAGAGGAGTATTCTGTGAGGTTAGATGCAAAGACTGTTCCCCATCTATGCTGTTGCTAATGCATAGCTGGGTTCTGGATATCCATGATCCCAAGAGGGAAGGGACATTCCTCTGTGGATATGTCTTCAGAGTTGTGCCTAGTGTTTTCTTAAACCACTTCTAAACTTGCTTTTAGTGAGCGTAACGAGAGGGGGTGCAGGCTGCAAATGACCCTGGGATATCTTTAAATTGCTTTACACAGTAGAAAGCTGATCTCATGGATGGCTTTAAGAGCTTCAGTCAGTAGATCACCTTGTAATTGTGTGAGCCTAAACAGGTTTGGGATTTTAAAATTAGTATTTAAATTGCTGTTGATGGACAGCTCCATCCTCCAGGTTTAAGATAAATTAATGGCTATATCAAGAGACAGTAGTTTGCCTTGATTTCTGTGGTTAAGTTTGTGGTGAGTGTTTGCCATCAACAGCATTTATCTGTTATGTCTACTGGAATTCTATGCTGATAGCTTCTGTGCAGTCCTGTGGCTGCCTAGAAAAGATTGTGACCAAAAGCACAGGTTACCAATTAACAAAGGATTCAAGAATGTTGAATCCATTGCATTTTGGTTGGTTTTCTGTGCATTTGGAAAATACTGCATAAATTCCCAGTTTGTCAAATGTTGTTTGTGTTTTAAGTCATCAATTCCTAATCACAAGTACCTCTTGGACCATAAAATGATAGGCACAGTCCTGTGAACAAGAAGCATGTTGTGAATTTCTGGTTAGAGCATGATAAGGGAAGAGGAAGAAAGAGGTTTTATCTGCTGCCACAGTCCCCAGGTAGTAATACTGCTTGTTGTCACCATCCATAGAAGTATCTCATCACAAAGTTTCAAAAGAATTTGTCCTATGTCAGCATTGTAAAGCTAAAATATAATATCAATAAAGAAAAGGAAATTGTACCTCCCTCTACCACTCCTTAATCTTGCTTTCTCCACTCCAATACTGAATGGAAGTGAGAGTGCTGGTTCTGGGATCCACTGTCTTTGTATTATGAGAAGGGCATCAGGCTCTCTGCACCATTTGACACTATGCCAGTATGGTTTGCTTTACACAGCAAGAAGTTGGGTCCTTCCAGCCTGTGCTGAAAGAAAAACTCCTACTATTCCTTGAGGTGACTGCAGTCTCACATGGAAATAAAGCAGGATTGTGGCCCCTGAAAAACAAAATCCCATTCTCCTCCTCTCACCTATTCCCAAATTTGCATTCACCACCATGCCTTGTGGTGCTAAGACTCCAATAAGACTTCATCAGTCATGGGTTTGCAGTCCTGCTAAAGAAAGTTCAGATTTCATTAAACAATGCTGCAGGATGAATGGGTAGGGTAAAATGCAGCGAGAAGAGCTGGGCTTTGTTTAAGGTGGCAGTCATCTTTAAAGCAATAAGCAATGTCAAGGCAGATGAAAAATGATGTCCTGGAAAAGCATCACCACTGGGACTGAAACAGTGACTCCCATGTAGTAAGAGGAATGTATATATTTGCTTTAATAATGTCTGAATGAGAATCTCAGGTTGAATTTTTCATAATACCATTTGGAAGGGCTTGGAGGCTGAGGATGTTTTTCAGAAGAGGTTCATATCTCTTGTCTAGAGGCAAGCAGGAAAGAAACCCTTCACCAACCTCTTCCTGCTAACTGGAAGATTTTTCACATACTCCTGTAATTTTTTCAGGATCTGTTCCAAATATTTTTAGCTGGATCCTGATGATAATGAACTTGCAAGGCCTGTTTTCCTACAGCTTGCAGTGTCATGCTAAATGGACTGCAACAAGAAATGTTGCTGTGCCTGAGCTGTACTAGAGCCAGATCATAATTTGCAAATGTGCTTTTTGGGAGCTGCTGCTATTTCTCACCACCTCCTTGCAGAGAGAGCAGAACAGTCCTGAACACTTCCCACTGATGAAATCTGAGAGTGAGAACTTTTCAGGCTGATCTTCTTGACAGTGACCAATAAAGCACAAACCAAGGCTTTAAAAAGGGTTGAGGAATCTGGGGTAACTCTGTTCCCTTTTCTCCTCTGACAGGCACTTGCAAAGGCACCTGGCATTTTGGAAGGATAGAATATCTGCCTTCTAACAGATAATGTCTGCCTTGGGTTTCTCAATTTACCTAGAGAAATGTCTCCAAAACTCACTATTCTAGTGGAGTATTTAGTACTTGCCTAGCCAGTGGGGGTGTGTGTGTGTCTGGGTGTGTGTGTATAAAATGTATCTCTTTTTCACACCAGTTTCTGTTAGAAAAAATTCAAGAACACAGGAATGGTGAAGAGAAAATTCAAGAACACAGGAATGGTGAAGAGTAGAAGTAGGCAGCTGAAGGATTATTGCACTGATATAGGATGATTAAGAGGTAAATAAGATGCTTTAAATGATATAGAGCTAACTCTGAGATAGTTTACCTCTTAAAGCCAGAGAAACATTAATGCAGACCACAGGCATTCAGTGATACTCCAGCCTTACCTTCAACCCCTGTATGGTCAGGAGGTGCTGTGTACCAAGAGGATGGACAGGCTGTTGGTTCACCAGTTGTTTAATTGGCAGTCATGACAGGAGCTTGGGTTTCTGCTACAATGGGTAGAAACCTGGAAACCATGTGGACAGGAGCATCTCAAATTGTTTTGGAGGCAGTATAATGATCTGGAATGTCATTGTTCTTTGTCCTAATGAAGCAGTTGAAATCTTGCACATTGTCCACTAGTCATTTCCAGAAAAAAACAAAACCCAACCACACCAAAAGATAACAACCTGATTTTGTCTGATGATATTTGCAAAGTAATAAAACCAGCAACATTTTTAGGTGAAGTAATACAATTAACATATTCTCTCTGCATAAGGAGAGCATGGGGGTTTTTTTCCCCTCTAATGGCTTGAATAGCTTGATGGAAAATTTATAGGGGGAAGGTTTATTCTTGTTCTTCAAGGGCAACAATATGCTACACTGGTAACTTACTGTTATTTTTTTCTCCCCCTTACCACATGTTATTGTTGAAGAAAAAATGTTTTGGAAAAAAATTTACCATGGAATGAATGAAGAATGTGCCTGCTGTTTGTGGAGATAAACACAAAGCAGGCAGAATGGAAATGAGAGACTCTCATCAGAGCTGTCACATTTCACCACAGTGAGAATGTTTTCTTCAGCACAATAATAGAAACTCCTAATGTCAAATATTAAAACACTTCCTCAGAAATAAATTCCAATCACATACAGCAGTTACCTGTAATCTGATGGCTCTTAGCATGTGGGCCAAAAATGTTCTTCAGTAGCTGAGCTGGTTATTGTCACTGTTAGCATCTCTCACCTGAGGTTTTTTTACTGTGGTTGCTGTCCCAGGGAGGTAACTGCTCAAGTGGCTGCAATAAAGCAGTGCCTTGGGAGCCACCCTTCTGGATTTCAAACTTCAACCAGCAACACAGGAAAAGCAAATTGACAGATCTTGTTTTCAGTACTGCTCTATTCTTAGAGAGGAGCTGCATTATAGGAGCATGAGTTGTTTTAAAGAGTTTGCCAGCAAATGAGATCCTCTTCAGGGTCACAAATCCTTGTCACCCTGGGTATTAATAGGATCTGCCAAGGCTTTATCATAAGTTTCCTTGCTTACAGTAAGTCACATGGGTGACAGAACCACAGAGACTTGAGCATCTGTGACCCATATACTGAGGAAGAAAAGGGAAGAGCAGCCGAATAAGGACACAGTGTTTGAGGCAGGAGCTTGATTGGCTTAGCAAAAATGTTTATGCAATGCTCTGAAAATCAACTGGAAAGCACTGTGGTAGTGTAAAGCATTGCAAGAGTTGTGGGATTATCTCAGTTACCATGTGCCACCTTCACACAAACCTGCACACTTGTGTTGTGGGGAGGTTTGGGGAGTGCCACACTTAAACATTATCCACTCACTTCAACAAACAAAAATCTGTATAAGCTTTCAGCAAAAGTCTGTCTCTGTGTGGTCCCAAAGTCTAGTACCACCAGCACTAGACACTGATGAAACACATGTTGGTTTAAATGTTTCAAGCTGTTTATGATAAACAAGAGGAGAGTTCATTTCTTGGTCCTGTTGTCTTCATTTTGAAAGGTCAGAGGTTAGAAATGCTACAGAATAGCAGCACAGCAAACTTACCCTGAGGAACTTGCCATGCCAGCACTAATAGGATTGCCTAACAGTCAGTATATGGTATTTATTCCTAGGCAGCCAGAATATTTTGAACCCACTGAAATACAGCTGGGAAAGACTTCCCAGCAGGAACACCCAGGCAGACAGATTCTGTGACCACACTGCATGTCTGTGACTTTGAAACTGGAGGTTGTGGTTAAGTAATTTTGCAGATTTAATGGAACCAGAATGGGTTGTCCAAGCCAAAGATTTACTTTGTTTAGAATGAGAGGTTTTCTGTGATTGTAGAATTGCTGCTGAGGAAGGGGACAGATCCTCTGCTAACCTCCATTGCTTTGTATCCCTTCAAAATCTGGAAGCAAGAAGGATTTTCCTCTTCTCACCCCTTAGTGTTACAAGTATTGTTTTTACCTCTGTTGACTTCTGTTGACTGTGGCTGCCTCAGTGTCAGAGATCAAACTGTCCTAGTGCTATAAGCCTCCTGGGTTGGTGGAGCTATAGCTGTTTCCAGCAGACTGAATCAAACTTGAATCTGTCCTTCCTGCCCCTCCTCATCTGCAGGGTACATTGAGAGGTCTCTGGCAGATAGGAACAAAAGCATTGTTCAGTGGAATAAGGAAACTATCCTTTGCCTACTGATGGCAGCATATAACAGCTTTGTAATGGTAAAGAAACAAATTATTAATTAGCATATAGATAATGTGAATTAGCCTTTCTGTTATACATTAAATTCTATTCCAGTTATTGGACTGAGTGCACTGTTGCAAAGTACTAAGCTGAAATCCATGCCCTAATTATTTGCCATGATGTGCATGTCTCAGCTTTTGTACTGAATGAATGTAGGTAAAGATAAAAACCTATTACAAAAAGCTAGGATTCTAATGTGAGATAGGCCAGTGCTAATTACTGGCTAATCATTGTGTTAGAGTAATTATATTATGTGCTTTCACAGCCTTGGTTATTGCCAAGTTGAACACTAGCATATAATTTGTGGGAGAGGAGTTAATTTTTCTTGTTACCATAACAAGATAGGATTTTCCTTTTTATTCCTCAGTATTTTTCAGGAATGTATGATTTCACCACTGTTTTAAACATTTTTCCTGTCTTGTTAGCCTTACAGAAGTGTTTTGCAAATGTTGTTGGTGTCTAATTGAGGTCAGCTTTCATTCTCTAGTGCACTAATGGGAGAGAGCCCTACCAGGTCTTGTGACTGACCAGTTAAGCAGATGTGATGATCATAAAGACTCCATTTTCAAACTGATTATTTGGGATTGGCCTCTTTACTGCAGCCAGCCAGAATTCTGAAACAGGTACATTGGCAAGGGGTCATGTTTTTTGCATAGCCAGCTAGGAAATGTCCCAGGCCTGACCCTGCTTGCCTGACAACCAGTGACAGCTTTCTGCTTCTGAACCCACAGTGGTGCTGTCCTGAACTTTCACCACAGTCAACATCCTAAGAACCTGAAATAAATAGAGTCATGCAAGCTGAGAGTAGTGAAAGTCAACACAGTATTTTCAAAGAACTGTTTTCCATGATAGCAGTTATGGGAAGACTGATGGTTTGAATCTCTAAAGCAAGTGAACAGTTAGAAGCAGCTATATTCTGTGCTTAACTTCTGTTCCTGTTATTCCACAGACATGTGGAATATATCATTAATTTTAAAGAGGGAAATAAAACCAAATTGAAGGACCTAGATTGAAAGGCAGTACCTAAGCATCACCATTTATTCTCTCTGTAATGGCTTGAAAATGAGTGTTCAGCTGCTTAGGCCAGAAGTGGCAGAAGAGCACATCCAATTAAATACAGATTCTTTGTGGAGCAAAATTAGAAACTTTTGCTAGCTGAAGGTGACTGTGTTAAACTTGTTGGGGACAAATGATTCTTGGGTTCCTAAAAGTTACCCTGTATCTGCTTTTTATATATCTATATAGGGAGTTCTTTCTGTCTGGCTCACCTAATAGAACAACTATTTTTTTCCTTCTTTTTAGTTTTTATTCAAAAATAATGATTTGATTTAATTTATTTCCTTCAAACTCTTTCTATTCTTGGCATACTGAATCCACTGTTTGATTTAGAACCTTGTGATCCTGGAGGAATGTCTAGGTTTTGGTACTTTTTTTTTACAGTTATATCCATGTCTGAAAGGTAGTTCCTCTTCTGAAGATTCTGGGGCAGGTTTTCACATGTTCTTCGTGGTCTGTAATTGGGAATAATCTTCAAAAGAGCTCAATATCTGCCATGTTTTTTTTCTGAGAGCCTGGACACTTATTTTAGAACCTGAAGAGATGAAGAGGTCTTTTGAAACAATCTGACCCCAGCTGTAAGTGCTGACCACATTTCAGAATCTGATTTGTTGTTTTCCAGCCTGCAAGACAGTGAGATAATTACCTGTCCCTGGTATTAATAGTGAGGGAGAACCATGCTCCCTGTCTCCTGCCTGGGACTCCATGACTACATCTATACTAATAAGTTACTTGGGCCTTGGGCACAGGCTCCTGCACTAGCTTGACCATCCTGAACATTGACAGTAAGGCCAGTGTCAGCTGCCACTCTTCCAGACAGTGCCTGGCTGAGTAGTCAAGGAGTAGTCAAGGGCCACTTCCACTACAGACAAAGCTAATTTGTACTGCAGGGGAAAAATAATTAGTTGTGGAGTTGAGAGATGGTGCATTTATTAGGATGAGGGGAGGAGAAGGAAGGAAACAGGCAGGATTTGTATGGGATAGTATCTGAACAGGCTGATGGATCCAGCCAAGGAGCTGACAGATGATGATGCTGTTACTGGACAACTCTGCAGCATTATTTAGTTTTATCTCCTGATAATGATAGATTCTTTTGTATTTTGCCTCTTTATGAATTCTCTTTTCTGAGAGTAATATGGTCTTCCAACAACTACTCTGAAGGGAAAGGCTACTACCTTTTCTGATTCATGGAGAGTACAGGTCTAAACTGATATCCCAAAAGTTGCCTTTAGAGACTCTTCCTAAAAGTTTGATGCTACCAAGCAATTTGGTTCCAAGTTGCAGGATGACAGAGAAAGCTTCAGAGGAAGCTGGTAATATTGGGTCTCCTAAGGATGTCACTCGAATTGGCTCCTGTGACAGACAGTGTGTTAGAGCTATCTGTTTATATCTAATATTAATGACTCCAGTTTTGAAGAGATGGGCTAGAATCTAGGCTGTCAGCAAAAATGTCCCCTTCCTTCATCTGATGAGTCTAAAGACCTGTCTAAACCTGACAGTGGAATCTCATTAACAGGAGGGAAAATACTGGCATGTGAAGGCTTTACACCAAGCAAATCTGCAGTAGGAAATCTCACCTCTCCTTTATGTTTATGTTCTGAGACAAATCACCTAAGAGGCATCACACAGTTTCTGCAGAGACATCAGAACCACCCTCTGTGTTATGGGAGGTGTGCAGGAAAGCTCCATAATGGAAGGTCTGATCTTGCAAGAGCCAAATGCTTCCTACTAAGTGTTGTAGCCCAATTAACTGTCATACAGACATTCAGACATTGCCTCTTTCTAGCTTCATCCTGCTGCTGCTTCCAGAAACAGGAGCAAAATACAAAGTGGCTGTTTGGGAAAACAAAAATGGGTCCTGAGTCCCAGTTAGAGCTAAGGCAGTGATTGCTGCAATGCTAAAGGCTGGTTTGTAATGCTGACCTGCTCTGAATTCTTGGACAATCTTTCCCACTTTGAGTTTCTATTTTACTGTCTTTCAGTATTTGCCTGCCTGGATTGCTAGGCTCTGCAGGGCAAGGATTGGTTCTCACAATGTTTGCTGTGCTTTCCATAATAGAGTCTGAATCTCACATGGCTGCTATTAATGATGAATTATGTATTAATGGTAATGTTGTGGAGTCAACTCACAAAATCTCATCTGGAAAGTGACACAGATGAGTTACAGGCTGCGTTTCACAGGTGTGTGAACTGTGCTGGAAGTGGCAGAGTTGCCACAGGAGCAGTAACAGAAGGGAGGCAGAAAAAGGGACTTCACATTGTATGAATGTGCATGTCATTTCTCTGTCTGCTCTGTGACTTTTAGGTGATTTTCCATAACACTTATTTACTCTCCAAGGTTATTTTAATAAATGATTGAGGGAGTGAAAGAGGGCAACTCCTGAGCAGCCCCTTGTAACTTGGAACAGTTACTCCAGAGCCAGCCGTTCTGGATCTGGCTACGGAACTGTCGGCACAAGCAGATGGAGAGCAGACTTGCTGCACAGAAATGGTTATAGCACATACTGAAAGCTATAGGAGGGAGACAAAAATGCAGATTTGTTTCTGCAGTTTGATACAGCTACTGAAAGAAGGGAAGAGAAAGGACCCACAACACAATGAGAGAGAAAGGAAAAAGGAAAAACCTGTGTAGTGTTGTAAATCTCCTGACATCCATGGATAGCTGCTTCAGAATTCTGATTTAGGTTGGTTTGTTTCCCTTGCCATGACTTTAACAAAGAAACTATAAACAAGGAAAATTTAAATTAGTAAAAAGGAAAGCAGCTGACCCAACATCAAAGCAGAAGCAAAGAAATCTGCAAATAACAATACTAACAAAGACACTAACAAAATCACCTTCCTTTCCTAGAAGAGGTAGCTGCTTTCATTCTGACAGGAGTCCATTGCAGTAGATTTACACCTGAGGTGAATATGGTCCAGTGACTGAGCCAGCCTCTGGCATGCAGTACCAGTCTCATGCATTGTAACTGGGAAGAAGCTAGACTATAATGAGCTAGAGGCAGGCACCTTGCAGATCACTGAAGTGCAGGAGAATATAACAAAATAAATGTATTATTGAAAATATTTGGAAAACCACTATCAGACCTGAGCTTCTGCATGTTCTCATTGGCCAGTTAACAAAATATTGACAAAGTCTGCATCAGCACACTGAGTCCATTTAGTAAATGGCAGTCCTTGCACTCTGCCTCATGCAATGGATTATTTTAGTGAAGAAATCATCATCATATGACTACAAATGATGTCTCTGATACTGTGAGAATTTACAACCAAGCAATTAAAGCCCAAGTCAGGGAACTGCTATGCTTAAAAATGTTTGCAGAATTGGGCCTTGAGTACAACCTGCTGCTTATTCATAGCTTTGGGTTCTATTTGCCTCTTGAATGTATTAAGGTGATAATGGTCCTGGGCTCATCCAGAAACACTAGGCAGCCTGAAGCTTATGGCCCTCCTTTCAGTCCAGGATTTAGTGCCTTGAACCTAATCCAGGCTCTGGCTGGTTGCTTGACACCACTGGCACAGAGCATAGAGGAGGACAAAATATAACACTGGTGTGATTGTGAAGGTGTCTCTTTGAAAATGCAGCTCAGTGCTAGCTGCAGACAAAGAGGCAGATAGAATTGTACTAATGAATAGAGAAATCAGAGTAAAAGCAATTGTGCTGCCCTATAATCTGTGGTGCCCTCATAGCTGGCTAGAACACTGGTGGACAGTACTTGCAACCAGACCACATGTGGATGGTGCCAGAAGTCTTCAAAAAGGCAAGGAGATGCTCAGAGAGAGTGTGGCTTACAGAGAGGGAGAAATCCAGCAGGGCAGAATTTACCAGCTTGAGCTGGAGTTAGTGTGAGATGTATAAAATCATGGAGATGAAGAAGGCACATCAAGAATACCTATTTATTGCTTTATTGCTTTTTGGAACACAAGACACAGAGGTTCCCAGTGACATTGTTGAACTGCTGGTTCAGAACAAATAAGAGGAATTACTTTTTTTTTTCTACAGATTGTGATTAAACTGCAGGTCTTGGTACTTTAGGATGTTGTAGAGGCCAAAAGTATAAATATTCTCAAGCAAGCTTGTGAGAGGTTGGCTAGGTATGAGTGGCTTTTAAAGAAAATGACCTGGCTGCAGTTTCCATCTGAAGAAGTCACTGAACCACTGACTGCCAGAGGTCTTAAAAGGGATAGGATCATTCATCTGATTTCTTACACATTTTTTTTTCTAGGCAGCCTATTTACCCACTGTCAGAGGAGCATCCTGAGCTAGATCCACCTTTCATCTGATGCCATATTGTTCTTGTTCTTATGCTACTCCAAAAATTGGGATTTGGGGCTCTTAATTGATCAGCAGAGATTAAGATAAAATATCCTAATGGGTTTTTGGCATATGAGACTCCAGCTGCCTTTTATGTTCTATTCTGGAGGTGGAGACTAGGTAGCAGTCATAATGATGGTGAAAATGAGCAAGACACCATCCTCTGCAGTGCTGTCACTGCCGTAACAAGGTAGTGAACACGCTCCTGTTGTTTAGTAGGCTCCAGAAGAGAAGAATCAGCTCTTCAATTGCAGTCTTTTGCCCAGCACAAGACTAGAACCCTTGTTCCCTAGGGAAACAGGAGTGAGGTGCAGATGCTGTTGCGTGCAGGAGCGGTGCAGAGCCAGCGGAGCAGCAGCCAGCGGGTGGCACTGTTGCCGCAAGGAAGCTCAACCCCCCTGGAATGCTGCGGAGCTCTTGGGATGGGAAGTTTTCCATGGAAAACAGCAGTTTAGCCGAAATTGAAATATTTCATGGCACATGTCGCTTTTCAATGAATTTTTCATGGGGCAAAATGTAAATGACTCCGTTTGACTTTATAATTGCCATTCAGCTTGTTTTTCCTTATCTTATTGATTCAGTCTGTTTGTTTATATGGATATGCAATTTCAATAGAATTCTTAATTTTATAGGGTTTTTTTTTTTATCTGAGTGACTTACCCTCCCAAAAATTACACAGTCTTCCTTTGTGGAAAACCAAACTTCTTTGGTCTCTTCAATAATAATAATTATTTTTAAAATGCTGTCCCAGGGAAAACATCTTTGACAAAAAGATGCTCCTGAAGATATGAATTTTGGATGGTCTGTGTTTTGACCTGCTCTGAATGGGTCATCTTGACCACAGAACATGCTTTGAGATGTTGCTGCAAGGTGCCACACTAGTGCTACCCAACAGAACACACACTGTTGAGGGACACCTCAGTCCTGCTCAGAAGAGCCATTTGTTGCTCTGTAGTGTCAGGCAGACTGACAGCATCAGACTCTCTGGTGACACCATACCTCGGGGGCTTTGTAAGCTGTCAAGGGCAGGAAATGGTGCCAAGGTGGAGCTGTAGTCTCAGGTAGTTGTTGCTTTTCAAAACTAACCCTTTGCTGGAGTCCAGCTAAGGTAATGGGTTGGTAGAGTGAGGGGTGCTTACAGAATGAATAAGGCAGTGCAAAAACTGAGAGGCAGAGGGGAAAAAGAACTTGATGAACTGGAGAGGGAACACCTTCAACCCATCACTATTTTCTCATTTATGGCTTGGCTTGTGTGTTGTGGCAAATGTGCAAAACAGGGTTATTTATAGTGACTTCTCATGCAGTCTTGTTGGAGGAAACCCAAATTCTTCTTTCTGCCATATGCAAAACTTTAGTGCAGTTATTACAGACTTCTCAGGTTCTGCCCACTTGATGTCAAGTTAGCATTGCTCCAGCTTGGCTGTGCAGAGCAATAGGATTTAGAGTGACATGCACAGGGGTCCTATGGAAATAAAACTAGTGACAAGGATATTGGCTAGAGGTTCCAGAATCTATATCCATTAATACACTTGTTTTCTAATTGGAAGTGAATAATAGCCATATAAGTTGCTGTAAGCAGCCTGTGTCTCTCTGGATTGCATGGCACAAATACTGCAAGGCCATACAAAAAAATGTTTAAGTCTATGCAGTCATCTCATTGAAATCAAAATGCCTAAATAGGTCAAGACAAATTCCACAGAGATATTCAAAGTAAGTATGTACATAAATGTTATTTGAGATCAGGGCATAGAGAAGGACCTCTAGATGCCCCAGAGGAAGATCACAATTTCTCCATTCTCTCCAGGGATAGATAGCTGTGCTTTTGTTCTTGTAAGTGCTGCACTGAACTCTTTGAGGCAGCTTAGCAATAAAGAGAAGCACATCCTTTTTTGTTTCTGTTTGACACAGTTACTTTGGTGACTGTGTCAACAGTGGAGAAAGAACCAAATTGTGTTACTGCCTCTGTCAGTTCTTAAACAGCACTGCAGAGTCCTCTCTCCTCCCTAAATGAGGAAGAGAAATTCACTCTAATATTAATAACTGTGGGGCCCTTTAGCCTTTAATAATTAACACACTGCTAACTGTAGCTGGATGTTCCTTTTTCTGATTCCAATTACAGACCCATTTGGACCAGGCTCAACTGAGGGAGATGGCTGAGCAGCAGTGCTATAATAGAGGCCCAGATCTGAGAGAAATTGTTCTCCTTTGGCCCCCACTGTAGATTAAAGAAAAGTTTGGGCTCAGAGAGTGGTGAAGCCAAAGCATCAGATGTTACAAAAGCACAAAGTGCTTCCCAGTCACTCCAACCTAGGGGACTACTCTAACATCAGAGCCAATTCCTGGAGCCTGCTGACAAACACACTCACTTGGCCTAGTGTAAAATGAAAGATTCCTCCCAACAGGTGACAACAGTTTATACACCTGCAGCTTTCCCCCCAAGGTACTGCTGACTAGAAGGCTCTTGCTACCTTTGTGGGTTGATAGTATGTGTTCCCTGGCAGTGTATCAGTAAGACAGGAGACCTGGTTTAAAACCATAGCTTCCAGCTTGCCTGCCCCTAGTATTTTCTGTCTGAAATAGAGTTGCTAGTGCAGCTCTAACAAGAAGTTTAGCATTTAGGAAACCTACTATAATCTTTGCAACATGATTTATAAGTCTTGGATAAATGTTGTTATTGTTTTGCTGCAACACCATGATGTTTTGGCAGTATTCCTGCTCCCTTAGACACTTCTGCTGAAGACAGGCCAATTTAACACTAACAGCTTAAATGCTTCTCAAACTATAGCCTGCTTCAAAAGGTCTGCTATCATGCAACCAGAAGTAGAAGGGAAAGGAACTAGTAAATGCTAAGTTGTGGTTACCTAGCAGCTAAAACTGAGTAGTGGAGGCTGCCACATTCTGTTTTCCTGCCCCTGGTTTTGCAGTCCCATACCTTCCCTCCTCTATGCAGCTGTAGAGTGAGGAGGTGCAGGGAGCTGATACAGCTGGAAACTGACCTAAGAAACACAAATAATTAGCTTTTGCTGGTGTGGCTTCCCATCCATGTGTAGATTAGCTCAAGCTATTATAGCATTACACTCAGAATTAATCAAAAGAGGCAGTGAAAGAGGCTTGGCCTTGGATTATGTCACATATTGGGGTGTTTTAATAATTATAACTCTGTCTTAGAGTGATTCCATCAGTCTTTCCTAACACTTGGTGAACAGTTAATTCTCATTGGCATAGCCATGAGTATGTTCATTGTCAGCTACCTGTTAACAGTTACTAAAGCTCTCAAGAGATTTCTTGATTTTTTCCAATTATTTTCTCACTGCTTTAGTTTGAGAAGTTGTGAGGTGGAAACAGTAGGGCTAAAAGTGAGAAATTCTTTTGCTCAGCTATAAACACAGGTGGCAGCAGCTGGGGATTAAAGAATCTACATATGCCTACAAGGGTGTAAGAAGGAAAGCAGTCACAAGATTAGAAGAGGTGACTCAGGGGACTTTAAAGCATATATGCCTGAGTTAGAAATCATTTACACATGTTGACCCTCAAGGGGCTGGCAAGTTTCAGAATGTGGGGTACTCAAAATCAGATGTAAGTTTTCAGTAGTTTGAAAGCAGGAAGCAGATTAAGAATCCAAAGCATGAACATGCAATGGAAATGCTCCCAAAACAATCCACAATCTCATTGCAGAATTCTAGTCCTGAGCCTACTGCTGGGTTACTGAGAGTTTATAAACTGAACCTTCCTTTGCAAGTGTGGGGGTTTCAGTCAATGCTTAAAATCATGCAGTTTATCTATATTATTTAGAATTCAATTTCATTTATATCTATAAAAGTTGATGTATTTTATTGCAGTGTTGGTTCCTCATAGGCATTGTGTCTTTATTTGCCACTCTCTGTAGTGTTTGTTCCAGGGTCAGGCTGTGCATCCCACGAGGCTTCTCTGCTCATGATCAGAGTGTAGGGAATGAATTGTGTCTGCCAAGTGTCTGTGCCACAGCCTGGAAGATGTAGGCTTGGAGAGCTCCAGTCCTAGAGGAGAACAGGAAAAAGGCAAATGAGCTACAGTTTTCACAGAGCATAATTGCAGTATTTCAGATGTAAAATACACTATTTGGATGGTTCAGCTTTTTGGTGAGAAAACAGCATTTTCTGTGAAATCTGAATATTGCTTGAAATGGAATTTTCCATTGGAAAAACTAGCTCTGGCAGAACTTTCTGAAGGATCTATGTTTGATCCTTCTCTGCATCTCTTCAATGAGAACTGCACTTACCTGCTGCAGCAGCACATGGTTTCTCAGTGGCTCAGCTAGAACACAGAAATGAGAAGGACAATTGAAATTCCAAGTAACTTCAGTTCATGAAGTCTCAACATGAAAACCATTGGATGAAAATTAAGAAGCTAAAAAGGGTTGAGTTTCAAAGATGATCTGTTAATGCAAAGATGACATTTTGAAATGTTTAGCATGGCTACAGAAAGCAAAAAAAAAAAAGTTTTTCAGATGTTTTTAATTAAAAGAATTCTAGCAAGCTCTAGTTGGGAAAAGTGAATATTCTCATTTTCATCAAACTAAAGACAGGATTGCTTCACACATTTGGGACATTTTGATAGAGGTCACTTTTTGGTTTCTCCAAGCCTGTTCCACCCATCTGTGATCTTTTCTAATACCATTAATTGAAAATGTTACACCAGGAGTGGGGGGAAAAAAAGAAACAAACAACTTGTTTTAAAGAAAAAAAATTTGTTTGACAAAGCAAAAGAAATCTGACTATAAAAGAGTGTAACAGATGATAAACTAGAGATTAGACACCAATGGTTTCATCCTTGAGGGTGTTTGCAGTTTAGGCTCTGACCTTGTGCTAGACATCCAGTCAGCTGGAAGGCATCTGAGTGATTCTTTCATGTGAAAGACAGTGGGCAGGGTCCTGAAGTTATGGGTTCAGTTCTGTGGGGGTGAAACTGTGTATGACCATATGTCAGTTGTTCTGTTCTCCACTTATGACACCAGGATGATAATACTGCAGGGCAGTGCTTTGTTATTTCTAGATTACCCTGGTTTGTGGCCATGCAGATCCTAGAAAGGCAGTGGGTTAGCAGAAAATGCAAATCAGGAGTGGAAAAGTTAATTTGTAGGAGAAATCTGGAATAAGTGTGCTGGATTTACCTGGGGTGAGAGCAGAGCTTGTCATTAACTTTGCCATCTATGTCACAAGATGTTTTGCCTACATTGTCCTAGCCTTCCAAAGTCCACAAGAAGATGCACATCATCACCATGGAAAGTCATGAAACTCATCAGGGGAAGCAGGCAGCAAAGACACTTTGAAGATAATCTATGAAAAATAATCCATGAAGTCCCACCAAAATGATAGCTGCTTAGGATGTGGAGATTTCATTTTTAATGCTGATCTTTTCTCCCTGCAGAATATTGCTCCCACCCTATCAATATTTTAGAAAAGAAAGATAAACCTTCTGCAGCTGCAGAGGCAATTTGGAAGGATTAAAAATTTATCCTGTTTTGAGCAAAGCTTTCAGCAGGTGCTAGAATCCACTTAATCATAGGTGGGTAACCTGCTCAGCCTCTCTTCCCCATGGCTAAAATTGGAGTAGAGGTCCTGGCAGCTCTTTCATGCAGGGAAATGTCAGGATCTACTTCCAATTCTAACCACAGTGAAGCACACACTTTGTCTAGAACAGTACAAAATTCAGTTCTAGGCTGTAAAAGTGACATTTTTTTATCCTAGTTTCTTTCATTTGGTGAGGAAACAGAGTCAAGCCCTCTATTGGAGCAGCTCAGTTACCATGGCAGGGTTACACCAGCCTTTGACTCAATAGTTATTTATTTACTTGCTTATTTGACTCAGTAATTAAAAAGGCTAAGTAACATTAGCTGAAACTCAGAATTTGGGCTCTGCAGGAAATTCAGATAATTCCAAGTGGAAAGAGCCATGTGGTTTAGAAATTTCTCTCCAAAATACCTCCCTCACCAAGGACTTTATTGGGGTGAATAAGGAGGAAAATAGGAAACCTCCAGTTGAGACTCAGAAATCAAAACAAAACCTTAATTTCTAAAAGGCTTTTAAACATATGCTTTCTCCCCATCTCTAAGGGAAACCTAATTAAAACCTCTCCTTTCAAGCATTTTTCAGTGAAATTTCATCATGATTATAATGTTAAAGTGAACATTTTACATCAAGAAAGCAGCATTTTCCAGGTGTAGAAACATTACCTGGGAGCTGGGGAGACATTTTCCTATTTCACTTGGGCTGTTTGACACTGCCACAGTTGGTTTACTAATCCAAACCCATATGAATGAGCAAATACATACCCCTGCTAAGGACAGAGTGCTCTTACATTAGTCCTACTCTTAGGAGAGCAAGTTGCAGCTGACAGTGATAGACTGTGCAGAGGAGCTACCATTTGTTTACAGATCTGTATGTAATTTCCACCCACTAGAACTAATTGCTTTTATCAACACCAGCAATTAGAAGCACCAAAGAAGCATCACATTTTCTGCCTGGGCATGGTGTAGAATGGTGTATAACAGTGTGCTGTGGCAGTTCAGGGCAGAGAGAAACTGAGGAAAAGAATGTAGTCAAAGAACCTGTTGGTACCTAGAAAATTGACAATTGAAGCTTCCTGCTGCACTTGTGGGGCAATAGCAGAGATCCCACTGCAACTTCTCTTGGTCCTTGTCTTTAGAACTCTCTGGAAACACTGGGATTTACAGGGGTTCTCCACTTTTGATGAACCTTTTCTCAAATAGAGAGTGGCACAGCAGAGAAGAATCACTCTTGGATGCAAGTAGACCAAACCAGCTGGACTGGAAGGAGAATCGGGTAGAAGTCAAGAGTTTCAGTTCAAGAATCCAAGTCTCCAACTGCAGACATGAGCAAGGTGTTTAAATACTGTCATGGGTGTCTATCCACCTCTCTGGACTGCACATGGACCCAGCCTGGGGAGAAATAGTCCAGTAAAGGAAAGGGGAGGGAGGAGAGGAAAAGAAAGGTGATTTTTTTCAGGCAGAGGATTCAAGCCTCAGTGCCAGTTTTCTGCGTCATTTGTGATAGGTAATATTGGAAATCTAATTCTGACTAATCTCTACATAATTACTGCCAGAATGCCATGATGGTGCTGATGAGTATTTCTCCAACAGAAGAAAAACAGCATGTTGATTCTTGAACCACAGAAAGCCATAATTGTCATTTAAAATCTGGCATGTTGTTTAAAATACTAAATTCATTACCTTTCAGATTCTTTATAATTATACATCTAAGCTAGCACAGTGAATACATTTGCAAGTGTAAAGAAACAGACTTTCTCTTCTCTGACAAGGGATTGGGCTGTTGGTTGTTCCATTTTTAAGATCTACTTAAATATAAAGGCCTAAGTGAAAAATGAAATTTAAAAAAGTCTTACTTCCAAAGCCACTTCTGTTTCACAACTCTTCATTCCTGTTACAGTTACTCAGAAAAGTTATAATTATGAAACTGCAACACTCATTTTAACATGTGTTTTGCTCACACAATAGCAAATGTTCCTGCTCCTCCTCTCACAACACAATGACCATATCAATTTTTATCATAAGAATAAAGTGCTGGGGAAAAGAAAATTCAAAGCAGAATATTGAAACTTCTCAGCTTCAGAGATACCAAACTGTTATTAAGGACTCTGACAGGGTATAAATTTTCAGAAATACTGATGGGGGGGGGTGGGGGTGGAAATCAAGCCTTGACATTAACAAGATGATAACAGCATTTGGCTCTTGTTCTCTAACTTACACCCCAGAATTTCAGCAGTGAGATAATCAGGCTTTCACTGACTTGTATGGGAATGGATCTGACTTGGATCAGACTCTGCTCTTTAGCCTCACTGTTATTATGTGATTATTAGCTGGCAGAGTTTTGACAAAAATAATAACCCCTGAGTGATGTTTTCAAGAGCAGAGCCTGTATGCCAGACAGGTAAATCACAGACCAGTCCAGATCCTTGAAATAGCTCTGCACTTCTGTGGTGCCTGAGTGTAAGCAGAGCTCTTGAAAATCCAGAGCACTGAAAGCTTGGGAGACTGAAGGGTCTTATCTAGTGCTGATCTCAAAGTGAGATACTCTGCCAGTAGGGGAGAAAAGAAATCAGGCATTGCTCCTACTCTATAAAGCATGTTGTGGCTTCACACTTTAAATAGTATTACAAGAATGGAAGATGTTACCAGAGCTGGAGAGCTCAGAAAATGATTTTCACATTATTTCTTCCAGTTGGAACTAGCAACCAAGCAGCACTGGTGAGAAGACCTGTAGATCTTTATTCAGATTTCCTTCCTGATGTGATTTCTGACTGCATGCAGACAAAGCAGTGGTTGAATTCCAACAGCTAAAAGGAGAGAGGTCTAACTTGTTGTTGTAAATAATTGAGTCACTGGTGTATATGTGCATCTTAAATCAAAACTTTGTGGCTTTTGAAAAGCTTCCTCAGTGCAGCAACACTTTAGTGATGCTAGGTTAATTAATAATAACCTGTAATCTCTTGGTTCAGTGAGTCTTGAGCAAGGAGATTCGAGGGACAGAACTGATTATGTCCCCTGAACTTTCCTGTTGCTGCATGTGCTGTGTGTTCTGGCAAACACTTAGCTTTCCCACAGCAAACCTCTGAGCACAGGGCAGCAGCAGAGCAGCACTGTCTGTCTGTAGCCTTGGCTGCCTGTGTCTGCTCTGTCTGTCCTTGTTGCCCATTCTGCTGGCCAGCCTTCCACTGTATTGCAAGGACAAGTTATTGCTTAGATAACATTCCAGTTGCCTGGCACAACAGTAGTTTGGTTTTTGGCTGGCTACATCCCTAAAGATCAGCAGTTTTCGTAATGGCATTGGAGTGTGTGGGCAGCTGAGGCTGCTTTCATATCTTGGATCTCTGGGGTATTATTTATCAATAATATCAGGAATTTGTGGGCTTGGTGTCAAGATTACATAAGGAGCTCTGATTATGAGAAACATGACAGGAAAGTGGCCAGGTACTCAGTGTTTGTCTGCAGGTATCCATATGTGCTGGGCTGGCTGTTGGCATGCATGGGAGTCTCCTATCTACTAACAAATGCTGCAGCGTTTTAGGCACCGACCTACAAAACAGCCCCTGTGGGTGGAGCTTTTGGCAAAGCCCTCTCAATTCTGAGTCTTTGTTTGCCAGCACAGGAGGGAAATGTGCAGCTCCTGGAAAAAATGACATGGATGCACATTTGCAAGAAACCTTAGCCTCTCTGCTGTTGGTTATAGATTTTGTGATACCTGCATTTGAGGCTCAGATTCATTCTTCTCTGACACTTAAACTTGAGAGACAATCTAGCTGTATGCCAAGGAACATCTCAAATGTTGTTGTGTGTTCCTTGGACAACCTGTGCAATTTTGGCAAAGAAGAGAAAATACAGTTTGCTTAAACAGAAATTATTGCAAAGATCTGGTGCATAGGATGTGTTTTATAAAAGAGGATTGAGCCAAAATAGTCCTCTAGTGGCATGTTGAATCACTAAGGAGAGGAGATGTAATGGTTTTGGACAGCAACTGTCAGGGTTAAGAAAGTTATTTGTTCCATTGGTTTATGGCACAGACTAGTAGTATTTTATTGTCAAAGAGAATTAGTTTTATATCAAGAAGAGTGATTACTTGGGTTCACTGTGTTTGAGATTAAACTTGATGATTTCATGTCCATTATTGATTTAGGCTTTACATTCAGAGAAGTAGTGGTTTATATTTTACTTAAGGGGATTTGATCACAGTAGATGGAATCTTCAATGGCTTCTGCAAATAAATTAGTAAAGTTGTTATGCCCTATCCAGTAACTGAAGAGGGCTAGAAAAAGGCAACCTTATCTCAACCTGTACAAAAAGGTCTAGAGAATGTGGCAAAAAATGGTATTTAATTTTTTCAGTGTGCAAGGAATGTGCCTAACACCTGAGTTAGGGCATGCACTAAAGCAGGAATCCCATGGAAGATTCTCTGCCAGTGGCACATAGCAGCTCCAGATTCAGGTGTTTCATATTTGCCAAAATGATACAAAAAACTACTGTACATCATCTCCTCTAACTTCTCCTGAAATTACACCAGAGGAGAGAGGGATATCCAAGGTGCTTTCCAACATTAGAACAGGGTCAATGAAGCACCAAACGTGGGCAGACTCTGTAGGAGGCAAATGTGCGAAGTGTGTAATGTGTGTCACTAAAAATAGCCCCTTTTGAAACATCTTAAATCAGACAGTCTGATAGAACATGCCATGAGGAACCAACCAAGCAGTGCAGTCTGATATGGATCCTGCTCTGCTGCTGCTGGGAAATCTGTAGCCCAGAGAAGACAGATGGTTTGTGGCCAGGCAGGGCTCTGCTCCCTTGGGCTGTGGTGCATGTCTGCAGAGAGAGGAGAGAAAGCATTTCATGGAAGCCACTGGCATAAGTAGGCCAAGCTTGAGAGCTCTGCAGCATTCCCCCAGGGATGGGTGGTATGGGATGCTATCTATTGTACCTCCACAATGAGCAGTTGTGGAAGTAGAAACAAGTCCTGCTGGCTCTATTTAGAGCTGTCATATTCAGGCCATCATGATTTCAAGCTCCAAAATGCTGCTCTTGTTACAGCTTTGCTCAGTCACAGATGTCTCAGTAGGTGCTGAACTAACATTGCACCCTTAAAAAACTGGTGGGGCTCTTTGGCTAGCACTGAGTCAGGCTGCCTTTGCTGCCTTCCTCTTTCTCCCCTGCTGTGTGCTTGTAAATTGTCTCTGTGACCTAGGCAGTTTTCAAACACACTGGAGCAGGCACCATAATGCACATCTTTGAAGGTGTTTAAACTTACCCAGCACCTGTGTGCACAGGTCACTGTGGCCACTGACACAACCTGCTCCAGTATGTCCATGTCTCTTTCCTAGAGTAGCATCCAGAACTGAAAAGTGTTCTCCAGCTGTCTTCTCACCAGTGCTAAGGAAGTTTAACAGGCTTTAGAAAGACATCTTCATTCCAAAGGAGAAAGAGGAGGAGGAAGCAGATGCATGGTTTTGAAGCTAATTGGATGCATTCATTGAGATGGGAGTTAAAAATAAAAAAGCTGTTGCCCAAAGCATTATTTTTATTATTTTTACTAATTTGAGGTTTGTTTATCATTTTAGTTTCTCTGTTCAGTGAACTGGCTCATATTTAATGGATCACTAAGTTATAACTACAATAGAAATGACAGCATGTGTTTTCTAATTGAGTTGGATGGCCAAGTGCCCTCTTTTGCAGAAAAGAGAACAAAGTTAATATTGCTCAATAGCAAAGTAGGTGAAGCAAATGTTTCTCAGTGTAGGTGGTAAAGTGAGTGACAGCTACTTGTCTTTGTGGCTCTAGGCTTTTCTTTTGCTGTAATGTTTAAGCAAAAACCCTGCTAATGTGACTAAGTTGTGCTACCTGCCTGGTAGGTCAAGGTCATAAATCATTTATGATGCTTTGGAGAATGCTACACAGTGGCACCTGGGAACACAAACTGTTAGCTGTCAGGAGATTGTAGCCTTCTTCCTGCTTAAGAGATGTGTTAAAGGTATTTGGCTACTGTAAGATCTGTCAGAATGAAAGTAGATGCCAAAGAATATTTGCAAGTCTTAGTAGCATTTTACTGGGGCCTCACTCTCCACCCAGGCTGGAGACAGTTGTTAACACTGTTCAGGAAGGTAAGGCTCTGGTATTTGTTGTATTTCTTCCTGCCTCTTTGCTCTTCTTCCCCCTTGAACAGCAGAAGGGTCTCTTGCTGCTGCTGTTCCCTGGTCTGCTGCAGTGCATGAACTCTACTGCAACCTAGTGTTGTCTGCTAGAGGTTAGCTCGTGTCCTGGGGAAGGGAGGATTACTGACACAGAAGAGTGTTGTGTCCCTGGGGGTGGGAGTGGAGGAACCCAGAGTGTGACCATAAGTAGCAGGTGATTAATTTTAGGTCCAAATTAATGACCAGATTGAATGGCTGCAAGTGCTTGCATGATGTAACCTCAAAATTTTCCTATTTAAAAAAGGCAGAAAATGAAGGCAAGAGCAGCCCTGTGCCTTGTACCTCTCTAGCTAGGGACACTCCCTCAGCTTCTGCTAAGTGAAGGGAACTCCTTGACTTGCCAATTGTACTATATTGACAGAACCTTACTTCCATTTTTTGGGTTGCTGGTACACACAGCCCTGACTCAGATCACCAGGGTTTCCTTTTGAAATACTGTGCAGCCTCATGAGTTACAATGACCAAAAGCCTGGCAAAGGAAGTCACAGTGAAAAAAGGTAGCACAGTCAAATAACAGCTGAACATACAGCAAAATCCTTGCTTTGATTCTTGTTGGCCTTCAGAAATACTAAGTCAAGTGTCCTTATTTAAATGAAGCTTAGTTTAAAGTGGAAGCTGTTGTCTCAGGAATGACAGGGTGGTTCTTGGGTCTATAATAAACTTGTTAAGGAAAGGGCTGCCTGATTTATACTTCATTACTGGTGTGCAAAATCCTCACCAGCACATGAGGGTTCAGTGTTTAATACAAAGCTTTTTTCTCCTCTTATGCTGTCACTCTGGTCCCTGCACACTCACCTGTGTGCAGACAATTCCCCCCAAGGACACCCATCTCTCTGCCCATCGATTCAGGCAGGGTCCAGGAGGTGGAGCAGAGCAGTCACAACATTCTCAGCATGGTAGGCATCACCATCTTCCTATTTGACAAGTAATCAGGAATCCCAAAATGGCTTATTACATCCCTCCTGTCACTGTTTCCAATATACCTTCTGCTGGTGATGTCAACAGAAAGAAATGGAGCAAGATAAGATGAACTCTTTCCAAATCAGGGGATGCCCCTAGAAACTTTGGCTTTTAGAAACCTTATCTAGAGGAGTGCAGCTTGTCTGTAGCAGCAAATTAAATGGCTTTAGTTATGTGTTCAGCTGCTTCTGGCACAAATCCTAAAAGCTTGAAATCCTTTGGTAGTCTATATTTTGGTGATGTGTGATTTGGTGCTTTTAAACTATTGGCTAAATTAGAGTGATGAGTTAGAGATGGCTTAAATCCAGATTAGGACTTGAGTAACCCCCTTCTGCACTGGGCCATGTCTAACCAAGAGTCCAGACAGGAACCATAGACAGTATTTGAGAATATGGCAGTTAAAGAAGCTCCTTTAATGCATTTATTTCCATTAATCACATAACCAGATACCTAAACAAGTGTATATACCTCTGTGCATTTCCATTAGGGAGTACTTTTAGAAAAGTAACTGCATTTACTCTACCAAATTACTCTATTAATCTGGCACTGGCTGAAAGCTTTTTTTGCACATTGATCTCACAGGGTAGGTTTTCTGGGTATTTGCTGAATCACCTCTTTGTGGTTATGGGCTGCCATAGGACAGAAGCATTAGATAGCCAGTATTGTGAGCCCATGTAGCAGTTCTTAAAGGAGATTGTCAGAGAGAAGTGTATCAGAAGTGTTTTCAAACATCCCTTCAGTGGACTCCAGAGTGGCCATAGCCATTTTGGTGTCACACCCAGAGGCCTTCAGGACAGCAACATACCAGTAACAGGCCCTCACTGCTAAAGCCCAAGCAACAAAGAGCCACACCCTGCATGTATATGTGTGCATGCTGTGTCTTTGTTTTCTGTGTCACCATCATATGGGACACTTACTAGATAAGTAATGACAAACCCAAGCTGTGCTTTTGCACAGCTCTGGCAAATCCCAGAATGAGCCTCAGCAAGGTAATGAAAAGCATCCCTGTGGATTGGCAAAGTGCAAGGAAGACTGTGTATTGTCCTGTGGGTTCTAGTCAGACAGGTCATGGGCTGCTGTCTCTGTTCTTCTCAGCTGCAGTCCTTCACACAGCCTTCCTCTGAACAGGCTCACCTTGAGTCATCATCATCAGTCTGGCCATGGTGCCTGACAGTTCTGGTTCTGCTGCTGTGGGTATCTTCAATAATGTGGTTTTTGGGTGATTTCCAGTTTCTCCCAGCCCCTGCTAAACCCCTTCCTCTCTCCTACTTGGCTGCGAGTCAAGGAGAGCACAGGACCACTGTTCCTGGCTGTGCTGGCCCCTTCTCCTCTGCTGTAGGCAGACTGCTGTGAGGTGGGGGGACAGGAGCAATGCCAATGTGTCTTTTCAGGAAAAAACAGCTGCTGAAACAGCCTTTTGTGCTGACAGTAGAGCAGGTGGGGATCCTGGCTGTCCTCTTGTATTCAATAACTGATGTCAATGCAATTAACATCCTCTGGCTTTGGATAAAATTCTTAATTTTGCTTTTTGTATGCTGCTGCATAGCAGTCATTTCAGTCCTTATTCAACTCCTCCAGAGAAAGAGGTTCTTGTAACCTGCCTTTGCAAATCAGGCTTTGGGAAGTGAAGTGATTTAGATTTTTAAAGAGATCCCACAACACTTTTTCATTTAAATTGGCCACTTTGGTGCTACCAGCTAGGGGTTAGCAATGATGCCAGATGGATGCATGTGTGGTACATACATATGGATGGATAAGTAGTCTAGTGTAAGTGGTGTAAATGTGTCTTATTGACTGTACCTGGGATTAAGAGAGACCCCATACCCAGTATATACAACCCAAGGGGAAGCATTAACAAAGGCTTAGCTAGGATTAGACACTTCCCTTCTGTAGTTTTAGCTCCTTGCACTAGCTGGGTGCTTTCCTGAGTTTGCCTGCCTGTGTGGGGTTTGGCTGTGACCATTCACTGTATACCCAAATTGAATTAAATTGTGAAAATAAAACACACTCTTATCTATCTATTGGAAATAAAATGAAGTACCTTGTCAAAATTAATTTTCCACAGAACAAGGAATGTTTTGCTTCAAGTGAAAGGTTGATTTATAGCCTGCAGTATAGTAAGTGGCATCCACTTATATATGTTACTATTTTTTTTTAATAAGTTGCTAACTCATGATGAATAATAATGCCACCTTGGGCCTTTTCAGAGAGGTTAAGCCTTTACTGTGGCTTTTCTGGGTTTCTGTTTGTTTATTCTCTTTAGAGAAGATGCAGTTAACTCATGCTTCCATTTTCTAAGCACCTTTCATGACAGGTGATGTGTTCTGTGGTGAGAGAGAATCGCTGCAAAGATTATAGACCATGAGTTTCAGCTATAGAACAAATTACAGTTCTTCTGTGAAGTCCAACACTAATCCACACTCTGCCTGTGCCCAGACTCAGGATTGGGTTCAGAGTGAATGAATCCCTTCTCAAGAGGAACTGGTATACATTTTAATGGGTTTTTTTTCTGTTTAAAGCTAGAAGTGTCTAAAAAAGCAAAACCTAAACTGGTACAAACATCCATTCTACAAAGTACTGGTTCCACTTCATGAAGAGAACACATACAGCTGAAAAAAACAGATATTATAAATTCCAGTGGCACATGAACTCAGGGATAAAGGAAGTCTAGGAAAATAGGCAAGAGAACTTTGAAATCCTGTTGAGTATTGGTGTGCATGTGCATTCCCTTTGCCACTAGCCAGGCTCAGACTTTGGCCAACACAACTGCCATAGGCTGTGGTTTGCCTAACAGCAGGCCCCAGAATACCAGGAAATCCTGACTGTATTTCAACTCATCATGATTCCAGTGGAATCAAGATTATACCCTAGTCATACCATGTAACTCCTGCTCATTTTGATTTGAGCTCCTTATTTTTTATATCATCAGGTCCCTTTGATTTTTAAATAGGCTAACAAGATGATCAGAAGGAATGATACAAGTCTTCATCTGTATTGGTTTATAAATCCTTCTGCTGATATGTATGTTTTTGGAAGGAAGTAACAATATGATATACTTTAAGAGTCTCAGACAGGTCTCAAAACATCATCCATTTTGCTTTAATTTCTTAAGCTGCCTCTTTCAAGAAGACAACTCAATTATATTCTCTCAGTAACCAAACTTTTGCAAACACTGGCCACATGGATCACTGGAACAGGAAAACAAATAGTTATGTTACATGGATTGTATTGGGAGGGAGCAAAATTAATAGCTGATTTTGCACACTGACTCCATTTTCACTGAAGAAAATCTCTTCAGCTTCATGAACACTACAGAATGCATAATGTCACCAGCTATGTAAACTCTGACCACTCTTTGGTACCAGCCTAGTGATGGGACTGACTGGAAACAGCAGTCTGAGGAGATATCCCACCTCTCCAGCTCCAGCCCTGACTGGTAATTGTCTGTCTCTGGTCCTGTCTCAGTCCAGCTCCTAACAAGACCAGTGGGAGTTATAGCTGAGACAGCCCTCAGGAGTTGGCCTATTTAATTTGTGACAAATAGCACTATGCAGGCCTCCTGCCTGCCAAATCTTGAGGGCTCACTTTTTTGGAAGAAAAAAACCCAATTATTTGTTGGGCTATTGTTTTTTTTCCCAAATGAATGCAGGTTATTATTTTCACACACACTTTGGCAGTTAAAATTTACACCTATGGTAGTTGAACAGTGGAGTTTGTATGCACATGTGTGTGTTTGTAGGTAAAATATAACCATAAAGACTATTTTCTTGTAAAAGCTCAGTCTGATACCATTAGTTATACTGAATAGAGCACTGCAGTGTGAGTAGACTCACTGGTGTCTCTTTGGTAAGATGCTGCTAAGGGAAAAGATGTCATAATAATGGTCAAAGAGGGACTAAATATTGCTCCCAGTAAAAAAAGTGTTATTTATAAAAAGAAGTTTCTTATTTTGCTGTTGAAAATACTGATGGCAACTGGAATTTGTGCCCAAAGCACATTAAAGTTTAGGCTCTCAGAGGCACTTCCTAAATCACAGTTTTCAATCCATTAATCCAATTGTCTTTAGATAAAGCCACGTTTCAACACATTAGAAATGGCAACAGTGATCATTAAATCACTCAAGTGGTGTTAAATTGCTCTCATTAGTATAAGACAGCTCACACCTCTGCAGTGAGCTTGTGCAGTCAGAGCTCAAACATGTCCAGCTGAAACCAGCAAAAGGATGATGGAGAAACCTCCTGAGCACTTACCTCCAGTGCTGTCCTGCCTGTGGGAGGCCCCATTACCCCATGAGGTTCCAGAAGAGTCTGTTTGTGGTTCTGCCACCATGACCTTGAGCAAAAGCTAAAAACTGAGGCTTAATTTCCTGTTTTGACATCAGGAAGCTACTTCCCCATAGGTCTTGCAGTGAGGTCAGTGGTCACTTAATTTTGAGACTCTGATTCTGATGGGAACATCAGGAAATTCAGAACACTGGATTGAGAATCTGACCTATGATGATTCACATTGGAGAGGTAAAGAGACAAGGTTAGGGTGGTTACCTTTTCCTTTAAATCCAAACATACCTCTCTACTGTTCTCTGCAAGACAGTGGTCATTAAACACATTCATCTGTTCATTTGGTGCTGGAAAAGGATCACCCAGTGCAGGAAGAGAGCCTGGAACACCCTTTGCAGGGCAGCTTGGGTGAAACCCTTGGACTATATAATAGGTAATTTGTGTTGCTTTGAGCAGAGAGGCACAGGAGCAGTGTTGGTGATTCTGCTGACTTAGTGCAGGGGGACATCCCCCTCAAACAGCAGATCACCCTGACCCACTATAAATGCAAAATGCTTTAGTCATCTTATAAAAAAAAAAATAAATAAAATAAATCACATGAAGATTGTTTATTTCTCCAGCAGAATCTTTCTGCCACAGTCTTTCAGTTGCTTCTTTGCTGAAGAGTGAAGGCTTTATTTCAGGCATCTGCCTATAGAAAAGTACTGTTTTAAAGGGCACATTTAAAGATGAAAACTGAGGCTTGAATAACTTAATCAGCATACAGATTACACAGATATAAAAGTTCTCTTTCATTGTCTTAACTTACAGTTTATTTTGTACAGAATTCATTATGTTATACATCTAAGACTTATTATATTGTATAAATACCTTGGGTGTGATGTATATACATATTCAGTGTTATAGATTCAGCAATTAATGTATGCATTTCACAATACACTAAAGTGTATTTCAATGTAGTGCACATAATTTATATTTCAGAAAAGAGCACATCTGCTATGAGAAATTGGTATTTCATTCATAGGGTACTCTACCTTGAAATACAGGGTTTCCATTTGATAATGGACCACTGGTACTGTGTCATATGGCTGTAAGATTGATGAATTAAGAAACAGCAGCTCAAAACCTTAACCTCTGTGGTTCCACATCAAGAGGAGAGCAGGGCACTGGTTTCCCAAGTTCTTCCTTACTTAAATGAGAAAGAAGGCATAGACAAGCCACATGGAGCTAGGCTGTGTGTGATGGCCAAATGAAATCAAAAGTTCTGCACACATAGCTATGAGCTCTTGCTTCTCCTTCCTCTGGATGCTAGTGCTGAGCTGCCATAAATCACTCAGCTCTGATTACAAGTGCTGAGGGTCTGGCATCAGCTTTATTTTTAGTTTGCAAACTCCCCATGGTCCATTAATTCACTCTCTGCTTACAGAACATTTCCTGGGTGTCTCCTGGCATGTGTATTGATACTAGATACTGTCTTTCTTTGAGAGCAGGCAAAGAAACTCACTTGCAAGGTCTCCTCTATACATGCCATAAGTAACATCATAGATGTGCTGTTTGTTCAGTAGTAAATTACAAGGTTGTTTTCCTGGGCATCTACTGAAGCATCATTCTAATCAATAATAATTCTAATTAATCTGTCAGTATAGTTTCTATTTTCTTTTTTAGACAATTTTAGTTTCCTGCATGTATTCATCCATCTTGTGCCCTTTGACCATTTGGCTGCCTCTGCTTTGTACTCTCAAAAGCAGAAAGCCTTTTATCTGTGAATAAATGCTGTTCATTTAACAGAAAAGTGGAATATTTCTCTATTCCATGAATAAAAGACTTTATTTTAAAAGTCATCCCAAAAAACTTAGGTGAGTCAGAAAATTGGGGGGGATTAAAAATAATTTGAAATTAAATTTACTTAAAGTATGTCAGCATTTTGGAAGTAAAATTTGAGCTATTTCATCTAAAAATGACTGACCAACTCAGAACTATAGTTTGCATCAAATATATTGAAGACTAACAGTCCTAGTGCCCTGCATTTAGAACTGCCTTCAGCAGCAACATCTGAAAGCACAGGGGTTTGCAAGCCACATGGCAAGTGAATGCTGAAAAGGCCTCAAGTCTCCTTTGGTGTCTTCTAAGAATGCCCACACTGCACACAGCCCTGGCCTTCCTCCACACACCAGTGAGTGGCCTGGACATAGAACCACTTGTGATGAGGCTTAGGGAGCTGGGGTTGTTTAGCCTGGAGAAGAGGAGGCTGAGGGGAGACCTTATCGCTCTCTTTAGCTACTTAAAAGGCCATTCTAGGGAGGCGGGTGTTGGCCTCTTCTCCCTTGTGACTAGTGACAGGACTAGAGGGAATGGGCTTAAGCTGAGCCAGGGTAGGTTTAGATTGGATATTAGGAAGAATTTCTTTACTGAAAGAGTGGTTAGGTATTGGAATAGGCTGCCCAGGGTGGTGGTGGAGTCACCATCCCTGGAGGTTTTTAAGAAGAGGCTAGATGTGTTTCTTCAGGGGACGATTTAGGGGTAAGAGTAGTGTAGGGCTATCGGTTGGACTAGATGATCTTGAGGGTCCTTTCCAACCCTAATGATTCTGTGATTCTGTGACCCTCAGTCTCTCAAGCCAGGGAGATTTCCTGAAGAAGCAAATAAAGCTGTTGCCTTCCCTTAATGAGTGAGCAGAGCAGCCGAGCACACCTGCCAGTGCCTTGGTGTGCTTGTGTGCCACCGGCTGGGCATGGAGATCAGCATCTGCTGGGGTACTCAGGAGAGCTGGGGACAGGCTGAAGACACAGGTCATGGAGCCCAATACACTGCTGTGAGACCACAGTTGCACTGGAAAACTGGGGGATATGCATCCATGAAAACAGCTGTGCTGGTGACCCTCTGCAACTACCATCAGCAAGCTGTTTCCTCTGATCTCAAGACTAAATTTATTTGTGGTTGATTTAGACTCATTTCCTGTTGGGCAGACAATATTCTTGCTTTATGGTTGGGCCAAATACAAAGTAACATGTTGGGAAGAGATGTTAAATTCTAGAAAGGGATTTTTATGTTGTCAATAATAAAGATCATAGTAGGAATTAATCTTTCCTTACCAGGTCTGAATCACTTAAAGAGGAGAGAACATTTGTTAACCCAAGATTTCATCTGATGCACAAGTGTTACATCCCTTATGAAACAGAAGCATCTCTGTGCTCTATTACTTTCTCTACTTCAAATTAGATTATAACAGATGCCATCCCCCCACTATGCAGTTCAGTGCCAGCAAACCCAAGTCTCTAATTGCTTATATAAGCCTGGTGTCCTCACTTTCTACTCTCACCATTAAAATCAGTGTATTTTGCAGTAATTATATTAAACATGATCCCAGTTGTAGATTAGGATCCAAATGCAGGATTTCCCATAGTTAGGGTTGTATGCTCTGTTCTGATGTCAGAACTGAACTATAAAGTTTAAATTCCACCTTGATCTACCTAAAAGATGGGAGCTATGACAGGTAAGGCAGTTGTAATTTGGATCTGGTGCTTATTGCACAGGATCCATCACAAGAACATGTGCTTTATTGGTTTTGTTAACTATTACATAGTTTCAGGGTTTTTCTAGGTGTAATTTTCAACTTATTCCAGTCATCCTTCAGTAAACCAAAAAAAGAAGTCATGCACATGAAATGGCAGTTTTGAATCTTCAGCATCTTTTCCTTGTTAAAATTGGGAATAGTCACTTTGCAATATGCCCAGTGTGTCTTTTCCTTCTTCCTTTTTCAATGAAACATGGAGCAAGGTTTTTCTCTGTAACAGCCTTATGGTCAGAGGTGGTTTAGACAAGCTCTGTGGCATTAGCTGTTGAGCATAGGTGACTGTCCTGCTAAACTCTACCACTGATATATTAATTAGTACAGAGTAACAGTTCCTCCAAGCTTTTGCTTATTTGCTAGGAAATTTCCTTCCCATTCTATGTGTTTCAGTGCCACATTTGACTTTCTCATTCTGATAACGTGTGTTGTCAACCAAGCTGCTGTTTCAGCAAAGCATTTTCCTTTCAAGTATGTGCTGTTTGGTGGCAGCTTACTTTCTCATATTAGCAATGACAAAAGTAAACCCAGGGCTACTCCTTGATTTTTATTTTCCAGGGTTTATTATTGTATTTACATTTCCCTGTAAGAAGATACAACCCTTTCCCAGTAAGAGTTCTAATACCTTTCTATGTTTCAAATACTAACAACCCATATACCCATATGGAAAGGAGAAAGATAATCAGTGATGAAGGAGGTATCTCTAGGGGCTGATGCAGATGAATAGAAAACTTGTCTCATTATAAATATTATTGTACTACACTTTGGTAGAACTGAAAAAAAAAAGACCCTTCAAAGAAAATATTTAATGTTCCCTAAGTCAAGTAAAATTTGTAAATAATAGGAAAAGAAATTAACCACATGGGGCTTTTTAGATCTGTAAAAAATAAGAAGACTACTTGGCTGCATTGCACATAGGCAATAAAATCAGATTCATTCAGCTCCCTTTTAACATAAGCCTCGTTTCAGGCTGTAAGCAAGAAATGTCCACTGTGCTTTACAAAGAACAACAACTAGAAAAATCAATGCAAACAAACATCCCTTTCTTTTCTGCTTTACCATTTGTCATGAGAGATGGCAAACAAATGAAGTCTCCTCTGAGTCTGAGCGTAGCTGTATTAGCATTTTGCTAGTACCAGGCAGTATACAAAAACAGCCATCGTGTGTGACACCTCCAACACCTACAGGCAGCTGTTTTAGGGGCACATCCTGGTTTGTGGTGAAACAGGTTTAACTCAGCCAGCCTCTTGTACCTGCTCAGTGATATCAGGTTATTGTCTCAGTAACTCCAAGGTTGGACTGTCTTGTTCCTATTGCTGACTGGACTGACTGCTCCACCATCCATAAACAGAAGGCATAAAGGTGATTACAAACATAAGAAAGTAGTTTTACATATTGTCTTGCAGTCTTTCCATATAGTCCCTAAGTTCCTTGGAATCACCAAGATTCATATCTTGGCATACCCATTTAATATTATCATCACTGTCAAATAGAATTGAGTTGGTGTAGGGGCCTCCATCCTCTGGCAGTATCGTTGTATACGAAGTGAACTTTACTCGCTTCTGCTTTGGCCCAGAAGGATTTATAGGTTCACTTTTAACTTCTTTTTCACAAAGGTACTCAGAAGATCTGAGGATATGATTATGAAGAGTCTTCTGAGAACTCCCATTAAGGAGAAAGTTGCTTTCTTCAAACTGCATTCCTCTGTCAATCATGGTAGTGCACTCCTCTGACGGGAGCGAAATGTCAACTGGGTTTTCCAGCAGTTCAACCTCATTTCCCAGCCAGACCCAGTCATGGGAATGGGGGATGTTGCCTTGCTCACTCACAGCAAACCTTTTATGCCTGTACTTCCAAGCAAATGCCACACAGTTAATCAGAAAGACTAGGATTGCTAAGCAGAAAACACACAGCAGGGCATACATGCCAATCTCCAAATCTGTTAAACCTCTTGAAGTCAATGTGAGATCACTGGGATTTTCTCCTGGTATTTCTACTTGTGTAGGGAAACCTGTGAAGGCAGTTGGGTTATTTTGGAGCTGGCCATCCTCCAGGGACTCCTGATCAATGGGAGATATGAAAGTTGTGCTTTTGTTTGCATTGTCCTCGTGACTGGACATGTCCTCAGGGATTTTGGACCATTCTTGTGCTGTCCTGTCTTGTTCTGCTGATTTCTCTATAGAATTGCTTGCATGGCTTTTAAAATCTCTATCCACATCATCAATGTCATTAGTGCTTCCTTTTTGGTCAGAATCTTTTTGACCAAACTTCACTTTGACACTTCCTTTCCCAACAGCCAGAATGCTCTTCCTCTTAGTCTTCTGACATGGCTCACTGATGACCATTTCAATTTTAATCAGAGGTCCTTGTCCATCCCCTTCTGCCACTACTCCAGGCCAGTGGGACTGAAGGTTTTGGTGTGCAGACACTACCATCTCATCCAGGGAAGTGATGGTGATCGAGAAGTCCTTGGAGTCATAGATGTCTAGTGGTGTCACTGACCCATCACTGAACAAAATCCAAGCACTGACTATGGCCTCCTGGGTGGAGAGATGAGAGAAAACAAAAGTATGAAAGGTAAGAAAGAGTAGATGAGGCAGTGGTTTAAGTCTGTTTGACACTGGCAAAATTGAATACACAGATTAATTTTGCCTTATTTTGGTTTTCTTTTAAAAGAAGACTAAAAGTGTCTGCTCTGGTTCTCATTTTCTTCTTGCAGATGTGTGTTCTCTAGACCTCAAAAGCATTTATCTCATCTTCAGGAACTATCAAAGACTAAAGTTAATTAAAGGTGCCTGACATGTAAAAGTGACCATTCTTGTTTTCAGTCTGAAGTGAGAAGCTTCTTTTGAATGCCAGGGCCTCATGATGAAAAGAATTGTATTTCCAAAGTCCTGGTTAATTCAGTTTATAAAGGACCTATAATGAGGAATTTCTGTAACATTACAGTTCTAATGCTTTATTTAATACAGTGGGCAGAGCTGTTTGTGTTGGAAAGGTGAACCCATTCAGTCCTTTGAAGCAAACTAGGTTAAGAACACCTCCAATACAATATGTTTATTTTCTTGTCACGCTTTCAAATATACAAGATTATGTGTAATATACAAAAGTGACTGTAGTCTTTTCTGGGAACTACAGAAACACTCACAAGCCCACCATTTTTAAGGGCATTTTGGCCAAAACAATTTGTCTTCTTACTGCAGATTGCTAGTGCTAAAAAGATAGTCACACTTTCTGTAGGGACACAGTCTCAATTCTATAATAAAGACAATTAAAAAAAAATGTATGTAATTTATTCTGTGATCTCATCAAAAGCTATTTAATTTCTCAGATTATGCAGTTCAAAGTAAGCACAAACTCATCAGACTTCCAGCAGTGCAGATCATGAAAAATTCTGTACCTGCAGCCAAAAGTCCTTTGTAAGCCTCTCAAGGCATGGGGTTTCTACCTCTGCTGCCACAGCTGAGATCTATTTCTCCCACAGAAGTGTCAAGTGGCACATACAAGCTCTCTACAGCATTATGTGTGCACAGCCATGTCCATCACTTTCCCTGTGCCATACAGGTCTCCAGACTAGTTCTGAGGAGTCTGAGGGTCATTCTGTATGGCTGTTTGCACCTCTAGGAGTTGAGCAGCAAGATGAAGAGCCTTCACTAGGTACAGTTACAGCTTTTCACCATGTCATATGTTGTATGGGCTGTCTAAAATGGACAGCAGGCAGCTTCTCCCTAGCTTCTGACACAGCACAGGAAATACACTAGGTTGAATCATACCTGTTTTGGAGTATGAAGGATATCATATGCAGAGGTGGTAGAAACAATAGCTCTCTTGTTTCCTTTGCTGATTTGGAAGGAGACAGACAAGCCTGAAACTAGTTGTACTCCTAGATCTGTAATGGTTACACGGTCATCTAGAACTATCACTGTCTTCTCTGCCAAGATGGAGTCAGAAAGAGGTGACAGAACCTTGAAAGAGAAAGCAGAAGTCTGTGTTGTAAAGCAAGATGAGACTCTAATCAGCATAACACTTTGGAGTAATCTTGGGCTTGTCACAGTCATGTATAAGCTAGGAGTGATGCTTTCCCCAAGACATTAAGCTCATTTGCTGCTGAATTACTTTATTTGCAAAAATAATGTAATAAAGCAGCCAATCCCTTCAGAGCTGCAGCTTCATCTCAACAATGGAGTGTAGAGTAAATCAAAGGGGTTTGTTTTTTCCAAAGAAAAAGTCATATTTGTGCAGTCTACAAAACCTCCTATGAATGCAGTAGAGCACAAGACAAAGTGTAGGACTGGGATTAACACAAACTCAGTAAAGGAATAGTAAGTGTACAAAGCCTGGCTGGTAGGAACCTGGCCTGATGCCTTTCCACAGACAGAGGACCTGAATGAAATGAAAGTGAGATTTGTAAAAAAGCCTTTGAATGGATGCCTGTCCACATGTTTCAATGTCAAAATAGTCCTGTCAGTTTGGTCTAAGGCCTGGTTTTTGACATGCTCAGAACGAGACAGTCACCTTTCTACTGATGACAGAAACAGCTGGTTCAAGCCTAAAATATTTCAGGTGCAATTTGTCTTAAACTAACATGAGAAATTCCCAGCATATCTACCTGTGTGGGAGCCAGGAGCCTTCTGCTCTTTTCTAGTCACTGGAGTGAAAAAGACATTTCAATGGCACAAATCTCTTGACCCCTGTGTGAGGTTTGATTTAGGCTGAAAGGAGCTGAGCCCTAGAAGTATTTGTTTGTGTTGACTACAAAGAAAATCTAGTGTGATGGGAACATTATGGATATTTGCAGTTAATAAGAGCCTTAATGTCTGTGCTCCTTTCTTTTTATTAAGAAATGTACATGAAGTTGAGAGGGATAGAGAGAAAGGTAGTGAACATGAACACTCTGAAAGATTTCTGAGGTTTCTTTTGCTATCCCTTTGATGTGTTTCACTTTGTGAACAGAAAGTGACTAATTTTTCAATGTGCATAAAAGATCCATGTAGATTTTTTGGTAAAATTTCCTAACAGTTTTCATAAGGTCCCCCTTAAATTAAAAGAAGCTAATTGTGTGCATCATGTAAACTGTTTCACTGTTCAGAAGATCTCACTTGGTTGCTAGTCACATTCACAAGGATAAAACCCTTTAGAAGTTTCACCCAAAGGTATTATATGGAAGTGACAAAGAGTAAAAATGAAAACCCATTCAAACTTCCTTTTACATGTAGTTATTTTCCAGCTTGGTTTTTTTTTTTTTCTGAGAGCAGTTAATTTTATGAGCTAATTAGGTTTTGTGTGTGAACCCTCTCACCAGAAGCTGCAGACACATCTCATACTGTACCTGGACTGTGGTGATGCCATGCTCACGACCCACCAGAACTCGACCATCTTGAAGCTTGGCAATCCTGGGTTCTTCTACCTTCATGAAATCAGTCACAAGGTCAGTGATGTCAAACTGCCACTCAGAACCTAGCATATAGGTCAGTTGGCCTCCAAACTCAGAGGATTCAGCTACAAACTGGGTGAGGACTCGCACCGTGGCGTGCTGGTACTGGAGAGTGCAGCCTCTTCCTTTCTTCTCATCATCCTCTTCATCCTCACTCTCACGGGTAGGCCTGTGAACAGATCCAGCTTATTTGCATTGCCATGGTCTCCCTGCAACCCTGCAGAGTTTCAGTTGGGTGCTGTTTTCAATTCCATGAATGTTATCATCACCTGCTACTGTGGGTGAAAGCGGAAACCCGATTTTGGAGGTGTAGGTTGCTAAACCTGGGTGAGATGATTTGTTGTGCTGTACAATTTAAAAGCTACTGGCTCCTCTGTTAGTGAATTCTTTGTTTGAATGAGACTTTCCAGCAACTTGAAAATACTTTTGCCATTGCTGAGGTTTCAGTGGAACCACTGCTTGCTCACCATGTCTCCAAGCAGCAGCTGAGTCTTGCAGAGAGCCAGGGGAAGCAGCGTGAAACATTCACGAGAGGGCAACTGGGGAACAAATTCCCATAGCAGCTAAGCAGAGATGGGAGATGTTTTAGCATCCCTTCTTCCACCTTTGCCTATACCACTGGTAGCACATTGCTCATCTCTTCAAAACTACTGGAACACATTTGGGATTCCCTGTTTAGGGAATGCTGCCCCACCTTATCCCACATCTCTAACTCATAGGTTCATTAAACTCCCTGCATTTGAGAGCTATACTGCTATTTCACCCTAAATTTCATGCAGTTCATGCAAGTGTCTGGGATATTTGGTCCTGTAATAACCACATAGGGCTTCCACAAAACCCAAATGAGGCCCTTAGGTTACCAGTCAGGACAGCTATTACTCAGACTACCCCATGCCAGACTGATGAGGCCACCCCTAACTCCACAGAAACAGCTGCAGCATTAGACATGTTTTCTTTAACATTTTCTATCTGTCTGTCCCCCTTGCAAAATACAAACTACTGCCATCTGACAGCTTTCAATCACCATAAAACACCAGTGATTTGTACCTGTCACAGTGCTGTTTTGTTTGGTTTAAAACCCACTTTACAATCAAATCCCTTTTTTTTTTTTTTGCTACTGTTTATTCCTTGGGACAAACACACACATGGATTCTCTTATCTCTTTCAAGTCAGGTATTAAGCACTAGGTGGTCACACTTTTACTCATTATGGCCTCATGCTGTGGAAATTCATTGCTCAGAAATAACTTGCCTTCCTCCTTTACTTATTTATTGAGCCTGAAGCCACCTCTATAGCAAGGGTGGGAAATACAGGGTAAGCTGCTCATTTTTCATGGTATTTTGGGAAGTAGTTTTGTGTTTACTGTGTTCCTTTATCTTCTCCTTTGAAATACCAGCTATGAAAAACTATTATAAAGCAGAATTGCTTTTGTTATAAATTGTTTTATGACAAAGTTGGTGAACAGTAAGCTGAAAACCTATCCAAGAAAAGCCCTTGTGCTCTTCAGCATGACAGAAAGTCCTGGTGTAACAGAATCTAATCCACTGGAAATACATTTTCAATGCACCACTTGTTAGCTGAAAAGATATTTTCAGCCTCAGGTAACTGGTATTTGGTACAGCCCTTTTGGTTTTATGTGTAAAACAACAGTGTCCATCATTAGTTGCTGAATGAAACATCACTGAATAACCACTGAATTGTTAAGGAGAGAACAGGGCCCTAAAATAGGACTTGCATTACACAAAGAAATCAGTCCTGCAGAATGTGACTAGCTGGGGACTGCAGGGAAACTTCCAATTGTTCTCTCCCTCCCAACACAGGTGTCAGTCTGGACCTGACCTCAAACTGAAGGCAGCCAGTCAGCAAAACAGCCACAGGGGAAGGTTCTAGAAGGGGGGAAAATCATAAAGCTTACGTGGCCCATGCCTGCTCATGCTGCTTTTGGCTTTATAATGCTATAAAAGAGTTTAGAACCTCCTTAGCATTCCCATTTCTGATTTATTTCTGAATTCTGACCCTCTTCTGCTCATCTAAACCATAACCCAGCTCTGAATAATCTGAGTCTTTGGGAAAAGCAGCATCAGCTCTGAGACTCTGGGATCTGACCCTCTTTTAGTACTACAGACAGCAGCATTAGTACCTGTGCAGAACTGGAGGGAAATGTGCAGAAGCTATGCAGGTCAGAAGCACTTTAGGGGATTTGGGGGGAAAGAGCCATGGAACCAGGTTCCTTAGGGGAAAAGAGACACATAACCAGTGTTCTGTGGCTTGAAGAAAAACTTGCACATGTTCAACATTCACACTGACTTCAGGGTTTTTTTACCCAGCTCTGGTTTCTGTTTCTCTTACCTAACCAGATCTTTTATCTGGATCCAATGTGTTGCAGTTGTTCATGTTTATTTCTGTGCTTATTTATTTCTGCTTTCACTGTTTAAAACTTTAGGCTGCTGAGCTGTTCAAGAGGAAATCTCTTCAAAACAACCTTGAGTAAAAGAATTTGTCAGCCCAAGTGCCAGAGAGCTCCTCTGTAGGAAGAATGACCAGAGCTAAGGAGTGTTGTGAAGGGGCACAGAGGGAGCACTTCTGCCTTAACTACCAGGCTTAGGACTGGATGTGCAGCCAGCACAAAGATGATTCAAGTCCAGCTCTTTCTGGGTTGCACCTCCAGCAAACAAACAGGTAAGGGCTCCATTTTCTTATAAAAACATTGACCTGTTGCATGCAAATGTGGAACATCTGAAAAACATCCCTAAACCATGGAATGGGACAGGCACTTTCTTTATGGCAGTGCAAGGTAAATAGAGAGGTGTTTGAATTTTCAATACAAGCTTTGGGAGTCTGCTTTCCCAGGGACCAACTCAGGTTCTTTCTTTGTTTAAACGAATTTCCACTTCAAAGCCACAAATCCATGACTCAGGTAGTAAGTCAGAGCTCTTCAGGGTCTTGTCTTCATGGTGCAACAAAATGTTTGCAATGGACTGAATTGCATAGCCCCCTTTAGAGCCTTACACTTTTTGTTACAGTGTTTTCACTAGGCTTAAAATCCTTCATTAAGCAGTGAGCTCATCATCTTTTTTAAGACAAGTTCTCATGAATATAAGCTTTTGCTGCACATTGTGCTTTTTTGTTGTTGTTGTTTTTCCCTTTGGCCATCTCTAAGGCTAGCTCTGGATATTTCTCAGAATCCTTATCCTATTTCTTGCTGCTTGGCAAACTTGTTCAGGAGATTTTTTTTTGCTTTTCTGGAGTGAACTGAGGTTGCAAGAAGTACATTTAATTTACATTTCACATAGAGGAAGCCTGTGCCAGAGAGCTGAGTCAAAACAGCAGCCCTGTTACAAGGGTGCCTGCTAGGACTGATCTAATCAGTGATCTGTCAACTCTATATTATAGACACTGTCTGTGAGCAGTTTAAGTATGTCTCTTTTAATTTGCACCACTCTCAAACCAAGCATCACTTTCTCAGGCCAGATGCTAATTTGCTGTTTAAAAAACCCCTAAAGAAATCAGTTTTGCTGGTTTTGAATTTGAACTACTCATTAAAAAGAGTCATGTAACTAAAAAAAAACATTTGCAACACCCCTAATTGAAAAGAAATACCTATTTCAGATACAAAATACAAGCCACTGGAAGCTGATTGAGTGGAAGCTACAGAAATAAGTTGCAGATAGCTCCACTTGCAGTTCAAGAAGAGATGCAGTTAGGTACCTTTACAGATCTTAAATACAGTTTACCTATGTACAAAAAAACCCTCTATGGCCTTACCTCTATAGGACATTAAAGTCAATTAACTACAGGACTGAATTTACAATCTGTTCAAGCTGTGTGCAGAAGTTGTTATTCACAGATGGAATGGTTTGACTCTAGTTTCACTTAATTTGCCTTGAAGTATGGCTTTATTTCTGAGTGCAGCACTCACACAGAGGTTTAACTGAAGCAGTTCATTTTTTTTCCTGCATTTAACTTAGGCCTAACTTTCCTGCTTTTGCCTCTAGTACTAGACAGGATCAAAGTAGAGCTCCCACCTAGTTAACCCTTACTTTACAAACTGCCATTCATAAGCAATACCACATCTGGTTTAACTCTCTTTCATTGGTTTCAAAGGCTGATGCTTCTCAGAGGTCTGTAGTCACCATGACTTAGTCATGGCTTTATCAGCTATTGTTCAGCAAGGCCAGATGCTGCTAAAAGTCCAGTGAACTATGTGCCTGAGACTGAAGCATATTCTGGAGTCAGAATATGAGCCCTGGGAGCCTCATGAAAACAAAGTGCTATTGCAGTTGCAAATATTTACTTACTTAAATTATATTTTGAGTTTGTTCTGTGAGCTTTAGCTGTGCAACTCCTGTTAATGCAAGCTGAAGCCACTCATCCCAGGCAAATGTACCTGCACAGAGCTACTGCAGGAACTTCAGAAAGGTAATTATTTTGTAGATACATAAGGAATCAAAATAAATGTTCTTGTTAGACCAGCAGAGTCTGCCTGGACCTCTAATATTTGACTTTAATTTAAATATTCACTTTGCATCTGCTGAGACTTTGGGCTTTGTTGTAGCCCATGGCAGGAGCAGAGTTTCTGTCAGCCCACACTAGTCCAAAGACCATGTAGCATGCATTAGTCATGAATTGATCCATGAAGCTGACTTCCATCTGGAAAGGGAGGCTTTTTGTATCCATCCACAGCAGGACACATCACAGATCAAGCTCACCTCTGGATAATACCAAAGGTTTTCTGTATGTTTACAGACTGATCTAGTAAATGCTATTACTGCTCTTACACAGGGGAGACTGGGGTTTTTTTTCTCTGTTTCTGGCAGTGAAAGCAGCCTCTTTATAATTCCTCTTCCTCTACTAAGCTCCTGCTCTTACAGGAGTTCAGACCAGGTGAAAACTGTCACAGTTCAAGCTGAGCTAGGCATGTGGCACCTGTAAAACATTTGTAAAGACCTTGTCTTTGTCATTGCTTTGTGGAAACTGTTCAGGAAGTTAGGCAAGGAAACATGTCTGTAATCACATGTATTTTACAAACATGACAGGGTTTATAGGGAGAAGCCATAAGTTTTATTAGATCAACAATTGGAAAGAACAGCTGTGATCTGGGGCACAGAAACACTTTTTCAGGTCTGAAATAGAAGCAGCTATTTTCACTTGAAGACCAGCCATGCTGAGGCAGTAGTTTCACAAGCATTTCCTTTGTTGACAGCACCAATAAACACATTTAAAAGATTATTGTAAACCCAGTTATGTTTTGCCATCTGGCTCAGCCCCTCAGACAACTGCACCAGCACAGCCATGCTGAGCATGTAGGAATGAGGCAGTGGAGTGGGGCAGCCAGAGGAGATGGAGTGTCTGGAGGTTGCAGAAGTCTCTGCACCATTCCTACAAGAAAAGCTGAAGAATTCTTTCTGTATATGCATGAATTACTTTATAGCAATGCTTAGTTCTTGCCAAGAAGACAAGGGAGTGCTGTGATGACACCAACCCCAGTGGGCAGGAGGGGAGAGCAGAAAATTGTTTTCTCTGTGGTGGGGTGATGTATGAAGATGACACATGACAATCCTCCCACAACTAGACCTGAGGACAGCATTGGTGGAGTTTCAGTTGACCTGTGGGCCACATGAACTTGAACCCAAGTCTGCCCTAAGCCTGTTGGCAGAGACTTTTGAAAGAATCCACAAGTTAGATGCCCTCTACTTCTCAAATGAGTTTCCTTCAAGGGCAAGTATCAAAACCCTCATGCAAATAGTGGCCCTTCCATGGAAGCTGAAGCAATACAATGCTGTTGCTACCACACCTGCTGAGAAATGCTTGGATTTGGGAATTACTTTTGAAAGATTTGAGCAATCTCCTCAGTCTCCTTCAAACCTATTCTTAACTATCACACAAAACCCTCTCACTGTGTTATTGGGCAGGCACTGTGAAGAATTAGAGGCTGACCCACTGTTCAGACTAAGGCAATGTGGCCTTCTGGCTATAGGAAGGATTCAGGAAGGATTCAGGAAACCAACCTGCAGCTCCTGACTGTAGTCCAAATGTCCATGGGCATGGGCTGCTGACATACAATGTCATAAACTGCCAGCTGCAGCTCTGGGGTATGACACAGGGTCCGTGCTTTCTCTTCCACCCTTCATGGAAAACACTTGCTGAAGATGTACCAGCAGTTCAGATGCAGTGTGAGCAGCCCTGAGTTTGCACTGCTTGCCAGCTTGCAAACAGAGCAGACTCTCTCAGACCATTATCTTGATTTCCTCTGGCCAAATAAATCAGAACTAGATACCAGGGGGTGAATTTCCATCACTCTGTGTAATGGATTTAAAGTCAGAATATCCATGGCTGTTAACCACAGTTGCATGTCTAACTTACTGAGCTTGCTGCTTGAAGTTTACTCCTATAATAAACATCAACAGCCTAATCCTGCAACCATTTACTCAGCAAAATCTCCACTGGTTTGAGTAGGAGCTGTGCCTAAGGGAGTGTTAGTTACAGCACTAGGCACATTACAGACAGAAGAAGGTGAGTTAAGTCAAACTTTAAGCATCTGGCATATGTTCATTCCTCACCTAGCACATCTCTTCCTGCCACAAATGGCAACTTTGCCTTTATCACATACAAATTTCTCCTGTGACAGATCCTCACCACCTCTTCTGTCACTGCCAGAAAAATGTCCATGTGGCCAAGAGGTAAGTCAGTCTCTATCTTTGGAGCTCATTGTCTAAGTGTCCTCTAAATTGTGTCCTATTACCCTCAGTTTTATGCCCTCAAGTGTTAGATCATTCTACTCCATTGCTGTCTGTTTGGGCTCTTTAAGGCTCTTCAATAGCTGAGATGTTCTCCTGGGCAAATCGAGTGCTTTAGCTACAACTGCCACAGTCTTTAGCACTACAGTTACTGCTGCCAGAAGTGCTTTTTCACTGCATTATAAATCTGAGCTGGTGTCATGCCTTGTTCTCCAGCAGTATTTTTCAACTCAGCCTGAAATCCACCAATATAGCAGTGTTCCTGGAAGTTCTTAATCATGCAAATTGTCCAAATGATGGTGATTCTAGAATGGATGTTTTCAGTAGGGAATGATGGCAGCAGAGCTCAAAGTCCCTGCTTCTCTCCCCCTCCTTTTTTCCTCATCCATGGGTGTCCTGGTAGAACCCAATCATCAGAACAGTCTTCCATAGGAGCATTAAGTGGGGGGTTTTGCCTGATTCAGATCTGCTAAGTAATGCTTCAGCCAGCTCTGCTGCACACTGCACCTGTACAGAGACTGAATAATCATCCAAAGTCAGAGAATCATAGAACAGTTTGGGTTGGAAGGGATTATTAGCATTAGATCAGCATCTGATCCAAAGCCCCTGCCAGTACCCAGTGAGCTGACTCCCTCCTTGGCCTGATTTTATTTAGCTGGTAGAAAGTTGAGCACTGGCAGTGCTGGGTATCAGACAGGATGGGAGAGGTGCAGGTCCTTTTCCTCAGAGCTCCACATCAGAGTGTGTGACACCATTTCCTGAGATGATGTGGAATTGATTAATGCTCCAGGCAGAGCTACTGACTTTTAAACTATATAGATTAGGATAAAATGTAGCCTTCTGAGATCCCTGTTGGATGTTTTAATGAAGGCTAAGACAGACTGTAAGGTTACTTTTAAACAGGAGAGTTTTTCTCTTGAGCTCTAACGTGGTATGTTGCTGTTAGATGGAAAATGCTATCATACAGAGCACATTTAAACAACACAACACTCTTAGAAGTTGTTGTGTTGTAAAAATCAGAGGCCCTGGGCACATATCTGGACCGTGCTGATGCTGTAAGCATACCTTTTGTTGGAGGTGACAGGTATCCTCCAGCCTTTGATCTGGCTGAGCTCGGTGTCAGAGATCTCTATCTGCAGTGGGAGCCTTGGAACCCAGACTGTCACTTCTAATTGGGTGGTAAAATGCTGATAAGTGAAGTTAACAATAGTATCCACTTTGCTTTTCATTTCCTTGCCATTAACGAAGATGGNGGGGGGAAAGCAAAAGAGGAGATTAATTGGGAAATGAAGAAAAGTTCCTGAGGAAGCACAGGGAATGATACATCAGTCCAAAGACAACACTGATAATGTGAGTCATGCATATTGCATTTTCAGTTTTCTAATTAGCAGCAAACAGTGATAAATGGACCCCAGGGAAACAGTTCAGCTTTCCTCAGTGGATCCTACCCCAACTACAAAAATAATTTAATGATGTTATATAACCTCTGTGAATCTTTTCTACCAGGCAAATTAAACTCCTTATGAATCAAACTCCATGTGCATCAAAGCTTATGTTTACAACTTGTTTAAAGAAGCTGGGAAAATGGCTCCAGATGTTAGGAAGAAAAAGACTGACTCGGAACCATAAACCAGAATCCTTTTGTTTTTTCTTGAGCCCTGTAATGCTGAAAGACAAAGATCCCCTTATGGCTCATGAGCAGAAGTGCAGCAGAAGCATTAATTTTTAGAACTTCTCAGTAATTGTTTTAGCAAAATGAACTGATAGTTGCTTTGTGTCAGTATATGAAATCACTGCCAAAACTAGCACGTGGGTTCTATACTGCAACTCAGCTACCCTCTTGGTCACAAGGATCCTCTGGCACAAAAGCAAGGTCCTGAGCACAGGTCCTATTTATATAAAGAACATGATGTAGCAGCACATTTGACCTGCTTCCTAGGAAGACAGAACTCCTTCATAAGGTATGAAGTTTTCCATGTATTCATGAGCACATGTGTGTATGCATACTTTCAGTTTATGTACACACAACATATATATATATGCATGTACATGTATGTGTGTGTACATGTAGATGCACATGTATGTGTATTTGTATCTATACACAGGTTTATGCATTGCTTTGAAGCAAGAGAGAGGTGCTAGTCTCCAACAGAGTCCATGTACTGTGGTTTTAATCTTTTAAAACCATGGCTTAGGAGATGTAGTTGTGTTACTGACATGGACTTTGTTCTCTTGTCAGGACTGTTCTGTGTCATGTTGTATAATGCATTGGGACTTGGATCTGAAGGGATTCTGGCTAAGCCAGTGATTATATTCTGGTTAAATACAGCAGTTACTGAGATAACTCATGCAGACTTCAGTGGGGAATGTGCTGAACCAGAGGTTGGTTTTGCTCTGCAAACATACTTCAAATCTTTTCTGATATTAACAGGAATTAGGGGTTACTGAGCCAAGCAAAATTACAGAAAATGTTTTTATCTCAAAGGCAGACCCCACAGCTGGCTTTGAAAGTGTTTGTCCTGCTTTAACTCTCAGAATAACATCATTTTTCTCTTGAGCTCTAACCTGGTGTGTTGCTGTTAGATGAACAATATTATCACATGGAGCACATTTGAATAACAAAATGTTGCCCAAGTGGTTCTAATAATGCTTTTAAGATTTATAGACAACTTGCCTAAGCAGAAGAACACAAGTAACCTTTATGCAGGTCATTCAGTGACAAGTTTTATTTCCAGAATTATTGTGAGGACATTTAACAATATGGCAACTCTGAAGCCAAGCATGGAAGGAGAAATGTTTGGGAACCTTTGTGCCTGCTGATCTGGGGATGTATAGCCTCTGAACAGTGACCATATCAAATGACTGTTTGACACTTGGTGAGACCATGCAGCCAAACTTTTCAGGTTGTCCCATTTACAGCATCACTGTACACTGTCATTCTCCTCTACTGCTTATTATTAGGTAATAGCTTTGCTAAAAGTATTGCCAAGTATCTAGCAGTTCTTGCTAGAAAAGCTCAGTGTCTGATGGTTTGCTCTCCATGTGCAACACCCATACATATAGAGGAAAAGCTGCATCTCCATGGCTGCTGTTTTCAAGTCAGCTTCTCAGATCCTAATCAAGGCACTGAAGCAACAACCATCTGCTTCTTGACACAAAACTAAGGCAGGTTGTGAGGGATGAGGCAAAGGAAACTAAGCCACTCTACTGGAGGGAACACTCCTGCCACAGAAATGCTTCATGAGCACAAGAGTTGTTTTGGGTTGGTTTTTTTTTTTTGAAGTAAATCTAGGTATCTGATAAAGAGCTGAAAATGGACTCCAGGCTCAGGAGTGCCACAAATGAGATGGAGCACATTCAGAATCTTTGTTTCCCCCTCATAATGTGCCACAAGTGTCTCTGGAAAGTTTAAACACATTAAGCAAGGCCATTAATTGAATGAGCAGTTGAGATTCTAAACCATAAAGCTTACATCTAGGGAGTTTTGTGAGAATTAATACAAGACAGAAATAATTAAGAAAACTCAAAGAGGGAGGAATAAACAGCCAGGCTGGATCAGGGGAATAAGTAATATCTGACATGGCAGCAGCTGATATTTTAGATTCTTTTTTTTTGCTGCTGAGAATGTTCCTGTTGTCTTGTCAGCCTGCAGAAAGGTGCTAAATTAGGGAACTGAAGGATGGACTTTAATTGTAGCTGTAAAACTATCAGGCTAGGCTTACAAATTTCACAGATTGTATGTCTAGACAGAGCCATTCCATCATTTATATACTGACCAAGAGGTAACTACAAATTAGTATATACAACTGTGCTCCAGAAGTTCACCCACTGGCCTTGTGCACAGCTCAGAGCTCTTGTTTCACTTGTTTATCTTCCAGAAAACAATCCAGCCTTGACATGAAAACTTGAATGAGATACTGCTGTTGTTTCAGTTCTCTAGCTGGCATTTGGGTTTACTCTCTTAGATACAAGCAAACCAAAGAACTAAAGGAAAGTGAAGTTTAGGCAAATAAGGGGTGAAAACTGCAGCAGTCAGCTGAATCCTGTGATGAAGTGTATGAAACTGTGTCAACCATTCAGGCTAGACTAAAGCTCACCTGAGGAAGCCTCTGTTGCACTCACATGCATTTAATTACAGTTTCATTCACTACACCTTACAGTTGTTACCTGAAAGTAGTTTTGGTTCACCTGAAGGAAACAAGACCCTATAGAACATGCACCTATAGAACATGCCCAGCACTCCTATTTCACTTAGCTTCTACTACATAGCCAGGACAAAGAATTAATTTCATCCAGGTCTCAGATCAGAGCTGTGATCTCATGCTAACAGCACTCTGACACTCCTCCAGAATGAAGAGGGAATGAGAAACATGCTGAGCTTTGGGGACTCAGTGCCAGCTATGTTCTCTGGCTGCTGGCTTACAGCAAATGGTCCCTTTACTTTCTCCCCTTTTAAGTCTCCTCTGTGCTCTGTCTGCCAGAAGTGGCTGATGATGCTGCTGGAAGGGGAATTCACATGACCTGCTGCTGGAGTTTGGGGAGTGTATGCCTATTCACACCAGAAAGCACTCAGGTTCATCATGGAGCAAATTCTGATGCATCAGAACAGGGTTACACCAGCAGGTGACTTAACACACACTTCTTCTGAGCTGCTGGTTCTGAGGGAACATTGAGGGAAACATGTAAAAATCTCTCCTGCAAACAGTACCCAGTGAGAAGAGTCAGCAGAAACTTGGAATGCTACCCTTAAAAATGCACAGAGCAAGCCTGTTTGTTTAGAAGTCTGTCCCCATCCATTGTCAACTGCCTGACAACATCAGAAAGTGCTGTTGGAGCCAGTTTGTAACCAGGAGGGCAGGCTGGCCAGCCACGTGCTCTGGTCTGGAGGTCAAGAGAAAGAGAGCAGTGAGTAACCTCTTTGGGCTTTGAAGCAGGTAGTTGGCTCTAATCCTCAGAAGTAATTGTAAAAAGCACAATTTACCCTGTACAGACTGCCACAGACTCCTTGGTTTAGCCTAACCCAGTACAAAAGTAGCTAGCAGCCCAAAAGAGAAACTGGGAAAGCATTTGATGTTCAGATCAGCAAAGGTTTATACACCCTTTGGGCAACCAGGTACAATGGAGTGTGAGATAACAAGAAACCCAGTAATGCCTGCTGCCTGCTTCATCTTTACCTGCAGGTTTGGTTCCAAAGCTTGTACCTTACCCTCAGCTTGCAGACCATGTTGTAAGGAGAATGATGTCACAGAAAACAGCTGCAGTCCTTGTAGCTGGTAGCCACTCAGGAGTCTTTTTTGGCTAAACAAGACTTTGCTGCTGAATGCCTGCTTGGCACAAGCATTTTTCCACCAGCATTCTCTTGTGTAGAAGGAGAGAGCCAGTTAGGTTCAGGAGAAGCCTCCCACAGGTGTCTCCAGTCAGCAGCACTTCAAGGCTTTCCCACCCACACCTCAGCTCAAAGGTCAGCTTTTCTTCACCTTCTGCCCTACCCTTCTCTGATACTCACCCAAATGGGGTGAGCACACTCAGCTCTGAATGAGCATGGAGAACACATTTTAAAGGAGCAAATACTACCCAAAGGAATTAATTCTGTTGAATTCAGTGTGAAGCCATAGTGACTAAGTGGATGTAAAAGTGCTACCAAGTACTTTTTTTTACCAAGTACAGCAAACTGTCCTGTGGTACTTTTCATCTGTGAATTTCTGACACACAAAACCCAAAAGGACAGTGGTATTTTTACAGCCCATTTATACAAGAGGAAACTGAGGCATACAGTGTGTATGAGAATTGGGTCTCACACAGAGTCTTTTCAGCTGAGAGCTATAGCCATTTGGTTATCCAGTCAGGAGCCCAAATAATTTAAATTTGAAGTTCAAACTCACCCTTGAAAAGATGTCCTTTTTATGCTTGCTTTCAAAAGAGCCTTCACCTATACTTCAGCAGACCTGGCCTTTACAAGGAGAAGGGTTTTTGCCTGGAGGTGAGATCTAGTGGCATTTCAAAATACCTTACTGGGACTGCAAGTTTCTTTAGTTTTTTAACCCTATTTGGTTTTTTCAACAGCAAACTCCAAGCTTATCCCAGTCCCTGCCTAAGGCAACACTCTTCTGATGTCTAGCATACAATGCAGAGCCCAGAATGTGGTCTGGCTGCAGGCACTGGGGTCCCCTGCACACAGAGGACCCACCACTGGTCTCAGGAGCTAGAGTTCTCCTGGAAGAGGTAGGAATGACAAACCAGCAAACAGCAGATGTTTGTAAAGGTCAGAGGAGGGGAGGGGTGCCCAGTGCTGCTTTGCAGTGAATGTGGAAGGGATGCAAAGTCTTATTGTTGTGGCTGAGGCTATAAAAAGAACAATTGTAACAAGATTCTGAAGTGAATGAGCCTAGCCTAAATGGCTCATTCTCTTAATAATCCTAACCCTGTCATTTTGTGGTATTTTCTGAATGCTTCCTTTTCCACCTTTTCTGTAGCATTGTGCCTGGCATTGTCTTGTTAGCCCATTAGGAAGGACTTGCTGAGCTACTTCAAAGCCCTAAGTTATGTGTTTTCTCTTTTGCCTCTTTTTATATGGCCACAGCATGGCTGTATGTGGGGTTTCTTCTGGTTTGGATAAGTCTGTACTTTATTTTTATCATTGCTACATGTTTGCTTTAGAAGCACAGTCTGGAACCTGGCTTAGTGTTTGGGTAACAGTTGAAGACAAAAAGAAGGATTATTTTTTCTTCTTATCCTCTTTTTTTTCTCCCTCTTTCAAACAGCTAATCATGTCTGTGCCTTCCCTGGCTCCTCTGCCCTTCTCTACTATCCACTGTCTGAAGCCATTGCTGCAGTTTCTCCCAAAGCAGAAAAGGAAGGAAACATATGGCTCATGTCTTCAGACAAATAAACAAAGAAAGGGTTTTTCCCAAACCCTTTTCAGCTAAGAAATGCTGAGTTTCTTTAAATTCAGTTATGCCTGATAAGTAGTTGGTCTAGAAAATGTCAAACTTCTTGTTTGGCTGTAGCTGTCATGTCACAACATGTTAATTATTCTAGTGCACAGTGTTTGTTCATATGCACATGTCAGGTGCTAAAAGTAGAAATTTCATTAGATTTTACTTTCCTTTTAAAACTAAAAGTAATTGGTCAAGGTTGAATTACAGTTCTGCCCCAGAACAACACACTGTGTCCTTTCAGTGTGCAGAAACAGAGGGGCAGAGACAGTCTGGTGCTGTTAACTGCAGGCAAAGCTCTGCAAAGGCCCTTCTGGGCCAAGCTGTGAGGCTGCTGTTCCTCCTGTACAGGTGTCAGCATGGCTGTGGGGGACATGTGGAGAGAAGTCCTATTGTCCACTAGGACCCAGTGAGGTGAGAAGCACACTGTGAGGAGGAGACATTGCCCTGGCTTCTGGCACCTGGCATGGTGCAACTGTCCTTGCTCTGTACCCATCCAAGCAGTGTATGTGGCTTGTTGGGCTTGACAATGCTTTTACTTCAGCCTCTTCCCCAAGCAGGGATTTTTCTACTTCAGACAGCAGTTCTGCCTTCCCCTGCCCCAGCTGATTATGTGTACTGGGGTCTGCAGATATTGTCTCCAAGCAATTTGAGGCAAATGCTAGATTAAGAATATACAGAGGAAAGGATGGCAAATGACATGATGCTGAAATTGAAACTAATGAAAACAGAAGTTTTATTCCCTTTTAATTTTAGACATGTGCAGAATGGTCTTGAAAGTGTCATTTTTGAAACAATCTTTTCACATTAATTTGTTTTTATTGGCAAATCCATTCTCCAAGTACTGGTCTCTGGACTGGCTGCTGTAGTTTTAGATATAACTGTTGGCTATAGGAATCCCTGGAGACACATTCTAAGGTTTGTTTCCTACTTAGAAACAATAGCAAGAGTTTAAGTCAAGTATTCCCCATCCCATGTGTTCAAGATGTGTTTGCTTTTCATCTTAACAATGAATAATAATCTTACACAGAAACAGTGTACAAAGTGCATGATTCAATGCAGTCCAACAGCTCTCCCCCTCCTGCCATCAGCTTTCACTGAAGAAACTGTAAAAACTGCAAGAAGTCAGGGTGAGCCTGAAGCATTTCCAACACCCTTCACCTTAAGCAACCTTAAATTGCAAGAGCTACCAAGAAAGAAGAACCACATACTTCTAGATGGAAGCAAGAGGTATCCCTAATCTTGTTGTTTGGGGAAATGAGGATTTGGACAGGACAGTTTGGTCAGCCCCCACAGCACTGTGGTATCCTGTAACAACAAACCAGGCACATCATCTGTCAGCAAGAATTGCTGTGCTTGGGTTAGTTATTTTCAGATCTTAGGACTGCTAAAGTCAATCTAATTGAATTGAAGTGGAGGATGGTCAAGCATCAAAGGCAAGGGTTTCAGAGGCTAGCAGGCATTTAGCTAGGCACAGGAAGATTTCCAAATCCATAGGGAAATGCAGGCCATTTTGAAATGATCACTTGTAGGGGTCATGCTCCCCAGTGCTGTTGTTCTAAAGTGGGAGGTTCAAAACCTATGTCAGGACTTCAAGTTTCTCTTTTTTCTTCTACAGAAGACAGCCACTTGCTTTGAAAGTGAGGAGTCAGTGTGAGCACAAGTGTTTCAGCACTGAGGCCAGCCCAAACCCAGCTCAAGGCCCCATGACTCCAATGAGCCACACAGAGAACATTACAGGTAAGAACAATATCCACAAGCCTCCTTGCTAGACTGATCCTATCCTAAAGACCACTCATGGCAATGGTAGAAAATGCAAACTCTAATTTCTACTCAGGTCTGAAATGTAATGATGAGGAGTTTGAAAGGAAAACCCTTTGTCCAGGAAAGCACAGACTTGGAAAACCAGCTAATAAGCTCTAGTGCTGTGTTTAAGAGACCAGAAAACCATGATAGTCTGAGGGATAGTCTTGTGGAGGGGTTATCAGTTACACAGAGGCACAGAGCTCCACGTGGACAATGTGAGACCATTCTAGCAGCAGCTCAGCAGCAATTAGCACAATGGAGTTAGTGAGACCCTAATTGTTTTATTGAAGAAGCCTCTGCTCACGTTCTCTGTAGCTGTCACTGTTTAACACTACTGATGAAGGAGAAGCAGAATATTGCGGAGGAAGGAGGTGAGTCTACATATAGGGTTTAATGATGTGAATGGGTATTTGAAGTTTTAGGGTGCTTTTACCTTTTAACCCCCCCCTTGAAATGCACTGAACTAGAGGCAAGGACAGCAGGGAAGACAGGAACCTTTTGGTTTAACAATAGAGACGTTTGCTGTGGCTTAGAAAAGGTGCAATGATCCATGAATGTAGAATGAGAAGTTAAAAACCTGCTGCAGTGAATGAAGTGTGCACTCTTCAAAAACTGTTGATCTGTGCAAAATTATTAAACAACACATGAGATCTGCCAGGATTTCAGTCCCAGGTGCAGAGCAGCTGCTCTCATTCCCTTTCCAGCATGCCGTGCAGGGGCGTTCCTGCTGGAGAGGAGAAGTTTGGTGGCTGCACAGGTTGAAAGGGGAGAACCAAAGAAGGTGAGTGTGCTTTCAGACTCCAGCCTGCTGCTCAGCCTGAGTTCTTTCAGGCTCTATAATAACTGCTGTGCAGCCACCAGTGGTGGTGCAGCTGCCAGGGGAGGGCAGATGCTCTGGCATTGAGTTCCTATTGATTATGTAGAGTGAATACTGACAGTGATTGGGGGGGCAGCTAATAGCAGTACACAGCAGCTGCCAGCATGTTCTCTGCTCCATCTACCAAGTTCCTTTACTGATCAGCTGAGCTCTTAATTGCATTTTTTTTTTCCTCCAAAAATCAAGCTGAGGAATTCTGTCAGAATTAAAAGTTACTGCTTCTGCTCTCCAACTGATTTATGATCACCATGTGCAGACCAAGAGATCCTCTTTATTAGGTCAAACCAATGGCACTGATGTCTTTGGAAATTAAGAGAATACCTGGAATAGATAGCAGCTGGTCCCTCAAGAGTGTCAGCTCCCCTGTACAAGAAGAAATGGTGCCTGATACCAATAACTAAAAGATAGTAGTGGCTGTGTTGCTATTGGTCTTAGCACAGACATTTCTACAGTGTGTTGGGAAACTATATGGGGCCTCTGCCTTGATGTGTGAAAGTAAAACAGGGTGTAACTGGTAGGGGTACAAAATGCCTTCCTTAGGTTAGATCTGATCCTTCCTGAAATACATGAGGGACCTTCTACTGATTTAGTGGCCTCAGACCAGGAGTTTTAAAGGATGAGAGGACTTCACTGTCTGTTGTAATGCAATGACAGACAACTGTGATACAAGCTTGGAACAGGGAGGTGTTTTGGACTGTTTGTTTTCAGAGGCTGAAGTTCTTTGGTATATCATACTTCAAGTTGTCTGGCCAAAGCTTAATTATCTTTTGGTAGACAGGCAGTTCCACTGCCAGGATGCAGAAGAGTAGGTGCACATGAAACTTACATCATGTTGTTGGTGCTCATTTAAATCTCAGCACAGTCTGTGTTTAGGGGACACTTCCAGAACACTCTCTATTTTCATTCAATCACTACTGTTGTTGATTACAAGCACACATGCAGCAGAGCTCTGAGCAGGGTCTCCTGCTTCCTTGTCCATTTGCAATCAAAATTGTACCAGTCTTATTCTTGCTTCATGAGTTTCTGTGTCTTTTAAACAATCTAGTATGCAAGTCAGCAGAGCTTCTGCTTGTCACCATGATGCAGCACCTCTCCTAGGCTAACATCCTTCCCAGACAGGCAGGCTTATCTCTAGACAGACATCTTCATTCTTTGCACTGAGATAAAGGATCTCTCACCAGCACAAATTCTAAGCACATGCTTGTCTTTTGCTTAAGTGTTTGATCCTTAAACTTCTGCAGATTAAGTAAACATCCATGTGCTTCATATTCATCAGCTGCTATCCCAGAAGGGCTTAAGAGTTGTTTCTGTGGTGAAACCCTAGCATATGGTGCCAGCTCTTTCTTGCATCCATTCTAATTGTAAATACTGAACTTGTTCTGTAAAAACTGTTAATTACATGAAACTAACACATATGTTTGAGCTATAAACTAAGGTGGGTTTTTCTTCCCCCTCTTCTTTTCACCTTCTTCTGGTGCCACACACCTCCCTCTTCTTTTTTTCCCCACCTGCTTGAAGTACACAAATGGGGTTATAGGCTGACAGAACAATTTTCACATCACTGAGAAAAGAGGGGAGAATATCCAGGCAGATATCACATACTTCAGTTCCATTGAAGCTCTCTGTAAAATAAGGGGCTTTAAAAAGTAATCTTCTGTGTACTAAATAAACTTAGTGTTCATGATTCATGCCTCTAATCCCTGTGACTGAAATTTAAGATCTAAGGCTCCATGAAATTAAAAGAAAAAGAAACAATTACATGCATATTCATTCAATTTCATGTATTGTGTGCCCTTCAGTTTCTCCAGTGAAATTTTAACAGGGGAAACTGGTTTCTAAGGAATGTGTACTGGAAAAAAAATCCCACCAGGAGGAGAGTTCTAAGTGCTAAAGCTAACCAGCTCTTCTCTGCCTGCTGGTTTCATGACACTCCTAGAGAGTCCAAGTCACCTCCAGATTTCCTCATGTCCCAGAAATATTTCATAGATGCTAAAACATGGCCTGCAGAAACCTCCAGGGCACTAAATGTGTCCAGCCCTTGTGCAGGACACCAGCCACTCAGCCCTTCCCAGCTACACAGAAACACTGTGGAGTAAATAGGAGGATGCTCACAGCAGAGTCACTGCACATGAATCCTTGTGCTGCTCCTGGACTGCTCCAGAGAGGAAAGGAGCCCTTTATAATGCTTCTCCCACCAAAGAACAACTGCACCCTTTCCCTAGGAATGCAATTTGAATATATTGCAGCTACAACAGCACTGTAAAGCCACAAACCTAGAAGAACACTGGACAGCCAAGTAATAAAGCTTGTAAGATTAGCATAGTATTAAGAGTAATGTGTTAAGTCATGAATGTTAGCCAGACTGATCTAGCCTTTGAGCTTGTCCCAGTAATGGAAGGATCCACCATCCTTAACCCAAAGCAGCAATAGAAAACCAGAAAAAAATCCCCAAAAAGCTTTTAAATACACAGCAGTACACTTTGCTCTGTACAGAAAACTCTGGTCCTATGCCTGGACACCAGTGCATCAACATTCATAAGCCCTCCCAGCTAGTTTTTAGTCTCTGAGCAACAAATAATTCATTAATTAGTAACACAAGGAAAAGGGATGTTCAGACAGAAAACAAAGCATCCCTCAAACTGCATTTATTCAGCCAAGTACTTCAATAACATTATTTGGAGAGAACATCAAGAGCCTTCAACTTAAAAAAAACCCCACATGACCTTCCTTCTCTGGTCCTACCAGCCTAGACTGCACTGGACTCTTTTAGTCACCTAATATATAATGATGCAGAAAATGAGGGAGTTCCCTAGTCAGGAAACAGAAAAAGCCAAGCAACATAGATGGATCTTGTTCAGCCAACAGATGTAGATCTATGTAAGGATGGTGTGAGTTCCCTCCACCTACAAGGTAGTCAAAAAACTTCTAGACATCACTAGTTCACATATCCTCTTGTACTGCATGCACTACAGTCCTGGTAATGCTTGTATTTTTAGCACAACACTCAAAATATCTGGTGCCTACTGTGAACACTTTAAAAATGTGGACTCCCTAAAGGCTGAAAATACAGCTGGGCTCCAAAAAAGGCCCCAAAAGTATTGTGAACCTGACTTTTAGCCAGTGTTGTCAGGTTTCTGGAGGGAGGGTCTGTGTATACCCCTAAGGCTACTATTGGAAAGATGCTATTTCTCTATATTTTGCATAGCAGAAAGCACTTTTTAATGCTGGCAGTGCTGTAACAGTCCAGGGGCTTTATCTACAGCACAGGGAAGATGACAGAAGAAATGTTCCTTGGCTACAGAGGAGCAGATGGTGAAGGGGAAAAAAAAATAGGGGAGTTCTGCTCTTTCCCATCATCACCATTCCCATCCCGTGCTAGCCCTGGCTCTGGGCTTTGCTCTGTCGTCTCCTTGGTGACTGGCCATGCTGAGCTGTGCTCCAGCAGATGGGTTCTTGCAGGGAATACTCCTGGACAGTCACTCAGGGAAACAGAGGGAGGTCCTTTAGGATGACTGCACTGAAAAGCAAAGTCTCCGTGTATCAAATCTACAGGCAGCTTTCTATTCAGGTGTACAGCCTTGGGGCTCTTGGAATTGTCAGGGAGTGACTGAATGACACAGCAGATCTTTTCCAAGGAAACATTTCATCTCTCTTTAATGCCAGAATGACTCAATCATGAGACTTAGCTTAGCTCCTTCATGCAAAGTGATGGCTCTGCTTTGCTAGCTAAACAGCTCCAAGCTTGTGCTGAAGATGGCATGCCTCAGTTGTGACACAGCTCAGAAGCTTAAATTCTGCACAGAAAGTCAAAGGAGTTACTACACAAGACACACAAACTGCACCTCAGTCAGATGGAATCCCTTGAAAATAGGCCCCTCTATAATCCAGTGGTGGCTGTACACCTGCAAATCCTCCTACTCCCAGCTACAGCTTCTTACCAGATCAGAGGAGAAGAAATCCAAGGTACAAGGAAAGCTTGAGGGTGGAGGGAACAGCCTCTGTTGGCTCAGAGGCAACAGAGCCTGAGGGTGCCTTGGGGCAAAGCTCCCCTTGAGTTACCCACAGAGGGACAGCAGTTGCACTGCTTCTGAGCCACAGGGGGTTTTACAGATAGCTCATGACTTACAAGAATGAAAATTTGATCTGATCACAGCAGCAGTTACCTTTGTGTTCTCCACCTGGACCTGGACTCCTCTGGTGCAGGGAGTGGAACAGAACAAATCCTGCAGGAGCAGCCCTGCTTGGGGAGAGCATTCAGGGTGATGTCTGCTCTGTGGATGCCTGTTGTTTGACTTTTATTGTGGCAATAAATCCAAACTCCAACACAGGGAAAAGCAGCACAGCTTGGCTATAGTGTCTGTGCAGAGCAGACTAAATGCCTACCTGACTCCATTGTTCTCTTCACTGGATCATCTTTGCTCCAAAGCCCATATGACCTGGGAGGACTGAGCTGCTTTCTCACCCTGTTAAAATCCAGCTACAAATGAGTGTTATTCCTACCACAGAATCACAGAATGTTAGGAGTTGGAAGGGACCTCAAAAGACCATTGAGTCCAACCCCCCTGCCACAGCAGGATTCCCTAGACCAGGTCACACAGAAATGTGTCCAGATGGGTTTTGAATCCCTCCCAGAGAAGGAGCCTCCCCAAGCTCTCTGGGCAGTCTGTGCCAGTGCTCTGGCACCTGAAATGGGAAAGCATTTCTACATGTATTCACACAGAACCTCCTATGCTTCAGCTTATAACCACTGCCCCTTTGCCTTGTCACTGGCTCCACTGAGAAGAGCCTGACCCCATCCTCCTGACACACACCCTTCACATATTTAAAAGCATAGATGAGGTTACCCCTTAGTCTCCTCTTCTCCAAGCTAAAGAGCCCCAGCTCCCTCAGCCTTTCCTCGTAAGGAAGATGTTCCACTCCTTCAATCATCTTTGTGGCTCTGTGCTGGACTCTTTCCAGCAGTTCCCTATGCTTCTTCAACTGAGGGGCCCAGAACCGGACACAATATTCCAGATGCTGCCTCACCAGGGTAGAGTAAAGGGGTAGAAGAACCTCTTCTCATCATCCTTTTGCAGGCAGCAAGAGGGCATGGGATCCCCTCCTTCTCGTGCAGCCCTCACCTGCTGCCCCTCTCTCAGGGATGGCAGAGCCTGGCCACACCACTCTCTCTCCCTTTGACACTCCTCTGATCACAGATTTCATTTTCTAATTAATGCATCATTTTTCCTCTGTACTATCATTCTCTGGAGACATTTCCTTCCCCATGCACACAGATTAAAGAGAGACATTGTAGTCCAGTGCTATCAGTGTCACTTTTCCGCCCAAGCAGAACACAAGTCCTGTGCAGCTCATATTCTGTATCCCAGGCACCCCTATCACAGGGTAAGAGGTGCTTTACTGTGGTTTTACACTGTAGAAATCAGCACTGAAAGCTGATTAGATTTTTGCCTTTATTTTTGTTAAGAAACTCATGCTCCCTCTCTTCTTCACTGATCTTGGAGTTTCTGTGCCTGAGGAAATATCAACACCTAAGGAAGGATTATCAAAACCATCCTCAAAAGATGAGCTCTTGAGTTTCCAGACTAACTGGAACCTCTCCCCCAAACCTCCTGTCTTGCAAGTGAATCTCTTTTAGCACTGAGCAGCAGGAGGGCAGAGTTACAACATTCCTGTGACCTTTACCTATGCTGCTTGAGCAGCTGGGCTTACAACATCCCCACTTGGAGCTCTGCCTGCAGACACACTGGAGAATAAACACGTTCTGCACATGCATCAGTCTTAGCCAAAGGAGTCTTTGCATCAAAATCACTTTGGCCAGTGTGGCAGACACCAGGAAGTACTGTATGTCCAGTTTGTTTTCTGGTTGCTAAAGGTTAAGATGAAAAAGGACACAAAGGTTCTCACACTGACACGGTCTGTAGCTGTAAATACTCCAAACTTTCAAGGAGGGCAGAGTGTTTAAGTTTAAAGGAATTAAACTTATGATTTCCTCCTGCCTCATCTCATCTTTATTGTATGACATCCCTCTGCAGCAGGCATCTCTGAAGTCAGTTTGTGGCTACCAAAGCTATTGGATTCTGTTTACTGAAATAACTCTATTAAAGTCTCATGTTTTATGCAGGTCATAGATGTAGTCCTATTGATTTAACTTGAGAGAGCACCATTCTTTTGTGCTAGCAAGATGTTTGTTTTCCTACACTTTGTTGCCTTCCTTGTTGCCTAACACAACAGCCTCTGCAGCTGGTGTAGGTCACCAGTTTTCAGTGAACTCCTGTTCAGTGCAGGACATTTGCATTTATTGATTCAGCATTAAGGGCCATTCTTGTGCAGATACATTCTGCTTTGCCAGGCTACAGCCCTCTTCATTTCTAGCTCTGCACTCAGGGTTCAAGGGGATTATTCAGCAAAGATTTGATTCAAACTAGAATAACCAAAACACACTCCTGACATCCTGTGCTGCTCAAGAGGCTGCTATCTAAAAAACACACTTACACCTTGCAGCTTGCATCTCACATACTTTATAGTACCTGAAAGACACTGCCAGAGTCTTCAGAAGCCATGGAAAAGGTTTGGTCCAAAAGGGTTCATTTCTCATGAGGTCAAAGGCCAACTCAGTTGCCAACAGTTAGATAGCAGCAGTGGATACCTCCTCTGCCTTCCTGCAGAGCAGCACACACAGAGTGGCTGTAGCTACAGCAAAGAGTTAGGCAAGGTTGCACCAACATCCTGCACTCAGTTGGAGAGCTGGGAAAGGATGAGCTGCTCTTGTCAGATTCCTGCTCTTCAGGATACCTTCTATTTCTCTTCTTCTCTTTCAGTCTCAGCCTTTATTTAGAATCACCCTCATTTTCAGGTACCTCAGGCTTTTCTCTGAGCTTGCTGCAGCTTTTCCTGAACTCCCAGTGACAGACAGAAAAATAATTGTTTGGAAGACAGGCAGCAGCAGCCACCTTCACAATCTCTTCAGTCTCACTAAATAGGATCTGTTCCCATCCTGACCCACAGCCACTCACACACCATCAGCTCCAAGGAGTCACCCTCCTGTACAAAGCCATCTGTGTATTCTTCAAATGGGGCAAAGCTGGAGGCTTTTTCTTACAAGAATTAAGGAGATCAAAGTTGGCAATGAGCTATTTTTCCTCAGCAACATTAGTTACACAAGATGAAAACATCAATAATAACATAAGGAGATTAAAGAAGCCACATTGTCAAGTTTGCTAAGAACAGAAGGCCTTAGCAAATGGCTGTCTACTAGGCTTTAGAGAACCATACTCACCAACAACACTGTAACAAACAAACAAGCTGTAACTTTAACAGTTACAGGTGCATGGTATCCACTGAGAATACTGGGAAACATCCATACTTTGTGGGAGTTTGCTCTAGTAAGCAAATAGCACAAAAGAGAAGCCTCCTAGTATCTCCACTCCCCACTGTAACTCCACTGGCTGGATCTTCCCCACCTTACCATGGTTAAGTGCAACTACTTAGGATCTAGCTGCACTCCTGTGGTTTCCTTCCAGTGTTACACTGCATCTAGAGACAAAAAGCCATCCTTGGACCTCTGCAGGGGAAGCTAACAGAGGAGGTGTTGCAGGGTAGGCTGTAAGGAGGACAGATATAACTCTACAAGTCTGCTCCAAGACAAATGCAGCCCCAGATTTACAGCCTTTGTCCCCCTGCTACCCTTTATTTGCTCCAGTGTTACCCTGTCCTCACTTAGGATACTCAGGTCCTGATCTTCACTTGGTAATTTTTGCTGAGCATTTATATAGTGCACAAGATGTACCCAAACCCACAGCAACCAAAGATTTACTCCAAAGAAGGATTTTCTCATTTTACACTAATCATCTCTCATGCTAAACTCACTACAGGTTGAGAAAATCTACAAGTCTGCAGCTTCTGTGTGGCAGGGACTCTTTAAGTCTCCAGTTTTCTAATACTGCTGTTCTGAAATCTTTTATTTGTGGGGTGGCAATAAAAGATGTGGAGAGAAAAATCTCCCCTGGCAACATGTACTCTTGAAAGGCCTTTTCAAAGCAAACATTCCAGCAGTGAGAAATACTTCAGCATGCTGTGTTCTCCTTCCTTCCCCCACCACTTCCCCAGGTCTTAGTATTGGAATCATAAATTTCTTTGTGCCCCAATTTAAGAAACCATGCACTAGGCTGGGGAAGATCTCCCAATCAAAGGTATAGTCTTTCACACAACACTGGCACTATTTCATGTTTCTTTGCAGCCAGGTGTCATCAGCTGGCCACATAGTATTCAGTTTTTGGAGGGATAAAAAAAATCATCATTGTATTCTGAAATACAGATTATATCAAATGGCAACTAGATTGGAAGGCAGTAATCATGCTGGGCTCAGGTGATTAAAAACTCACTTGGAAAATTGGCACTTGCTGAGCCTCCATGGAAAGAAATGAATTAAGGAGGAAAACAAGAAGGAAGGGCAGACATTAATGTTGCTCTGCAGTAGATACTGTTGAGCATAAGAAATCTGAGGAAGAACTGTGTGTCTTAAAGATTTTCTTCCTCATGTTTTCAGAAGAAAAGCTGAGAGCCATTGGAGAGGGGTTGCAAATTAAATCCAAACAGTAATCTCAGAAGCAGCAATTGGAAAAGAGCAAATAAATAGAGCATATAAATAGGAGAGAGCATTTCCTGCTAGGAACTATGGAATCACTTCTGGCAATGCATATCAAAGAGAGAACTCCCCCTTGCTGGTAGCCCTGCTGGGCAATCACCATTCTTCCCTTCCCTGGGTAATGGCATTCTCCTCCTCACTGCTAAGCTGCACTGGATATTTGTACAGGTGACTCAGTGAAGGATTACCTGCCAGAATGTCTGTGTTGTAGCAAGCCCTGTGTAACTCCTGTTCAGCTCTGAGACCAGTAGGGTAGGCACTGTGCCCACACCACTTGTACAGAGGGTTGAGTACACTGTCAGCACTCCACAAACAACAAATGCATGCAACTCAAAGAAACACCCAAATCTGACAGCCTTTTGTTGACACATGCAAGAGTTCACGTGTCTCTGCTCATTATTCCTCTGTTGATTACAATCCATACCTTCCTTTGGCTTGTGACAGGTTTTGGGACTCAGGCTCAGGTTTAAGGGAGGTTCTCTTCTTCAGCCCAGGGCAGGATGATGTTACTCTGCCTGTAGGGCATCATAGGTGGTCTCTAGCAGGTTTGGGCTGAATTCCCTTTGAAGGAGAAGCAGAGACCATGCTGCTAAAATGCATTTTTAGTGTTGGAAGGCCTTATCTTGCAGTGCTTCTCACAAAAGCAGTCCTTACTCTTGTTTAGTAAATGAGGCTATGTGCACAATTATCTTAGGAGTAAAACCAAAAAGGGAGCAAGCACTGTAATATCTGTAGTGTGTGCATCACATAGATTGTGTACACAGGGATATATACATCTCTATGTAGCACAGATTCCCCTCAAGTAACAAAAGCAACTCTTTGCCTCTCCAGCAATTAACTGAAGCTGAGGAGCCTCTCACTGGAGTGCATAATGCAACTGGAAGAACAGAAAAGCCACACCCCAGTGTGTATCTGCCATTCCCTGCGCTTCATGCAAAGGGCAAGAGAAAGATCATTTATAACTTCATTTTGTTCTTTCACCCTGATTTAATGAGTTGTGGAATTCATTTATCCCATATTTAGCTACTCTTCTTTAAGGCTGGGTTTTCCCCATTCCCCTCAAAATCTCAGAGATACCCCAGTCCTGATGGACAAAGGCACAGATCTGCCTACCTACATCTTATTTCTCCTCTTGTTACTGCTCCTGTGAAGTAAACCAAAATTGTTTCCATTCTGATTTGCAATTCCATATAATGAGAATGCAAACCCATTAATAATTAAAAGCACAGCAAGAAAAAAAAAAGCCTTAAAACACAGAAGGGAAAGGGAGCTGGTTACTGTCAATGGTAGGTGCTTTTTATGTCAAATAAATTAACTGCTCTTCACACTGATGGTGCCACATCAGCCTCATCATCTCCATCCTCAACTCCAGTTATGTATCTCAAGGGACCACATCTCAGAACACATTACTAAAACACAGGTGTGGATCAGTTAAGCCATAAGAACATAACACTCAAGCTGCATTCAAAGTCTGACTGTGACCCACAGAGCCAGGGGAACACAAAGCTTTGGTTGCTGCATGTGCTGGTCACTGCCAAGCTGCCTCAGAAGAAAGTTCTCTCCAAATAAAGCCTGTTTGTGGGGTGAAAGACTCAGCACTGCATGTACATTTCAATTTACTTTTTTTTGGTGCCCAAAATGCTACTGCTTACCCAAAATGGGAGGCTGTGCCACCCAGAAAGCATCATTTGCTGCCCAGTCCTACTTCTCTGAACTATCACTTCAGTGAAGAGGGCAGAAGATAAAGACTTTTCTCCCATCCTGTAGCTGACAGCTAATGGCTGTTCTAACTTTCACATGGAACAAGCTTTGCCCTCTGGAACACCTCTGTCACTCCAATGCCTTTCACAGAGTTACAGGGCTTTAGCTGAGAGTGTGGTTTGGCCCCAGAGGTTTTGATGATAATGGGCATCTGAATTAATTTTCCCAACCAGAATGATAGCTGAAGAGGTATAAAAGCCTTGGGATCCACGAGGTTCACACAACCACAATTAAAATATTTAAATGGCCAGCTGCATTCAAGTTTATACAGCAGAGCACATTTCCTACAGAAGTCCAGATAAAAGCCTCCAGAAGTTTGTCATTTTCTCCTGACAACAGCTATTTCTTGCTGCATTTCCTTTTGTTGAGCCTGGACCAACTTGTTTACTCTGTGCATCTCAGTATAAAATATTCAGAGTTTATCCTAAGCAGTACTGCAGTTCAGACTAATGACTGTTGCCCAGGACTGGGATCTGTGCCCTTTGCATTTCTGCTCTCAGAGCAGCCAAATGCTAAGCCATAGAATTGTTTTCTCCCTCTGAAGCAGCAGCTGGTCCCTTGGAAGACACCATAAGCATCTCTGCTGAAATCTGTGTAATTGCACATGCTGGCATGGTCTGTTCTTAACATATCCTTGCCCAGACAAAACACTGTTTCCTCAAGCTGGCTTTGAAGACTGTGTGTGTTTAAAAATAGCTCCAGGAAGATACACACATATATTTTGCTATAAACTGTGTACAATGTGTACTGTGTACAGAATATTAAATATGTGATTTTTGTGAGCCTGCCTCATTGGCATCATTATTGCTAGACATGGAGCTGGTTTGTGTGCAAATATGATTCTAGAACCAAAGTTTTAGCTTGGCACAATCATAAAACAACCTAGATTTCAACCTGTTGCTGTGAAACAAGAGAGTCTTTTTAAGATAGATCTTTAATATGCAGGAAGTGGCTATGTTACCTTTTTCTGACCATACTTTGTCTAGCTAGAAAACTAATTAGCAGAATCTAGTGACCTGAATGTCAGAACCTCTGATATTTCAACAAAAAGCAAAATCCTTAATTCAACAGTCTACATACTGTAGAGAGATCTGCTGTAGTCTCTCCTGCTCATCTCTTTTGACTCACAAAGATGAACCCTGTGTGGGGGCAAAGAGGGTGGGGGTTTGGGTCAAATTAACTCCAAAATGCAAGAAGCTTTAATTTATAAGCTTGGTGAACTGCAGTCAGCTCAGTGATATTTAATTATTGCTTTACCTTAGGCATACCTGTCTACAGATACAAAGGACAAGATGCACAATCTTCACCTGGATTCTTGTCAACAAGTCCTACTAGGCCAGGAGTATCCTTATCATTGCCATGATGCTACTGAGGCAGAGACCAACAGCTTCACAAAGGAGGTCTGGAGTAAAGCAGAGAGATGAACCAGAACTCCTCAGTCCCAAGAAGGATCCTCATCTCCTAGGTAATCATTCTGCTCAGCTGAAGAATGTTTCACTGCTGTAAACTTCTTGCCTCAGCCAGGCATCAGGGGATTCATTATTTCAGGGGCTTTCTAATGGACTGCAGAGTTGGTTACCTCCCAGCTCCCAAAAACAGATGGAAATGAAGCTGACAGTGACTTGAGGTCGTTAACAGCTGATTTCATGGAGCTGTTGATCCTGACTCACTGGCACTAATCAGGTACAAGGACAGCATGGACTGAATCACACAGAATGACAGAATGTTAGGAGTTGGAAGGGACACCAAAAGATCATCTAGTCCAACCCCCCTGCCACAGCAGGATTCCCTAGACCAGGTCACACAGAAATGTGTCCAGATGGGTTTTGAATCTCTCCAGAGAAGGAGACTCCTCAGGCTCTCTGGGCAGTCTGTGCCAGGGCTCTGGCACCTCAACTGGGAAAACATTTGGTCTTGTATTCACACAGAACCTCCTGTGCTTCAGCTTACAGCCATTGCCTCTTGTCCTGTCACTGGGCTCCACTGAGAAGAGCCTGACCCCATCCTCCTGGCAGCCACCCTAACCAAATTAAACATTCACACTTCAAAAGCTTTCTAGCTGAACAGCTAGCTACCTGTCCCCTGTTCTGGGCCAAGATGGAGTGGTTAAGCCTTCAAGGCTGTCAATCTTGAACCATTCAGCTGCACTGAAGAAAAAAAAATCACTTAAAAAATAAGATCAAGTTGAAAAGGAATTGTGTAATAAACCAACTGGCACCAAAGTAAATCCATCATAGAAACAAGCAGAGAGTATTCACTGCTTCCAGAAAGAGTGTGGACTCTTGGACCAAGCCAATTTCTGTGTGAGTGACTACAAAATAAAGCTCTTAGGTAATGTAGTGATGGGGACTCAAAAATAGCACAGATGGGGAAATAAGATCAGCTCCACTTCACAGTACAAGTAACATTACATTCTTGATCACATACTTCAATGGCAAAGCAGCTGCAGAACTTGCAAATTACAGGCTCTAGCTTTGTTTTCAGAGCTCCTGCATACAGAGTTGCACTCAATAACTCCAGGCAGGCACTGCTTTCTGTAAAATGTCCTAAGAATGCACTGTGAGTCTGAAGCAAGGAATCATTCCTAAACATTCAGTATTGTCTGAGTTGGAGAACTGCAGCATCCCTCCCTTTCCCTGTTATTTTTTTTCCCCCTTGGCTCCCTGTAACAGTTACTGTGCTGGGCTTAGATGTCATCATGCCCAGGGTTGTTGAATAAAGTCCTCAATAACTCATCTGTTTTTTGCCTGGAAGAGGGGAGAACCTTCCTCAGATTCAATCTATTTCAGTTATTACCTCTCCTGCCTTTCTTTCTTACACTGTTTTTACTGCATATTAGATAAAACCTAGCTGGCTGCTGCTAGGAAAATTAGGTCTTCTATTGTTTTAGCATTAATTATGGAGAGTTCAAGATAAGGTTTGTGTTAGAAATGTAGGGGGTTGGAATGGTTTGAATTTTCCTTTCATTATAATTAGACAGGAAATCATGAAAAGGTGAAAAACAATTGATTGAAGTGCTTTCCTCTAGCAAGCTAACAAGAAAAGTGCATTCTCACACAGATGGAGTTCATGGTATATTAGTGAAGCACCATTGTTCTTAATATATGCCTCTGCCTGTCTGCACTAAGCCTGTTTCTATTGCACTTCACATGTGGGCAGGATGGGGCTGACTCCCTCCTGTTCAACTGAGGGCCCTTTCTCTTACAAAAAACTTTGGCTAAATTAGTCCATGGAAGCCATTTGAATGACTGCAGAGGTTAATTTGAACCATCAGTCAATTTCTGCATAATTTGCAGAGGACATGAAGATAGGACTAATCTAGGAAAGAATTAATTGGGCAGCTGTCTCCCCTTCATTTGTACACTACCAAGACAAACATTTGGACTCAGAAGATGTCCTCATTACAATTTCCTCACTTGATGCCACTTTGTGGGTGATGTTTGACTACCAGGTAGCTACAATGTTTTCAGAACTTTACTTCATCTGTAATTACTATGGTTCAGGCTTTTGAAGGCACTTTCACAGGGAGCAAAAAGGAGTGCGTGGACCTTGCTTGGAGCTTCTAAGCAGCTGTAAAGATTGACTGTGCCAAAGCCTCTCAGGCTAGACTTCCCTCTCTAATAAATCATCTCAAGGTGTTCCCTCCACTACTGATGTTGGTCCCTCTTAGTACAGCTCAAAGACCAGCAGGGAGCAAGTGAAACTCACTGCAGTGGGTTTAAACTTTGGCAGTGCTTGTTCTCCCCTGGCAGGATGGCTGAGCAAAGGAGGTCCTTGTGAGGTACAAGTGATTTAGTCTTTTTCTTCAAGGCTGTTTTTCCCCACCTGTGAAGACTGAGGCTCCATGGTTCACCATACATATAGAAAGGTTCATTTCACTGTGACTGCTGCTCCTTTATCTCTCAGTGTATTGCCTATCACCAGAGCAGCTGAATAATTTACACATAAATTCTATCAAGTTTTCACTGCTTCTTTCTTTTCAGCTTCATAACCCTGTTCAACTGTGGTCTGCAGGAAAAGCAGGACAGTGGGAGAGAAGTCCTACAATGAGTTTGTGGCAGGAGACCACTGAAGTCAATAAGAATCCAGTAGAGATAAGGGGTTTGTCCATTCAGTGTCAACAGTAGCTTCAAAAACTACATAAGGGAGGCTGAGGCTGGGAAAAGGATGTATTTATCCACAGACAAGGAAGGGAGATTCCAAGGGGAATGACTGCTTTACCCACAGTCACAGAGGAAATCAGCAAGAGATATGGAAATTGATGCTGAGAAGCATTTCAGTGCCTTAATCATAAAGCAAATCTTTTCCCTCAAATGCCAACAGCATTAAACATTCCTTTTCAATAAAGGAATACACAGAAGAGTTTCACTGACTCACAGCAATGTTCCTATCCAAGCATTTTAGAGGGTAACCAGTTCAACCTTCACTGGTTGGTCAGTGTTACAACCCATGTCCAACTGCATGCATCAGCAATTGCAGGGATCAGGGGTTGTAGCTGACCTGAGCAAGTTTACCTGGGAGATTCCTTTGAGGATGCTAAGGTTGGGAAATGCAGGGTCAGAAAGTACTAGGTGTGTTTCCTTGTATTTACCACTAATTAGGGAGGCTTTGAAAAATGTGCACAGAAATATTCTGTTGCTGGGAAGCTATTAACTTTCCTGAGGCTGAGGAAATATGTGGCTTAGACTAGGAAAGATTCCCATCTCTTGCCTACAAATAAATCACTTGGACATCATCTATTTGACCATCTCAGAGTAGTATTTGTACCACTGTCATATCTAAGGTAGCTGCCCAGCAGGTTTTCTATAAAACACATAACAGCCTGGGCCAAAGTCTCTTTTGATTTAAAGTAGCTTCAACTCATTGTGTCTTAATTGAAAATAATGATGTTAAAAAGCAGTGATCAAAGAATTGTCTCATTAATTGTCTGTTAAACCATTAGCTATTAAACAGAAGTAAAAGGTTAAGAATGCAACACTCTCTGTTCTGCCCAAAAGAATATGAATATGTCTTCAATTACAAAGAAACAACAGAGGCAGAATTAAGAGTGAAAAGAAGCTTAAGATTAGGCAATTACATCCAAAATGCCTGACAACTCCTATTAGAGGGTTTAGCAGTATGACCTGTAAAGAAAAGGCAATACAAATTTGGAAGCAAAGTCAATACTGACTTTACCAAAGGGGCTTGTAAAGGCAATATGCATTTTCCTAAGAAAACACAAGCACATAAATCCTGCACTAAATTTTAACTCAGCTAATTAATCATTATAGATTCAATCTTGCTACCAATACATATATTTCCAGTTAAAAAAATTCTGCCTGAACAGCATTCAGTTCGAGAACACCTCTCAGGAATTTGTGGCTCAAATCCATTATGAGTATGCTGCACTCTTCACAAAAATAACATTACTCCCATTTAGAGCACTAGGATGAGGCAAGATGAACTCAGTCAAGACCTGATTTAGATCTCTTGTTTTTCTTAAGCTAATATTACTAGAGAGTTGGGTACCAGGTCTGGGAAAGAGTCCCAGAGGCAATTTCTGCTCTCAGTGGTTTGATACCCAAATAATTTCACAGAGCAGTCAAATGAAATACTGATTTATACCAACCTAGTCACTACCAAAAAAAAAAAGGGGGGGGGAATTATAGTGCAAATCTTGGAAAATGTGCAGGATTTTGGCCTGTGTTTTGGTCTGCTCTTTCTAGACCAGTGGAAGGAATGGAAGGACACTCATCACTTTGGAGTAGATCTAATTCCACCTAGATAAACAACCTCTTTTGAGAAAGCAAAAAAGAAAGGTGGTCAGAGGGAAAAAGCTTTGTTCTCCTGAACTATATAAATCCACAACTGCAACTGGAAATCTTGTCTCTGCTCACAGAGGTCATGTCAAGCCTTATTTAGTTGCTAGCTTCAGTGGACTTTTAAAATTTAGGCACTAGAAGAACCCCAGGTCCAGCTTTAACAGGATATCTGTATGGACAACTGCTGACTGCACTAAGTGGACTTCAGACAGACACTGTTTTGAAATGCAACATCTCCCTAACACCTGCAGATGCTAATTTTATTAGAGGACCAGGAATGGGAGTCTTTTTCTTGGCCTTTTCCTATCTGGTTCAGTCCAGCATTCTCTAACTACAGCAAGTACTAGAAACTCAATTAAGAGAAACAAAAGTCCACATACACCACCTTTTAGATCTGGGTTTCTGAAAGGCAAAGAGAAGACAGTCTCAGCAACATGTCCATGATATATAACCTGCTGCTGGAGTTTATCATAGGAACAATTCATTTCTCATATTTATCAACTGAAAATGATAGACACTAATCAGATAATTGCTTTATGCTACACAGAAAAAAGAAAAGGAATAGCCAAATTTATCAAGAGTCTGTTCTTTTGACAATTAAGTTGGTCATAAACAAAGATATTAATTCCTGCTCCTTCTGGGAAGGATTTTCAAGGAAATTTGGTTTCCAGAAAATGTGATTATTTTTTTTTTCCTTTCCCATCATGTATATAAGGGAAAATATAGAAGCTAGGACACAGGCAAGAGACTCAAGAGATCTATTCCATCACTGGCTGAGGCTAAATATTGGAACACTTCCATGAAAAGAGGATATTAGACTGATGCTTTCTGCCAAATGCTGTGAGGTCTGAAGAGTGTTAGGCATCATTATGGTCTAAGTAAGCCCCAAGCTATCAACCCCTCTGAGGATACAGTGGCACAAATGCCTCTGCCCAATAATTTGGATCTTACTTATGAATTATTTGCCTTCTTGTTAAATGGAGATAAATCTTCATGAAAAAAGTTGGAAGCAAGCAGAGGTTGCCTGACTAAGGCTTTTGCCCAAATCCATCCTGCCTTTCCTAGATCAAATGGATGTCATCTCTCAGAGAAATAACTACAAAATGTACAGTTGCTCTGGAAACTCTTTAACTGCAAAGGAATTTGTTTGTTGTTGGACTTAAAATATAATGAAATTTTGTTTGTTTTAGAGGATGTAATTTATTCCAAAAACTGGTAGCAAGCTTATTCAGAGCTGTGAAAAGGTGAATTCTTTTTTTGTTCCAGCATATCATCTTCAAAATAAATAGCTTTTCTGTATGCAATTCTTTAGACAGCTAAAAGAACAAGAAAATTTACCTGACAAAGTACAAGCTGCCTATTAGGACCTCTGCAGACTTATCTACAAAGAGGTTATAATAAAGAAAGGACACCAGGTATAGGATGTGGATTTCAAATGCAATCTGAAGAGAACTTAAAGAAGTGCTGAGGTCTGGAATACATTTGTTGTACTGAGAGTTAGAATATGGGGAGGAGCTTGTTTCTTGAAAGCTACAGAGCTTATCATAAGATCTATATGCTGCAGGACTACCATGTAAAAAAGATTACTATAGTTCCCTATTTTTATAGCATTTATATATAATATACTGCACTTTCCTGGAATTGAAGGCAAAAACCTTATCTTTCTAGGACTACCCTAAGAAACTCATAAATAAAACACAATAGCCCCCACCCCATAGGAATAGTCAATTCTTAACTCCATTTAAATCAAGAAAATAAAGACCCCAAACCACAAAGCAAAGTAAAGAAACCTGTTAAAGATATTGAAAAGTACCTCTTTTATGCCAAGTAATAATGAGTTAGAAGCTGAAAGCCACACAGTGGTGTCAGAAGTCATGCAGTCAATGCCTTGATAAAGTCACATTAATGCTATTTTCATCCCAGGGTCAGGAAGGGAGAATCAGTTGAACATATCATTTAAAAAAAAAACCCTAAAAACCAAAACTCCCCAAAAACCTCACCACCAAACTAAAACCAACAAACATAACCTTGTTTAAAAGCTCCCAGCTCTTGTTTTCAGAAGGTTTGCACTGTGGTTTTTATGTTCTGTTCTCTGTCATGCTCCTCCAGATTTTGATACAGTTCAGTATCTTTACTTCCAAGAAATTCCTGACTGGAAAGCAGGTGATGCAGTCAGAAGCATGTAGGAACATAGTAGTGTTTGCTGAGCACTGGTACAGTATATACTGCATTATTACTGCTACATAATGGATGCACAAAAGTCACACTAGAACAAAGATCCCTGCCTAGGGAGCTGACTTTTCCCAAGTGGGATGTATCAGCCAGCATGTTCTTTCTCATCAGCACTGGCTGGCCAGTGAAGGAAGATTAGGACTGCTCTTCCAGCATCTCTCTTCCATATGGAACACACCAGCATCACTCCACAGAATCCTGCTAACTCCACACAACCTCTGGAGACCACTCTCTTGATTGCACCACGGAAACAACCCATCACAGCAGAAACAGTCATCGCTGTAGAACAAGGGGTCAGTGTAAAGTCCTGAAGGTGGGCTAGGTCCCAGTGTGGTGGTGATGGAGGAGAAAAGCATGAAAAGTCCATTCTCCACTTCATGTGTGTGCCTTACCTTAATGACATCTTCATCAGCTGATTGGCACTCAGTGGAGTCTGAAACATCAACCACAGACCCATCCTCCTGCACGGCGACAACCTTGACTGGAACTGACACCGTTTTGCCCGTCAGAATGGCTGTGTTAAGGACCTCTGTGTCCTGTATGCACACAAACAGCAACAAAGGATGGGAGTTAGAGAAGCATAACACCATGAGAGTGCCACAGAGGTCAGGCTGATGAACCAAAACTCTGCCTCTGACAGGGACAGGAGCAGAGGAGTGACCCTTTCTTGCACACACCTTCCAAGCTCCCCGCAGTCAATGGTTTAGCAATTCTCTAAGCCAAAAGTTGCATCTGCACCATCAAGTTCTGCTTGTGACAAACATGGATTTACTCCTTTTGAGCACATTTGATAGAACTATAGCATCATTAAGGTTGGAAAAGACCTCTAAGATCACCAAGTCCACCCATCAACCCAACAGCACCATGCCACTAAAGCAGGTTTAGTTGTACAGGTTTGGCTGCTGTGGCAGTGAAATCTGTTACCCATGATGGCACATCTGCAGCTTGGCAGAATCACAGTGATATCCAGGTATGATCTCCAGAGGGTGTCAGTGACTCTTGCCATCCCTTTGCCCCACATCATGCTAGTGATTTGGGAGGTCATTATCATACATTATAACAAGAGCATTTCTTCCTTCTGTTCCAGCTAACAGAGTTGTCAGTTGACCATTTTCCCTTTTCAGGACAGAAATACACAGTGAGCAAAGCTATGCATCAGGTAGTGTATTGCAAACAAAACAATGCCATCTACATACAATTGTTTCAATCTTTTCTCATCAAAATCCCACCTAGAGATGTTTTACCACATTTATCTCTAATCCTGATGAATTCACAGTGCTGGCACTCTAATGACTCCATTAACACAGCCTTCCTCCGTGCCTCAGTATGGCTGCAGTTTGATTAATTACTCCAAATGAGTACTACAGATTGCTACAGAGGTCCCTGCCTTGTGTAAGCAGCTATGCAGCCTGGAGGGCAACAGCCTCCAAAGGCCTACAGAGCAGCTTGTCTCTGCTCAGCAGTGCTTACTGCAGCCCCAAACTTGACCTAAACATGGGAGAAGGATCTGCACTTTTATGTAAGAGATTCAGCTCAGCCTTCTGAAGAAAGCCTGCAAACCAAAAAGCCTGCACTAGGAAATACTGCTTTGAATCAATCCACTTTTCATTTTTCAACTTCCATAAAACTAATTGCTTGCCAATTGGGGAAAAAAAAAAAAGAAAGTTGCTTCAAACTAATCTAACTTTAAATTCCATTATTAGAATTGGTGGAAGAAGAAATGGATTTTAGTGAAAAATTTGATGGCAGCTTGCATAGGGAAACATATTCACTATCATTTGCTTCTGTCTGCTAGCTTAGATTGATAGAAAATAATGGGCATTGACCACAAGCTAAGGACAGCTGGAGAAGACCAATAAATACTTGCAACTAAGATGTATGATTAATCAATATTCTACAAGAAGCACCCTGAATGAAATGAGTTGAAGTACTAAGAACACTAGTGCCAGCTAACTAATAGAGTCTACTAGAGTTTTATGGGCAGGTCTGTTCCAGAAAAGCATCTGAACAGGTACTCATGTCCATTTCTGTTCAGAACAGCACTAGCAGTATCTGCTCAACTTGACACTTAAGAGTTCAATGTGATTTAAGCCTTTAAGTGTTGTCCTGAATAGAGATGCTTTTCTGCATAATACCTCATGAAATAAGTACATTGTCTTTCTTCTGTTCTCCACAAGGCACAAACCAGATGTTTTGCACAGTAAATGACTGTCTAGTTTTGGGGTTTTGCTGAATGGGCTCATTTATAATCAGCTGCCATCCATGAGGGAGGAACACTGGGAAAGAGAGGAGCATGTGACAAAAATGAAAGTGTGAGAGAACAACTTCAAAAGCTTTATAAAGACTGAGGTTTGAACGAAACTAAGAAGAAAATGCACTGCTGGTGAAAGAAAACAACTAGATGCACCAATTGATCCTAAGGCATCAATCCAGTCTAAACATATGTCAGATAGCTGATGAAGACATGGTGCTCCTGTGTGTCCAAATGCTCCCAAGAAGCAGTTTACCAGTATGCTGTTTCTAAGCCATTCTTCAACAACAGTCTTCAGTACATCACAGGAAACAGTATTTTTTGCCTAGGTCACAGCAGCAAACACACAACTAATTCTACTTCCACAAACTCACTCTCTGCTAGCACAGCTATGTAACTCCTACAGGTCAGGGGCAGGCAGTACTTGCATGCAATTAGGGTCCGAGCCAAAGCCCTGCTGAGTCAGAGATGAAAGGTTTCTTTTGACTTCAGTGGACTTGGAACCAAGTTTACAACAACCCTGAACTAATTTTCCCTTTGGTATTTTGTGCTGTTTGTTGTGTCACCCTCGTGTTGACCCCCATGTATGACAAAGGGTAAAAAAACCCCTTCTTTTAACTCTAAGTGCTGCTTAGCTACCAAGCTGAAGTCAAGACTTTGGTGCTCTGAAGGATAATGCAAAGTCTATAAAGACAGCTGCACTCCTTTTGTAAACTCCTTGTGAAGATAAGCACGACAGAAAAGGTCCTAGAAGAGACATCTGCAACCTTACTGTTTGTGGGTGCTCTGCCTGCTCTTGACATCAGTGCTGTCCTCAGCCTACCCAGCATGTACACCACTGTACCCACCATCCCAATTAGCTGGTACTGCTTCACAAAAGCTGCTCTTCACTGGTAAGCAATTCTACTATCTAAATCAATATTTCAGATGCCTGATGCCTGGGTCGAGTGTTACACAAGTGTAATAGGCTGTGTAAAGACCTTTTGAAGAGCTGGCTATTTATAGACTGAAAAAAATATATTTCCTCTGAGGACTAAGTCTGAAGGTAGAACTGAACTAATTGACTGTCCATTAGATTTATAAACAGACTTTTTTAAGTGCATCTTCAACAAGCAACAGCATTTCATCTAAATTCTGTTAGGCTTGTTTTATACTTTTCCATGGTAGGGTTTACTGCAGAAGTGTTACTGAATTGAAGATACCTGTGCTGGTTATTACTAGCAGCTCTGAAATGTACAGAAGGGTAATAATATTGGTCTACATAGTCAGGTCCTCCCACGTGGCACAGCATCAGTGAAACATCTGGAGCAACACCCAGGGATCACCAGCACAAACCTCTAACTGCTGACACTGCAAAGTCCCAGGTGAAAAACTGGCCATCTCTTTCTACTTCCCTTGTCAAGGGCTTCAGCTCCCACACCTTGACCAAAACCTCCAATTCAAGCAGCCTGGGTGGAAGTTACACATTCACATGGCAGGCTTTATCCCCAAATAATAATGATGTGTGTGTTTATCTCCAGCTCCCTCTCTGTACCTGAATGCATTAACACTTCAGCAGAGCTCTTCTTAATTACAACTGTAACCTGCTAATAACGTTTCTGTGTTGTCTGAAGGAATCTACTTCCTACCCAGCCTAGGCTAAATTAAAATTTAATACAACATCAGGTTGCAACAGAACTGGGAAGCAAATGACAGCTGTTTAATTAAAACCTAAAGCTGATTAGATGGCACTACTGAGAGAAATACTCCAGAGGAAGAGCAGAAAACTACTGAAACTCAAGGCCAGGATAATGGCTTTATTTAAATATGAATAAACCCTGCACAGAGCCATACTCAATGTTTGACAACTCATTGCTTTGGACAAATTTGGGGAGGGGGGGAGAAATGTGAATGGGAGATGTGTCAAGAGTCATGATGGAGCTGTGATTACCAGCACTGCTGTTACCTGTGTATGTGACCAGAAGCAGAGATCACTTAGGAATGACTGCAATAGGTAGACATGAACCAGTTGAGGAACTCCAGGCCTTAAACACTACCACACCAACCTAAATCCTCCTCAGGCATGTGACTCCCTGGCAGCTTACTCAGCTCCTTTGAGCTGACATGACAAGGTTTTTTCTCCCCTCTTCTGGTTGAAAAATAAATACATGAAGAAATAGATGAGAAAGCACCTCAGGAGCCAGAAGCTGGACACAGGCTACCTAGACCCTAGCCCAGAGCTGCCAGCTCACCTTTCCTGCCCCCACCAGGAGCAGCCAGCATCCTTTCCACAAAGTCTGATGGGGCACGAAAGCCCCACGCTGACCAGTTTACCACGACAGATATGTGATTAATGCACAAGCTGGATGTGGTTTTTTAGAGGTTAACAAAACATGCTACAGCACAGTAAACCAAATAAACACTCAGCTGTAAATCAGGAGGGAAACCTGAAGCCAAGCCTATCCCACTGACAAATGCTACAGCTAAATGCCTCTTGGCATTTAGTTGAAATGACTGTCTGTAGTGAAGAAGGCACAGAGCTGAGACATTTGTCTGCAGGATCACATTCCTTCATTATTCTTATTTTCCCCAGAGTGTACCTTGCAAAAAATACATTTGTAATATTAGAAGGAATCTTTAGGAACCAGTTCTCCTGCCTGGAAATGGCATCTCTTAAAAGATGTAAATTACAGGGCAGACTGTGACGTGTGGGCTGGGCTAAGGGAGGTTTTTTATTTGATAAATTATTCACCACCTTTTTCTTCAGATCAAAGAGCAAGGGAATGTAAGTCCATTAAGGAAGCTTAATATATAAATTAGATGCTTTGCTGAAATTATTATAATCCAAAGCAATTCTGTACTTTTTTCCCCCCTCACAGCTGAATACCATTTTAGATTTCCAATACATATTAATGAAGCCTGGTTGCTAGAAAGCTATTTATATTTTCCACCATTATATCAGGTAAGAGAAAGCATTTTGTCACCTGATGGCGAGACTGAACAACTGGGATAATGTGTTTATGAATCATTAGAAAACATAAATTATCAGGCAAGGACCTCATGTTGTTGTTTGGCCCTTTCTCCATTGCTACAGCCAGCCCCCACTGTAACACTAGCAGGAGTGTTGCTGGCTGCTTTGGCAGGTGGCTGGCTGGTCCTTGCTTGTGGCCTTGAGCTGGCAGCTGTGCCTGCCCAGGATTTGCCTCAAGTCTGCAGAGGCTGCACACGTGAAAGGAGTTACAAGCCCTAACACAGGGCCAAACAACAGCCAATTCCTTGTTTTGCAAACATCACCTCAGCAGAGCCACTTGTGGAATCAACTACCAAGTCTTGAGGCGTCAAAGTGACGCTAAAGCGTTACCTCCTGAAGTGTAACCACCCAGGAGCCCTCTTGTCCTGACAAGCACACGTGCTGCTAGAAGGTCATTCCTGCTCCCCTCCAACTTTCCTCTGTCTCTGGCTGTTTCCTCATTTCAGCTTCTCACCCAGCATATCATTTCTAGGTGTGATCAGTTATGACAGATGGCAAAGCACCAATACTGCAGGCTACCGTCTCAAAGTTAAAGGTCACCCTTCATCTCCTTTGTTCACCTGTGCAATAGCTTTTCTTCAGACTGGGATCCCAAAGGAAGAACAGACTGGTGCATATCTTCTGCAGGAGAAATTAATTAATGTAGATTGAACCATACAGAGAGGCTCTTAATCATCCCTTCTCACAGAACAATGTAAGCAGCAACTATTAGCCTAATTGAGTATTATTCTACGTGTATACTAGTGTGTGCTGCAAAAACAATTTGCTATAGCCCAAAAAAGTATGATACAGAGATTCCAAAGTGGAATCTTCCTTCATAACTTGTCTTTTTTGCCACAGATAGACTGAAGGAAGCTCTTCTCTTAGCAGAGTGTACCTGGCATGCCTGATCAGCTGGAGGGGTAATTCTGTCTTGGAGTTCATGGAAACTAAAGCTGAGATTTATTCCATTTCCATGGTTTTTTTATGAAGGGAATTCAGCTCATTTTGAGGTTTATGTAGGATGAAAAAGCAAAACCTGCTGCTGAAGGTGAAACCTGATTAGAGGCACAGATCCTGTCACATCTATGACCTGAGGCAGTTTTATTTTATTTTTTATAACTCAGAACAGATCTGCCCCCATTAAGCAAAGGTTCAGAACACAGCCTGGTGCACTTGGCAGAAGTAATTGCAACCTGTCAGGCAGTCTCCACTGTCTCAGCTAAGTACCAGTGCCTTCTGCATGAGCAAAAGACCTTTCCTGAGGCTGGGCCCATGCTACTTTGCATCAGCCCATTATGTCCCAGTAGAGTTTATTCTCCAAATCTGCTGTGTTAAACATCATGACACCATTGCTCTGAAGTGCATACCTGAGGCAGAAGGGATGGGACATTCTTACAGCTGAAGAGCAACTATCACCTGTCTGATTTTAATTGATTGCACAGAGAACAGCCACCAAGAGCTCCTGGCTTCTGCTTCAGGACCTTGCAGACCACCAAAAATACAGGACCTAAAGTTGCCTTAAAAGTAGAATAAACTCTGCCAGTCATTCACACTGGAATTTCCCCTACAGTTAGAGATCTGTGTAGTACCTGAGCATTCTTCTGACAGGCTTGTGCCTGTTCTTCTCAATAGTAAATGCTTGCTAACCATTCTTAACCATACTTAGCACTTCACAGTTCATTTAAAGATGGAGGTTTCCCTTTTTTATTCCAGAAAAAAATGATCATTTTGACTTACCAAAGTTGTGGATGACCTCCAACTGAAAGCAAACAATACTGCCCTGAATTGAAGAGGATACAAACTGAGTAAAGTTCCCTGTTCAAGAGCAATGACAAACTGACACACTAATGACCATTTTCAAAAGGCCATGAAATAGTAATATGAGCACTCTTCAGAGGTATTGCTTCTTCAACAGAAAACCTAGGAGGCCATGCTTGCCTAGTTTATGGAACATAACAGTAGTCCAAGACACAATTTTCTGGCTCTGTATCTTTTCCCCACAGGTTTTATAGTACTTAACAACATTGGAGATGGGCATTTTGAAAAACCTCTTTCAGACACTTCTCTAATTCCTTTCCTAGTCATCACTATTTCTTTCAGAGCAGGCTGGAAGGAGGGTTTTCTATGCCACTGATGCAACAGGAGAGCTGGCAACTCAGTGGCTTGAAAAGGCTTCAGTTTCACAAGTGCAAAACTCCAGACACTGAAACATAAGGTTGCATATCACATGAGTTTACTGCTGCAATCTGTGTGCTCATCTTCTACCATGAGTGCTACCTGGGCAGAAATCCATGTCCTTCTGTAATAACAGCTGCTTAATGCTATAGAAGAATGCACAAATTAATTACAGCATGTCTATATGACTTCCCAACATCCTGCAGGAGCAGCCTCTCAGGGAGGGAGTGTGGGTTCTCTCTCTGCTTCGGACACGGTGACTTGCTTCATTGAGCCATTGACAGAGGGGCTACAGCTCAAGGATAGCTAGATATGAGCAGAGAAAGATACAGGGAAAGTGGCAGTGATGTTATGCAAAGTGCTCTGAAATCCCCTGACAGAAAACAGCTGTCTAGCATTGGCTAGAGAGGGGGTTCAGAAGAACTGGGGTTTACGTCTTCTCCCTCTGTAGTTCTAACAGTGGTGTAAGTCCAGAGCTCAGGATGTACCAAGTAAATTCAGTAAAGAACTGCATTGTCTGGACAGAGCTAGGTGCATGTGCTTATTAACTCTGTTTGAGAGGCACATTATGCAGTTTAAAATGGAACAGAGATCTACTAGACACATTTGTCATGCTGCAAAAAGAGGATATCACTTGCCAAAGAACATGGATCTGACAGGATAGACCCATGCCTTACCCCAGAGAAGTAGTACTAGTATTTTTCCTGAAGGTGCTCTGTCTTATCTGCCAGGATCAGACTCCTGTACTTACTTATTTTAACTAAAAAAGTAGATTCATGGGCTTGCATTTGACTTCTCTCTGATGGAAAGCTGCACACACTGCTGCAGGATTAGCTCCAAGACAGCAGACACAGCATTTCTCCTCAGAAAGGCTATTCTCACCCCAAAGTGTCTGTGGAGAGAGATTCTCTCTCTGGTAGTTCCTGTCTTAGGACAGCGTAAGTGACACTTAGAAAGTTTTGTCTCTCTCCATTGCCTATTAAAGGGCTCAGGTGTCTAGGTTAGACCTGATGTGGATGTGCTGGGACATGTCCAGAGCAGGGCCACAAGAAGATCAGAGGGCTGGAGCACCTCTCCTAAGAGGACAGGCTGAGAGAGTTGGGGTTGGTCAGTCTGGAGAAGAGAAGGCTCTGAGGAGACCTTCTTGTGGCCTTCCAGTATCTGAAGGAGGCTACAAGAAAGCTGGGGAGGGACTTTTTAGGATGTTAGGTAGTGATAGGTCATGGGGGAATCATAGAATTGCCCAGCCAACTCTGGCAATTCTATGATTCTATCTATAGAATTAGGGCAGAGAAATTCCATCCCTTCCTACTTTGTAAATTATAAACAATCAGTACCTATAGATTACTGTCAGCTCCTTCACTCCTAGGAGCTTACAGTACCCCTAACAATTTTTACATCATTGCATATTTCCTACACAGACAGACTTCCCAGATGATACAACCATGTCTTTTTCTTCTACTTCACTTCATAAAGCTGCCTACTGCTGTAGCTAGTGCAGTGAAAATGAAAAGCAGATGAACACCTGAAGGCAGTCCAGACATCAGCCTTTACTATCCTTGCACACTCAGAGCTTTCTGGTGGTTTATTCACCCAGTTTTGAGAGTACAGCAACAGTACTTACACTGCCACTCCACTTAAAGAGTGTTGCCTTTCAAGTCTTCACCATTTATGTCCTACTTAAACAATATAGAAGATGTCTCTCCTTTAGAACTACTTGGAAACTTTGTTGGCAAAGAGGTAGAAGAAGAAAAGCTTCTTGGGGAAAGTGAGAAAGTGCAGGAAAGATACCTCTGGGGATATTTGCTTTTGAAAAAAGTTGAAATTAAAAATGGTGACTTTTTTTTTTCTTCAAATCAGAATATTGAGGTGAGGTGAGGTGAGCTTTTGAGTCTTCTGACTGATCTAAGCACTACTGGAGGTTTTTGTCTTCCTTCCTCTGCTGATTCTTGGCTTGAATTTTGTTCTTCATTCTAATTTTTCAGTCAGTTCACCTTGTACCTGTTCAGCAGCACTGCCCATGGCCCTATGTCTGACTACTTCCTTTTCTGCTCAACTTTTATAAAGAACAACCTCCTTTTTATTCAACTTCAGAGTGAAATCCCTTTTTTGTTTTCATGATTGAGTTTCTTGCTGAACTCTTGTGCAGTGTATTTATTTCCTGCAGACTAGCACAATATCATCTGTGTTTCAAAAGCTGAGCTACTGCTTTCAGAATATCAGTATGTTTCCAAAGTCCATCAGCTTTTAGGAGGCATGGTTCCTCAAACCACAGAACTACAGAATGTTTTAAGAGCCTCTGAGAAAAAAAAACAACCAAAAAAAATACAAACCCAACCAACCAACCAAAAAAAAACAACAACCAAAAAAAAACTCCCCCAAAAACCCAAACCAAACAACAAACCTGACTGACCTGACTGGATTCTGCTCTCAGCTAGACTGGTGCAAGATGAATAATTACAGTAAAGCCCAGGAAGTTCCACAAATATAAAGGTCCTGTGAAATCAGGATCAGACTGTTTAATTTATCAACTTTTCCCCTGTCTCTCTTTCATCTGTTCTAAAAATCACATAGTGAATGGTTTATTTAAATTAGTCCTCCTGGTATTTTGTCTTTCCATAACACTTCAGAACTGGTTCTCAGCTCTGCCAAGGACAACAAGACAGCTACCTTCATTATAGAGTGAAAATAACTGAGGCAGAAGAAATCCCACCAGGCCAAGTGACAAGAAACTGAATCTTATCTTTCAAGAAACTGAATCTATATTCCCAGTGTCCTAGGTCCATGCTTTTGCTGAGAGGTTACACTCAAACTTGCTCTCTTCAGGCTGTTGGTTTTGTACAGTTTGAATACCAATTCCCACATCTTTCCTACTAAATGGCCTTTCTGCAGAACACATAAATGCTGACTGAGCATGCAAACACCTCAAACAGTTCATTTATCAGGTGGTTAACTGAAATGCAGCAAAACAAGTAGCAGTGACTGTAAGGAAATGTAGATACAAATACAGCAAACAGTGCCAGATGCAAGGGAAGAAAGAACTGCTGTATTACTTGTCACCTTTCTTCAATGGAAAAGATAATAGCACATTAATATGCACTCTAATGCCACAGACAGCTAAAGGCACTCAGGAAAAGTCACACAATACCTCTTCATATGGAACTACTGTAAATGTTCCACCTTGAGAGGCTTCCAGTGTCCTCCCACAGGTGGTTTGAAATGGGGCAAGAGAGTTGCAGACAAGGGAGATGACATGAATGTTTCTCAGGAACAGGAATAGAAAGTGACAGTATTGTTGGTTTTCAACAGAAGCACTAGTAAACAAAAGTCTTCCACTCATTATTCTATGAAAGCAAGTATCTATCAAAATCACAGCATCCTTCTTTGATCAAGAATTTTACCAATGGTTCCTTGTCCTCAGCTCCAAACCCAGTCCAAGCAGAGACTCCAGTGTAGTCTTAAACTGTTTGTAAACTATATGAAGCAGTGAGTGACTTGGTTTTCCAACTCAACAAAAGGCACTGAAGGAAAGAAGGAAAATGAAAAAAGACTTCTCTGTTTTCTTACAAAGCATTGTCCTGGTAATTAGCCTTTAGAAGTCATTTAGACACTATTTAAATTCAAACTTCACAATCTATTTCTTTAGAACCTGTTGCACTATGAGTAAAGGGAAAAAAAACCCCTGATCTTCCAGAAAGAAAAAGTAAGTACATCAAGGGAGGAAAAAGAGAATAACCCAATTCATGTTGAAGAACTCACCTACAAGAACTCTCTCAGTGGAGGAAAACATCTCCAATTTGCTGCCATTGTACTTGATGTGAGACACAAAATTACACAGCCTGACTCAGCTGCAGAGAGAAATTAGATCACCACTACTGGGCTGCTCAAATGGAATGAATATTTGCTATTCCCCTCCATTAAGGAAATCTATCTTCCCTAAAATTGGCTGTGCTAACCATTCATTCTTTACTTTTCCTCTAAAAATGGGCAGATTTCCAAATGATAATTTCCTCTTTTGCAGTACCCATCTCAAACTGTTTATTGTTGTAAGGTGGGAGGAAAGTCAGGTGTAAAGCCATAGCTGTTCTTGCACTGCAGCTGATGGGGTCCTCTTGCTGCACAGTCATTGCTCCTGCTAAATGGACAGACAAATAAAAGGCAAGATGCTTTTTGCAGAAGACACAGCTTCAGAAGAGGAAAGGTTCTCTGGCATTTTGACACATCATTTTAGCAAAGTATTGATAAAGTGTTGCACCTACAGACCTTCATAAATGTAACACTGAATTCCAGCTCAAAAGTGCTCAGTTGAAAGCACCCCTATACAATTACCTCACAGAAAACAGTAAGCTCTCCTCACCTTCCACTTCTCCTTAAAATTTTGGCTCTATTCCTTTCTTTTCTTACACCTTGAAGTATTCAGTCACATTCTCCCTCTCTGATGACATGCCACCTCCTCAGAGGCTGAAATGTGCTTACATGGCAGTGTGGGCCAGTACCTTCCATGTCTTGTTTTTAAAGCCTTCCTCCAGAAAGGGAGGGTCTTGAATAAATCAAATTATAAACTCTCATTCAAACAGCACAAATCTTTTCCATCTACTTCATAGGAATACAAAAAGCAACATAGTCAAGGAAGTTCATCTCTGCCTGTGCTGCAACCTCACAGTGAGCTGAGGACCCAGAGTTGGAATCACAGTACAGCCAGAGTTGGAAGGGACCCATTAGGATCATCTAGTCCAACCTCCAACATCTCCTCCCAGCACTACAGCACTTCCCACAGTCTCAGCATGCTCTTCTCAGGTTTTTGATGCACAACACTTTAGGAATAAAATCAATGGTCACATCACAACTGAAACAGGTTTGTGTTTAAATCCATGCTGTGAAGATCTGAATGCAAAACCTAGGTGAAAGTGTTCACCTAGAAAAGCTGAAGCCAGGATCTGTGAGCCAGACAGTCTAGATGGAGAAGCTGGTGAGAACACTATCAGACAAGCACCTCATTTACACTACTGAATGTTCAATTTTTCTAGGCAACAGGAATGGTCTGAAAATAGATAAACTGGACCTTGAAACAAAAACTGTGTTTCAATACATCTTTGTTCCTTTGCTATGATGCAACTTCATCATTTTCCAAAAGCCCAAGAATTATTGCCAGGAGTCACCTTGGAACACAAAGCAGCAAAAGATGACCAAAAATTTCACTCTACATTGTCCTGCTTTCCTGCAGGTTAGTTCTGAAGACAAACAAATGTTTGTTCTTCTCATGGCCAGTGTGATACAAAGTCACAGGCCCACAGCCACTCCATCAAAGCTACCTTTCCATTTGTTTTTCATTTTTGGTTAAATGACACTGACCTTTAATTAACTGCCCAAAGGCTGCAGTCTCTTCAGTGCAGCAGTACCTGGCATTTGAATGCTGGTTTTCTTCCTCTGTTAATAAAGGCAACCATGCAAGTTGTTGATTAATTGTTGGATTTTCCTTCCAGTAGTGTTGTAATTGAACTCAGCAATCTGACAAAAGCTATTTTGGAGAGCAACTCAGAATAAAAGTGCAACCCTACCTCTTCCTAATGACAAGTAGTGACAGGAGTGGAAGAGAAGATGAGGGGCACGTTTTCTGGCCTGGTAGTGTTGGGCTGTGTCACTGATGAGGCTGAGAAATAGCCACAGCCTGAGAGAGAACCAACCTTGGAGACATTAAGCAAGAAGCACTTCATGAGGCAGCCATCTGAGAGTGTCTCCAGGCAGCCATGGCCTGCAGCAGCTTCCTTCTCTGCACTAGCATTTTTGGTTTGTTTTGTAGTTTGGGTTTTTTTCTCCTCTTTTCTTGGCCAATAATCTCATAACCAGAGTTTCAATCTAAAAGGCATCATTCCAACATACATTGCTCTTCAGTCCAGAGGGGAATAAACCTAGAAACTGGGAAAATTAGTGCAGGGGAAAATACTTCAGATCCCATTAAGTGCAGCAGTGTGTAGCTGCTGTAGTCTGTATTTCACCAACTTTTATGTTAAGTCTTCTCACTTATTCTCTGTGGTCTCTTGAGGAAAACAAAGCCAGAAACTCTACATTTGATTAAAAAGAAATTATATGAAAGGTGGACTGGGATACAATATATAAAGATTTTGCTATTTTTACATGTGCAGTGATATTTAGAAAGGTTGGGAATTATGGTTAGATTTTCTCTCTTTCTGGTCAAACAGATTGCCAGAGGATTTCTCTGACAGTGGCTGTGTGCAATACAATGGCAGTGAATACACAGAAAATGTGCTAGCTTCTAGGATTTCCTTGATGAAACATTGCAAGATAATTCAGATGAGGTGGGAGCAGCAGCCTTTGCCTGTGTCCACGATTTTCAGAGTACAACACACACCTCTGCAGGGCAAAGTCTCACTGAAGACTATTTTTGCCAAACAACAGCCAGACAACACCAGCCTGACAGCCCTCAGAGGTCAAAACAGCTTAGCTGTTTTGTATTTCCAGGCTGCATCCCAAAGAGTTTTGGATAAGACCCCATGAAACTGCAGCTTGCAGGTTACTCAAGGTGGAAGCTCCTAGATGACTTGGAAACATCACTCAACAGAGAATGTCCTTATTCACTTATTTCACAGAACTTCATGCCAAAGTCCAGGCTTTTTGTGTCTCACAGACCAATTTCACTGCTGATTCTCCCCTGAAATTTTGCTCAAAAGCCCACCATAATTTGGCTGCTGAGATCAGTGCCTGTGTATCATCATGTACCCCTGTGTATCATGTACATCATGTTTATCTCTCCTAGACCCAGTGTCAGTTTGAAGACATTTTCTTCTCAAACACAGTTTTCTGCTAAGCATCCCAGTAATGCCTAAAACTTTATATTGACTATTTTGTTCACATGCCCACAAGAAACAGGATGAACATTATAACAAATTGAGGAAAAAATACCCAGTGATGAATTGAGTAAATTAACCTCCACAACACTTGGACAGCTGTTTCAACATACTGTCTTTGAGGCCAATATGCTGAAACAGCTGTTCTTATATGTAAGGTAAAGTCATCCACTTTGTTTTGCCATGGGACTACTCTAGGTCTATTTCCTATCTTTAATGTACACCTGGAGCATTGCCCAATTGTTTTCTATGATTTGCATCCATTTTCTTTCCACATTATGAGCAACTTCACCAAAGTCAACTCATTTGTTCAACAACATGCTCAGAACCAAAGTTAAGTGGCTTTCTGTCATCTTTACATGGGACCCACACACTCAGGCTGCACACTGCTGTCTGTAGCAAGATGCCTACAGAATGGATGAATGAATCTGATTATTTTTGAATGTAGTTTTACAATAGCACAAGTGTTCCTTAAATAGAAAACATGTTCTGCTTCATGGTCCTTTCTCCCCTTGTTTCCAAGGCAACTCAATACACAGACACATGCAAACACACACGTGCTTGCTATTAATGTTCTTTTCTGATGTGAAAGATTTCCTCATTTATCAATGAAACACTAGCCAGCTCCTGCAGTAGTGAAAGCCTAAAACAAACTTCTCACAGAGCAACTCATAGCAGGAAAACATCCAAGAAACTTTTCCCTTCCACTGTACAGTTGGCCACATGTTTTGGAAACATCTTCTGTCTCTTCTAGTCACATAAATAAGGAATCTCAAACCCAACTTTTGATGTGCTTCTGCTTGCTTTCTAAAACACAATGCTTTCAGTCAAGCTTTTCCAAAGAGAAGGAAATAGAACCTGTCTCTCTATTTCCTCCCAAGACTGAGAAGCTGACAAAAATGGTGGCACTTTGGTCAGAAGGAGAAGTATTGTAGCCTCAGTATGCTTTGCAAGACCTAATCTGCAGAAGCTGGACATTGCACCTGACACTTGGCACCAGAACACAGCTCAATCTGATCTGTGTTTCCAAATGAAACTCATTTCAGAACAACTAAAGCCTAGGCACTAAAATGATTTGTCATGTTCAGCACTCCCTGCTAAATCACATTTATACCCTCTGATTCTCAGTTGTAATCTTCTTTGGAATGCACTTAATTGTTGGGCTTTTAAGAGCTGGGGGTCAGGTACAGACACTGAGTAATGAGGGAGAGCTGCAAAGGCAAAGTAGCTGCTGTTTCTCTGAGAAGTGAGAGATGTGACAAAGAAGAGAGACAGCTGGAAATTGCAGGGGATCTTTTGAAAGAAAGCACTTAGGATCATTGTTGGGTTATTGTTGTTTCCCTCTGTCTGATTGTTTTTTCCCTTGCATAACAAAAAGGCCTGCTGATTGCCATTACTGCTTGGGGGTTTGTACTTGTCATTCCCACACTGCTGTACAGGTTTTCAGAGTACATCAGTGTGGACCAGAGTTGGCTCTTGTCTATCAAACTGCCCTGCTAAGCACTGCAGAATGGTGGGGGACACAGATCTGGTCTAGCCTTAGGGATCAAGTGCCACTTCCAAAACAAAACCTACTTTTAAAGTAGGTGTCAGGGTTGCTTGCAGTGTGACTAAGTTAAATGGCAATGCAGACTCAGGACAAGGCAATTTCAGGCCAAAGGTCTTACTCAGGTATTACTTACATCAGGTGTGGACTGGAAGGGGCATAAATATGATTTCCTCCAAGCTTAGCAGCAGGCAGTTACACTGACCTGCTGGACTGGGTTCAGCTGAGGGCTGATTCAGAACCAGCTGTCTGTGGTTTATTATACAGAGGATACAGCAGAATTCCACTTAGCTATGTATTTCTCAGCAGCAGCCCCAGGGAAAGTGGACATCTTTTCCATAGGTGAATCCATGGTGCTTCTCCTCCTGTGCATAAACATCTGGAGCTGTAGTTTACACAGCTCTACTTTTATCCTAAAAACATGGAAAAAGAAGCCAGTTTCCCTGGTAGATCTGAAGTTGCATTGTGTCACTTCTTCTTTATAAATAGACTTTTTTAAAAGAGAAAATTTTCCAGTAGGTTCTATGGGAAATCCCTGACTTCAGTGGGAGCTCCACTATCTTGCACCAAGAAAATACTTTATAAATGCAATTCCCTTAATTCATGCACTCCCTAACCTTTCAAGATTGCTACTATTAACTTGCACACCATGTAACCTTAATGATTTTAGGTTCAATTTATATTACAGGCACCTATTTATAAATGGTTTATAAGGGAGACTAATCAATATTTAATAGGCATTTTAAGTGTGCAACAGACCTGAGTAGCAGGTGTTAGAGGTGGTTATGGGCACATCAAACAGAAGGGTTATAAAACCCTGTAAGCTCTGGCTTCTAACCAACCCACTGGGCCAATAGAATTTTGTAACAATTCTGTTATCCAGTTGATCAGTTTTATTAATAGCTTAGCCTTTGTAAACTGTTTGAAATGGAATCCTGTTATACAAGGAAGCAGTTCTGTTACCTCTCCTGTTGACAAGTAAGAGGGAGAAATCTGTAGCCTTGGCTTTTAAATGTGGCTCTCCTCCTGTAAGCTCGAGCTGTACCATTTCCAATGCAAACATCATTACAGAGTTATTCTGGGATTTGGGCATTTTATCATACATCCTTAGGGTTAAATTCTCTTCCAAGACACATAAATTTAAGTCTCACAGGAGCCACTAGAGCTGCTTGCTGTGCATATCTCTGTGTGTAGGAGGGCACAACTTACCCTTCTTATTTACCGAACCATTAATTAAATTACTGCAATTAAATATCAAATCAAATTGATAATATTAAGCACACAGGAAGTCAGAATCAGAGCTTGTATTAGGGTTAATGGGAGCTCCATGTGGTTAGTTTTTAATGCACTTCTCTATAAATCACACCTGGAAGGATGTAGCTTAAAGTGACACACACAAACCCAAAATGTTATGCAATCTCATAGAGATTTCTGCCAGAACAGTCAAAGGGATACACACCCCTGTTTTCTTCACTGTCACCTCCACAACACTGAGAAATCAGTCAGACAGATCTGTGCTGTTCTTGGGTGCTGCCAGACCTGCAGGACCACCTGCTTGCCAGCAGCTGTGGCCAGGTTATCTTCTGGGAGCACCAGCTCCACCATGCAAACCCTAAGACCCACATCCACCAGGCAGCTGGTAGCTAAGCAGGAGGTGAGATCTCTCACTGCAGAGGTTTTTGCATTGCCTAGGAAACCAAGGGAATCCCCCTAAAATCTTGATATTTTGCCACAGCAATAAAGGGGAAGGACTAAGGCTGCTGTTCCTTGCACCCTCAGGAGTTCATTACAGCATAGCAGGAAAGTGAAACAGAGGCATGAGCCTTTCTCCTTAAGGAGCCATACAAACTAGTTAGTGGGAAATCATCACCTAAAAAGGAAAACATTCTTGCATCAGACTCCTTGCTGTATTCTGAATTTAATGGCTTTTGTGGAAGAATTTTACAGCAAAATTAAAATAAAAGCAAAGTTTGCTTAGCCACTGATCAAATTAGGACAGAACTCTGTGTGCCTATATGTTCAGCTGGAGAAAAACATTAAGAAGATTCAATATTTATGTAATGCTTCATGGAAGTTCAATAGAAAAATCCAATATAATTTCCCAATTAAAATCACCTGCTAGTTGACTTACATCCATTACTATTATCTCAAGCCACTGTATGCTAAAGCTATCCACACAATAGTGCTATGTGAACATGCATAGGTTAAAAATTAGTAATTACTGTCTAGACAATTCACTGTTAGCTATAGCTGAGTGAATATAATGAATAATTTATTTGATTAATTTTGCATTCCTTTTCCTCTTTGTGAATTGATCATGACCATGGAAAACTTGAAAATGTACTCATTTATCAGAATTATTTGCTGTGAATAATTCTTAATCTGAATATCCTTCCACCAAACAAAACTCTTCTAACTTGTGGTTTGAAATTCCCATTATGGGATAGGAGCTATGGTGGCCATTGGGATTGCTGTTATTTTTTTCTTCAGCAGATAATCATGTAACTAGCAACAGTGCAAAAAGTGCTCTTACAGAGAACAGAAAAACAACACAAAACCCCCAGTTTGCAGCTCACTTTGTTAGATAAGTTATGTAATTAAGAAAACAACTCATGCAACTTATAAGCAATAACTAAGCCTCAATTTTAAAGGGCAAATTTACAACTGAAAATAACTGATAAATACAAACCTCTGTGAATGCTGTCATTTGCTCTGTAAAAGCTTAAGTGTGCACATTCCTGGGAATTTACCATAGTACTTCTAGCTCAGCTGTACAGCTCCAACACATCTCTTTTTACAAACTACCTGCCAGTCACTTCCTACTCACTTGAGCTGCTGCTGAACAGCATCAGTCCTTGGGAGAGCCTAGACCTGGATGTTGGGTGGGAGATTCCAGTGCAGCTAAGGTTTCATTAAAGGACATGCCTCTTATGCAAATACCATTCAGCTGAAATGAAACCAGATATTTGCATCTCTCCTTACCATCCTAAGCTATGTAGTCTCTTAAAATCTCTGTGACATCAATACTTGACTAAAAGACATTGCCCAGCAGCATGTAAGATGCATTCCCTTTCCCCTTCTCTGCACTGGACCCATTAGGAAGCTCCCACATCTGTAGCTCCTGGTGCCTCACTCATTTTCAGAACCCATCCATGAGATGCTCTTGAAAATCTCATCTCAGACTGGATAAACATGACTTGCAGTCCCTGACACTCATAGGGCTATAGCACACTTCATAGAGCTGGAGTTTTGCTTTCACTATAAATTTCTGCTCCCTAGAAACCAGATAAACATGATAACCATTTCTGGTTTCTATTAGTGGAGCTAGACTTGAGCTGGCAATCTGGAGGCAAAAAACTAAACAACCATTAGAGCTTCCTATGCTGACACAGAATTCAATGCCATATTTTTCCCTTTGAAATCTGCTCTTCATTAGGTAAGCTTCAAAATGCAGGCTGAAACAAGGAGTGTTTTTAACTCTGTAGAAGATCAAATGCATTCTGACATCCATACTCTGAGGAGAAAATGACACACTAATGAGAAGTAGAGATCAAATACTCTGTTTGTCACTTAAATCTCTAGGAATATGAAGTACATCAAGCCTGTTAACCCATGCTTGGCACACCAAAATGCTGCAGCATCCAAATGGCTCTGCATTTTCTTTCTATTCCTAATACTACAGGAATTAGCTTGCTCCTGACCACAGGGAAGCAGGAGGAGAAAGGACTTGTGCAGGAATGGGGGATGAATGAAGTGTGGTTTTTGGATTATATTCTCTGCCTTTTTCTTCCTGTGCTTTGCTACAACCCACTAGGAGATTGCACAAGCAGCAGCAGAAAATACTAGCTGTGATCATTGTGTAAGTCAGGGCAAGGTTCTTCCTCTGCAGGAATTGTTGAGAAGAGCAAGTTTGGGCTCTCTCCCAAGCTCCAGTACAGGAGCCATCAGGGCAAGGTTCTTCCTCTGCAGGAACTGTTAAGAGCAGCAGGTTTGGGCTCTCTTCCAAGCTCCAGTACAGGAGCCATGCCAGTATTGGTCTCATGACACTGAGGTTTGGGGCAGTGGTGTTCCCAGAAGCAGTGGAAAGCAAGCTGGAATGACAAGAGTCATTGCCATTTCAACACATTTACCAACCCAAAATTAGAAGGTCCCAAAGATTATGCAAAACTCAATTAGCTTCTCCCTGTCCCTGACCATAGATTTCAGTGTGATGCTAACATTTCACCCCTTGAAACTCACTGGGTCCACTTCTTACCCTAGCCACAGCAGAGAATGCATTTATTGTCTCTCAGATAACCTGGAATCTGCATTGCCTGCTCCTCAGGGAGCCCTCACTCAGTGCTCATGCCCTCACTCCTGCCACAACCCCACCCCTAAGGGAATGCTATCTTCTGCCTTGGACTGAACTTGAAATAGCTCACAGAGCAGTGCCAACCAGTCCAAAACACAGTTCTGCCTTCCAGCTCTGCAGGAGGCAGAGTTATGAAGCTGCTAGTCCAAGAACTTCAGTGCTGAGCACCACAGACTGTTACAAGGCTGTCCCCAAGCACCATGGTAGAGTATCTTCATTGTCTTAGTAAAGCTGCAGCTTAGCATCTTCAGCAAAGCTGAGGCACCTTTGGAAGACATTTCTTTATACACAATAGTTGGTTATAGGCTGCATTACAACTCCCAAAGCTCTCTGATTGCTGCTCTGCTCCATCTTTATGATGCTATTTTAATTGAATTTAAAAAATAGAAATTCCATGTCAAATAACTCCTAGGCCTGATATCAGGGCCATGTAAATAAGAACTAACTACATGGAGGTGGATGCCAGCTCTGAACAAGAGTTGTGTTAAATACAAATGGTCAAATTTAAAGAGAAAAGCTTTCAGGGCACCATGTACATCAGAAATATAGTACAGCATCTAGCAAGAGTACAGTCTGTTTGCAGAAGCTAAGAACTGTAGGTTTCACTCATACATACATAGACAATACAAAGCTAATTGATGCAGAAAGGACTCAGCTCACTGGACATCAATTAAATAGCCCTAACAAGACTTTCTCTCCAGCTAGCAAAACAGCTCAGAAACAAACAGAATTTTGTTCACATGTGCCTATTATATTCCTGTGCTGACTTAATTAACAGTAATTTCATTATCTCAGATTTCTTCTCTGTTTTACAAATGATGCCCTTTTGATGAGGGCTTTAGTTCAAATTACTGGCCAATCAGCTGTAGACTGAGACTAGAATGCTAACTTAATTGTCAATAAAACCAGAAAGAGCCCTCTGGAAAATATTACAGATGAGCCAAATTATTGGGGAATTGTTAAGAAACAAGAAGAGTCTCATTTTGGGTAGACAAAGTAAAAGCTTGGTAGCTCCCACCAGCACACAGCATTTCCCTGTCTGGGTCCTGTTTATGGTCTGTACTGCTCAGAGGATCACTCAGGGCTGGCTCAGCTCATCCTTTTTGCAATCACTCTGTCAAGAGGTTCACTGTGCCCTTATTCCAGGCCTGCAGGAGGTCCTCCCACTCCTGATAGTCTGTCAAGGGAGGCCCCCCTCCTCCAGCAGCTTGCTCTGCACTCCCAGCAGCAAATTTCTCATAAAGATAGAAGAAGCAAACCTAAAGGCACAGAGGGAAGCAAACAACCCTCCAGAGGCAGCACAGCCCTATCAGCTCAGCAGAAGAGCACCTCTTAGTATTTTTCTCTCTGCACATTTATTATTGGAACCACTTACTTCTAACAAGGATTTAGTGCCTGTGCATCCTTGGAGAGGGTTTCCTGAGAATAGTAACTCTCCACATGGATCAAAGCAACCTGAGATCACTCTGGCTGCAAGAACACCTGGATATCCTCCTCCCCTTGACACATGGACAGCAGGAGAATGCTTCCAAATGCAGCTCTGCAGAGAAACACCTGACCAAATGTGCTACAGGTATTTGTCAGTCAACTCTGAACTACAGTTTCTTTCCAAAGACATCAATGTGCAGTGCAAGATTCAGGCATCTTTACTCTGATCTTCAGAAAGAACTATCTCCAGATAATCTTCAGCATTACACTTGTAATAAGAAGGCAGAAGTGGCAACACACAGAGCCAAGGGACTAATCACAGGAGCAGGGACTGGGAGCAAGGGAAGATGAGGCCATGCAGCTTGCCGGGGGGAGACATACAGTGTTTCAGAGCAAGAGTGGGGAGAGATGTCCTCTTTATCTCTCCCCTGCAGTTGCTTGCCTGGATGATCATAAATTAGCTCCAGAACTGCATTTTACAGTGATGACAATGAAGAAAAGCAGTGCCAGACTTAGGACATTTGTGGGCACGTTATCTGAAGACAGATGCTGGTGTGGGATCAGTGCAGGCACTCCCATGGCACAGGCAATTCTGCCTCATTCCTAGTGGTGGAGAGATGGAATTGTTTCTAAAGAGAAACATGGGATGTAAAAAGCCATCTTGCTATGCTGGAAGAGCCTTCATTTCACAGAGTAATTGTTAGCATTCATCCAAACTGCAAACAACTAGCAATATGTGATCAAATGACTGCAATTTGGTAAGCTTCAGAGTGATTTCCAAGAGGAGATTAATGGCAAATGCTGCCTTTAGGACTTGATCCTGAGTAGCTTGCAACAGGATCTCTGAAGCACATGGCACAGGCACACCCTGCATATTCATGAATACTTTGGACTGTGGTTGTAACAAGTATCAGCAAGTGTATCTAATTTCATGAAACAAAATGATTGGTTCAGAGTGAAATAACATGGTGCTTTTACTGAGACATAAAACAGGAGTATGAAATCCCTCATATAATCTCCAGCTATTGTCATTCAGTGTTTATCACCCAACACAGTTGAATACAATTCTTATCTTTGATGGATGTGGCACACAATAGCTGTTTTCTTGAGTGCATCATAAATATTAATAGTATTCACACAGCTTCTTAAAATTTATCATGTCACATTGCTCTCATGGAAACACTTCCCCTTACCAACAAGCAAGTTCTCTTCTGGTTTCTTTCTTTTCTACTCTCAAAATGAAATGGTAGAGTATGTTTGAGTGAACAGAGGGGAAAAAGGATAATGGTTCACACTGAGCAATTCCAAAGTCTAGTTCAGATGCTGAGAACGAGACTGAAAGAGGAAAAAATGTGATATCCCTTGGAAAACAGAGTCCACTACAAACTGAAACACTTCATGGACTGGAGATTTGGCTGGAATCTCAATTTGGGAAGAACATCAGGAAAGAAAGCTGATGTTGCCCAAATGGTCCTGTTCTGCCACGTTCAGGAGGGGATACTGTCACTTAAGAAGAGAGTTGTTTTTTCCACATTAACTCTTTGCATGCTATTTAATCAAGTTTAATCAAACACCTCAGTTCTACAAGTTATTTTTTCTGCTGCTAAACAATTTTGATCAATTCAAAGTAGCTTTCCTGAGTGCCTGCTGCCAGAGCATGTTGAGAGCTGGTTTTGTTCAGAGTGAAGGCCACCTGGGCACTCCTCAACACAGGCATTTCCCCACACACTTCTCTTCCAGTGTATCTCAGAGTCACTCTTCCCCTGGATCAACCTTAATAAAATCACCAGTGGTTTGTAGTTTGGCTGAGATGTTTCAAGAAATCTTTTCCAATTTCATCTTTCTTCATGGAATTTAGCCTGTGGTTGTCAGAGCAGCCTTACAAATCAAAGCCATTTCATTCCCTGTGACAATTAATTTCAAGATGGCAATAATTGCAATAGAAACTCTCTCTGCTAGAGAGACATAAAACACTCACAATGGGCATGGGAAATATAACAATACCAAAGAAGATTTTCTTCTCTCTTAGTCTGTACTCTCTCCACAGTAGTTAATTTGCTTTGAGTTTAAAATCAATCCTTCCAGTGTGGGGTTTTAGGGAAGCTGGAGGCTTCAATCCTGTTCTCCTTAATTAATGTTAAAGCTCACAGTGAAATCTGTGATCTGGGAGCCACAGATTCCAGTTTTATTGTTTTCAAAAGAATCTTTTGATAATCCCTGATATTTCTGGGATGAAGACTTGATGATGAATTTCCTTTTAAAATATTTTTCCTGGGAAATGGTGAATTTTGTCAAAGTCAAAACCATCTTCTGTGCACTTCCCTTTGCACATAAAGCAAACCAGAAATGCACTGTATAATTTAAAGGCAACTGGAAGGCCAAGGGTCAAAATAATTTCAAGTAAGAAATATGCATTAAGTGCCATAGATAAACACATCTGGGACATTTTGCACATAAATACATTTTAACCAACCTCTAAAAAATATGTAAATCATCTGGGTTTGCTGGAAATGACTGATCCTGTTCTGATGTTCTTGACACTCCAGGATTAAGTGTTCTGGGGTTTTAGAACTGACCCCAGAGAGAGCAAAGAAAAGAGGCTGTGAAAGCTTAACATTTTCTTAGTTTAGTTGAAGGTGAAGGTAAACTTCTCTCTAAGTCTGGGTTAATTTCCATCTTGGTGTGAATGTGCTCCCTTAATTGGTGTCTGTATAGAAGCTATCTTGCCATTAACAAAAATTATTTCTGTAGGAAAAATATACTCTTAAAAGGTTGGGGTTTTTTAATTATTACTTTTTAAACATTCCCTTTTTGATAGCTGGATTCCACAGTGTTCTATATAGGAACATGGACACTCAAATTCACACTACTTCACAGAATCATTAAGGTTGGAAGAGACCTCCAAGATCAAGTCCAACCATCAACCTATCACCACCATGCCACTAAACCACCCTAAGGACCACATCTATAAGTTTTTTAAACACCTCCAGGGATGGTGGCTCCACCACTGCCCTGAGCAGCCTGTACTTCAGACATCTTTTAACTTGCACTGAATTAAAATGAAGAGCAGCAGGGTTATCATAAATGAAAGCCATGGCAGAATCTGAATAATAGAACAGGACATCATCACAGCAGACTCATGGGCAAAAGCTACAAAACAAGGTAAGACCAGGAGGAAACATAGGATTTCTAAACCTCACAATGGCTGCTTATTTGCCTAGAGAGGCATTACTCAGCATGGAGAACCACTGCAGACCATGCCTGGATGTGGCTGCATATGGATCTGCCACCACCTCAGCTTGCTTGAGGGCTTGTGTATGGAAACTGTTGCTCTCCAGGCATGGGGGAAAATTCCCAGCCCAATTCTGGCACCCAAGTCTTGTCTGTTCTAAACAGGGCAGACAAACCCAAATATTTTAGTGAGGCTTTTTTATTTAGTCAATCATTTTTGGAAAATCTTCTTGCAAATCTGTTTTATGTTTCTAACTGAACCAGTAAGCTTGGAAAGCTTCCTTTCCCTTACTGGGAAAGAGGTAGCAGAGTATGACAGTGGCAGACTCCCCATGAATAGCTGTGCAATGCCATGCCACTTCCTCTGCAAATGGGGCTTTGGTGGCATCCATCCCAAGCTGCATTTGCCCTCCTATTCCTCACTGGATACTCAGCAGCCAAAGTTGGCAGCACATTAAAAACCAAAACCCAAGAAACCCTCACCCTGCATTCCTGCTTTTTCTAAAACAAATAAGCATAGTGTTGCACTCAGCAATTCCCTTTCAGCTGGAGTTATAGAAAAGAGCATTTTTAAGGATGATTTTTCTGGGTGTTCTTGTCAGTTGGTTTGCTAGCAGCAACTGGAGATGCTATTATTCAGCTTCCCATTTCAAAGAAGCCTGGCTAGAGTACATAGAGCCATCTGTGGGTTTAAGTGATTCATAACATTAGTAAACCATTAGTCAACCACAGCTTACATTTTTGGGGAGGCAACAAGATTTCTGAAGACATAGATGAAATACTTGGAGGATATATAGAAATGTTTCAAGCTGAGGGGTTCAGAGCCCTGGTGAAATATTGATTGTTGCATTTGAAAAACACTTTAGAATAATGGCAGCCTGGGAATTACAATTCTATTACTATACAAGAAAGGCTCTCTAGCACATATATCTAAAACACTAGTGCTGCCAGTCACAGACCAAGCCATCATTTTCCCAGATAAGAAGAGAATGCTAGATATTTGTCTATTATTAAACCTATTGTTCCTCAAGCCTTCAGCCTCAGCTGGAGACTTCTTATAAAAAACAGTTAAAATACATGTCTTCAGTGTCTTGTTCTTTACTTTGACTAAGTTCCTGGTTGCCTAGAAACTCTCTAAAAGGCCTGGAATTTTTTTATTTCTTCTCCCCACTGTTAGTTACATAACAGACTAATCAAATCACATTTGATCTGTGACAGAAACCTGGATGATAGGCTCAGAGCTAGTGAAATGTTTGTTTCTTGTACCCCAGGAGTGTCAGACCCCACTGACTACCTTGAGACTAGCAACTTCCTATAACTATTGAAATTGCAGGTTATGTCCTATTTAGATCAAGAGAGGGAACTGTGAGAATTCTACCATCACTGACAGATTTATCTGTGCTACCCATTTCTATAATTAACAGGACATACACTTCCACTTCCTGAGACTGTTATATCACAAGATGATTATGCTAAGACAAAACAAGGACCTAGTTTAGCTTTGACTCTCCAATGTTCTGACAGAGCTGCTGGATGCCTAAACCATTCTGATGCATTAGACATCAACCAAAATTCACAACTTTCATTCTGTTTCATGCCATACAACTTATTTGCAAATAATCACCTGTGGAGCTTACAGTTAGTAATTGTCATAGCAGAAGGCAGATTATTTTCTTGACATTCAGTAACACAACAGAACCAAAAAGAGCTTCAAACGTGGTTGTGCTCCACTTCCTCACCTCACTCTGTTATTCTACACAATGTGATGAAAATCTATCACCTTTCTACTTTTCAGGACATTAGTTCCACATGTTAATCTGTACACCAGATGCTGGAAGAAATCCATTATCAGAGACATTTATTACCAAAAAGAAAACAAGGTAAACCTCCTAGGAGCAAAGCAGCTGACATTTTCATCTGACACTCAGTGCATCATGGAATGTTGAACTGAACAGCAGGACCCAGACCCTCAGAGGTATTTAGGGACATGTTTGTATCTTGCAAGAGGACAGTGCAGTAATGCTCAGGCTAGAAGCCTGCATGCTACCCTCAAAGTAGCCACCTCAGGAAGGTGTTCAGCAGCAGGCAGTTTCTACAGCTAAAATTTCTCAACATTTTTTTATCTGAAAAGCTTATGATAAAGAAAAAAATAGGTAAAACTATGAATTCCTTCCACCCTCCTCCAAAGAAACCTCCAGAACTCAAATATTCCAGCTTCTAGATAGGCTTCAAATGAGGGGAATAATCCTTCCATCCATGCATTTCTACCTGAATTACATTGGCTTAAGTAGTTATGCACAGCTTTAGGTGATAAAACAGCAGTTACATTCTTCAAAGCCACTCATCTGTGCTGTCATTAGTTCTTCACAGTATAAATTCTACCTCTTTTCTAACCAAAACAGTTTTTAAAGAAAAAAAAATCCTACAATGCTATTGCTTATTATAAGTGTTTGAAAAAGTACCTTTAGGAGTATGGAGAGTGACTTACAGATCATTCAGAAACAGGTAAAACTGAATAAGAGTGACTTAATTTTCATTTAATTTTCCATTCTCATCAAGCTTGATTTATTCAGGTCTGATTAATGAATGTCTGTAAAGTGTGCTGAAAATACAAAGCCCAACATAAATACTAAACAATAAAAAGAGTGCTTAAGGCAAAAAAAGAATTTGTTAATTTGCATGGAGTTTTAGGAATTAGCATTTATTTATTTTCCCTGTGTCAGCAGCCTCAGCCAATCCCTTTCAGCCAGCAGAAAATGCTCCAGCAGTTACAAGACAATGCATCTTCACATATTTTGTGTGCCACAGTTCACAGAAAAAGAGTTTAGAATGCCTTGCAGAGTTGCATTTCTAGAGGAGTACACACACACATAGATGGTTTTCATCCATTTCCAAACCTGCTGCCCCCCCTAAACAGGACCCTGGCTGCACAGCCTTGAGAATTAGCACAGCAGCACTCCTAGGGATTTCAGAGGTTGCTATGATTTCAGCTTTGTGATTTCTCACCTTGTTGTCCAAAGAACTTACAATTTCACTGACCACTTCTAAAGCAGCTTGAAAATACATAACTAGGAAAGAATCATATATTTTCCCTGCATACTTATGTTTTATGACACCTTGTCTAGATACTGTAACTCTACAGCTCTACAAGAGGGCAATTATGCATAGATCCAATTTTCCCACTCAGAAGGGGTGAATTTCCCAGTCTAGCCCCACTGACAGAAACAAAACCTTCCAGGAGCAAAACACAGGCTATTGGGATGAAGCACTTTGGGAGAGGAGTTACTTTAGAAAACAAAGGCTAGGTAGGATAGGTACATGAGGCCCAGAATGGTGTCTGATCCTCTCAGCATAAATCACACTGAATACTAGGCAAAATAAACAATCTGTTTCTAAACTGGTGTAAAATGCACACAGCAACACCATCTGGGATCAGCTCCTAGTGAGGCTGCAAACAGTGCCAAGGGAGACAAAAAGCACTTTGCTCTCAAATTGGTTTTGAACTGGTTCTCTAGTCACCTGCTAAGAGGTAATGAGACTACATTTGGACTAAACAAAACACACGGGGATTGTTTAGGGATTTTGGGGGGGTGGGGCTCAGGCTGAAAGATACAGTCTAGGCTCTTAGGTCCTTTCACATCTGAAGACATTTCCCAAGTAAAACTAAAAGTGTTTTTCCATATAACTTTGGCTGTACCCATCCTGACTGAGTCACTTGCTTTTGCACACTCTTCTCAGCAGCTGAGAATGATGGAAATGACAGCACAGCTTAACAAGAGCATTCCCCAGTATCTTCCTCTGTAATAAGTGCTACAGGACTGAAGCCTCTCAGCAGGCATCTGATTTACAAGGCAGAGCTCTAAGAGTAACTCCACAAAGAAAGCCAACCCTTACAGCAGCAGTAGGGTTATCACAGCTGTCATCCAAATCAGCTCCTGAGAAGTGGAGGCTGCATGCAATTGTGATCACTCATCTTGATATTTTTTCTTTTCTTTGCCATGTCAGCTAGCTATGGTCTGCATTCCCACTGCATGCTCTCTGTGCACTTTCCCACTGTGCACAGTCTACTTTGCTCACCCAGAAGCAGAGATAAGACTTCAAATCCTGAATTAGGGGACTGGGTGGTTTCCATCTGGATGTAGTTCCCTTGGAAATCCCAACTGTGTGGCCCTGTGCAGTTGTTGGAACTTGATGTTTGAACTAGAAGGAGCTCAAGGATTTGGGGAGAGCTGTCAGAGGATGCAGAAAGTGGGCTGTCTTTCCATGTGAAATTCTACTTTCTTTCATTAGTGCAGATGTTTTATTTATTTACATAGTTTGAATGCACTGAATTTGGCCATAAATAGCATTAAGACTTATCACATGGAGGATCATTCAAATTAAATTGGTAGTGTGGGAGGAATTCCCAATATTCCAGGACTGTATTCTAGTCCTCTTTCAAAAAATACACAGGCCTCCCTCCCCCAAGAAAGCCACAGTGGTTTTATAGTTATCACACAGAAAGAACAACAGTTGGTTTTGCAACACTAAATACTTCTACTTTCCTCACAAGCTACCAAATTTCCAGTTACTTCTTCATGTCCCTAATCAAGGCTTTAAAAATCTCTGTTCCTTTTTAGTCACAGCACACAGGCACTGCAGTTTATCATCATGTTCTTGCCTTGAGCTCTGTTGGATAACCTCAGTTTAGGAAAAGGCCAAAGGCAGGCACAGAGCACAGCCCATGGGTAGCTATCCTGGCCAGGATTTCACCTGCAGACTCTCCCTGGCCCTGCTTCCTCTCTGCATCTCAAAACAGTGCTTATTAATGCACTGCTGTTTGATACCAAAGGACTAACTAGAAATAATCTGCAATATCAATTTATTACAGCAAGATTATCTGCTAATAGGGAGCTAATTTTTGCTACATAATGTGGAAAAATCAATTCACTTAGAAAATAAATATATAAAAAATATATTATTTTTTAAAAAGCTGCCTTTCAAGCTTGCTACCAAATGTAAATGTTAAGAACATGAGATCTGATGTTAAGGGCTTCATAAATTCACTAAAGCAAAAAAAAAATCAGCTCTTTTCATCAGGTTATTATTCAAATGTAACCATGCAATCTCCCATATCTTTATCTACAATAAAAAAAAAGCAAGCTAGTAATGAGAAAAATATCCCCACTGCTATCTCCAGACTCACCACAATGCAATGACAGAATAAATTATCTGGTGGCTCTTCCAATTTTCTACTGTTTGTTTAGAAAGTAGCATGGAAAACAAAGATAAACTCATGACCAACTGCAGAAACAAACTGTGATATTCCAAACCATACAGAAGAGGATATCTGAGAACCAAAGCAGCCTACAAAAAGAGATCCAAAGTTCTTGTTTGTTTTGCAGGATTTCACAGCTAATTTCTCTAAGCTCTTAGGGAATCCACCTTGGGCTTCTTGTTGGGAAATCTTTGCTCTTGACACTGAGCTGCACAGCCTGCAAATGCTGGTGTCATTCCCACCAAAACACCATGAGGCTTTGGTAGCTCCATCAAAACCTTCACTCCTGGAAACCAAGAACTAAATGTTTTGCTCAAACCTTAAACTCCTCAAGGAACTCTCTGTTTCCATCTGTAAATACCCCTTGTTTACAATGTAAGAGTGGATACACTTACAAGGAACAGCAAGTCATTTATGTTCAACACAAAGGCAAAGGGATGGAAACACATTGATTTCTGGACCCTCCAAGTCCAGGAGATGACAAAACTCTCCTTTACAGCTTCCACCTGCACTCAGAGGGAAACTGTCTTACCAAGGAGTCAGGCAAATCCTGAAGAGGAAGGAACATTAGAACACATTTAGTTCAGTAAGGAACTCTGGGCCTCAGGAACACTTTTCTCTGAACAGAGAATGATGCATTGAGCAATTATTGTTTTTGCTACTTACTGGGCAATGTAGTGCCAGAACCTGCACCAGTTAGTGACTGCTAAATGAAGCAGCACTGCAAACTGGCAAACATAAGGGGGAAAAAAATGCAAATAAAAGCTGATGTTCCTGCCATTCCTGCCATCAATTCTCCTATCAGCCTTGGGCCAAGCCATGCAAGGATGCTCACGTGCAACAACAAAGTAACAGCCCACTTGAGGCAGCCATTTAAGGGCTAAGATCATAAATTCACAGAAGCAGCTTTTTCCTTTACTCCACAGTTAGTTTACAATGACAAAGTGTCAGAGATTAGATCAGCTCCACATTGAATTCAGGTGCAGCCTCAGATTTTGTCCAAGGACATTTACAGACAGCTGAATTGGCCAACATCTGCCATAGCTGCAAAGAGATGATGTAAAAACCTTGGCAAGACCCTGGCAGAGACAGCAGCAAAGCTATGATCCAACATTCACAATGGGTTTTTGGGCTGGATTAACTGTTCTTTTCTCTCTCTGGTGTTCTGCAGAGCACAAACTCCATGCTGTCCAGTTGAAACCAGCAATGCTATGTGCAAAACTGCTCATGCACCACATCCTGTCATTATTCCATCTGAGCCACCACTACCACTGGATAATATTCTATCCACACAACTAGAGTTTTGTTTCATCTCCTACAAGCTTCAAAAAAAAAAGGCACTAGAAGAAAATTCTCTATTGACTTTTCTGCATATAATTTCTCCTCTATCACCAGGCTGCCTTTGGCAGTAGGAACTGGAAATTAAAATTAATTAAGAGTCTTGTTTACCTTTGCAAACATTTTTCCTTGCTTCTATCCTAGTAAAAGCAGCTACTGGTCATACAGAGGAAAATGCCAATATTTCTTGGCTATATGGTGTAATAGAAAGAAAAGCAGCACAGATCAACTCAGAAAGGAAGAGCAAACATTCATCAGAAAGTAAACAGAAATTACCAGAGTGTTTCAGAGGAAATTGGTTTAACATGCAGGCTCTGTGGCTGTTTCTCTAGTTTTACATCAGAATATCCCCACTGAAGTCACTGCTTGTGTCTATACTTAAAGCTCTAGTACCAAAAAGTCCATCAGGCCCAGACCCAGGCCAAAGGTGCCTCCTAGAAAAGGTGCAGTTGATTTTAGGAGATATCTGCATGTTTTAAATAAACCAAAATAAAGCCTTGAGCTTTCTGCACACATGCACCATAAACCCTGCCTGCCAAAGGTGGCCAACAGCTACATCTTCAGAAAGCATTTTGTCCTTTCTCTGTAACTCAAACCAGGCCTTTTGTTTCATTGACACTTTGCAGCTCACTAGACTTGTGTGGCTCCTTGGGGAAAAGCAAAGCAGAGAATGGGCCAGTTGTTTGGTTTAGCAATGAAGTTTCCCACACAGGCATGCTAATTTATTTCACTGAGAATGTCCCACCTAATTGCAACATTTACCCTCAGAGCACATGCATGGCAATGGCATTAATACACCAGCAGACAATGGCTCCAAAGGAGCTATTACCATGTACCAGGCCAATAATCCACAAACAGTAAAGGATTTTCACAGAAGACTCCCCTGCTTTCCAAGGAGCCATTATGGCAGATCAGGTAAATAAAATATTATTGAAATGTTTGGGGGTTTTTGCATTTAAATCACTTGCAGCAGGTGCATAGGAAGTAGCAGCTAATAAAAAGGCTGACACTCCCCTGAATGCTAACAAGAGGCAACAGAAACCTTTAGCAGGAAGAAGCAGCAGCAGCAGCAGCAGCAGCAGCAGCAGCAGCAGCAGCAGCAGGTTCTTACCGTGGCAAGAGGAACAATTCCCACAAACATGGTTCTGCTGACAAAGATCTCAGACACCACCAGCTCACTCAAGGAGTCATCTCGAGGGTATTCCACCTGCCAAGTGATTTGCTGGGCCCCTGCCAGGCTGCTGGCATTGTCAATCTCAAAGTCCATCTGCAGGATCTCATAGGAGGACATGTTTGCTCTGGGGAAAAAAACAAAGCAAGAAACACACATAAAATTTGCCACATCTGTAGGATGTTGATAACAAAATGCATTTTGATTTCTCTTTTCTATCCACCTGAAGATTTACTACTAAATTCAACATGTAAACTTGAAAACACTGACAGAAACCTAAATCAAACTACACACTGGGCAACAGCTCTGCTTTAGAGAGAAGGTGACAGAGTAACTTTCATTTTCCTGAAATGGAGACATTTTTCCCATTAAACTCAGGCATTCATCCTCCATAATCACAATCAACTTACAAAATAGGCCCCAAACCCTGGGAACTGCATTGCACAGATGCTGCTAAATTATTTAATATAGCATTATCATAATTTATGTGCTGCAAATAATGATGCTCCAAAACAACACAATACTTGGCCATTCCTCAAGCTGTGTCAGAAACAAGCTCGGGGGGTGGAGTTTTGAAACCCAAACTTGTCTTTATCCCAATAAAAAAATGGATTTGTAGAAATTATATGTGGCAAAAAATGGGGGATAGATTGCCCTTATTTTCAATTCACAAAACCATTATTCTTGTCAGTGGTGCAGACTTGTAATTCTATAGTGATCATCATACATTTCTCATCTGGAAGTGAAAGTAGAAAGGTAAAGACATGGACTTAACCTAGCATTCAGAACTGTATTTAAAAATTACTTCTGCTTCTTTTGTTAACAACAACACTTAGCACTCTCCTCTGGTCCAACACTGTGTAAGTATCAATAATTAATCCTCAGGTTAGAAAGACGTATTATCTTCATGTTACAGAGAAGAAAACAGGCACCAAGAGTTAACCAACAGCATTCAGCATATCCACAGCAGGGACCTGACCTGTTCAGAAAGCAGACCTTTGCCCATGCAGCACTTCACATTCTCAAAAATGAAGGTACTTTACAACAAGTTCCTGCCCCAATTTCCCAGGCAGACACCTGCAGCTAACAAAACTCAGAGGCAGGATGGCTGCAGCTAACCTGACTGCAGACCCAACTGTTTCATCACATTCTGTTGAAGAGACAACCAGTGGAAGCTTCAGGGTATGTGCTCATAAAACAGGTTAAAATCTGAATTTGCAGCATGTCAGGCCATTCTGTAACAACCTGGATGTGCTCTTAGTGCAGCATCAGACAGCTTGTTCCCAACATAGGGATGTGTCTCCTGCATGCAAGGATCCCTCAGGAATGTCCTGCCCTCTCTAACTCCACCTTCTCTCCTGTCCCACACATCGTTTGTGTGCCCTTACTCTGAAGCAGTGACTCCAAGAGCTGTGTTCATTTAAAGTTTTAGCCTGCTGCAGCAAAGAACAGAGACTTAAAACATCCTTTTCCTCTTCCCAACTGCACAGAGGCAGAATCTGGTTTTGCCATCTGTTTTTGAAGGCACATTGTAAAGAGGAAAAAAAAAATGAACAGGAATTATTGATTTTCCTGTTTTCTTTCTGACAACAAACACCACAAACATATGCTTCAATGCCTGGAGGATAAATATTTTCCACACTGACAGAAGATAATACCCACCTCTGGACAAAACTGGAAGCTATTAAAGCATCTTTTTGGGTGGCCAACCAACCAACCAGCAAAAACCTCTTGAGACAAATATTATCACACAATACTAGGGATTGTCATGTAAAAACATTTCTGTTAAGAACATAACCACTGTGGGCACCACAATGGAGTACTCAGCTTCATAGTTTTCTGCATATCACTTTTGGCAGTTTGTTTTATCTAAACTACATAAAATTAATATGCTCACAGCACAGACATAAAATTTAGAGCTAAGCTTTACACCAGCTTTTAAAGACAAGCTTTAACTGTGGAGCTAGATACTGAGTCTGTCAAGGTATGCTTAGATCTGCAGTTTAGGTTCAATCTGTTCAAGTCAGTAGTTGCCACTCACAAGAACATTCACAAGTGGTTTCAAATTCAGAACAAAACCACTGATGGAGGCTTTTACTTGAAATTCACCTCTTCAATAGTATGTCAGGATAGTCTGCACTGCTAAAGCCACTCCATGAGCCCCACTGATTGGCACTTCTTTGAGCTCAGTCCATCATACCTACAAGTCTTCCTTTCCTGTTTTTCTTTGTACACAACCAAAAAGTTACCATAATAGTGGTTTTACACTTTAAAGACAGACTGGGACTCAGATATCTCTAAGAAAAACATGTGTGTGTCTTGCCTATATAGCAACCTGAAGTAACTGCCAGGGAGTAAAATGACTCTTGTGCCTGCAAACATGCAAAGACTTTCCCTGCAGCCTTAGCACAGCTGTAGAGCTATGACAGACAAGAGGTTTATTTAAAAGCAGACATGGTTACACACTACTGGATTAGAAATGAGTCTCTGTGCATCTAGAAAAGAGCAGTAACACACACACAGATCTAACTAACATTCATGTATGAACTAGAGCAAAGCTGACTTCCCAGGTCTCCCAGGATGCAGGACTTCCTAGGTCTTGGTTCCAAAGAGAATCCTTATCATTACCTGGAGAAACAAGGTGACTTGCCAAATGTTCTCTGCTTTGTCTCAGAAGCAAATGATGGAGCATGACATGCAGCTGCATGACATGCAGCATTGATTAAAGAAGGATCCACAGGAGTTTTTCATTTGGACTTTTGCTGAAAGGACTTACTGTATCTAACCAGCTGTCACCTGTGGAGCTGCTCCCCAGAGTGTGTACCTTTAGCAAACCTGTATTCAACTTTCTGGACTCCTTTATTCACCAGCAGGTTTCCAGATACCTTTGGAACAGCAGGTCAAGGAAACTTCTCTAAAACTGTGGTCATCCCTTTTTTCTGCTTTGGGACAAAGATTGAGCCTTCAAGCAATGCCCGGTGTTACAGTATCTGGGACACAGAGCACCCCATGGACTAATCCACTTTCTTTGTTCTAAGTCTCTTCCCAGGTTACAACTATAACAAACCCATGATAAAACCTGAAAAATTTCTTTCTTGCTTGCTCAGATTTATATCTTCCTACTGGCCACTGCACCTCTTACCCTGCAGGGGCTTCTTTCCTAGCAGGAGGATTGGTACTGCAGTCAAAATTCTTGCAACTTACTAAGCACCCTCTGTGACACCATGTGGGAGAGCACTGCCTTCTTCCACTGAAACTGATGGAGGTTGCTAAAGTAACACCAGAGATAAATTAAACCACAATCAAGACCTTAAAGGTTAGCATTTACTTATGTCAGTTCCATTAGCTGACAAATGCACATGGCAACACCTGTATAACAGTTTCTCTCCTGGCTATGCAGCATTACACCAGAGCCCTTTTTAAAAGCAGTGGTTCCACCTTCCCATGGCAAATCTTCAGCTTTTGCTCTGATTTGCAGCTGGTGGCCACTATGTTGGTCTTTGTAGCCACCATTGATCTGCAACTGCCTGGTGAAGACAAAATGCTACCAGTGGGAAAATCCACCAGCAGAGAAGACAAAGACTGTAACTCATGCTGTGACCAGCCATTAAATGCACTGTTGGGAAGAGTTTGATGGAATCTAAGGACTGTAAATCACTTCTCCTTTCCACATCTTTCTTCTAATTGTATTTAAATATTTCTATTGTCCAGTGAAGCCTTTTCCTGGTTCAGGAGGATTTTGCCAAATCCTAGTTTAGAGAAGCAATAAAAAAGAAAAAAGTCAAAATTACTTTTATAAAAAAAGATTATTTCCTGCAAGCACAAGGAAAAGACCTTATAATTTTAGGCAGCTGGCATGCTTGCTAATAAGTCCATTTCTATGGAAATGAGTTCATAACTATTAATTTTGCCTGCTCCTGATCTATTCTTGATGAGCCTTTCAAATTTAGAAAAGCGCTTCATGATTCTCTCAATTTGGTAATTACTAACTCCCTTTGATGAATCCAGCTCAGTGTTGCAGACATGAGACATTCATTACACACTTTTCTTTCTGGTGAGAAGAGAAAAAGAAACCATGGGCTTGGATTTATTTCCTCTCACAAGCTCCAGTAAGTAGGACCTTTCTTCAAACTGCAACTTATAATCCTGTTTGTGTCCTTTCACAACTTGACCTCTGCTAGGTGCTAGAAGAACCCCCAAAACCTTCAGATTTCTGCACAATTTCCTCTTGTCCAGCCTCATATATACAGAACACATTCAAACCAGGTCCCCAACAGCCCAGTCAAGCTTTGTAACATAGACAGTTTTCATTCTGTACCCAGCAGTTAATAGGCACCCAACCTATCATAGAAGAGAGCAGAGTTTTAGCACAGACTGGTAAATCCATGCCAAATAAAGCCAGCTCTAGCTCCAACCAACTCCAGAACACAAAGTGTTAATCAGGACAGGAAAATGTTGCCAAGTTCCAGAACTGTTCTCCCAGGGACAAGTCCAGGTGGGAGCTTCAGGCATGCAGAAGCCAAGTGCCCTGCTCTGCTTGCCAGCTTGAACCCCAAGGATTTCCTCTGGGTGTACATGAAGCCATAGAGGAGTGAGCACTTGACCCAGAGGCAGAGCCTCTCCTCAGTTCAGAACACTCTCCCACTGGAACTAATCACAGGCTGCACAAACCACTAGAAAAAAAGAAGTCCTGGCTTCAAGTGCTCCTAAAGCACCTAAGAGAACTCCTGTATTACTGCAGTCAGGTGCTTTGTACAGATTCACATCATGTTTGGAGGGCTACCTGTCATGGTACCTTGTTAGATAGATTCTGATTGGTTTTATTCCAGAATCTGCTAGTGTGTGCAAACAGTAGGGATAAAAAAACCATTTTAAATCTGAATCTATAAAAGTCCATTATCAGATTTTGTTTCTCTCCCTTTAAGTACTGTGTTCAGCTCTGGGACCTCCAACATAAGAAGGACATGGACCTGTTGAAGAAAGTCCAGAGGAAGGCCACAAGGATGATCCAAGGGCTGGAACACTGCTGCAGTGAAGACAGACAGAGAGTTGGGGTTGTTCAGCATGGAGAAGAGAACCTTACAGAAGCCTTTCAGTAACACCAAGGGGCCTACAGGAAAGATGGGAAGGGAATTTTTACAAGAGCATGTAGTAATAGGACAGGGGATAATGGCTTTAAAGTGAAAGAGGAGAGATCTAGGTCAGATGCAAGGAAGAAGTTCTTCACTCTGAGGGTGGTGAGGCACTGGCATAGGTTGCCCAGAGAATCTGTGGATGCCCCACCCCTGAAAGCATTGAAGGCCAGGTTGGATGGGGCTTTGAGCAACCCAGTCTAGTGGAAGGTGTCCCCATAGCAGAGGGGTTGGGCTAGATGATCTTTAAGGTTCCTTGTCCCTTCCAACTCAAACATTCTGTGATTCTAGGATTTATTGCCTTATTCAGTATTTATATGGAACTGCATAGGCCTTTTTTCACCAACTAAGAGATTGCTGTGAAGGTCTACCACAGCTCTGATGCTAGAGGCTTTACTAAGTACTACAAAATCACCTGACACTAAAATAATACTGAATTTATTCCTTATTTTTGTCTATGGAGTTACTGAATTAAGTACTGGAATGGTAACAGTGACTGATGCTATGGTGGCATTGACAGTCTAAACAGTTATTAGTTACCTTAAATAAACAGATGCCTATTATCAGCTATTAAAGATTCATATTGCTAACCAAACTGAAGAGCCTGCCCCATGCATTTTGGAGAGAATGAAGTAGGCAGAATGCCACAGTGAAGGATGACAGTGGAGGTCACTTTGCAGTGCATTCAGCTGGGCATGCCATGGGCACGTGGAGGGTTGGCTGGCTCACGCTGCCAGTTCATCAACAATTTAGTTGATAGAAGTCAGATCCTTCTATTAGTGCAGTTGGCTATTACAGGAAATCATGAGTTTCCTTCACTCATTCATAATAGAATGTTTTCAGTAAAAGGCAATCTGTTTATGAGGCTCACAGCAGTGTAAACAAAACTCTAAAACATGGAGCAGACACTAGGTAATTGAAAATAATAAAGTGTCTGCTGTCATGTTGCTTGAGTATCTTTTCAAGGTTAATAATGGTCAATCCTGACTTCCTCTGACAAATTGTCACCAAATTGAATGAGAACAGGGTTACATAAGCAAGGTGCATTGGTTTATAAAAGATTTCAGTAACATAGGTCTCACTCCTTTGATCTCAAGAGGATTAACTTCATAAGGACAGTTTACTGTAGAGCAAACACAAGAGGAGGCTTTTCAACAACTGATTGGAAATGCTCAAGATCCTAATTTCCTGCTGAAGCCAAATGAAGCAGCAGACAGCCAGGACCTTTTGGGGAAAAGATCCAGATTGAAGGTCCTGACCTTCTCCCACTAAGGAAATTAAGATCCCAGCAGCCCAAGATGAAGGAAATGAGAGCAAATACCTAGTACCAGAGCAGCATCCAGGTTCTGAATTATGAAGGTTTGCATACTGCCAGCCCTTACACTTTGCTGAGTGCTGCCACTGGGTAGCAGGAACTGGCAGCAGCTTCACCACCATCAAATCTCTGGATGGCCCTGACCACCCACTCTTGTTTTCTTTGAGGTCAAGTGAAACATGAGTTCTCCTTTGAGGTCAAGCCAGGATATCTTCTAGCAGCTACATGCTTAAGCACAGATCCTACTTCAGAACAACTTCCTGGGGTGAAACTGCCACACTTTGTGTTACCTACAAGGTTTGACTTGATAACAGATGTTAAAAAATAAACTTTTTTCCCCTAAAACACATCATTTTCATTAGGCTGGAAGGACACAAAGCTGTATACAACCTTGGAAGCAGCCTACTCACACTGTTTTCCCAGGGTAGTTTGCTGAGAAAGGGTCTCATCCTGAGGAATGGTGGAGATGGGCCTGGCTGGAGCCCTGCAGAAATAAGTGCAGGTATCCCTGTCAAGTATTGCAGAGTGGATGGACACCCCTAGAAGCCTGGGCAAACTACCTGCACGTCCTGAATACTTCTGCAAGCTTTTGCATCAGTGTGAAAACATTCAGGTGAGACAGTGTCACTGCCCTTCACTGGGTAGCCCCCAGAGGTTTCTGTTTTGTTGAGAGAAACTGGACATTTGTGGGTATAAGGCAGCCAAAAGCCCTGCTCGCTCTCCTTCCATGCATGTGAGGCAGAAGTCCCAGGGTGGCAGGCTGCAAGTAAATCTGCAAGGGATGGAAGAAGTTTGCTTTGTTTCCTCTCATGACACATTTCAGAATCACAATTCACAATTTGCTCTGTTGTCTAACAGAAAACTTGCTCCGTTGTCTAGTTTGCTTCATACCAACTACAGGCTTTTTCAAAACATCTCTTGGTGCCTGATCTTGTTTTCCTTTCACTGCTGGAAAAGTTCATGCTCTTCACAGATGCATGAGCAATGTAAATGGCTACAGAGGATAAAACCAAGCTGCTAAATCTGTTAAGAATGTATGGATTGACACAGCACTTTTTAATAATCCAGGAAAAGCCATAAAAACAAGGAGAAAATATTTTCCTTCCAAAGGCACCACCACGACCACATATTATATTCATCTTATTTTGCTTAGCCAACATTTTCCCACAACTGAAAACAATAAATCTGGATAATGAGCAAACCTTTTAAGCTCTTCAGCTTCTCCCACTGCCAATTCACAACTGTGCTGCTCACTAACAACTTGCAATAACTTCCACTTTATTTGATTTTATCAACATCATCATGACAACCCTGGAGACAACTGAGACAATTGCTTCAATTATTTTTATTTGCTTCCACTCTGGTGACAGCCTACAGAAATTCTTCTGGTAAAAGAGGGCTTAGATGCTATTTTAGTTAGCCTTTAACAAAACAGGACTTTCAGGACCAAGTTCAGTATGGGTGTAATTGGTGTGCTCCACTGGTAAGGTGTACTGCTGGGCTTCGGGACTTCATTTGTTCCTTTGTCATGATACATCCCTTTTGAAACAGTATTAGAATCTGTTGGGGGTTTAAAAAAGCATCTTGATTGCACTGGAATATTCTTCTAACTACTATTTAGAACCTCTTTATTGCTGTGCTGTGTATTTCTTAAAATAAAGCTTCTCTGCCAGGAGAAAACATCTTGCTGGGGAATATAACAAACACATCCAGTAAGAAACTGGGGCCAGGGTTTAGCTGGTGCTGGATGCAAATATAGAGGGAGCTATTGTTGTTTAAAAAAGAAGAATGATTTTATGGTGAAAGATACATGCTGAATCCAAGCCAGTTAATAAATATCAACAGCCTAAATGGTGCTTAGGATTTTTCTTTAACTATTCAGAACTTCTTACATACTTCCATACCATAATCACAGGGGGTATTTTCAGCAGTGCTGTGCAAGCAGCTGAAATAGATTATAAAGCATGGATGGATTTGTAAAGAACCAATGATTGGAAACTGAGGACAATAACTTCAGTGATATAAGAACTTCTTTGCAATCCAGGCACTCACATACAAAGACCCTCCCTCCCTCCACAGACTCTCAAAAGGCCTTTGAAAGAACAAGAATACAGTTCTGGGAGGCACTTTTTGCCACAGCAAGCGCTGCACCTGAATAAGCCCAGGCATGAGTACCTGTAGCCAAGCTGCAGGTAAAGGAAATGCAGGAAACATTTCACATCACCTCAAAGAAAACAAGAGTACGTGGTCAGGAGCATCCAGAAACTCCATGGCAGAGACATGGAATCCATCCTAAAACTACCTGCTGGAAACTCTTGGTGACACACTGCAATGCAATGGGACAGACTCTGGGTGTGTCTCTAATGCCACCACATAACAGCCAAATAAATGAGCTTCCTGCAGGGAATTAAGCAGAAGAAAAAGTCCACTCTTCAATTCACTTCCTGCAATAACTAGGTTATTGGCTACCAGCTCAGCACAGCTGGAGATGCTTCATTCATTCTTGCACTTCCCAGCCAACTATGACATGGAAGACATGCAACAGTGTAATTTACCTGTACACTCTTCTGATTGTGTTGTGAGTCTCAGGAAGAATGACTCTGCCTGACAGCTCCTCAGTTTACACAATTATATATGGCTCTTGAATTTTCTAGTTACAAATATGCACACAGCTTCCTCATATGACTTTCTAGATAGAGATAAGAGCTAGGGTAAGTGACCTGGATGCACCCTAACAACTCAAACCACATTCCAACAGCATGTTTCCTTAGCATTTTAAACACCTTGTGACTTTTCTATGCCTGACATGAGCACGAAGGGATTTTGTGTACACCAAGTGCAGCAGAAAAGAAGAACACAACTAGACCTAGGAGAAAGTTAGTAGCAATTCAGTCACTGTTTTGATTTCAGAATCACAACTGAGGCTGACAGCTGGATCTCCCTGGGGAGAAAAATCAACCAGAGGGGATCTAAAGATGCAAACTCCCCATGCACTGAATTTGTGAATGAAAGGAAAGGGGAGGCAAGCTGCAGACTGTGACACGAATAGACAGAATGTGCTGGAGGATACATGAAAACAGTGACAAATGGTGCTCTCCTCTTGAGGATTTAAAAAGCCTAGTTCAACACCTTAGGAACTTAATCCTTTGCTTAATGGGCAGACAGTGTAAATGAGTCAACAACAGAATGCCAAGCAGCTAGCAAGGACAATGGGAAATTCAAAAAAAGTCTGTTATTTTATTCTTTCCAAAGCTTGCTAAGAGTCCACAGAACTGATGAGTCTGCTGTGGACACTACTGTAACACAACCTGCATGCAATAATTAAAGACCAAATCAAAACAGGAACATGGGCACAAATTATTTTATTCCTCCTGAATTCTCTTCAGATTTAAAGATTAAGCATCTAATGAATTAGATCTAGCTTTCTTTGAATCTAATGTACTCTTAGATAGAGAGATAATGTGCAGGGTGTTCTGTGGCTAATTCACTCTTCTGGTAAGAAATAAATGGCCATGGCAACATCCTCACAGAAGTTAAGCAAGGCTCAGTGCAGACCATTAATACTAATTAATGACCTACACAAACAGGACCTCCTGTCTCCCCACTTTCCTGAGAGACAAGTGGTGTGCATAAAATTGTTTCATTTTAGAGGTTGATAATTATGTTTTTAAAAAGAATTACACTTCTCCTCTCACTGTTGGTATTCACTAAACAGACAGTAAAAACATGAAAGTGAAACTGGCATATAAACATCAGTTGCCCGTGTTCTCATTAACATACAAGATTAATTCATCCAGCTGAGCAAACACAGAGTGGGTCAGGGTCTGCATTCAGTGTATGAACAGAAAGAGCCACCTGCAGTAATTCTATTTTGGACTATCCTTTGATAACTGAGATCAGCTTAAAATCCTGATCTTCTCAACAAAAGTAAAAGCAAGAGAGAAACAAGCAGTTATAACATAAATCACTCATTAAAAGCCTATTTTTGTCCTAAAAATGAATCCAAATTTCCCTAGAAGTGCAAAGGTAACTCCAAGCAACAAAAAGCAGAGAGGGGGGTTTAATACTTCTCTTTGTTAAAAATCATTCCATAAGTACTTTCTAATGGCATGGAACCAAGGTCAGCCCAAGGGTCACCACCCCCCTTCACTAAGGACATGGCACTGGAGACCTCCCACATCTTCTCAGGAAGTCTGAGCAGTATTTGACCTGAGCAGAACAGTAGCAGAAATACTGCTGTGGCGGATATGATATTATATTGACTCCCTTACTATCCACTGAAAGAGTCACATAATTTGGGGATGCTTTCACTTTGTCATTTTCCCTGCTACAATGAAAGATGTCAGCTAAGCTGTCAGCACCAGCACAAAGAGTCAGCTCAAAGGATTTCTAGAACAAGAAGGCAGGTTCCTGCCAGCACTGCATAGCTCATTAAGCTCCAAAAACTCTCCCTAACGTTAAGGGTTAACCTAAAGCACAATTTACAAAATCATCCTCCTTCTATCCCTCTCTCTGAAAATCCTCTTCAGGATTTCATAATTCCTCTCCTCCTCCTCCTCTCCCCCTCTCAGCTCCTTTCCTCCCTGTACAAGAATATGCTCAGCCCTTGAAAATCATTTAGCTGAAATCCTTCGATTTTGTTGAGTCCTGGCATTCTCTGAGCAGCTGTATTTACACCCATCACTGGTGGGCAGTCATGCTGGAAGCAATTAGCTTTCATGCTTTTTCAATATCCTCTTTCAAAAACTTTTGAGATCCCTCATTGCTATTGATGTAGAGAGGCACAAGGGGAAAAAAAGTTCATCCAGATGCTGAGCTCCTTTAGTCTGACTCAAATGCAGCAACTTCAGCTCCACATCACCTAAAAAACATCTCCAGAGACATGTTCCCAGCCCAGCAGTGAAAATGCTCCATGCCCTTGAAAACCATCACCATAACACTCAAAGCCAGTGGCTTCCAATGCCATGGGATCCTGGAAAGGTTCAGCCAGGCAGCAGCCACCTCTCATGTGGGTCAACAGGTTGCTCTGAGCATGTCTGCTGAGTTTAACAGCACTTGCAAGTGTGTCCTTTAGATTCTTCCAAGGGAAAATCTGACACTGCTGGACTACTTAAAAGAAGAAAAAACAAAGAAATGGAAAGAAAAACATGGTATAAGAGGGTAGCTAAATGTATACTGATTGCAGTAATTGCATCCCTTCCTCTGTTGGGAAGTCTTGTATTGTATTTCTAATATGCACTGATAAGTGCATTCACAACATGATTAACTGCCTCCAGACAAGAATGGCTATTATGTTTAACAGACTGATTAGCAAGTGACAGAGCTGCAAACTGTACTCCTAGTAAATTGGCTGCTTTTAAATTACAGCAGCACTTTTATGGTTCCATTTTTAAAATGCAATGGTTTGTTACACGTGTGCAACGTAATTCCTGGCTGCCAATAAGCAGCAAAGGAGACTGAGCTTTTCACTTTAATCTTCAGATCTCAATTAAAGCATTGCTCATTCTCTTTTTAATTACAGTGAAATCTGCACCATACATGGTACTCATTAGGCAACATCCTGTCTTCAACATTGTACTCCCAAAAACTATCCTTCACTACAGGGACAGAGATTCTAGTTCACCTCCTTTAGAAGTTCCACCTGATTTAAGCCACCATTTTTACTTGTTCTGTAAACAGTCAATTAAGGCAGAATTTATTGTACTCTTAGACACAATTTATTGTATTTTTAGGTTTTGTTCTTTATTCTTCCCAGCATTTGATTAATTCCCTTTTCTTCCTGCTGTGGGCACATTTGCCATGGACTTTCACAGAAGCCCCAGTGACCTCAGAGAAGACAAAGGGGAGAAATGCTGGGTCTGTGCCACCAACAGCCCTGCTCACCTCCTGGAACAGAAAATAAAGTAAGAGATCTCAAATCTGACCTCAGTCCAGACTTGCCATGGCATAAGGCACACCCTTGCTATAGCCAGGACTGTTTATACTTCAAGTGAAATGAGCTCCTCATTAATTCCCTGTATTTTAGAACAACAAATGGCAGTATTGGGGCACAGCTCCTTGCAGTGCTTCTGAAAATCCTGCCATGCAATGTGTTGTTCTGGTGTTGTTGATGGCTCTCCTTTTTTCCTCACTGCAACATATGAGATCACCAGTCTTGGATTTGGGCTCCCTGTGTATTCCACACAAACACAACCATAAAGACAGTTCTGGCCCCAGAGGGCTTGCAGTCCACAGGAGAGAAATAGAAAAGAGATACAACAATCTGCACCAATTTAAATTCATACAGAAAGCACAAACCCTTTAAGCACAAATTTATCTAGAGACTTTGAAGCTCAATGACATCATGCACTTCAAATCAGCTTATTTATAACATAAAGCTTAGTATAACTTGTAAGGAGATAGAATAAATCAATTTGCTCTATCACAGAACTTCATCAGATACAATACAGATGGCTCTGCTACCATGGTTAAAAATAACCTACACATTTTAAAATCAGCTGAAGGCATTTATCAAACTAGGAAACTGGTGGAGGAGGATGTTGTCTAGCTTGTGTACATTAATGAGAATATCCACCCAGGCATTGGGGGCTTTTATTAATCTTGGCTCATGTGCTCACAATTTCATTCTGGATAGGCAGTTGAACAGGGATAACTCAGCTTCCCAAACCGTTTGTCTTTGCTAAGTAGCAGGATAGAACAATTTCAAGATGTTTATTGACTGTAGATAAGGGGGGGGGGAGGGGGGGGGGGGGGGAAAGAGTCATCTAAAGGGCAACCTGACTGTAAAACAGAACATAAACCACTTTGGTAACAAAATCATTGTAAAGCAAAGCTGGGGTCCTGGCTGAGCAGTCCCAACACTTCATGCTGGATAAAAAAGGATTATGGGAATTAGCAGACCCCAAGAAGCCAGCCCTATACCAGATTAATCATGGGAAAGATTGCACCATGGAAGTGGCCTTGTAGATCCTGGCGGCCTCCTGCATGGTCCTCAACCAGTCAGCTTGTGTTTCCAAGCTAATCTGCAGCAGGCAGGGAGAGAGAGTGCCAAACACCACAGCCCTGCAAATAATACTCTTGGAAGAGTGGAATTCATTTGTTTCTCAGCTTTCATGGCTCTTCTTCTCACATTCCACCCACAGAGGGAAAATTAGGTGTTGAAATTTGCTCAGGATTTATTTACTGAGGGATTTACTGCAAGATTTTTGAAGGAACTCTCTTCAGCTCTTCCAACAGGAAAGGAAACCACAACACCCCAGTGTCTCTGGAGAGAGGAGACCTAAAGCCAGCATCCACAGCTCAGGAAGTGTATGCTGAAGAGGCAGGATCATTCCCTGTGTAACCCCTGCAAATGGAGAAGGGAGAGCTCATGCTGGGACCACTTTTTCATTATTTTTGTTAAAGCAGGTATAATAAGCTCCTGGGTCAGCCAGAGCTTTGACATCCACTGCCTGCCATTTTTCTTCATAATGAGCTCCCTGAAGAAGACCAAAAGCCTTTGTAACTCAAATAAAGCCAGATTTCATCACAATAAACCTCAAATATAGAGCTTTTTAAATAGGGAAAACTCAAAGCAACTAGATCAAACAGAAGAGAAATAAAAAAGGCTTATACTCAGCTCTCCCCCCAGATCATGGTGCCACTGCAGGCAGCTCCTCCACGCTTGGTCCCTGCTAACCTAGAGACTTCCTGAGCTGCAGCAAACCCTCCACCACAGGTGGCAGCCTTCAGGCAGATCCCTCCATGCCCTCCCATAGCTGGCTACCTGCTCCTGCTCCCCTGTGCATCTCTGCACCAGCCACTGGTGACTGGCTCCATGCCATTGTCCCTCCCCACTGCCACATTCTCCCTTCCCTGGGAGGTCTTCTGCAGCATGCTTAGGTTTCACTGCCAGCTCACTGCTTTAAATCCCCCTTTTTGGATTCTGATGATGGCCTTCCAGTTCAGCATCCTTGTACAATCTCTTGGGGCCAGAACATTGACTAAAATAAGATCTAATAGTCATTTGACCAAGAAGTATCTAGGAGGTTACTCCCTGGCTCAAAGTACAAGGCAGGACCACACTGGAAGTTTAGCTCTCTGAAGTCCATGTGAGCTTAACACTTGCTTCCAGTGGGCAGAAGGTGAAGATCTGTTTGCATCTAATCTTATCCATCTTCCTGAGGAGGACCATAATTATTTTTAAGAAATTATCAAAAAAAAACCCCCATCTGGCTAGAATTTCAAGTTCAAAGTTTACTTCTTCCTTTTCAAGAAAAACAAGGTACCACTACAGTTTATTAGATACACACTTTAGACCTATTGCTTATTAAAATATATATTAGTTCTTCCCTACTACATCAATTAATCAGCTTCACCATGCCCATATTTTGTTTTCAAGAGGATTACAACAGCACATCTAATTATATAAATGTCTCTGCAGGTTCTAATTGAAAATGAGATCAGTTGATAAACTGCTTTGATAAGGATTCAAACATGTACTACAGGAGAGTGGTGACATCTATCCCTTATGGTTTTGCTCCTTTGCAGTGGCCACAGAAACACACAGAAATTGCTTCTCTTCTGCTTTTGCTCATTTAAAGATACCTCTGTCTGCCAAGGTATCCACTGTTCCTTGCAGTATCCCTCTCCATGCTACTTCCCTGACCCCTCACTCCCTCTCCTGTTTTGTTGCCATTTGGCAGCCCCTTGATGCCAGCCCCATCTTGTCATCCCTACTCTGCTTCCTCTTTGCTGCTCCAGCAGCACCACCAGATCCCCTTGGTTTGGGTCCCTTCACCACCTCCTAGAATCTCATTTATAACCACTAACCATATTGCACCTTTCTGAGACACTTAGTGACCATCACCCAGAACACAAAGGATCCTAACCACAGAGGGAAACACCACCACAATGCACAAGACACTGTGTAAGCTGAACAGGGTAAAGCTAAACTGGGTTCAGTTTTGGGCCCCTCAAGCCAAGAAGGACATTGAGGTGCTGGAGTGTGTCCAAAGAAGGGCAATGAAGCTGGTGAAGTGTTTAGAGCACAGCTCTTGTGAGGAGCAGATGAGGGAACTGGGATTGTTTAACCTAGAGAAGAGAAGGCTCAGAGGAGACCTTCTTGCTCTCTACAACTACCTGAAAGGAGGTTGGAGCAAGGTGGAGGTTGGTCTCTTCTCCCAAGGACAAGAGGAAACAGCCTCAAATTGTGCTAGGAGAGGTTGAGGCTGGACATTAGGAACAATTTCTTCCTTGAAAGGGTTGTCCAACCCTGTTACAGGCTGCCCATGGCAATGGTGGGGTCATCATTCCTTGAGGTGTTCAAAAAATATATAGCTGTGATGCTTAGGGAGATGGTTTAGTGGTGACTTGGCAGTGTCAGGTTAATGGTTGGACTCTATTATCTGGGGGGTATTTTCCTACCTTAATGATTCCATGATTCTATGATCAACAGTAATTCTCAATATATATCAGAATTGAGGGTAATCTTTATCAGCTCACTTTCTCTTGCTGCACTGGCTGCCAGATCTTCACCACAAATATAAAATGAATTATTATTAGTGCAATTAACACAGACAAGAAAACATATCAAAAATTAGAGGTTTTCAGCCTGCCTTCTAAAGCTGCTTACAGCTCTTGAATCTGGTACCACAGGTCAAATTCAGCTTTTGAGATAGATTTGGTCTGAAGAGGAGGAAGAATTTAAACCAAAAAAAAAAACAAACATAAAAACCCAACTAAGTCCATCCTGAAAGACAAAAAAATCCTTGAGGGTATTTTCTTTTCTGCTCATAAGCTGAATATTGGAACTGGGTTACAAGAAGAAAGTAACCTCCACCATGTTTCTCACCACCTGGTATTAAACAGCATTTGTAGGTTTCTGAGTTCTATTTGTTTTGAAATTGCTTTTAAAGACAGGAACATCAGGTTAACGAGTTTCATTCAGTTTGACTGGAGGCACTGAGACAGATGCTGCCTGTGGAGGACTCTGCTTCTTTTAAAGAACAAAGGAATGCCATCATATTTATTTGGGGTTGGAACAATGACCTCTTCAGCAGAGGACCATGGAAGAATCGAGAAAGTCTGGCAGTCCTGGTACACTGAGACATCAGAGGAGAGTGGGAAGCATTTATAAAAGAATAAGAGACTTCAGAACTGAAGAGAACTTTTTGTGAAGAGCCAGAGGGAAGAGGGACTAGGATTTCTTCTTTTTAATTTAAAATATAGATTAAAAATAAAAGAAATATATATAATCAGTACATTCCAGCACCCATTATTTATTCAAACCTTTTGTCTTCAGAACCCCAACCCTTCAAAATACTTCTAAGCAGGGCACCACATGAACAAAGCAGACTGTGGGAAGCAGGTGTGGATGATCAGCCTTAGCTGCAAGACTTGTACTTCTGCATATCATTTTCAGCAGAGGCAATGCAAAAATGCAGATTTGAAGGTAGTTTATAGAGCATTTTACTAACACCTGCTTTCAAACTATCTTAATTCTAAGGTTTGTAACCATTTGTGAGTGATTGCAGGAGCTGTTACTTTAATTTAAAGAAAAATGATTTTCATTTTGAAAGTTAAAATGTGAGTGTTCCAAGGAGACAGACCAAAGCAGAACAAAACAAGAGAAAGGCTTCTTTCTTCTTACACACTGCCTGAAGTCACAGTGGTTTGAAACTACCTTTAATAGTGGTCTGTACAAACTTCATTAGGCTTGTGGGACTGAGAACACAAAGGTCTTAGAACCAGTCTGAAGTTGAAGCTTCATTTTCTTGAAGTTCCCTCCCCTCATTTTGTTTTCTCTTTCTCCAGGACTTTGCTTCCCTATCACCTTCCTCTAAACAAAGTAGCTCCCATGACTGAAAAGCACCATATTGTGAGCTGCAGTCTTGGATTTGGAGGCATCATCTCCAGGTCAGACTCCAGGAGCACCAGACCAAGGTCCCCAGCATGAAGCAGAGACACAGAGCCCAGACCTGTGGCCACACCCCTGGCCAAGTCCTGCTGTGGAAGGAGGGGTGCCATCAAAAAGACAAATAATCCACTTGGACAAGGACCATGCCTTTTCCCCTCTCCATTTCAAGTCTTATTTACCAAGCATCCAAAGCCCAACTGGAAACCTTCTTCCAAAAATGAGAGAACCACTACAGGAAAAAGCTCCAAGCTCAACCACACAAATGCCTACTGAGTAACTCAGCAGGCTCCAGTGTTTCTTCAGAGATCTGCAAGCAGCCAAGAGATGACAACAGTCTAATTAAAGCAGAAGGCTTCAAAATCTATCCAAAAGGCTTTTCCCATCCAGCCCCTGCTCAGAAACTAGGCAATGAGGCAAATATCTTGTTGCACCAGGAGATCTTTCCATGAGCAAACACAAATACAGAGGCATCCTTAAAAACTCTTCTCATTTTCTTTTAATTTAAAATTGAGAAAATCATGTTAATAAAAGGGATGGTGGCTGAGGCAAAAGGACAGAGAGTTCTGCTCCCAGAGCAGTGCACCAAGACAAGCTTATTACAAGCCTTTTATTTTACTTTGAGTTTTTTATTTACTCTTCTTTCTCTCTTCACTCATGTATTCATCTAGCTATTGGAGTACTGAAAATTCAAGTTCTTGTTCTTCTGATTCATATTCAAATCAAAAGAGACACAAGCACACAGCACAGCTTTCAGGGGAAAAGTTTGAAGAGTTTTGTTGTGGATTTTGGGGGCTTTTTTTTTTTGAAGTGGATAACAAGCCAATTACAGATGCTGAATCAGTAGCTTCTAGATGAATAGACAGGAAATGAGAGGAACCCAGCAATGGTGACACATCTTCCAGCCTGAACTCCCTACAACATGTGATATATGCTATTATTTTATGTAGAGTGGGTGACTTGTAATGTGTTTATCTCAACAAGAAAACCACCTTTACCCTCACTTTTGCATTCCCTGGGTGCTTAATGAAGTGGGTTTGCTTGTGATGAAGGTAAATGCATAAATACTCTCTTCAGAATGATTCCTGTGCTTTGGTCAGGGTCTCTACAGAAGCACTCACATCCTTAGCTGCCAAGAAAAAACAAGCAAGGCCACCTGCTTCAAATGCCTGCAGGTGCAGGAGAGTCTCCATAAAGCAAAGCAATTGGACAGGGCTTGGTGCAATGTTCATTCTTGAGGTCATGCACAACATTATTTCCTTCAGATTGGGTCCCCATTCCATTATCCCCACACTCACACACAAAGGAGCTCTGCTCCTGCTCACCCTGCACAGCAGCAACATCCACACACACTCAGCTACCTGAACACAAGCTGCAGCCTGCAGCACCCATCAGTGCTGATGTCTCAGAGCATGGAGGAAAGAGGTGGCTCTGCTGAAGAGAGCACAACATCAGCCTCTCTGCAGAGGTTCCTGGCCAGGCACCCAAACACCAGGTCAGTCTGGTCCTCCAGCTGATGTACTAGCTACAGCTACAAGACTCTTGCAGACTCTAAAGTGACCCACAGAGTCAATGGGAAAGGTTTTTTCCATCTAGATTTATTGACCCAGAAGAGAAAGCAGGAACCAAGTATGGCAATGTCCTCCTGAGATTAAGCTTTTAAATGGTTTTGTTGAATGGATTTCAGCTGAAACATTTCAGATCAGTTCAATAAAATGAAATCCTCCAATTCAGAGCAAATATACCTGAAATAAGGCACTGCATTCATAGTTTCCTGGCTGAACACTAACCACTTGTATAAAAGCTAGGATATCCTGGATTTCCTATTAGGAAACCATTCTGAAAATGAATTGCTGAGAAGTTCTGCTTATCACAGACCTGTCACAGAGGCAGCTCCTTCAGCAAGGCTTGGCTGTTTCCTTTAAGGTACATGGGCTCTGCTCTTCTCTTTTGATGGTCACTGTTACCTTGATTCTGTGCTTGCCATGAAAACATCAGAGGACTCACTAACACAAAAGGCAGCAGCCACACTACCAGACCCCACACAAATTTAGACTAAAAGTGAATCATATTCCATAGAGCATACAAAAAAGTTTAGGGAGACAGAGCATACTCAATCAAATGAGACATGGGAGCTAATGAAGCATTTCTGCAAAGAATACTAGAGACCTACAGACATGAGAACAAGTCAGGAGGGCCATCACTTTCTGATTTATAAGGAGGTTGTCCTTGATCCACCTGGATCATTGCTCCAGTTCTGGAACAGTTGAGCAATTGCTACCAACTGAACCATCAGGACTGTGATCAGTAGCATAATGATACCTTTCCTCTTGCATATAACATATTTCCTTCCTGCACCTTCACTTCTGGTCTTTAACCTTGGGGAAAAAACCCATATGCTTTGTAATTAATAAGAAAAAAAATAAAAAGAAAGGGAAAAAAAAAGGATTTGAAGCTAATAGCCATTACAATCACCACAATAAATTGATGGGAAATACATTGAACAATTACCATGGCAATCTGGAATCTGTTTTGTTATAATTAAAAGGATAATTACCTTTCACTATATTAACAAAGTCATGAATTAAAAATTCAGGACATCTTTGCCAGAGTCAATTTATTTGCATACATTACAAATAAGATGCTCTCATGGTATTTTCTCTTTAACTCATCCTGCCTTTTATATCTACCTTTATACCACGTTGTAGCAATTTTCATTGAGGGGACAACAGCACATAGATGCTCACATTTTACTCAGCTATGTGCATGCAAATCTGTTCAAAGCTAGAAAAATGCAAGTAGAGCAAATAATTCTTTGGGCTAAAGAGTAGAGTTGTAGCAGCACACTCTGCTGTGCCCTTCTTATTATAGTGACCAAAAAATCAATTTAAAAGTCCTTTTTGGTGTTGTTTTATAAGACTGCCTATGCTTTAAAAAAATCAAACATTTTTATCCTTTAATTTGAGTTGAGTATGCTTCAATTTAGTTTTAAATTAACTGGAAGTTAAGAAGGAAAAAAGAAATTTTGGCCTATTTGGACCTCAACTCCTCTTAAACTTATTTATCATCACTTCATATCCACTTATTACCATTTTTAACAATGCTTTTGGAGTTAGCTGTCACCAGCAAGCCAAAAACTGAGTAATACACAGTGCCAGGAGGCAATGTCATTGTCATTCAGCCACAAGCAGGTGGGACATGGGTGACCAAGGCAGAACCACCTGTGTGCCCCAACACAGACCAGACTATGTCACATTTGCAGGACTCCTCCTACCCACAGGAAGAGCTTCTTGCCACACTTACTGCCTGTGCCACACACAGAATCTCTAGGTGTGAAAAGCTTTTCAGGAAGGGTTTCATTCAGAGCCACACTAAGCAATGGCACTGGCCATGAACCCAAGATGACTACTCTCACAGCATTTCACTTACACACAAATCTACAGAATAAAGTTACTTGACAAATCATTTCAAGTGGTAAATAATGTGGTCAAAGCACAAAAAAGGCTGTCAACAACACCAAACAAGCAGAAGCAAAACAAAGCTCTTGCTCCAAATTGTACATCCAGCTGAAGAAATGAGGTTGAATAACTCACTGTGATGTTTTGGTTTGTCACCTGTTATGATACAACACAGAGCAAAACTCTTTGCTGCAAGAATGAATGTATCCTATTTACAGTTCCATTCAGCAATGACTTTCTCTGGTTTGCAGGTATAGGTCACAGGTGAAATACAGACCATGATCCCTGCTGCTTGAAATATAGATCTCTCTGAACAGCTTTACAAAGCAGGTACTGTCTGGAACAGTGCCACTTCTTCTAAACTACAAAAAGTAGACACATGCTCATTACTCAGCTGAAATAAAGATGGTTCTGAAGACTGTGAAAGGACACCAATAGAAATTACAAGAAAATATCAAGTGCTAAGGACATTCAGTATGCCATTCTTTAAGCAGAAGACCCTCAGTAAGTTGCAGGAACAAGCTCAGTTTATGAACTCAGGTTTAAAACACTACTGCAGTTTCAGAAGGGAAAAAAAACCAAGACTGGTGTTAGATCAGTAATATATTTTAGCATGCCCCTTTCTTTTTATCTATAAGAATGTATAATATTAAATGTACAATATTAAATTGGAAGGAAACACAAACATTAGTGTCCTGGTTTGAGTTAGAACAGAACTAATTCTGTTCAATGCTTTTATTTTCCAGCTAAGTCTTTTCCAAGTAACTGCACTCCCTGAAGTTAAAGATGTGTTTTTGCAGACAGTGTCTGCTTCTAGAAGTGATAATGCTTGATGTTTATAGTGAGTTCTGTGGATCAAAAGTAGGACTGTGAGGAGAAGGTTCCATATTTTACTGGAGATACCAGTGATAAAAAGTCAGACAATCTAGAAAAAGAAGTTGACTGCTGGAGGGGCTTGGATGGGAACAGACTTAAAGAATGAAGTAGAGGTAGAGAGAGAGGGAGGAATCCATCAGTATTTGACATGTATTATCACAAAGAGAAATGACTTGATACTACTAGACTGCACAAATGGTACAAGATGGCAAAGCAGCCACATCTCTCCAGAGAGCTGAGGGAAAAGGGCACAGTTTTGCCACTGTTACCTGATGTTCACAGGGATGGTCAATTAATCAAAGCTAACACAGCTCCCAGAAGGTGCAAGAGCTGCAGAATCAGGCCTCTCAAGGCTTGCTCAAAATCACCCAGGAACTCTAGATGAGGAAAAGCAGAAACTATGCCTACCTTCAATTTGTTTTAACCTTTCCTCAACTGGACCATACAAAGTTCAGAATGTCATCTCCTGAAGGAAGCACATGATGCCATGCAGAAGGTGGTCTGCTCTCTCACTACTGAGGATGATGCATATGGGCTCTGTGGGTTAGTGTTAAGCCTTTACTGTTGCAAGTGCAGCTTCACAGTAAAAGGAAAGCCTGAAGCCCATGTCAGTACATCTGCAATCTGGCACCACCCTGCTTTGTGGCTGCCAAGTTGAGATTTTCATGGATGATGGTGTTCAGCAACACCACTGACCATCTGTTTCTTCCTCCTCTTTCTCTTCTTCCTTCTCCTTTGCTTCTACTTACATCAGTCTGAAGTGACCAAGATATTCTGGAAGTAAAGGCAGATGAAAAGTTGCAGTAGATGATCATCTGCTGATTTAACTCCCAGGGAAAAGAAGTGAAGAGAACTGCAGTGAGGCTTTGAAAGAGGGTGTAACATCAAGGGGTAACAGGGAAAATGGAGCCTCTGGAAGTTAAAGTCGTGGCAGTCATGTGATTTGACAGCCTGTTTCCCTGGGTGGCAGGTGGAAGAGCAAGGACCCACAGAGGGGGTGGAAACAGGAAGGATGCCATTGCAGCGTGCTATAACCAAAAACAAAGGCAAGCTGACCTTTGCTTATCTCCCCAGTGGTCTGCTGTGAGCACCAGGGAAGATGAGTAGCTCCACTCAAGTTCATTGTCTCTGCTTTATACATTAAGTGCTTTAAAGCAAGCAATCCTTTTGATGTTTTGCATTCTGATGCTTGCAGCTAACTTCTTCCCATGACAATATACCAGAGAAGTTTAAAATTTGCTTCTAGGGATTTACACTAACCAAGGCATGCCCACACCACTGCTAATTCTGGTTTGGAACAGATAGAGGCTTTGCTTTAGGAAAATTCAAACCCTGTGTCAGCAGTTTTTCAGATGGCTTCTAGCTAAGAGGCATATTAAAGGACAGGACTTGCCTCTGCAGCCAAATAGCCACATGCAGGCCAGGGAACTGCACACTATAAATAAGCATTCCTCAGCTGGACTGAGGTAAGGGAGAAAACATCCCACACAGAGAAGACACTCCCATGTGCTGAACTGCTCCTTCCTTCTGGAGGCACTGAAAACAAGCAACACTGCTAAGTTGTTTGATCTTTGCAATTGTGAAGGTGAGACACCAGCATACAAAGCAAGGCTAACACAGTGCTGGCTTCACAAACCAGCAACGTGTCTTGCAAAGAACTGGAGGATCCAAACAGAAAGATGCCTGTTACTAAAATAAGCTAACATACTTCATGAGAGACAGATATTTCCAGTGCCATACTGCAGCTGAAACCTGGAGTAACAATGACTGCCAGATATTATGAAACCTGTAACCACAGGATGACTGAATAAGTCTCCAACCAAGCGTTACAAGAAATGAATTCTGGTGCTCAGCACAAGGTAATTTCAGAGGAAAGTGGATGTTCTGTTGTGATATAACATAAATGAATATAAATGAATTAAACCTCTTTAAGAGCTTCTCAACAATAATGTGTATCAAATGCTCAGAGAAATTCCTCCAGGCAGCAGTGATTAAATAAATGTAAAATGCTTTCATATTAAAAGGGCATGATCCTATGTCAGGAAAGAAAGGTTTGACTTCCTTTCAACTCCAGGTTCAAAGCATGTATGCTGAGCCCAGTAACACATGCAGGACAGGTCAGACTCACCATTCAGCCCCGAAGAGAAGTCTAAGGAGCAACTCAAAGCTCATCAACAACGAGATCAAAGCATCTTCCTTCAGGGAAGGAGAGGTGTTACCCAGCTAGCACAGCTCCTAAGGTAGATAAGACTTGCTAGGAAGAGGACATGAGGATAAGAGCTCTTAGAAAAGAGCCAAGTTCATTAATTCTTTGTGCTGGTCAGTCACTGTTATACATTGTCTTTGGTGAATGGAGATAGTGTCCTCCCTTCACCCCACTGTGAATGGCTGCCCAAGCCCAGCTGCAGCAGTCAGGTGCAAGGAGAGGCCAGAATGAATCATGCTCTCTAGTGTGTTAGCTGGGGAGGTCTGGGTGTTGATGATTGGGTTAACAATTATTTATGCACAAACAATCCTCCAAATTTTCTCTGCAGAAAAAATACAGCAAACTGGCCACAAGCCTTCAGTTGACTCATTCCCCTGCATCCCATACCCATATGACCCTGCCACAGTTGCACACCAAGACACAGGCAATTTCAATGCCTTTGAGCCAGTAACACACAAAGTGGCTGTCTGGATTTCTGCTGGGATGCAAAATATCCTTCCCTGAATTCCCCAGTTAGATCTTCCTACTGGTTTCACTTAGTGGTGAAATACAAAGCAAACACTGGGGAGGTAAGTCTAGGCAAAGCCATGCAAATGTGTGCACATGTTAAAAATATATCTACAAATTTACTGAGTTTTAGTTAGATCATCTCAGGGGCCAGTATAACAGCAATGAAATGCCTTTAACAAAGTACTGATAACCATACCTCCTAATACAAACCTCTCTCAGGACAGGAGTTAACATGTCTATAAGAAAGAATCAGTCAACATCCTCTCCAAAGCAGGGATGCCTGCCTGCCTCCAGCCCAGTTCAACAGCTGGCACTCCCAAAGCAGACCAGTAAAACCAAAAGCATGTTCCATGTGATTGTCAATTGGTAGCAGGCCATGAGAAGTGGGGATACTCCACCCAGACCTCAGGGTAACAGAGGGGCACCTAACATGGTGTCACTTGTCTTTTCTGCTATGCATCACAGCACATAATTGAATGATGTCACTCAGAAAGGGAACCAAATTCCCATTTGCAGAGTTAGTCCAGCCTGTGGAAGGTTTGAGCAGCCTTTCCAACCCCTCCTGCTTTAAGCATCCCCAACTTCTTTTTAAGCAAGAACAAACCTCCAGTTTTTCTGCAAAGCTTCTGGAAAGTTCAAGTTGTGATGACTATAATTCAGCCCCTGCTGATATTTGTCAGTTGCAAGCTGTAATTTCTGTTTTGCTAGCAACCCTACATCTTTCCTCTTCCCATTTGCCTGCTTTGTCCCCTCCTTGCATTCTGCCTCAAACTAAATTCACAGAAGCCTGGCAGCAGGGATTATTTTTTGTTTCTACAACACCTGTCATTTATAATTCCTCCTCTTGCCACAGGTTTGGAAGCACTCTCTGCTGTAAATACTAATTCCAATGATGCATTTTTGTTACTATCATAGTTATCTTTTGGGATTTTTTTTCCCTGGTTTTAATTTTTCCTTCTGACTTTTAAAGTTTCATCTATTTCTTAGCTGTATTATTTTAAAAGAAAAAATATATCTGTATTTTCTTTAGATGAAGTCAGTCTTATACACTACAGGTAGTAATTTTCACACAGCACACACACAAACATTTCTTTTCATCCTGACAGCATTTCAAATGTTAGGAAAAAGTTTCTGTGCCTAATAAAATGGAACAAACTTGCCACTGTTGATTTTACACAACTTAGCTTCTTAAGTTACATAAAAGAATCCCTGCCCACAGCTAAAGCAAAGACATTTGGCAGCCACATATTTAAATGAAATGCCCAGTGGAGTTTACTAGCTGAAAACTAGTGGCAGATTTACTGAAAGCAGTTAACAGCCTGCATGGGAAGTTTTAATTGAGACTTATTAGAATTGGAGATTGAGGAAATAGAGGCCTGCAGACAATTCAGAAGCACTTTTAACTGCCAGGCTCTATGTTCTGACTGGCAGACATCACAAGTTGTCAAGGGCTGCTATCGCTGCAGTCATTACCAAACTGTCCTTCCCGATAGCATCAGCCCACAAGAGCTTCACTCTGCCCCAAGCAACAGTGATAAGTTCAGCACTAAAGATGGGAATCCTCCTAACACCTTTGCTAGAAAGAGAAAACCTCTCCAACTTTTAGGATAGTCAAGAAAATTAACTGTTCTTTACCACTCAGGACAGAGGGAAGCAAACTGGCAGAGTCAAAGGCTGCAGGGTGCTGAGCTCTAAAACAGGTGGAAAGGGAAATCAATGTCTAAATGGGATCTGAGAATGGCACCAACTCCCAGCCAAGCTCCAAACATTGGTTGGCTGCTCTGCATGGACATGATGGAGGGGGCTGGCATGCCCTCTCCAGATGTAGCAGGCTTCATCTGCTCCCTCAACACTCTCCCACTACACAGTGCTCTTCTCCCATCACCTCTGCCTCTCACAGGCCTTTAGCCTGAATATATATAGTTTTAAATATACAATACTGCTATTTCTTTAAAAAGCCATCCTGCTGCTTTGTTACTGCTCTGCTGACAGAAACCACCCCAGGACTCCTTACCAACAGTAAATGGCAAGCACCAGCACTGTTCCCCACACCCTGCTTCACAGCCAGCCCCCAGCACCATGCCTCCAGGAGGAAACCCTTCTTTCCCATGGCAGCCACAAGCAGCAGTTCCTTACCCTCTGCCAGAAAAACCAGAAGGCTATCCCTTTGGGAAAGGATAAATACACAGGTAAGCCAAGGTAGAGGCAGTATAACCACCCTATGACAGGGTTTCCTTCTGTGATTCCACCTCCATCCTCAATCCAAGACTAAACTGCATTCTTGTGCATCTGCCACCACTTGTGTCTGGTCTCAAATGAAAACCACATTTGAGGACCCCTCCCAGGAAATCACAGGGACAGAGCTGGGCTTTTTACAGATCAGCTCCATCACCCATGAGTGGCAGGGAAATAAATACATGGTATTTCAGAGATGCAGGATATAAATACTGGCTTGGTTTAGAACCCCGTGGGCAGTAAAGTGCTCTGCCCATTAAAACATACATTATCATCTGAGTAGAGCTGATGAGAGGCTGAGACTAATAGGTAGTGCTGCTAAATCAGAATGACAGGAATGGTCTTTCCAGTCTGACTGTGGAATTTACTCTCCTCCCTAGTGTGCCTCAAGATGGCAGACAACAATTAAAGCTAGTTTGGATGGCAGCTCAGAAGCAAATGGTTCCCCTCTCCAAATACATCCTTATCCACAAAGTATCTTTTTAATCCCATCAACTATGATTGCAGAACACCTACCATTGCCAAACTTCCAACTCTTTATGAAAAGAAGAAGTTTAATCTCACAATCATTCTCTGAATCAAGTAGGAGCAGTATTAATAGCAATACCAGGTCTACCAGGAAATTGAGCTTATGAATTGAGGCTATGAATTTCCTTAGAAACATCTGAACATACAGCACAACTGTGCTGAGTCCCCTTGGAAAACCTGGCCCTGTAGAGCATACAGAAACCCTCAGGCTCTCTCAAAGATTCAGTCCTCAAGTCCACACAGAGAGAACTGCTCATCTAAGGTTGGGAGGGTGAAGATCCTTGTCCCTTCCATCATTAGGTCTCATCCAGAGAAAGATCAGGGCAAGGCACCAGCAGCAGCTCTGCACCACCACCAGTTTCATTGCTGTAAAGCAGAGTGGTTATGTACACCTAGAAATCATCCTGGAAGACAGCAAGGGCTATCACACTGCCTCATTGCTTCACCTCTTCTCAAAGCTGAGAGCTGAAATCAAGGTCTGCTGCCTCCCAGGTGGCAGCTTTCTGTGAGGAGTTTTAATGTAAAGCAAAATTTTACAGCTCTTTTTATAGCAAGGGCTATAACATTGTCAGAACTTAAACTAATAGCACAAATACCATTGCAGGAAGTGGAGGGGACTTCACCACAAGCATCTGCTTGAGTTCCTGGCTTTACCTCACTGAGGACAGGCATTGTTGAGAAAAATCTCACAAATTGACTTAATGCTACTGTCAATTAGTTTGTAGAAGCCTAGCAAGCACAGCTTCAGTTTCTACCATGCCCACCCTTTATCTCAGAGGTGGTTTGTTTCCCTGACTGTAAAATGGAGAACTGAGGCAATATGCAACACTTCAGTGATGCACTCAGCACAGCATTTAAGTCAGCAAGAAATACAGGAATTCAAACTGGATCATTTCAGTTTTTCCCTAGAGTTTTAACCCAGTCCAATTCTTAACTCCTCTTCTGGGAATTAGGAAAAAACCTAATCAGCACAAGTTTAAAGTGCTTGCAGAGATCAAGCCTGCCAGCTTATTTATGATCTACAGATCAATCAACACATTCAGATAAAGTTTCTATTTGCTAGTTTTTTGGGTTTGTTTTTTTTTACTCCTGAATTTACTCCCTTCTCCTGGTATTGTTCCCTAAGCAATCCTAACTTCACCTCTCTTATTTATGATCCATCTATGCTACTCTTTGATCTCCATTCCACAACAGGGCTAAAAGACACTATTGAGATACAGCTCCTGGAGAAGGTTGTTCACCAGCTCGTGTCTAGAAAGCATTGTGAGTGTCACAGAGAAAGATTGCACTCCACTGCTATTTCTATAGTCTGTAACAGGCTTCTGGATGTATGTCCCTGGGCACTACTGAGAAAACAGGATTCTGGACACAGATATCTATTTTTTAAATGATGATTGAAAGCCAAAATAAATCAAATATCAATGTTTAGGAATAGACGAGAGCTATGGGCTCACAACACCCAGGGCTGCTCTGAATGGCTATGGAGTAAACCTTTTAACTTTAGGCATGGCTTCTTGCATTACTTAACTGAAGTTACTTAAACTCTGCTGGAGGCCTGTATAGAGCAGAAGAGCCACAAGCTAAAGGACGTTCCAATGGCTTCTTGTTTATTCCCTCCCAACACAGTGATGTCCTATTGTCCATTAGAAGTGAAGTGGAAAAATCAGTCCTGCACTGAAATGGCAGCCCCTGTGACACACACCACAATTGGACTGTATTTCCATGCCAGCTGAACTAAACAGGAGTGGAATTGCTACACAAGTCCCAAGGTGCCCAACTGATGAGAGTTGTGGCTTTTATTTATTGGAGAAGACACTTGCATACTCTGGGAAAAAGTTATTTGCTGGCCTTAAATAAATCCACGCAGGAACAACTACAGAAAGCTTGCAAACATATCAAGAAGGGATTTAGGACTGAATGTGGAAAGACAGGACTGAATACATCCACAGAACATGAGTGAAGACAGGTTTAAGAGCCAGGCAGGAAGAAAGCAATGTGTTTTAGAACTGAAGAGCAATTTTCCTTCCTGCAGGTGACTGCACAAAGATACTTCTGGCTTTCAGAGCAGGCATCAGCCAGAAGGATCACAGAGTCTCAAAGGCTATAGGGGTACTGGGTACTTGTGGGGTGATTTGTAGAGACCCTAGCAGCTAATAAAGGACACAGTTCAAGTTTGAAGGGTTATTTTTATCTCATAGATCCTCCCTTTGGGGCATGTTTTGTATTTTTTTTTACCTAGGGTCTGGGACACAAGTCTTACACTTCCTTGGACCTGCATCTCAACACATACCCCAAAAATGAAGTCAGTGCAGGGAAGGCCAAAGGGGCAGTACAGTTCCCCTGTCTCCATACCCACAAGAGGACTTGGGCAGCAGCCTCTGCCCCTTCTCAAAAGGGCCAACCACAAGAGCAAGCCAAGGAATTTTTCACTGCAGTGATCAAACCAAAAGTACCACCTTGTTGGCTTCCTAACTCCCCAAAACAAGAACATTTTGAAAGAGAAAGCCTTCCTGTCACTTCCTCTGTCTCTCACCACAGTGTTGTCCCCAGAGCTTGACAAGCACATGTGGTAATGGAGCCAGCCCCAGTGAGGACACAAGCCCTCAGCCTGCAGCATGCTCATATTTGCCTCCAGCACTATGCAAACCATGGCAGCCACACCAAAACAACAGGAGTGGTCAAGGCAGTTACATCCCAAGGAGTACAAAGCATGCCTAACCTAGACATCATTTCCTTGTCACTAATCAAAAGCTTTTACTGTAAAGAATGTGTTTGGAATGGAAGGAAATGCTGAAATGCAGCAATATCCAGTGATCCTGCTCTGCATGAGGGAGAAACTGTTGTGTCTGTTTGCTGTTGGGAAGTGGTAACCCATATGTTCCTCACATTAGGAAGATATTTAATGTATGCCCTTGGCAACTAACAGACTATGGAACATCTGAAACAAACAAGAACCATCACCCAAAGAGGAGACATATTTCTGTTAAATTCTTAAAAAAGAAAAAGTTTCTTTAAATAAAAAAGAAGAAATAAATAAATCCATAAAGAAAAAAGCAGCAGCAGCTATTTACAGTACTTTAAAAAGATATCTATCAAATCTCACTTATGGTAATATGAAACTATTCCTGAACTTTAATTATTATGACAAACTGGTCTCCTGTGGTTTATTCATTTCACTCAGCTAAAAAAAAAAATGTTAACAGTCTTCTAATTATATCAGATTTCTGTGTAAAAAAAAAAAACAACAAAAAACAACATGGCTCACATTTATTAGTCTGTCTAGGGAAGCTATGGATCATCTTGCTATTCACTTAATGCTTTTAATTTACATATCAGAAATACTAATAAGTGTGATGTTATTAGATCATATTCCCTTTCACTCCCAACCCAAGAAAATGGTCCACTTTGTTTAGCTGCCACAATTAAATTAATTTATTTTCCTATGGCATGGTTTTTGATAAGGGCTTTTATCAGAAGTTAGACTGCATTAAGCCTAATAGGACATCTCATTAAAAGAAAATGCAAAAAGAAAATATGTCTCATTAAAAAAATCAAATAACTGCTTTGCCTCCCACCCAACCCCTTTTTAGCTTCATCAGCATATTTAATAGAGGAGATAATTGTGCTTTTTGCTTGAACAAGAGCCACAATCTGAAGGTCTGGAGTTGTTTAAAATTCAACAGATGATTTCAGTACCACGTGATGAGTGGCAGTGTTGTGCTTAGGGACAGCCAAAGCAGAAATGGCAAAGGAGCTACATTTGGCAGATTCTGGAATTTGTTTGAGATTGGTTTTCTCTGGTGCTTGCAGCACAGCACCTACGAATGTGCTCTTCAATTCCTAGAGTCTTTACAGTATATTCTCATTATATAAATTAAAAGACATTCTCTAGTCCCCTGTTGTCTACTCCTACAAGACACAGAAGTGTCTGTTTGAAAAGGAACTGACCCACAGCTTAGAAAATCAACCTCTAAACACTCTTTATTGGGAGAGTTAGTTCTTGTTTCCAGCAGAAACAATTACTGGTGACCTTTGGGTGAGGCCTCCAAATGCCAGAAAATACAAATAATTTTCCAAAAGACAAAAAAATTACCTGAAAAAAATCAACTTTCACAATAAGATGTGAGGGGTATTTAAAAGAGAGACTGTGCTTCTTGACTTCTTGCCATTCCATGTGATCTCAACTCCCATTTCTAATCCATTTCATCCAGGGAGCATGCAGCATCTCCTGACATTTCTGGCTCTTCAATGTCTCTGTGCCTTTGCAGCTCCTTTTCCATTTTCAGTAAGCAGGGATAGGAGACTAACCCCAGAAATCCAACAGATACCAACACTTGACAAAGAAAAGAACAACACATTCTGCTTTGGTCTTGATGCTGGGTAGGAAAGGAAAAGGAGTTGAGCAAAAACCTTAGGGCTGATTCTGAGCCACACAGAGATCATTTCACACTACCAAAAGAGCAGAAAAGAGTTTCAGTGTAGGAGAAACTTGGGCCTCTCATAGATAAGTAGAAACTGCTTAAGAATCTGGCAGTACAGCCTCCTGGTAGGTAAGAGACAGGCTAAGGAAATCAAATGTGCAGCGATCAATGTTGTGTACACATCCCATCCATCATTGCCTGAATGGACCCAGAGAGTGATTTTATCCTAATAACACCATGTCAGTTAGGATCATTCTTTTGTTCTTCTGGCACCTAACTCCATTCTTCTTCTTAAGAAGTTTCTCCAGAATTTTCTCCAGCTGAAACTTTTGCCTACCCAGCTGTATTGCTGTCTCATACCCTCTCCAAACAGATCTCTGCTCCCAGCTGGACAGACATTAGCTGCCCTAAGGAAGCAGTAGCAGGTATGCAAAGTTTGCTTGTTTGCACCATTGTGTCCTGTGCTTCAACTCAAAGCCAAATGCCCATATGGCTGCTGGACAAAAAAATAAAAGAACTGGGACACAAAAATAAATGTAGAGTAATATGTTGAGTTGTTTCTGCTGGAAGGGAAGAGTGAATGTCCATACAGAAAGTGGATTAACATCTCAGCAGTATAAAAATCACTCATTCTGCTGTACAATACAGCAGCTAAGAATTGAGCAGACAGAGCACAACAATTTCTTCTAACTCCTCCTTTTATCCTCCCCCCCCAGCTCTGGGCACAACCTCCAAGGACCTCCAAGACCTACTGTGCTCCCAGAGTGCATGTTGCAGATCTGAGCAGCCCATGTACATCTAATAAAGGCAAAGTGGCACAGGGAGTTCATGACAGTATTTATATAAAGTAAAATCTTTCATCAAGCTGTTATCAGAGAGCACACTTCATAAGCTGCTCATATATCACACACAGAGGAGCTAAGAAAGAAGAGTTGTCTACAGCACCCAGATCAGTTTTAGGGGCAGAACAGGGGTTTAAAGCCAAAGCAGAGCTAGGTTTGAATTTTTATTGAAGGAGCTGGTAAGTTATACTCTTAAAATTCTAGCCCAAAATAATGAAAAACCTTTGATAATAGAAGTCCCTGTGTCTCTGAGTATTTCTGCTTTATAGAACTGGCCCAGAAACAGCACCTTAAAAAGGTACCTCTAAAAAAATGCAGTCCTCTTGGAGTCCCAGCATCAGAAATACTCAACAGCAGAACTGGAAATTACTATGCTGGTTTCAGACCTGCACTTGGTCAGGAGAATAGCAGCAGCAGCCACACAAATGATTACACAGAGGAAGCAATCTGCCAGCCCCTGTGGAGAGTACCTAGAGCATATGTTCAGTGCAGCATGCAAACATCTTTGATGGTACCAGGCAGATCAGCAATGCTCTGGCTACAGGTCTTTAGCAGTAGGAAGCAGGAGATTGTGGCATGATGCTTCTCTAGCTCTGCTGCTGCTGTCTGAGTTTATTATAGTTATAAATTGTATGGATCATCACTTCTGCAGTTCTGAACTCTGAAGTGTGCTGGTCACAGGAATGGGAAATGCAGGGGGCATACAGTGGGGTCCTGCTGACAGCCAGGCTGGTAACTGCTTCTGCTGCAGTTCCTTTGGAGCTGTCTGAGTTCTATTTGCATTTTCAGCCCTGCTGTTGCCTGTATTTACTCCTGACCTAGAGTGAATTCAGATGTCCTTCCTGCCTGCACAAGGTTTCCTTCTGCACAACTCTTGGCATTTCTTTGGGCAAACCTGACAGAAATACCAGTCCTCAATTTACTGCTTGTGACCTTGTTGTCTTACCTAGGTGGCCCTAGACTCAGTTCTCTGAAAATAGCCTTGTGGACCTGTGAATGTCCCTAACACACAAATGTGACCAAAGAACTCCATGTTTTAAATGTGTTTGAAGCTGAAAAAGAAAACAGTTGTTGTATTTCTTCAGATAAGATCAACCAAAATTAAGACTTTTTTTATATCATTCCTGGAAGACCAGAGGCTGCATCTTCTGAATGCCACAGGAAGAAAATGTTGATAGAAAATAACTCAGAACAAGGGCATTAAAAAATAAAAGCAAAACCTTAACCAATCTATTTTTCCAGGATCAAGAGAAAATATGGAATGAATGGGTTTCCTTATTTTTAGCATAAATTATGTAACTATTCTCTAATTTGTATAATTACTTTCAATTAACACAAAAAGTCACCTTTTTTTCAGTGAACAGATATATTTTAGTCCAGTTCCACAAGTAACTAAAGATAAATGAGAATGGATGAGATTGTTTTAAAATAAAACAAAGCTAGACAAACAAGGTAATGAGGCTAGAAAACTTCCTCCTTCTCTCTAGCTCCCAGTATACCACAGCAGTTCCCAAGTGCCTGCCATTCTTTTTCCATGCCAAATTTCACAGTCACAATAGCAAGAACATAAGTTGTCATTCCCTTACATTTTGAAATGAAAATTAACTTCATAACCTTTAACAATCAATAGCTTCAGATAACTGAAGCAACAATGGAGACTTTGATCTACAAAATATAATTACCCAAACCACAATTGGGCCAGGATATGGTGACTTATAGTCACATTTCTGAGAAGAAATTGCCAAATTCCCCTGTATCTAAGTATTACAGTCTTATTTGTACCCTTGAGAGCAGAAATTAACACTAAACCAGTCTTTCATTTCCTTTTCTTCCTGAAACACCAGATCTTTTCCTGCTGTACAGAGCATTCCCCTTTTTACCTCTTATTCCATTTATTTTCTGAATCTTGGCAAGATGCTAACCTAGTCTGCATAACCACAGGCTACAGTACTTCAACTGCCAGACATTAATACATCTGTTTTAGTCACTCATCCACCCCCAAAACTGACAGTCTGAAGAATTACCAGCTCTCAAGACATGAAACTTAACTAAGCCTGGACAGCTGTATCAGTGAACAACCTAGATATCCATGTTAATATGACCTTGCTCGACACAAAGCACTTCAGGTATTTCATCAGCTTGTCTCTGAAAAGCATTTGATCTCTTCAGAGGCAGAAAGGAGGAAAAGGAAAGCACTTTTTTGCCTAACTACAAATTTACCATCCCTAGTTGAGATGCAACAGCTTAGATCAGCATCCTTAACTGAAATGAAATAAAGACCCTGTCAGGTGTCAACTGCAGGCACTAACCAGAACCCTCTTCTCTTTTCCAAGTCCTTCTCCAGCCCAGCTCATGGTAACACCCATGAGAAAGGCAAATAAATTGTTCTTCTGAGAGCAAGTGAATGCAAAGCCTACCTAAAACAAAATAATTCTTCAAAGTAAGTACAAGGAAGAGCCTTCACTCTTCACTCCCCCAGGCCCTGCATGCCCTGGCAGCCAACCTGAGGTACAGAGGTGTCCATTACTGCCAAGTCCTGTCCAACTAGGAACCACTCCCAGTTGCAGTCTCCTGCTCCACACCATTCATAGCTTGAAAGTTTGAGAAGGGTATGGAAGAGAGAAAATGGGACACAACTACATAAAAAGAGGAACAGCACTGAACAGATGAATAAGAAAACAGATTCTTTCCTCTGTGTAACCATGGGATGTGTAACTGAACTTAGAAGCAGCAGTATTTTAGAAATACTTTGTACACATTCAATCTTCATTTACTGTAGAGTTTATTTGAGGAACTGGCTGGCCCAAGATACTAATCAGGCCTAGAATTTAGAGAAAATTCATTAAAGGCTAATGACTAATTTCTGGAGATGCAGAGATTTTGCTTTCATTTCCACAAAACAATTTGCTGAGCCTCCCTCAGCAAGCTCAAACCATGATTTTGACCATGGCCTACAAAAAGAGGGCTCCCAGCTCAAACCAGCTGGGTAAGACCAATCTCCTTGTACAGCACACCCCATCAAAAATGCAGAACAGTTTTTCAGGCAAAGATTATGTTTAACCATTGATCAAGGCTGCAACAACACAGGAAGGCTCTGGGCTTATAAGAAATTGTTGATAGTAATTAAAATAAAACCTGAGAAAATAAAGAAAACAAAACCGACTCTCATCCCTCAAAAAGAAATAGTACACAGTGGCAAACTGATGAAGGATCATCTAGAAAAAGCTCTTCAGAGCAGAGACAAGCAGAGATTTTGGTATAAGAAGTCTTCAGGAAAAAAGAAGGAGCTGCAAATTATTGCAGAGGAAGAGGAAAGACCACTATTAACTTCAACAGTTCCATAGTGACAGTAATACAAATGGTTGTATAGCATCTTCCACCACAGAGCACTAAATTGGCATTATCTGAAGTGAGACTCTCTTGGACTTCTTGGGACACCAGTAGGTAAAGAAGTGTCTGCAGGCTTGTATTTACAGGAAGAAAGATCATCCTACAGCAGGCAGAACTGGCAAGCTAGAGAAAAGGCTAGAAAAGAGGAGGGAGGATTAACAACAGGGGAAGGAACTATTTTCTGGGACACTACTCAGCAATGGCTAGTACTATTCTTGTTCAATTGAGGGAGCTGGGCCATTGACTTCAGTAAAAATAAAGTTGGGCTTTAAAATTGTAATGAACTAATTATTAATTAGCATGCCCTAAATGTTCAGAAAAAGCTATTACTTAATGTGCATTATTCTCCTCTCCAATCTTCTTTAAATGAAAGGAGTTGATTGGCTTGATGATAGGATTGAGAAACGCAGACTCCTGCCATCTGAAGATGCCCAGTTACATCCTTTTTTTGCTTAAATTTCATCAAAAGCTAGCACAAAAGGGATGTCAATGACAAGAGCAGAGCCAAATGCATCTGGCTTAACTGAGTATAATTGTAATATCAAGTGCCTTGTTGAGTTGTGCCTTTTGGAAACAAAAACAATTCATTGTGATGCTCTGGAAAGGTTCCCTCTCATCTGCATGGAACTGATTTAAAAAGGATGATTTAAAACAAAAGAAACATTATCCAATATTAGAAGTAACCCTTAGCAAGGCTCATTAATGCAATGCACTGCAGCTACAGGCCCTGAAATCCTATTGCACAGCTAAACTCCTGTAATTAAACCATAGTTCCTCTGTGTTATTTAGCAAAGTAAATAATTACACCGTGTCCCTAAGGTTTATTGTTCATTTGTAGCATCAGGCAGAAACCCTTGCAGGCATTTCTAAACCTCCAGTTTATGGGACCACATCCCTGTAGTGCTGCCCCTGTTCCTGTACAGAAGATCAAAGTGAGTGCACTGACATTTTATCCTCTTGTGTTCCTCATCATGCATAGAACTCATGACGCTGCCTTCTATGCATGGGCATTTGTACCCAGGGTAGCCATCAAAACCTCAGACCTTACAGGCAGGTCTCAAGCAATCAGCATGGGTTTATTTCACAGGGTAGGAAAGCTACTGTTTCCCTTATGCACTAGAAAAGGTCTGAATTCATTCACCTACAGCAATTTCAATTCATTTTTGTGGTTTTGTCCAGAAACATAAATGTTAGCACAGCAGGACTAGACCATTTCCAGTATCACTCCTCCTTCAACAAGCATGGATCATTCTGTGCTCTTGTCATGGGCAGATCCTCTGCCTTCAAGCTCCCAGATTTCAGGACTGCATCTGAGAACAGAAATTCACCCTGTGGGAGAATATCCATTTTTTTTTCCTACAACTTTCTTATAGCTGCCCAACTAATGTAACTCAAGACAGGAAAACAAAGCAATGGGTAATAAGAATAATAAATAAATAAATAATTGTTCAACACCCCCTGTATGCTTGAGGTTTTTAGGTGATGTTGAGGAGGCACAAACCTGTCCTGGAAGTCCCAGAACAAAAGCAGGGCCAGCAAGATTACAGGAGCAGTAACCAGGTTGGGGCTGCACAAAGTGACAACCAGTCCATTTTCAATGGCACACTTAGACAAGCATCCAACATCCCTATTCAGTTTGTAAGGCTGGAAAGGGGAAACAAAAGCACAATGCCCCAATAATTCAAGCCCAAAAAACCTGTATACACCAACATCTTGAAAGATGAGATCACTTATTCCCACCTAGCAGCAGGAAAATTCATACAGATGTCAACTTAAGTCTTTCCAGTCTGGAGCTGCAGGGTTCTAGAAGGAAGATGCAGATGCTGGTGTTTCCATGCTCCTCCCAGTGGCAGGCAGGAAAGGTCTGTCTGCTGCCAACAAGCAGGGAGGCTTCTTTTTCCCTTCCCTTTGGCCATTCCCACAGTATCTTTTAGCTAAGAGCCAGGAAAGGCTCATCATGATGCTCTACATGCCCAGGCTGAAGCAGGAAAAAGCTCTCTTACATGATCATCAATTTAATATTCCATTGCCTTGGAAATATAGTCATATATATATATATTTAACTATATATAGGTCAAATGTAGTAACAGTAAAGGCAATGAAAATAAAGGCATACAAGAGAGGGAAAACAAACTCAGGAAAGAAGGGGGGTGAGGGGGAAATCTTTCCCAAGGATATTGGTTTTGTCTGAGAGACTCCTCATATTTCCTAGCATTTAAATCAGTCATTTGTAGCTAGTTGCCCAGGACAAGAGATTACATTTCACTCCCTCACAACAGAGACTCATCAGAAAAGCTCTTTGAAGTTGGATGTTTATGCATACATTCATATAATAAAACACTGTATTCAAAACTCTGTATTCAGTCTAGTATGATTTGGAAACTGTGCTGTTGGGCCAGAATCTCAGCTAGCAGTAAAGTGTTATGTTGATTAGCTCAATACAACCACCAAAATGAGCAGACATCAACATCATTCCCCCAGCTTCAGCTGAACTATGCAGATTTGTATCTGCTGTGTTGCTGGTCTGTTGTTCTCTGCATTACTCTGCTTCCCAGGATGTGGGGATGACAGCTGGATTATCACAGGGATTCCTATCTGTTAGGAAAGAGTGGCTGCTTTTCAAGAGAGCTAAGAGTCTACATCCCTGAAGAATGAAAGCACAACATTCCTGGCCCTCTGTGCTGCTCTGGTGAAATGGAGATGCTTTATAAGTGTCTATCATGCTCAAATATATAGATATATATTCATATCTATCCATGAAGTGAGAGACCCAACCTATCCACAAAACTCAGCCCTTACAATCCTCATAGTAAATCAACAACAAGAGCATTCTGAGTACTGGAGAGAACACAGGTAAAAGTTGTGAAATAGACTTTGCAGATGAGAGAAGGAAAGGTGGAACAGTTTGGGAAAGATTTGGAGATCCTTCAAAATGAAAGACACTGATATTTCTGTGTAGCTATCATGGTGTGCTATCACTTCTCTTAGGAAATACACTTTGAAGTTGGCATTCCAATAAAAGCAAAAAGCTGAAGGATTTATTTATTTTTTTTTTGGCCAGAGAAACTGTTTTCATCTAAAAAGTCAAGTCCTAAGGTAAACAGAAATAGACTTCCTGCACAAGGAACATCAAAACCAGAAAGGCATCATATAAAATGTGCAGCTTTATACAACTGCTATAAATCTCAGTGGGTTCCCTGCAGCTCTACAAAGCTAATTAGGAACATATCTGAGACTCAGTATCACTGGTCAAACTTTGAGCTCAGGCTGGTTCTTAAACACCAAACCTTTCCCTCTAAAGGTAGTGTGCTGACTTTTAATATCTTTACTTAAGCTGACAAATGCTGACACTGTCCAAGCAATCCAAAGTTTGCCACTCTCCTGAGCTTTTCCATCACTGCTGTCAGAGCTCTGTATTCCCTAACAAAGGAGAAATGTCACAGCATAGGATGGTAAAAGAGCACTTATAAGCCATTATTTGTTTTATAGTAATAGTTTGTTATAGTCTTTCTTTCAAAGTTGGCATTTAATATAATGAATCACCTTTCTCCACAGCTGTTTTTTTAGTGCACTGTGCCATGTTTCTCACAGTGCCTCAGCCTCACTTCCTTTTGCTTTTGCTGCTGGCATTTAATTTACTGAAACAAAAGGATTACTGCTATATCTTACAGCTAGATTGGGATGATTAAATGTCTACCATTATCTTATTTATAAGCAGCAGTTTATTTAGCCTCAGTGAATTGTAACATTTATAATCCAGCTCCATTGTGAGTTGTGATTTGGAGAGTAAAATATTGTCACTGCTAACAATTTAGAATGTCCTGAACTATGAGTCAGAGATTTCCTAATACACAAAAGAAAGGGAAAAGTAGGATTGGAGGTGACCTACAGAATCATGTGCTAGCTACCAGAGGCCACCACACTGTATTATGCCATTTGACTCTTCCTCAGGGAGCAGCAAGTGTTCCAGAGCTTCACCACCAACAGGCACAATGACAATTGGACTGAGGTTGCTACATCTCTGTTGCCAAAATGTAACACAAACCCCTCCAAAATGGCTTTACAGTATAAAATTGCTTGTGAATCCTAAACAGCCCTGGAAAAGGATGGCGTTTCAAACTAAGTTAATTCATGCACTTTGAGCTGCAGCAAGAACACCTGTCACAAGAGAAGTCTCCCACAAATGCCAGCCCTGTCTCCCACCTGAGGCAAAACCAGGGACTGTCAGAGAACCTGTGTGCATGCTGTTGGTATCACACAAAAACAAACATTACCTTGGATTTTGAGACTTCCTTGGAAGTCTCATAAACACTCAGCCATGATGCTCATGATAATTAACTTTAAGCTTGCAGATGAACACAGATGTGCTTCCCTCACACTTCCTTTCCACTTAAATCATGTCCTGTATCAAAGCATGACTCCAGATTTCTCCCTCCAAAGGCCTGATCCAATAACCAAGAAATCAGTGGAAGCTTTACCACCAGCTTTGCTGAGATTTGGATTGGGATCCTCAGAAGAGGAACACACAGTGAGTTAGGGTAACAGGCCACTTTCCTCTTGGCAATTCATGTCATATCTTAGCCTCTAAAACCCACAATATTGCTTTTCCAAACCTCTGGATGAACTCCCTCTTCTCATTCTCTGGGTTTCTTATCACTTGCCATTCTTTGTCTCTTCTAGGAGAAAAAGAAAAGGCTACAGAGTAGGAGAAACTGGACAGCTCTACTGCCAGCCTTGATGGGAACTGCCTCTTGCATACACTGATATATGTTACTCACTGCTGCTCCTTTGAGCCCCTGACTCTGCTCTCACACTGCATGCCCACAAAGCACTCACTTCTCCTGACAAGTCTTCAAGCTCTGTTATTCAAATACTTAATGCATTCTTAGTCTTATTGGTCCTTAAAAATCAGATTATCTCCTCAGTGCAGACATTTCACTTTTGCTGTCAAGTTCTAATTTCATTTAAGTTAGTGAAAGAAAGACAAGGAGTTATACAATGAAGGATTTTTTTGAGAAGCTTTACAGACAGCAATCCCTTATCTTGATACTTTTTAACAGGTAGTTGCTTTCTTTTTATTCAGGTGGGTTTTTTTACCTCCTCCTAACAGTTTCTCTCTTTATCAAGTACAATTAAGCAGGCTAACTGGATTGCAAAGTGTTGATAACAGAAACCCCACTTCCCTCACTTCTCTTGCCTTTTTGGTTGACCTTCTCAAGCTTGGCTTTAAACATGGTTTTATACCACTATTAAAAAAACAAAAAAACAAAAGTGCCTTTGTCCTTAGAGGATTTCTCCTTACCTCTGCCCAATTCAGCCCAACAGCTCTTTTACAGCCAAGCTCTATTCCTAAGGATCTGGAATGTGCACCATCCCTCTGCTCTCTCCCTCTTTCTAATTTCTACCCGAGTCCTGTTGAGGGAAGCTTCTCAGGTACCAGCAGCAGCAGCCAAGGCAGCAGAAGTTCCCAAACCCTGCTACATCTGGGAAAGAGCAGCATTCCCATGGGTGATCTGCACAGCAACATCAATAAGCCAGGGCATAAAAACCTCACTTCTGTAACAAAAAATTGAGTATTCCCTATCACAGCCATAAAAAACCCTTAATATGAAGCTTGCACCAGGAGGTCTGCAGAATACCTTCCTGCCTTTTACACCCTTCCTCTATATGCCAAGTGCCCAAATCCATTACCTTGACAACACTGTGCATCACTGTAATAGCATGAGTCAGGCCCAGGATTTTTGTGACCATAAGAAAGGCAGAGTCCCATTGATTGTCATGGAGCTCCCTGTTCAGAACTATAACTTCACAAGGATACTTGCTTTAAATCTTCTTGCTCTCTGCTTTGGGTCTTGCCAAACTTGTACATTTACCAAAACCAGGGGCTTGTTTTATGGCCTCATTGTAATGGGTTTGTCTGTATTCCAAGACCCAGCAAACAAAAGAGATCCAAAACCCTCCACAAGGAGTTTCAAATACAACTTCTTCCTCATCCTTTACATACCCAACCTTAACACTCTGAGCTCAGTGTCTGAACTATCTCCCATTGCTTCCAAATGACAGCTGGGAGGTTCTGTTCCAGACCAAAATCCAAGTTTGCAGATGTTTCACCTAAAACCCTCTGGCATCTGCAAAGCTGGACCAAAGGTTTAGACCGGTGAAGGAAGGAATGAAGAGGAGATAAGCCAACAAAACTGAACAGCAGGTTTGCTATGGAAGAAACTATAGCTCCTAGCAGGTATTGATCCAAAGACAGGCATGAGAGCTGATTAACACATGTTTTGGCTGACAAGCCAAGAAAGTAAACAGGTTACAATAATGACAAAAAATAACTCACCACAAGCACACAGCAGTGCATCTTCTTTTACAGTAGCTAGGAGAAAAGGGGTCAGATTCCTTCTGTTTCAGTTTCCTTCCCTTGTCAACATCCATTTTTGTCAGCTGTGCTGCTTCTAGCTTAGTTTATGGATACATGAGAGGGACATATCTTGCTATGAATTCCTGGCAGAGTACTTCCATGCTAGACCAAATAAGCACATAGAAAAGGTCATGAAATCCTGTGGTAATTGGGTTTCTCATCAATAACCTGGTCTGTGCATTGCTATACAGTGTAGCCAATAAGTCACACTTCCCAGCAAAGTTCAAGACTCCCATTTTATTGGTCCTGCAAGCCACTGACTGTCAGAGCAAATGCTAAAGCAATGAGAGAGGTGATTTCTCCACTTGGTCTGAGTAGATATTAGGACATTATTAGATGTGAGCACCACTGAGCATCAGTGACATTTTGTGTGTTACATGAGGAAGATCTTACAGTACCCATTGAGGCTGTGAGGTGGAACTGCACAGGGAAAGAACACATTTTTGAGAGGAAGGCAAATGGACAGAAACCAGTTCATATAGCCATGTGAAAAGATGACATCTGCCCTTGTAACAAAGCAGAAGATTAAATAAGATATGGTGTGTGCTCCTGCTAAGCCAGGATCCACCAAGGTCAGAAATCCTTGCAGGAAAGAGGGGAAGATCACCCTGCCACTTCCACAGAGCTGCTGAGGGGCAGGGTGAAGGATGGAGGAGAACTCCATAAGGCCAACTTGAGCCTGCAGCACCCCACAGGCAGCAGAGAGGATATCCACACTGCCCATGAGTGGATCCTCACAGGAAGCCTTGGTGGGGATGACTGGTTATTGATGGCCAAATTTGTGAAGGGGTGGAAGAGTCTGGAGGACTGCTCCTCAGGCCTCTTGGGAGATCCCAAATGTTTCACAGCCCTGAGCCTCCCATCTGTTCCTGAGAATGGGATGAAGGATCTAATTAAGGGGAGATTAACATGATAGGCTTGAGGCAGCAGAGTCTCTGCTGGAGAAAACTCAGTTACCTGCTGGAGCTCTTTGAACAAGTTAATACAACAGTAAAGAACACTGAATGGGAACATCATTTTCTCCAGGTTTTCACTAACTCTCCATGTCAGAGAGCAAAGGCCCTGCCCTGTCCTTAGGGGATACAACACTAGAATTCTGAGAGAAAATGAAAGAGAAAATTGGGAAATCAAAGCAAGACACAAAGTGACTTTCAGCCAGGTACTCTGGGCCACTTAGTGATACACAAGGAATGAAGCACATTTGTGGCCTGTTCAAAGAAATGGCTTGTCCCTGGCAGGACTTCAGTGTCCTAGCCTGCAGAGCACACATTCCATCTCCAGAGCACTAGGATAGCAGTGACCAGGCTGTGCTGGATGAGTCAACAGCTGCCAGAGAGGACTGGAGAGGCTCTTCAGTCAAGTACCATGAGATGTCTACTGGTGGTGCAACTGAGACTCACGAGGCAACACTGAAAGGAACAATGCAAGGAAATAAATAACCCTTGACTAAAGGGTAAAATGAATGACAGGAGTATCAGAAGACAAACAGTAAAGGCATGGTGGAATTTTCCCTCCTACTGCTGCAGACTTTAACAAGAGCTAGGTACAAAGCATTTCTGAAAATTCCAAGGAAGTTTATCTGCATTTTTAGGCAGAGGAAAAGAACATCTGTGTGACAGTGTTCTCTTGATTACTCCTCTTTCTATGCCCACCAAAGACTTCATTTTTTGCTGAAGCTTTGCTGGGGAACTGAAGTCAACACTTGCAACTGGTGCATTAGTAATCAACAACTAAGGACATGGTCCAAGCCAGAATCAAATCCCTGAGTGCTGCTCTCTGCCTCTCTGGGGAACATGTACTGTTCTCCTCAACACTCCCTCTGAGTGATCAGCCATCTCTGATCACTGTCTTGCAAAGTCCCTTGTGAGATATTAATACTACCACTTGATGATTAGAAACTGAGGCACAGAGACCCTAAGCAACTTGGCCAGAGTCACAGAGGGGACATCTGGTTTAGCAGAGAGCTGAATCCCAGCTCCCCAGTGCCAGGCAAGCAGCCAAACTGCTGGAATAGCTTCTGTTAGGAACAAATTCCCATATGGAAACAAGCCATGAACACAAGGACAGCCTAATTACAATTAAAAAGGAATCTTCCCAGACCCAAAGAGGGTGGCAGCACACAACATATAGTTAACCCCTTACAGTAGGGCCCTACACTGAGCAGGCAGGATCTTCCCATCCAGAAGGGGTTTGGAAAAGCACCTGCTGCTCTGGCTCCCAGTACCATAGCATAGGCTGAGGGCACAGTGACACCCAAGCCCTGGGGTTGCTGCTCAAGATGATCACCCACAAGTACCAGGCAGCTGCTCTTCTCTACAACTCTCCTCTCAGAGTGCCTGCTGGAGGCACCACACCAAGCCCATGAGAGAGGACTCTTCCCTGGCACAGCCAAGCTAACCCTAGAGCCTCCTTCACCCCTGCCCTGCTCATGCTGCCATTTTACTGCAAATACCCTTGTTCACTCTAGTTAAATCCCCTCTGTGCTTTCCTTTGGAAAGGAGGATTTCAAAATTTGATTTCTTTTAGTCACTAAGTACTCCCTGGAATTCCCAGCCCTTCCTTTAGCTGACAAGGTTTATACTTGTCTCCACTTTGTTGTGGTTTATGAATAGGGACCCAGCAAAACCCAAGACACCATTTAACAGAGTGCACATTAGTCTTTTACCCTGTGCTGCTCAGTGCCTGGTATCACTCTTTCTACCAGAGTGTTACACACAAAATGGTCCCTCTAGGCAATGTACTCAGTCAGGAAGGATATTAACTCCCCTCAGCAGAGTGTGTGACTGCAATGCCAAGGATCCCTGTGGTTTAGAGCATGACTGATGACACAGTTGTGCATAACTGCACAGAGGGGCTCTGCTCTGGTTCATACCATGGCAGACCAGAGGGAGGTTCCTGCAGTGCCCACCTCAGTGCCACACGGGTGGTGTGTCAGCCCAGCCATGCATCAACACCTCCCCTGTGCTTTTTGGTGCTTCTTCCCAAGTCCCTGGGGCAAGAGCCAGGCAGGGTGTGCCATCCCCCTAGGAGGCTCTCCTGCTGCAGGTAGCCTATACAAGCAGGGTGTCCTGTTCCCTGAATTTTCTGCCTCTTCCCCTCATCAGGTGAAAGAGCTCCTCAGGTTGTGCTTCATCCTCTTCACCTCGCCCCACTTCTGGTTGAAGTAGATGAGAAGCAGCTAAAGGTTTATTAAAATCTACTTCAATTGAGTAAGGACATGACTGGGCAACCCTGAGTTGCTACCAAGAGTCAAAAAGTGTTCCACCAGCATAGAGAGAGGGTGAAAACCAGGTCCTGCCCAACACGAGCTCTCCTGAGCTGCAGAGCAAAGCCTGTGGAAAACAAGAGCAGCATTTGCTGTGCTGAAAATGATAACAACCTACAAGGAAGGTGCCACCCAGCAAAACACAAAAAGCTGATACCAGAGCATGATTACCCATTCCAGGGATGGTAAACAAGAAACACAAAGACAGGAAATTGGAAGAAATGAAAGGCAGAGGTGTGGATGCACAGAGATTTGAAGATGGCATTTGCCCAGCACTGCACGAGTCCACTAATCTCCCACAGCAAACAGAGAGTAAAACCCTGTATCAGGGAATTACAGGACAGTTGTTATACCCATCTCTAGCCTCACACTTCCACAGTTCAAGGCTGACAGAAGAATCAACAGTAGCCCTTCTTTTCCAAAGTCCTTAAGAAAGTTTGCTGCCTTTGAAATTGTGTATTTTGTTAATTCTGTTACATCATGCCCCTCTGCCAAGTTTTTGTTCAAAGAGAAAGGCAGGGTGTCTCACCAGCTAGAGTAGCTTTGACCTTGTGATCCTCTGTGTGCCTTATGTTACACTCCAGAATCCAGACAAAGCCACCCCTGCTGCTGTCTTGCACTGAGAACACAGACCTGGACGACAGCATTAACAGCTTGCTGGAGTTCCCACTGAAACTGCTGAGAGCTTTTTCACTCAGCTCCTCAGAAAGAAAACTTCTCCAGACAATTCCAGCCTCCCACCAGTCTGCTGCTCAAAAACCCTTTAGGCTGGAATTCATCAAAGCAATCCATAAAATCCAAGTGAATTTCATTTACACTCAGGGTCAAGCATAGAGCCCCTTGAAACTTCCAGAATCTGACTTTATTTTCAAGGAAATTAATTTTCAAAGCATTTAATAGGGTGAAAGTAAAACCTTTCCAAGTATCTCTGCTTTGAAAAGTGCTGGTGTATCATCCTCATTAGCATCTGTCACACTGCAGTGTGAGACAAGAGTCTACTATGACTGACAGAATATGGTAAGTCAGTACATGCAGGTGTGTGACAAACAAAATCAGTGTAATCATGAGGCTCAGAAAATTGCTTTTAATGTTATGTTTATATATATAATTCAGTTAAATTACCTGGGCAGGATATAGAAGGATTTTACTTTCTATAACTGCCTGGAAATCCTAAAATTGCATGTATAAGGGTGGAATTCACTCACTGTACTGTAAGGACATAATGCAGAGGGTAAAGATGTGCTGAGTAGCAAAGGGATATTCCAAATAGTGGTGAATAAATGACATCAAATTGTTGCAAATCAATGGTTGGAGAAGTTTTTCTATATAATGAAGCATAGAGTTGAGCAGGGAATTGTATTTTCTTTCAGACAGGTACATTATCCATATCAACTATTTCACTCACCTAGTCCCTTAAACTCACTCTAGTTTGTGAGGAATTAGCTGGTTGACCTTAATAAGGGCTACAAAAACTGCCCCAAGCTGCTTGCTCAAAGCCTGCAGTGCCTGTCCTGAGGCTCAGGAAGTTGATAACAGGATCCAGGGCATTTCACTGCTCAGCCACTAGTTCCAACCTTGCACAGGCCAGAGATGACCAGGAGTCACTACCACAGGAACACAGTTTGGTTTCTCCCTTTAGAAGAGCTCTGACCTTGCTCCTTCACCAGCAATGAGTCTTAGCCATATCATAAACATCCCTACCACACTAAGTGCTGTGTGGCCCCTCCCAGGCTGTCACAGAGACATTTCAGGTGATCTCTCTTGGTCAGAGGCTTGAAGGCTATTTTGAACTCTTTCTGTTGCATCTTCAGGCCAGAGAACAGAGCTCTCCAGCTTGCCATGCAGATAGCCCAGGACCTTTAGCAAACAACTTTAAAATATTGCATTTGTAACTAAAAATGAAATGCCATTTCATTTGGTGGCTGTCTGATAGTGATTTTATACAGTGCTATTAAAAGTAAAATTCACATAGGAGGAACTGCTGACTGTTGCTAAACTGCAGAATTTTTAAGTTCTTTGAGGCAAGAACATGTCAATCTTTTATATGTCTGCAAAATGCCATGAACATCTACAGCACTCTATAAATCATAGAAGGAATGATGCAAGCAAGCAGGAGTTATGGGATCTTATCTCTCTGGCAGATTTTGGGTAAGGTAGCTTACAAAGCAATAATGAAATATTAGCAGCAAAATAAAGTTTTAGTGGCTTTTTATTCTTAGCAGCATTTTCCTAGCACCATGTCAATAGAAGCAGAGCTTCATCTGGGACCAAAAAGTTCTCATTTGCATATGGTATCATGCAAAAGGAGATTTGATTCTACCCTTCCCTTCAGAAACACTGAGCCATGCATAAGATCAGATCACAAAATTAACACAATGTATTGTACTGAAAGTCTCTTCTATTAGTTTTGGCCAAGTTCCCAGTTCAAGTGATTAGTGAAAGCACAGAAATACTAATTAGCAGTGCAGGGCTTCTCAAAACTTGTACTGTTTGTGTTCATGGTGTATTAGCAAGTAGACTGACCATGATCATCTTAGAATTACTGTCTGTTCCATCATTAACTGCCAAGACAGAAAATCAAATGACCACTTTCAGAAGACAGATAACTTGTGCTCAATGACATGGAAACTCTCTTCACCACAAGATGCAATCCAGCTGTTCCTAATACAGGGGCTCTAAGAGCTGCCATCCTCTGCATCACCAACATGCACCAATCATGTACTGGATTCTGCACATTCATGAGCTCATCCTAAGGATTCCTCAAGTTTTGAGGTGTTCTTTCTTTGCCTTCTCCTCTTTTGAGTCTCATGAAGTTTTCAAGTCACAACAAGGAGAATCTTACTTTTATGTTTAAATACAAGTGGAAGTCTTCTTCAAAATCACTCACTTCAGGAGTCAGTGACTTAGAATGTAAATATTTGGAAAGGCATGATAAAAATGGGAAGATTTGTCAATACACATCACCACCACTACTCAGTAAAACTCCTCTGTACACAAGAGAATCAGCACTGTCCTAGTATTTTGTGATTAGTAGTAGAGCTGATCCTAACCTCATTCATGTAACCCACAAAGAGCCTGTGTATCACACCAGCCATTCCTCTACAGCATTCTGCAGACTTACACAGTTTAACCAGTTGCTCAAGGGCCAGGCATAGATCAGGGAATAATCCAACCCTGACCAACCCCAGGGCCTGGGCTTCTGACCAGCTGTCAGTAGAGATGATGTCATTTTGCACCTGGCCAGAAGTGAGCAAGTGTTCACCCAGAGACCCAGTTAAAGGTCTGCTTGAAAGAAAATGAAGACTCAGGTACAGAATGTGCAAATAACTAAATGTGAGCTGCCCCAGCCTTCTGGGCACAATCTGTCTCCTGGGTTATACACTTTCCAGCACCAAGTCTATTATTGGCAAATATTAACAATTGGCTAAAGCTTTGAAAGAAATCTGAAGTGATGAGCTATGAAGGGAAATGGGTTTGTCCTCATGTCATGATGTGAAGAGTTGTTTCCTAGCTTTTGTCAAATATCAGCTGCTGGTATAAATCTACTCCTGATCTCCCAAAATGAAGTGGTACCACAAACACTTAGAAAGCCCAGTAACATGAGACCCTCAGCAAGAACACTTGCCATTTGCAAACACTGCCCAAGAAATGAAAATCTAACTGGCAGCTCTCTAAAAAATACCCAAAAACCTAATTAAAAGGCTCCTCCTGGACCTGGCCCTAACCCTGCCATATCCCAACTGCAACACACACTTCACATTCCAGAAGGCATCTCCCACATAATGGTTTAGCAACCTACACTGTTGCCAGGAATAGAAGAGTACATCAGACTTAAGCAATTAAGTTTTTCTGTGCTACATAAGCTGGAGAAGAACCATACAAAGCAAATAGCAGCACAGAAAATGAACAGGATGGATTATAGGCATCAGCATTAACAGATAAAAGAATGGCTTCTTTCTTTCATTCAATAATATATTTGGAGGAACAAAGCTTGTGCTGACAAAGAAAAATGTAACAAGTGGGACTACAAATAAACTTGCAGTTAGCATTCATTTTGCCAGAGAGAGTTCAAAATTCACTGCAAGATTCACATTTTGTAGGAAATTTCTACCTAGGACACAAACTTATCTGCAATTTAGGGTCAATATGAACCTTTAAACTGATTTTTCTTTAGAACAGAAGGATAGGTGGAGTTAATGAAGGGCAGGCATACCAAGAAACATTTTAGTTTTGTATTTAAGCATGAGGTAGTGGGGGGAAAAAAAGAGAATAAACTAGGCCTTTTGTGTGCTACTCTGCTTGGTTAAAAAAAATTCCTTACATATAGAATAAAAGGCACTAGAATCCAATCAACTGCTCACAGCAGGAAACTAGAGGTACCACTTAAGGTGTGCAGCAGACTGACATATCATCATGGCTGAAGCAGAATTACAGCTCACATCACCGCATCACTTCTCTTGATCTCAGCTGGTGTTTGGGGGTAGAGGAAGAGGTGGAGTGAAGAAGTTCAGCACTTATCCCCTCATCAAAAAAGTAAAACTTGGGACCAACCAACACCAACCCAAAAGCTTCAGGAATTCACTGTATCATAAGGGAAAAGCACAAATTTTCCCACTGCAGGTGATCAACTTCTTGTTCCATTCAACCAGCTGAAAGAAAACCTGCTCCAACCCATCCAGTTCTCCAGCTCTTCATTATATTTATTGTTGTCATATATTTTTAATAAAAGATGAGAGAATTTGTTCTGTAAAACATAAAGAAAGGAGCCCCAGAGTGTTTTTAAACACTGAGCAAAAAATAAAGATGCAGATGCCTGGGCATCTCCAAATCAACAGGAATCTGCTGGTATCATTTCACAAAGCTTTGGAGCCAGCTGACAGAAATGTTTCTGTGAGATAGAGGATATAGTGTGACAAGGGCTTGAACTTCTTCCCTGTCTCCTCCTACCAAATGGAAAAAAATAGGTGTTCTAGGGTGTGTAGTGAGGAACAGAGCACTCCTACCTGGCTAAATCAGATGCTGGACTGGGCAGCCAAGTTCTATTTCTGAGCAATCTGATCTAGTTGGGGATGTCCCTGCTCACTCCAGGGGGGTTGGACTAGATGACCTCTGGAGGTCCCTTCCAACCCAAATGATTCTATGATTCATGCATGCAAGTAAGTGGCAAGTTTTCCATGTTAGTGAACTCCAAACAACTCTCAGCCCAGTGTCTAGATTACTGCCACCTTGCAGAGAAGCTGAGGATCCCATTTAAAAACCTAAATCAGGGCATTCAAAAGAAAGCAGACAGCTGCCCTTCAGCTTTGTGCACTTCAGCACATCACTCTGCCATGAGCTCTCCAAAAACCTGTCCCTGAACCAAGTACAAGTCTACCGAGACCTTCTGAAGACAGTGCCCTAAACATGAACTCAGCAACTAACACAGATGTCAAAGATGCAAAAGACTCTTTGGAATCCTGTATTATTGATTAATAAACAGTTCATAAACAACAATAATGGGATGAGAATCAGTAATTGGATTAAAATGCTGAGTAGGTGTCAGAAGTGAAAAGGAGAGTGAGCATGGAAAGAATTTTCCTTAAAAGACTGGTTTTAAGAGATACATTGTTCTACTTCTGCTAAAAATCTCATCTTTCTGAAAACTGCAGGATTCTAAGATTCATTTCCCAATAGCCCAGTGGTGAAGACACTCACCAGTAATGTGGGAAAACCTGCTTCATACCTCCCTGAGCCACCTGAGTCACTATTTTTCCATTGCTCCAGCAGCACTAACAAGAAGGAAAACCGATTAATGCATTTTCAGCAGCTCAGGGTAGGTTAATAAGGACAAGACTCAGCAAAACAGAGTCAACATTTGCCAAGGGCTATCACTCAGCTAAGCCATGTTTTGAAGCAAGGGAAAAGCTCTGTCTCCCAGAGAACACTCTCAGCTGAGGAATTCTTAACTCCTTAATGGTATCGAAAAGGAAACAAAAAGTTTCCAAGAAACAAAGGCTTGGATTAACCTCATTCCATTTAATATTTCTGCAATTGAGATGTATCCCTCCAATCTAGCCAAGCAGCCTCCCTTGTATGTTCTGTGCAGAGAAAAAGCACTTTTATTGCAGTTACTGGGGGGCTAGTTTGGGTATCTCCCTTGAAATGAATCATAGCTGGAAGCACTGAACCTGAACACAGGTGGGTCAGACCCAGGCATCTCCTACTGCCTGCACCCAAGTGTCTCTTCCATCACAGACATATGCTTCCTACTCAAACCACTTGTGTAGACACTGTGAGAAACCCAATTTTGTGCCAGTATGCTACTTCCATATAACCTTAATATCTGCCAGAAGAAAAGCAGTGAAATACAGAGAAAATAAAAATACCCCATTTCTCATGCTGCACCCTTTTTTGGAAGGCTTTTGAAAGAGCTTATTTTCTCCTACAATATGTTGGTCAGTAGGGAATCACAAGGTGCTATTCACTGAATAAAGAGCAGTTTTCATTATTAAGGCATTCACAGCCAACATGTTCCTTACTCTTCATTTCCCTTTTTATGTTTTAAAAATTATCTACTTTTCCTTTACAGCAAGGCCTGGGACTGACAGATGATCCATCAGCTTATCAGCTGATTTTTAATGACAGCATTTTGCATTCATTATTCCCTACTTAAATCACTCTTTTAAAAAGAGGAATAACTTATTTCTTCCTCTTGTCACTAGAGAAATTAAATGGCACACCATGAAGAAGAATGCTTGCCTAACAAGAAGAGACACCAGTCACAAATGTAGAAAACCAGCATGGATTAAAAACTGCCTAAGAGGAGAGCAAAAATTGGAACCCATATCTCCAAATACCTCCAATATCAACTCACTGCTGAGGTCAATAATTCTAGAGTTAAATCTCTGCCCTGCAAACTCCTAAGAGAAAAGGCCAAATCATTATTTTTCATTGTGCAACACTCAGAACTCCCTTGGCTCTTGAGCTAAAAACTTAGCAAGCCTGTAGGTGATGCAAGGTAGCCATCTTCCAGGCTGCCAGTAACAGGGACATTTCCTTGAGGGAGCCTGGCAGTCTCCATCTCATCCTGGCAGCTGCAGGAGCACTGTGAAATACAGCATCAGAAAGAGTGCAACACTATCAGCCTGCTATGGCACATCAGCTTAACACAACCTCAGCAAACATCAGGGAGGATCTGTATTTGTCTGTGCCCAGCTCAGAACACATGCAGAAGAGCAACCCCCAAAGCTCTTCAAGAGACTTGTAAGTGCCAAGCTTCCAAGCCCAGTGAGTCCAAGAACTTCTGAAGAACCAAACATGTTCAAAAGGAGGCAGGGGAGGGGAAGGAAGTTTCCCAAGATCAAGCTATTGGCAGCTGGTTTTAGGGAAAGCTTTTCTTGCTAAAGGTTTAGCAATTTCCCTTAATGAGTGCAATATTTCACAGCAAGAGTCTTAACAAGTACCCTGGGAAAATCCACATGGTCCAGACTGTGTAGAAAGAACAAACACAGCTACCTTTCAAGCACCTGAGTGCAAGTTCCCAAAGACAGGATGTCCAAGTTTTATGATAAAAGTGTCCTACATTTTCAGGCAGGTGACAAGGGGGACATAACTCTTCTTCTATTACAGGCCTGGTGAGATGAGCTGGTAAACAGGCCTGGGGCAAGCTGTTCCTTCCAACAGGGAAGCTGCTGTGGTCAAATGTGCTCCCTGGTATTTTGTCTCTTGCCACAGAGCTTTCCTAATTGCCAGTGCTCCCTGCAAGGTCCATTTTATCTCTGGCCTTTCTGTATTGGAACAAGTTGCCTTCTGGAGTGGTATAACCCTGAGAGCCCAGAGGACCAAGGGTCTTGCAAAAGTGCCCAAGTCTCATTTAGAGATTCATCACTAATGACTGTGTGAGGGCTCTTAGCTGAACTCTGAGTTAACTTCTAAGTTAACACTTCAAGTTCTTCTTAAGGAAAGAAACAGTGAGGTTTACAAGAAACAAACAGAAATCATATGCTGACACTGACAGAAGCATCAGCCAGTTTTTACTTCTTCATTTTACAAGGGTTTATAACTTTAAGTTATGCAAAGTTAATGCTGGGATGTTTTATAATGTACTTGGCACAGAGGACTCAAATAAATCAAAGTAACAAACTTAATATTTGCCTGTCTAGCAACAGCACCTCCTAACAATAAAATGAGTTTAAATTTTGGCTAACTGCCTAATAAATGAGTTGTTAGCTTCTGTACTTTAATGCACTGGCTGTTAAGTAAGCAAGTCAACTCATCTTGAATGGAATTCAAATGTGTATAGCAGGCTCTGCTACCAGCCAAACTCATAAACTGGTGGAAGGGGGAATTAAACATACCTCAAACACCAGCTCCCTGATTTCACATTCTGCAAGTGTTCAAAAACCACGTAGATGTGGTGCTTAGGTTTAGTGTTGGGCACGATAGTGTTGGTTGGACTTGATGATCTCAGAGGTCTTTTCCAACCATAATGATACTATTATTCTGTGAATTATCTTTTCCAGTCCTATTATATCAAAGAACAATCCAATTATGGCACTTAAATCTCTCTCTCCAGTTGCCAAGAATAGCAACACTTCCAGTCTACCCAGAAAGGTTTCTGTGCTGCATAAGATTTCAGCTGCTGATTTCCACAATATTTTCAGGTGAGACACACTAACATCTCTCATTACATATAGCAAAGCTTACCCTCAAGACTTATATTTTCCACATATTGCTGTCTCTAATTGCTGACTGAGTGCCTCCTCTATCTACAGAGCCAAGGTAGGTACTTCAAAGCAAGTACATACTTAAGTGGCACCACACAGAAAAGTGCTCTTCTGAATCTAGACTTAGGTTTGCCAAAAGAGTAGTTACTTTGGTTTTTAATCTGGTACTATAAAAATAAGTACAATATTTACAGAAGAATCAGGTAATGCTTTTGTGGCATTATGGTTTTGATCATGTCTTCTCTCTCCTCTGTCATCTCCATGAGGCTCACTGAAACTCTCATCCAAAGGTGATTTTAGACACCTAAAAATGCTGTACAGATACCTCAATATGTGCAGACCCCACATTTATAAGACAAATTATGACTAAGAATTGTGTTTCCTGCATAGTCAGACCAGCATATACCAAAAAAACCCCAGTCTAGGCTATGAAGGGAGGGGGGGAAAAGTGATTAAATTATAGCAGCAAAGCCTCCAGATCCAAAACACAACCACTTTTGTTCCTTGAGTCAGATCATCTGAGAGTGATGAGTTCAGCAGCCATGCTTACTTGCTTGGGCTTTATCACTTGGTTTGAGTTATCAATTAAGCAGGGCTGCAAAGTGGGATACATATTTCTGTAAAGCCTTAGAAATCTTCCAGAACTGTACACATTTTGGTCATGGACCTCCTGTGGTAATTCAGATGCAATTATCCACATGACTATGGAAACTCACTGCATAGTAAACCAGTAGAGACTCAGAAAAGCTCACTGTCTCCTGAATATGTCATCACTCCCTTTGGCATCCAATATGGAAAGAATATGCAAGCACCAATGGATGAATAACTACTTGAACAGTCACTCACTTATCAGCATGCATTTGAAATTTGTTCTCAGCCTCCCTGCTAAATTCTTGCAGTCCTAATTATGCAGACTATCCTACCCTGAAATTAAACTTTCCCAACTGTTACATCAATATTAAGAGTCACATCTAGGAATGATACACCCCAAATGAAGCTAATTAGGCCAAATTAAAAAAAAACACAAGACTCATTTCAGAATGTTTTGGCTCATCTTTCAAAAGAAATGTCACTCAGAATAGGCTCTGGATCAGGTTCCATGGACCACACTTGTTTTTGTAAGCCACCTCTTTGCATATTCATTGCTGCACCAAGGAAGAGACCAAAGGATCAGGGAGTTCCACTGATTTCTTTTTGCTCTTTAACCACACATGATATACAAAAGCACAAGCAGGTATTAAGAAATGGCTTCCATTTTCTTTATACCACCTAAACTGCCAATACAGAGAACAGAGGTCAAAATCAAAAGAGTTTAAATTATAAGCTAAAATTTTGCTTGTCAAGCCACTTCTAGAAGTAGGAACCAGACTTCAGGAAGAAAGTCTGCAGCTACAAACATAGTTGACAAACAACTGCCTGATCCATCAAGCAAGCTGACCAAGGAATCAGAATTTCTTTTTTGAGACAAAAATCAAAACAGGGCATGAACATGACCAAGCGCTCAAACTAGTATGTTCCTGTTCTCATGATAAAACTGCTATTTACCATCTATTTCTTCCCACTGCTCCCAAAAAGGAATTCTCTCACTACACTGAAGGAATTTTCTCTTTCCCTCAGTCTGAGTCAAAATAATTCCTCAAGTCCTTGCTCAACAGGATATGCTACACACAGCCCAAATCTGAAGCTTCTTGAGTCACATCATACTTACCCTGTACTAGGTCAGTTTGTGGTTGGAGGTTGTTGTACCTAGCAGGGTAGGTAGAAATATTTTTGAGGCATAATCAAACTTTCTAAGCAAGATGCAACTTTCAGAAGATACTCTTTTTTTTCCAATGTATTGTATGCCAATTAAACAAATACTGTCAGAAGGAATGTTGTGCATACCTCTCTGGATTTACATACACAAAGCTTTCTGCTACTTTGGCAAGTTAAGGGAACTTCATCAAACATTACTTTTCTAAGTCATTTTCATGCCTCTGTACTGTATTACTCTACTGAATACAGGTGAATACTATTAAGTTCTTCCAACAAGACACTCCTCCTTTTCCACATTTGCAGGACACCTGTATATTTACTTTGTTAGGGTTCCCTGTTGCACTGTGCAACAGGTTTTTCCAACTACCAAAAGTGTATTTGTTCAACAAGGTATCCTCAGGTCATAATAAAGGCATCAACCCAGCATAGCAAGGATGGCATAAGAAGAGTCACTAAGTCATTACCTTCTTGGACTGGTGAACTGGGGTCAGGAAGCAATTATCTGGACTACCTGTCAGTAATCTCTCTGACCCATCTCTACTGGAGTCTTTACCAGGGCAGCAGTGAGCCTAACTAAGAAAGAGGAAGAAACAGTCATCCAAAAGAGCTGACTGGCCAGGAGAGAATTCATGTGGTTTCCAGGCTATTAGGCTCCCAACAGGAGATAGACAGATGATTTCATTGTTCTTGGACTTGAAAGAAAAACAGAAAAGAGAAGGGGGGAAAAAAAGAATATCTGTCCAGAAAGGATACTTTCCTATCTGCTCCTAGAACCACAGCTTTCTACAATAAGTTGTCCCTCCTACTGCTGTTAATTTGTCTATTATTTTCTATGTTCTCTCTAAGCTCCTGTGAAGTGTCAGTGCTTTCATCTTACAGAAGCATTTCCAAGCAGGCTTGAGTTCTTTTACACAAAAAGGCATACATATAAAGAATAAAGGTTAGTTAAAATTCTAACAACTCAGGTTTTCTTTGTGACTCCATTGAGTCATTTATGTTTGAAAATGTGTGTGGATGCTTCTCACTGGAACGCTCTTTACACAAAGCAGAACAGACTCCATCACTCATAATAGAGGTCACAACCTTAAAACTGGTGCCTTAAAGATAAAATCCTCTTCATCAATGGCTCAAGAGACAGTGCAGTCTTGGGGTCTGGCCAAAGGCCAGAGAATGAACTCCTGCAGGATCTATAGGCCATGCACACACTACATTCAAAGCACATTTCTTGCCCGTGATGCCTCTGACCTAAGGAAAGCAGCAAGTGCATAAGAATAGAGGGGAAACACCCCAGCCAGTACACTGCACCACATAGCCTATGGCTTCTTCCCATGCCTTAAGCTCCTCTATTTCTTAATTCAAAACCTTCCTTTTCAAAGCAGCTGAAGTATAGATTCATGGCAGCATGGCTTTCATGGTGGAAAGAGGCTCTAAGGAACTCTGACTACTTCACCTACATCAGACTAGTCTGGCAGGGGGTGACAGCCATCAGCTTTCTCTTCCCCACCTCCTCAACTTTTTTCCCCTCAGTTCTTCTGAACTGCTCCACATATCTCCTTGTGTTTCTTTGCTCCCTCTGCTCCTCTTACTCATTCACTGTAGTACTATGTGAACTTCATGGCATCCAGCCCACTGCCTTTGCATGGGCCTAAAATAAGACTGGCTGCACCAGTTACTGCTCTTTTGTGTAAAGCACCACATGCAATTGATCTTCTGTCAGCCAACTGTTGTTGCTCATGGCACTTTACATGCTCAGTGTCCTGAGGCCAAGCAAGTTCCTTTGGCAATAAACACAGCAGTTGAGTGTTTCACTGGATGTCCTGATGCCTTCCTCAGTGTGGTTAACAGCTCACTGCTGTGTGCTACAGCAGACTCCAGCCACCCATCTTTATAGACTTATTTATCTGATGAGCAGCCAAGCTCCTCATTCTGCCTCTAGCATGTCCTGTGCTGTAGTGACCCAGAGCACAGACACTCCAGATACAACCAAGCCCCATCCTCTGAAAGGCCAAGTCACTGCAGTAAATCAGTTCATCAAAGTTGGAACCAAGACTACAGAAGGCTCTATTTTGGAAACAGCAGGAATCTCTGCACCACACTGCCATTTCTCCATAGCATATGAGCTAGGAGGCAGCATAAGACCCATGTATGTTGTGCTGGAGCAGACTGGTGGGGAATTCAGTGCAGAAACACCTCCAAAAAGCTGTGAGAGAGTGCTCAAATCTGGCAGAACTGGTGTTGAGCATAGCTAGGAAGCCTCAGAGCACCCAGAGGGCTTCCAGGTGGAGTGTTTGCTCACTGCCCTCTGTAAAGTGGGGACTGGAATATGTACTGGAGGAAATGGTGTTTCCCATAATAAAGGGTTGAGTCTCAAAGCTGTCTAAGTGAGGAGGGAGAGAAGAGATCTGTCCAAGACATACCCAAAGCTTTCAAACCAGAACCAAATTATACAGATTTGTTCAGCTGATCATCAGCTCCAATAACACATTTACTTTAAATAAATATAAGTGCACAGATCTTAACTGGCAGCCAACTCTCCATTGTCCTTTTGAGTGATATTTCTGGTTCAAAGGGTATTCCCAAGCACAGAAAAAGAAGTCAATTGTTTTAAAATAGGATGATCTATTTGCATACCTATCAAGACACAAAATAACTGCTTTTCCTTATTTAAAGGGATAGATATATATACACACACACAGAAACACTACAATTACAATCTTATAAAGTTATTTGAATTTTGTAAACACCTCTTAAAATGTTAAAGAAATGGAATGATCACTATAGAATCTTAGTCTTCTAGTCAACTTTAAAGATAGATGATGTCAAATGTTAGACAGCTGAGCTGGGCAGCATCAGTTCAAAAAATATACACTTCCAGGCAACAGAATAAATACTTCTGAGGACACTTGAAAAAATCCCTCTGAAGATTTCACCCTCCCTCTTTCTGCATTCTGAGTCTGTCTCATGCAAGTTTAATTTATGCAGTGATGGATAACCTGAGATGAAAGCTGCATTATATAGATGGAGATAAAATAATCCCTAAGTGAGAAGAACCAGTTTGGTCTCAATAACACTATTCTCAGCATTGAAGGTAAAATCAATTTCATTAACTTTGCTAGTTAGCATAAATATTAACTGTGCCAGTTAGCATATATAGAACCTTTCTGATTAAGGTACTAGTTTGTCAGAGAATTAGCCTCTCCTCACCTGGTAATAATCTAATATGATTTGATGACAGTTTTCCTGAGTAAGGAAAATGATCTTTTCATATACTGCCTTTCAAAGCAGAGTTGCAGTTCTCTGGCCTAAGTTTTTATGTTTGTGCTACCTCATCTCTCCTGGACCAAAGGCCAGGTCATATTAAGTTTTTACTCTTCAGCTTTCCAGCAACTACCATGGGATACATTGTATTGTAAAGCCTTTCAAATGAGACCATGGAAACTCAGCTCCTGCTCACCAATGACTTGAAATAACCTAATCCTATGAAATGTTAAATCACTCTGGCAAAGTTCCTGAAATCCCATTCTTCTGGATACCAGTGCTGAGTCAGGAGGTAACTTAGGATCATGCTCTCAGGGCATTTTTTCAAGCCACGTTGCCCTAGTCCTATTGCAGCCTAATTTGTGGCATATTTCTGAGATGTTTCTGGAGAAGTCTGAGGTGCAAAGGACAGAAGAATTGCAAGGCTCAACCCATCTTTTGGCAAATACAGTGGCAAAAGCCTGCATGATCCTTATAAAAATAGGATCCATTTTCTGGAATCCACCAAGGACTTGTGTCTGGAAGACTCCCAACTTTTAGTCTTGCATTTCAAAAGCAGGGGGGTTTTTTGCACTAATTCAACATATAGGCCTACAGCACAGGGTAAGATCCCAGTCCTCCACAAACACAATGATTCTGAGTGGGAGGCTGAAGGCACTCAATTTTTATCTAAGCCCATCAGCCTTGACTTCCTCCAGTCCTTGCAAGATGCACTCTGAGCTCGATGCAGAAATCCAGAAAGATCCTTTCCTATGGAATGGAAGAGCTGGGTTCCAGCTGCAGGCATAATGCAAGAAGAGTATTTGTGCTTGAGACTGTGTCTTTTGGAAACAAAGCACAGTGTTGCTTCAACTAACCCTCCCTAAAAGAGATTCAGAGAGTTCTGCCCGAAGGAGAGAATAAACTCAGATGGCAACAATCAATCTCCTCGCTCAATGAGCTACCAAAAAAGTCCTTTGAAATGGCAGCAAGAAGGGCAAAGCAAGGCTCCACAAAGATCAGACTAGATGTGTACATATATACTTATGTGTGTGTACATTTAAAATAAATCTCTTCTTTTTAGGCTCTTTGTTCAACTCCATTATCAAAAAGAGGTTTTAAATGCAAGCTTACAGTACTACTAAAGAGGTGAATCTATGAATGTCTTCCTAACAAAACACTCTCTGGAAGGCTTTAATCTATGAATTGTGACAACCTTGGACAAAATGGATTTTTAATAGAATATAATGTAAACTGCCTGAAACATTGTGATAAGGATTTTTTTTTTTAAGTACTGCACAGTAAAGGCATGATGCACTCTGCATGAAAGGAGGAAAGGTCTTAATTTAAAGCATTTTAATGAACACTCAATTTGCGTAGGGAAATGTGAGAAATGGAGATGAAAAACTCATGATACTGATAACACTGCAGAGGGGAGAAGGAGAAAGATTAGAAAAGTAAGCAAATTTGAAAAGGCTCCAGCAGATAACACTGGCTAAAAGGAAGGCAGAGTGGATTACCAACATGTCACAGTCCAAAGGCAATGTTCTCCTTGCAGGCAGTGCCTGTCGGTAGCTCTTATCAGAGTTGCACACTAGGGAAGAAAGAGCAAGCGAAGTGCAAAGCAGTGGAGAACAGACCTCTCTCTGCGCTAAGGGCAATGAGGATAGTCAGAGTTTCTGTGAATGGAGGTTCTCACTTTCACCAATCCTCCCAGAGCTGTGCCAGCCCAGCTGCCTTGCAGGGCTGACAGGGCTTTCTGCTCCCTCCCAAAGCCCAAGGGAGGTTGCAGAACCATAGCAAGCTCAGCCATGTTCTTCTCAGAGAAAACCATCTGGGCTCAGAGGTTCAGACCCTGTCTTACACACTTCTCTACCACCAGCATAGCACCAGGCAAGTCAGCAGAACAGAAACTACTTCCAAAAGAGAAAAAACTGTCTCCCCCGAGGTAGATACAATTCTGTTTACTAATAGCTTCTGTTCTGCAATGACAGACATTGATCCTGCACTCTCATTCATACATAAACTGCCTTTAATGAAGCTCCTTGAATTACTAAAAGGAGGAACAGATGAATCAGGGCTAGTAGTGACAGTTTTGCCACATTAACCTTAACAGAAGGAAGTTCAGNCCCCCCCCCCCCCCCCCCCCCATAAACACTTAGCATTCTTCAAAAGAAACCAGAGGCCCATCATTATGACCAAAGAGGCAAATTAAGAAAAGATCAAAGTTAAATATTTACTCTAAGCACTACAATATTTGCAAATCTGGAAATGATCTTTCAGCAGTTTCTATTTGCATACTTTAATTAATCCAGAAATATTAAAGCAACCTCACAAAGGAAAGGGTCAAAGTATTAATTAACTTGAGATTCGTTGCTTTTGTGCAATTTAACAGTTCAACACAAAGCAAAAACCAGTTTTAATAAAAAACTAAGTTACTGTGACAGGTATAATTTCATGGATTAGTGAAACCACGTACGAGGCAATAAATTTCAATGTTCATCCTAGTTTTTGTCTAACTTTAAAAGTAGTTGTTTTATTTCAATAGAGAGATTTCTCTCTAACACCAAGTGACCTGAAGTTTTCCTTTAACCTCAGCATTTCACTTTCAGACTGATGGATTTCCACCTTGCTCTGAACAGAATAGAGGTCACAGTTGTTTTAGCAAAAAAAAAAACCAAAACTGACTGCAAAGTTTAGCAAAGAGCAGATACTGCACAACTACCCAGATCAGCTGCCTGAGCTCATCCAGGTTGTGGTTCCAGTGCTGAAGCCATCAAGTGTCATTGTGTAGCTCCCAAAGAAGTGTGAAGGTTTCTCTCTGAGCCAGAGTCTCTGCTAACTGAGTTCTCACCCCACCAAAGGGACTCTCTGCCTTCTTTGACAGCTTTTGGAGGAACAGGGAAATCTTGCCAGAAGACAAAGGATTTGAAGACTAAGCATACAGTGCCAAATCCTGCCAGAGCTCTCTTTTATCAGTACAGTAGCCCAAGATACCACAGCAAAATAATGATGGAAGGTGACTAGAATTTCCTACATCACAACCACAGGATTTCTACTTTGACAAGTGCACTTAGGAAGCAAGAGTGGACTCCCTGCCCTGCCTCTTTTTTTGTTTCTCCCTCTCGTTGTTGTTTTTTGTTGTTGTTTTGGTTTTTTCCCTGTTTGAGGGTTTGTTGTTGGGGGGTTTTTTTTTCCATGCCAGAAAGCTCTGTAGCACTTAACCAGAGACATTGAGCAGGGAATCACCTCCCATCACTTCACGCGTTTACAATGCAAGTGTCCCACTCAATCGCCTCCACTCCGCATCTTTACTGGAGAGAAACAGGCAGTTTTCCCTTGCTATTCATCAGGCATGTTTTACACATCCAAGAGGATTTTCACCTTGGCAGTGCCTATTTATCCCTGTTGCTAAAGAGCAAACTCACCTTAAATAGCTTTCACCTCAACCCTTGTACTGCAGGTACCCAGAGCTAGATGGGACTCGGTTTGTTCCTCACAAACAGCTTCAGCAACTAAACAGAGGAAGAACTCTCTTCACACTCCAAATCTCTGGCAACAATCTTCCTAGGTCTAAACAATTACTAACAACCATTTTTCTCCCTTAAAGGAGCTTTCAGAAAAAAAGATGGATGCCAAAGACTCTCAAATAAAAAATCTGACATCAAATTGTGTGATTTCCTAATTAAGATACAATGCCAAGCTAAATTTATGTATGTTAAGTGTAGAGTAACTGCATGGTAACAGAGAGAAATTGCTTGTATTGTGAAATATGTAACACTGACTAACAATGTAAATTTCTCATTACCTTTGATATAGCTTGTGGGAGCATTACCATAACAAACACACACAGCATTCATGAGACAGTTGGTAGACATTCATAGATGTTTTGCAGCAATAATGGATAACACTTAATAGCTATTGCTTTCATAGCTTTCTAAATAAAGAAGACAGGGTTGTCCTAAAATGCTTGCAATTATTCTTCATATTTCTCTCCTTTAATCCATTTCTTCCTGTTAGCTCTTTAGCAACAGGAATTCTCCTGCTGCCCTCAAGGTGTGTGAAAAGCAAATGGGAGTCAGGACTGGTTGGCTGCCTCAAGTTTAATGAGATAATTTACTTCTGAAGCTCAGAAGAGAAACAAAAGGAAAAAAGGTTCTCATCAGATCACCTACAGCTTTACCAAGGAGGAAAAAAACATGCTATTAAAAGAGCAATAGGACTCATTAGAGAAGCAATTGTATGCCTCTCACAGCTTCTTAGCACGGGTGAATGGACAGAAGTGCTCGGTGGCTTACCTGTTCTCTGCATCGTTGTGCACACAAGTGATGGTGGCAGTGGTCTTGGCGCTGTCTGTCTCTTCTTGAACCCCCCACTGGTCTGCATCACTGACCCTTATGTCCATGATCTTCACACCTGGGGCTGTCCTAGTTCTGTTGGGGAACAACAGGCATCGCTTTAGTTACAGACCTACAAAAGAAATCCACAGAGGTAAACAAGGAAGATGAAAAGAAAGATTCCCTCTTCCATAAGTAATAGACTGATACATTGCAACTGTAAGTCACCCTGCTTTAAAAATACAAAGCAGGTCCAATCACTTTAAAGAGATGAAGTATGAGTTTCATTATGTGCAAAGCCAGTTAATTTTCAGCTTGAACAATGTGGAGCGAATAAGAATGCTTTCTGCTTCAGTGGCACCAGTTTGGTATAAATGAAACAGATGTGACTAAGCATAAGTTGATTTAATTTGTTGTGTCTGTCCTGCAGTTTAAGATGGAGAATTAGAGCACTGGGATATAAAATACCTCCTCCTGCTTACAAACCTTTGGGAGAAAGGTGCCTTTTAATATTAGGGCAATCTGCATGGAAAAATTATGTTTCACAGCTCGAAGACCACAACGCAGGAAGGAGAGAGAAGGAATATGTTATCCTAGATCTGGGACTGAGGGATGAAAATAATTATGCCATTGTAGTGGGATCTATCTAACCAGGCATGTCAAACTCCTGCTGCTGAAAATAAAATGATGCTGACGTGGAAAACCTTGATTTCCTAAGCACAGCTAGAGTTTGAAAGCAGTTTGGTAGTTGGAAAATGTCACTATATTTTGGCTTTAAAAAGTCCATGCTCTGGTGGAGCTCAGTGTTAGGAACAGATTGCCAAGGAATAGGAAACAAACTGCTTTTAATAGCAGGGATTTCATTTGTGCAGCTTGACTCCTGAAACAAGCCTGGGATTTCACAGGAGTGCTGCAAATACGCCTGGAGAACAATTAGGCAGAAAGCAACTGCTGTAGCACCATGTTGGCCACTACTGTGACTTAATTAATTAACAGCAAAGCCAAGAGAGACCTCTTAGTTGTATGGTGGAATAAAATAACACTGCTGAGACCTGAAGTGTTACTTAACAGTGAATTGTGATGGATTTGCCCCAATGCCTGTGGCCAGTTGGTGCTCATGTTGCACCATCAAGAATTTCCTTTAAGTTCTAGACAAGCTCATGGGTTTGGATCAAGTAACTTCAAGACTCAATGGGTGGGCTCTTCCCTTGAGAAGGAATTAATTCATCCTGCTTTTATTATATCTTAGTTTTGCCTGCAAGGCTTTACTGACTTGATGGGCCAAATTCATGCCTGCCATAACCAAACTGATAAAAAACATTTCCTGCAAGGAGAGAATTTTACATTATATATTTCTGATTGTCTCCTTCCTGTTTCTCCACATTCATTCACATCTCCAAACAACATGCCTGAAAGCTTAGGTGCCCCTTTGCTATCATCTCCTCTTCTTTTTGCAGAGGAACAGTCATTTATTCTGTAGCAATTACACTGGACCAAATCATTCCCACAGGCCACCTGCATGGCTTCATTTCAGAATGACTTGTATTTTATGTGAGATAGAAAATTAGGCCTTCAGCAACAGAGTCAATAATTTTTTTCATCAGACTCAGTCAACTACTCTTGAAACAAACATTTCTTAGGGTTTGAAAAAGAGGAAAAAAGCCACCCTTTTTAGTTTTCTATTTCTCAGCCAAACTTGTAATTTATTTAACAAATTTGCCTTGCCACCAGCCCCTCTATTTCCCATATTTTTTCTTGACAACGTGTCTGCAAACCTCTAACCCAACTTTCTACCCAAGTCAAAGCCCTGGTTGCTTAAAGGTTAATTGAAGGACAGAAGAAGGGAAGGGGAGGGAGAACCACACACACAGGACAGCTGGATTTCACCCATGATTTCAGGATTCATCAGCCTTTTTCCATCTGCCAGAAGCTTGTTCTGTCCTCCTACACAGCCTTAGCACTACAGCTATCTTCACTTTGCAGCATCTACTTTCATCTTCTCTGGTCCAAATCTAGGAGGTCAGTTTACCCCAATGAGGATGAAAAACAACACAGCACAGCTCCTAACCAGGCAGGACCCCTGTGAAGCTCCCCCCTTCAAGGAGCTGCTGCTCCTTTTTACTTCCATCATTTAGGTCCTCACACACAGCACAGGGGTAAGGGATGCAAGAGCCTCAAATATTCACATTTACATGTTGTTCCAACCTCTCCAGACACACACTATTCCAAAAACACTGGCTTCCTTCTTGGGCCAGCCCCTCAGCCACAGCTACTCCTTCATCCAGAGAGCTCTGCTGTTTCTTCTCTTGTGGCTGAGTACAGCTAAGGCACTTTCAGCCTATCTGGACATCAGATGAGATGTTCCTGATGCTTGTTCTGTTGGCTCACCACTTGGCTTCTCCTTCAGGGCACTGCCCCTTACAGGAGGCCACCCAGGTTTTGGCAGTGCTGTTTTCTTCACTGTGCTTACAATTTTCTCTTGCTGCATGTCTGCTGCCTTGCTGGGTTAGCAGCAAGCAAACACCACATTCCCTGCTCCCCAGCTACCTTTTCCAAAAACATCTCAGAGCACTGCATCCTAGGAACATTTCCAGTCTAATCCCTGCAATGCATCTGCTCTGGTGGGCTGAGACAAGATGTCATTTTGCATTTTTGGATATCTGTAGAGAGCCAGGAAGGTTGAAAGAAGGAAGAAACTGAATTCAGCTTCTCACTTAGGAAAAGTCAAGAAATTCAAATTAAAGCAGCCTACATATGGGAGGTTTGAGCCTACTGTTCTTCAGATAAGTGATTCATATCTTTAAATCTGCCCCCAAATTCCACAGGCACAGAAACTATTGAGTGTTGGTGACTGAGGCTTTGCAAAAGAATAAGAAATTCCTACCAGATCTGATGGGAACTGGAGAAAGAATGGTGCATGGCTAGTGTGTGAGCACAGGCACCAGCTTTCTTGCCCTGCTCTGTGCCAGGCTTCAGTTATAAGCTTGGGTGGATCACTTGGTTTTCATATACCTCCCTTCCCCACATATAAAATATTGGGAAGTGCTGCTCTTCCAACTCAAAGGGAGCTGTAAGGATAAATATAGCTGCCTGAGAAAAATCTGATGTCCTTTAAATTTACCAGCTGACAAAAATTCTGCCATCTCTGGGCTTGAAAACATGGAAACAACCTACTGAGTGCTTCCCAGAAGCACGACTCCAGAGGTACCTGTTACCAACAAGATGGCTTCATTCCTTCTCTATAAACATAATTGGGGAACAAAATATGGCAGCCAATTGGAAATTTGACAAGACTGACAGTTCCTTTCCATGAAATACTTTCTGAAAAGCAGACTTTTCAGACAGAAAACTGTCCTGGTTAGAAAGTATTTGCTCACCTTTAAAACATAACACCTTACACGGCATTGTGAGAATGCAGTTAGCAGAGATGCCAATGAGACAGAGGGATGCTGAATGAGCTCACTAGAAGTTAGCCTGCAACAGGGTCCACACCCTATGGCCTGTGCCCACAGCCTGGAGCACAAGTGAGGTGGATCACTATTCACCACACTCTCTTCTGTAGAGGTAGAGGAGGTCCAACAGAACTGTGACACTCTCAAGCATTGCTTTACACTGGTGCCCATAAGATCTTAAGAGGAGGTAGCTGTTGGAGGAGCTGTGTCAAAGCTAATCAGAACAGGGACTCAATGAAACAAACCTGCTTCAACAAGTGAATTTATCCCTCTTCTCCTCCAGCTAAGAAGGCAGCATAGAGGAATCTGCTTTAAACTGCAGAATACATTTGCTATCCCTGGCAGTGTAACAGTGTGTCCTCCATTTACTGTGGATTATAAAGATGGAAACATGAGAGACTTGAATGAAGCAGGCAAGCAGGAGTGTCTTCAGCCTGCCAACTTGAAACCACCAGAAAGTACTTTAAAATGCAATCCTGGCCTCAAATGTATGCAACCCCATGACTTGGGTTGCTCTAAACCTCTTCTTTCCATCATTACAACAGAAGGGAAGGAGAAGGTGCAAGTAATCACTAGGGCTGGAAAGTAACTTAAGGGCTGCAAGAGGAATTTAAACAGCCAAGCACTTAAGGAACATGGTGCAGGGACTTCTGCTGCCTCCCAGTCAATTAGCTGCAAAATCTGAAAGGTAAATTCTTGCTTGCCACACAACTCCAGCAACACACCCAGCAGCAGTCACTGGGAAGTAACATCTTGGCAAAAGAAACTTTAAAATAGAACCAGAAGGAAAAAAATACTTAGGAAATAAAAGAGGAATGTGCTCATAGCAGATGGAAAATGCTCAAAATTATGATATAAAGACTTTTTCAGAGCTATTTTAGAAATCCTCTTATCTCCCCCCACCCTATTTATGGGCAAGAACATGTTCTGAGCTAAATTCACTCTCAATGGCATACTAATAATAACAGTTATGATAATAAATTTCATTTGTAATTTCCAACCACTTCTGCATTCAGCCCTTCAACATGCATTTTTTTTAGCCCAATTAAAAATAAAATCATTATCCTTCCCCTACAGGAAATCCAAGCTCTTGGCCAGTTTAGTTAACTTGCCTAAAATGATACTGTCTCTGCTGAGCCAGAATGAGGGTCAATACTTCCCCATTCCCAGGCTTACACTTCAGCTAGACACCCCTTAGACACCTTCCTCATCTTTAAGACCAAGGCAGAGCAGAGCTGAGCAACTCTGAGCCCCACAGAGCATTTTACATCTTTGAAGAATTACATGAACAGCAAGCAATTAGTTCTGAATAAGGTCCCTGGGGAGTTTCTAGTTAAAATACATGTGTTTTAATATAGATTAAGCCAAGCACTATAAATTAATCACTGAATTCAGACATAGCATCTGGGGACTTCTGGGGTGTGAGTGAGATGGGCAGTGTTTCCACACAGGAAAGAACAAAAACATCCATGTAAAGGGGGAGGAATCAAGTGGAGTTTGCTTGCAGATATAAGGAGAGGAGGGTATGTGATTCATGGTTGGCACATCTAAGTGCATTCCATGACACTGGGGAGGGAGGCACTGACAGGCAGGAGTTCACTGGGAAATGCTATTAGAGAAGATGGAGGACTGAGGTGGCACAAGAGCTCCCCCCAAGAGAGGCATCATTCCTCTCTTTGGTGTCTTCCTAAGCTTCCTGGACAAAATTCTGTACAGAAAATCCAGAAATAGGAGGAAAATGAGGTGAGGCAAAGTCACCCAGAAAATATATGGCAAAATTAGGAAATAAACCTAGAGCTGCCAAGGAATATTTTGGTATCTTCACCATAAGCCCAACACAGCTCTCCCACTTCCACTAGAGACACACTAATAACAGACAGCATGTCCTGCAGTGGCCATGGAAGACCAGCTGGTGGTCAGCTGAGCTTTTTGGTGCTATGGGTTTGTGTGTGTGAAATCAGAGTGCCCCACTCAGCAGATAGATAACCACCCTGCACAGCCTCACCTCTTATGGAAGTCAGATTTACAGCAGCTCAGGGGATCAGGTCCTAAATCTTCACAAGCTAAGCCAGTGTGTATTTTCTGAAGTATTTTTCCAAGAACTTTACTTCTTTGTTCTTATATATATTTTAAAAGACTTGTGATGGATTTATATCCAAACTACCTCCCCCTTAAATTCTCCCCAAAACAACAACACTAGGCCACCTGTGTTTGTTTCTGTAATTCCATATTAACACCACTATAAGTAACAATACTTTTCTAAGGATGTAAAAGACACCCCAAAATACACAAAGATCCTGCAAAGATCCAAGCCCTCTCTCCAAAAGATCACAAATGTAGAAGCACAACTAATATGTTGCTTTATTGCAAAGAAAAGCAAGCCACCTCTCCCCATGGAGAGCTGCAGGTAGATGGCAGACAGGTGGCAATGTGGAAACAAAGGGCAACTGCAAGGTATCCAACAAAAGGAAACCTCAAGTAAAAGGATTTGACTAATGGTCCCAGTGGGTAAAAAACTCACCATGGTATCAAGCCAGGGACAATAGGTGTTACCAGTGAAACAAAGTTGGACAACACACAAAAAGCATGTTTGACAGAGGCAACAACTTCCAATGTCAACGAGTTTTTACTTAAGATTTGACCCCTGCACTTCATCCAAGCTAAAACCCACTCCAGTGACTACCCCTTCATTGCAAGTCCAGTGTATAATTGGCCCAAATTTGTTTTCAAAATGAGACAAGGACATGCTGTGCTCTGTCTGCCTTGGTTCCATTTCCCCCTGGAACACCTCCTCACTGCAGGGCCAAAACTTTCTCAGCTACTACTCACCTCATGGAAATGCCCTTTCTCTATCTCATGACACTGGCACTTTCTCACCTTCACACTCTATCAAGAAATTTGCCTTTCCCTCCCTTCAGCATACCTCAACTTCTCTCTGCATCAGTTATTTTTATATAACCTTTTGTAGCTGTCTTTTTTAACCCTGTCAAGCATTTGGAGATGTAGTTTCTCTGAAGGCAGTTGTTGCTGTCATATATCAGAGTATCTCTACCCAACACTCTCTCAAGGAAGAAGGTCAATACCAAGGCACCAGGTAGAACAAAACAGGTATAGAAACCAGCACAAAGCAAGGCAGGAACAAAGCTGCTGAACAGACATGGTGGCTAAGATGAAAAAAGCCCAACTCAAAGAACAGAAAACCCTCTGAAATTGTAGCAGGTATCAGTGCTAAATGATACAATTACCACTCATCTACCAAAAAGGGTGAAGCTATCAACATATTTTTTTTTTCAGCTCATCAAATGTTTCAAAATATGCTAAGCATCAAGTTCACCAGCATATTGGATTTTGAATAATGAAAACAGTAAACAGGATTTTAATTTGGATTCTGACAGTGAAGTGCTTTCCATGTGATAAATTAACTATTAGGGAAGATAAATGAACACAACCTACCCTTGAGTACGATGGCTTAGGATTTGGAAGAAGCTTTTACAGAAGCATGGTAAAAATAAGGCAGGATGAAAAATATGAGAAGACAACAGGGGGAATATTTGATCAAAACCCCTCCCTCCTCCTTGCCAAACTGCCAGGGTAACTCCTCTCAAAAAGTGCATAACATTTGCACAAGAGTCTCCCATATTTCCTAAGAATGCCTGAGCATTTTAGGAGAGATCTTCAGCTGGTCTAAATCACCAGAGATTAATGAGTTTTATAGTGATTGTTTAATATTGAAAAGTTAAATTCCACACCTGGGAAGCAAGGTCAGAAAAGGAGGTGTCATCCCTTATGAAGTTTTTCTGAATGGGGAGGTGACTCAGGAACATTTTCTAGATATAAGAGATATATGCTTATAAACCTGCTCCTAAAAATCAGCAAAGAGGATGTGAGCATGTTCAAAGCAGTCTAGCATCATGTAATATTTCCATATCAAATGGCAAGTTCCAAATTTTTGCCATTTTTCTTTTTTACAGAAGACATTTTAAGATTTCATCTTCATATTTCAGCAGAAATTCTGTGCTTCAATCTGCTCTCTCCCTCTCATTCAGGTAAGCAAACAGAGCTTAGAAAATCAGCAGAAAGACATCCTAATTGGCTTGAAATTAAAGCTATTAATTTTTCCTCTTATTCCTGTCACTAACTAGCCCTGTTTGTATAGGTTTCCAACACTGCCATGGAAACCTGAGAGGTTCTGAAGCTTTTATTCAATATGAGATGAAAACACCATCTCCCACAGCAAATACTGTTTGCTTTGAAATATGTCAACAGGGGAATTTTGTCCCTCTGGAAGAAAGGGGTTGCCAGGCACTGGGGCAGAATACATTGGGTCCAATTTTATCCACTCAAGACATTTTATTAACCATTAACTGCCTGGGCAACTTCAAAATGGAAATAAGAATGCTTATGCACCTTTGCTTTGAACTCCAACCAAGGAGAGAAAAAAACCATACTATTTCTCTGGAGACACTGTGCCTTTGTGTACTTAAAAACTGTACAGATACTGCATCCCAATATGTTCCTGCAATTTCCCAGTAAGTACTTAAAACTGCAGGTCAAAGAGTTCTGTAGCAATTGGCATTTGGTAATAAAACCAAAAGCCATAATTGAGTTGAGCCCACCTGAAAACTCTGTTGTGACTTTGACATCCAAATGACTTTAATTGTAGGATAAGCAAATGTGGGTCTAGATTGCACTGAATGCTCTTAAATTCCAGCAAACTCTTCACACCAGAACAGGTCTGATGCTTGGGTTGCAGACCTCAGCATCCCACTACCACAGTTCCAGCAACTCCTGCTACACCTGCACAGGGAAGTGGCTCATGCCCTCTGTCCTTTACCTGCCTACAGAGCAGGAAACATTGTCTACAATTTGCAAACAAATATAAAATTCCTTAAACTTGCTTGGCACTTTCCAAGTATCCAATAAACATGAAGTAACCATTATTACTGTTGGTCAAAAGGAGACAACAGGTCTCTTTCCAAGTCTAAATGATCCTCATGCTACCAAACAACTCATAACACTCCTTTCTCGTTAGTATGCACAACCAGTTGACTCCTCTGCCTGCCCTGAAAGAGTAGAGATATTTTCCTTTATTCCACTGCCTCTGTTCAGTTAACTGAGTTATGATGTGTTGATCATTATTCAAAGAGCTCAAGAGTGCCTGTTGTCACACACCTTTAGATATTTCCAAGAATTAAAGTATGTGCCCTCCTTTCCCCAGCACAACAATCCATGGTGTACCTTCTCTGGAGAGAGAAGTAAAATGCTGGAGTGGTTTTCCATAACACATGTCTAAGGAACAAAAATCAAAGCCTGCTCAGTCTCTTCAACCTTTCCCTGAAAGATCTAAAACACTCAGACTATGTCCTTTACCTTGAAACCCATGCAATGCTATAATAGATGAAACTCTCTTTAAAGCCCAGAAGTAGAGGCAAAAATGCAGTCCCAAGTCTGAAGGTGTCCAAAGTATTTGAACTTGGAATTCTTGCAATCATGCAGCAACAGAGCTTTGAAAACCATAATGAAAAAAATCAAAGTAAGCCAGAGGTTTCCTCCTGCAAAGACAAAGATACTTATGGGTTTCCTTTTACTGAAAGGCTCCTTCAGAAACCAGCACTGCAAAAATGTTTGCAGCCTGGATAGAGTTCAGGCCTCCTGGGAGACAAAGAATTTTTATAAAGGGATCATTACCACTACAAGTAAAAAACCAAAAAAAGCTCTGAAGGTCATGGTTTCTGGAAGCACCTAAACAACAACAAAGTAAAAACTTTCCAACCTTCTCTCTGCAAAACTAGATAATGAGCTCCATAGCATTGTCTTGGCCAACACTGGATAGGAGTTTGCAGCATACAAAATAGCTCATCACTGAGGCTGGATTTGCTCACCACCATGGAGACTCACATTTCCTGTCAGGAAAAAGTTTCTTCAAGACAATTCAGACTCATATAGTTAATTATCTTTTACCAAACATCAACACATATGACTTAGGATCAGAAAAACCTTTTCTAGATGCTGCTGAATAATGCAGTCAACCCTGGAGTTTCCTATATTTGTTGGACTCTTTGTGGCACAGTCCCTCAGCTTAGGGCAGGTTGTGAGTGCAAATCCCCCAGTTGGAGGATGCCCAGAAGAGGTCAGTGGTAGTTAGTCTGTGGCTAGTCTTGAGACAGTGTCTGTAGTCTGGTTCAAAGAAGTACATAATGGCAGCAGCCTGCATGCACTGAACAGGGTCCCACCCTGGCTTTCAGACAGCTAATAGACACCTTGCAATGGTTTAAAAAGTACAAGGGAGAAGAGCAGCAGTGAGGTTGATGGGCAGACAACACAACACATCTCCTCCTCTTAGGACATGAGGTTAAAAGTAAGAGGACACTCCATGAAAGTCATCTTTACCTAAAAGATTGCTTAAAACTGCACCAGTAAAAAAGAATTTAAAAACACCTTTAAAAAGAGCAGGCTTCTGAAATTTGTATAGACCTCTAACTTCTACTGAAACCAAGCCCAACCTTTGGCACATCCAACAACTGCTGACCTCTAACTTCTGCCCAACCTTTGGCACATCCAACAACTGCTGACCTCTAACTTCTACTGAAACCAAGCCCAACCTCTGGCACATCCAACAACTGCTTAAAGTGATCTTTCAGGGATCTAGAATACATTTTTCTCTGCTTGCTCAGTATGTTATTTAAAAAAGCAGCACCAAAAAGTTTGCTGCTAAGGAAGCTTACCTAGTTGTGGCAAGGAGACACTGACCTGAGCACAAGGGAGAGAGTTAGAGGGGGGGGGGGGAAGAAAAAAAAAAAGCAATGAAAATCCTTCCAGAATTAAAAAGGCCCCAAGAACTTTGCCTGAACTAGTAGTTATTGTTTTTATTGGATTATTTTATGGGGTTTTATGTTGTTTAATCGAAGAAGGAAAATGGATGCCATAAAATATGCAGAGCTAACTGGGGCTGCAGAGTACATTGCTGAATACTGCTAGTAATGCCATTTCCCCTTGGCTGTCAAAAAATAAAAATATCATTCTTTATATCCCTGTCACTTGGAACAGCAGTCCTCTCATGCTTGCCAATCAATCATCTTGGAGTGCACCTTTACCTTGAGCAGTATGTGCTAGGACAGTGCAATACAGAAAGCTCAGGAAATAATCTCCCTTTCCACAAGATAGAATTCAATTTCCACTATAGCTCAGACCACTACTTTTCTTGAAAAGGCAGCACCATATATTACAGCAAAAAAAAAAAAAAGGGCATTTTTCAGCTGCTAGTGAAAACTTTAGTGAGCATTATGATTATGTGGTTTGTACTCCAGGCACCAGTGACCACCAAGCAGGCTAATAATGCATGAATTCTGGTAAGAACCAGCTCTCCACCTGGGATAAAACATCAGTTTTCCCCCATTTTTTTCCCCCCTCTTCTGCTTTCTTTACTGTAAGATTTTTTTCTAGCTGCAGACAACAACTTTCTAAGATTCTCCTAAAGAGTAAGCACTTCACAATTCAGCTATCCCACTCTGCTTCTCAGGTAGCCCTAGTTAGTGCTTTGGCCACTGCCCAATAGGCTTTTGAAAGCCCCAGTTTGGTTTCTCTGAGTGTTGCACCTCAGAAGTGTTTTGAAGACCCTCTGGAGGTAGACTGAGCTTTCACCAATGACTCTTTGAATCCCCTTTTGGATCTCAGCAGACCTGGCAAGGATTTTGCAAGTCCCAAGCTTTGTCTCTCCTCTGAGCACAGCTGACAAAGTGGGTGCAGCAGAGGCTGGCTGGATCCATAATCTGCTGCAATAAAGTCTCTAGAAAGCCCCACAAATGGACAATGCCAAGCACAGGCTCTCTGGATTGGCCTGTAATATTTCTAACCATGAAGACAAGGAGATAATTTTTCCCCTCCAAGCATCCTGAAGCTCCAAGTCCAAGCTTCACCTCCACAAATCTGGCCAAAAAGATCATTGTGCAAGCTGGTGCCTGACAGACAGACCCCAGCAGCCCCAGAGCCTGAGAGGGATAAAAAGGTCAGGAGGATTCAGTCCTCCAAAGCCTGTTGCTCACAGCACTGCCACAGTTCAGAAAGCTTATCCAGCCTTGCAGAGCTGTCAGGAAAATTTACCAGCCACCACACAAAACTTACTGGCCATTTAGCACAGTGATTGATGGCAATGCAAGGAACTAATGGTATTTTACTTGCCTGTTGAAAGGAATTGCTCACCCTGGGCCAGCAGGATTGGGGAAGGATTCTTTAATCCTTGCAGCAATTTGTAAATTCAAAATTGTAAATCCAAGTGTTTGCAGGAATGAAGCCAAATCTGAGAGAGCAGCCTGCTCCTGCTTCAGGATGGATTCAAACATGATCCAGCACATGGACAGATAGGGCCAGCAGAGAAATAAACTGGAGCAAAAAGAAGCTGCACACTGCACTCTGGACTTCTTTAAGAAGTTTACAGGTTTCAGGGGGCCAAATCCATTTCCAGATTGTTAACCTCTAACAAAGACCTAGGTCCTGGTATTGTGCAAATAACAAAGTTGAGGAAATAACAAGACAAGAAGGCCATCACCAAAAATGGGAGGCAACTGAACTAAGTGGTACAGGAAGGTGCTCCCATCTGATCTACATGTGCAGAAGAGTACAGTGGTGGAGAGGGTCAATTCACTTCCTAACTCAGAAGAGTTGATAGGATCATTTCCCTCTGTGGCTTTCCCATTCCTTACTAACACCAATACTAAACCTTCCTTTACCCTTTAGCATTTTTCTTTATCATTGCAACTGGTCCTGTTTGCCACCAGTAGTGCTCTGTTCTGGTTTTACCTGCAGTACCAGCATTCCCTGCCTATGGATGGCAGATCCTTCATCACAGTTCATCTAAAACATCCTTGTTAAATGAACTACTTTAATAGTTTGGGGGCAGAAAACATTCTTGCATTATCTGGCAGGTCAAGAGTGAAGGACTAAAAAGGGTCCTTCACCAGGAGCTGATTCTTTCAAGCAGTAGCACAGCAGGCTCCAGCACCTAGCACTGCCCTAAGGGATTTTGTTAAGGTGACTAGCAAGAGACATCACACAGCACTTTCAAGGACAGGAATGAGCCCCTCTGAGTTTTGATTTTGGTTAGCCTCTGTTTTCTTAACTAGCCTTTATGGTTCAAACTCCTGCATATCCTCAGAAACCAGATGAAAAATCAACTCTGCCATGAACAAAAAAGAAGAAACAATTCACATTTCATGAAGACTACACATGCCTAGGTGCTAACTATTAAAAAACTGCTTAAACTTCCAGCACTTCAAAGTATACACTGTGTTTGCAATAACAGACTTTAAAACTAGGCTTTCCCACTGGGGGACTTAAGGGGCACTGAATCAACTACTATAAAAACAGCTACAATCCTTTAAAATGTGTTCAGTGGTTTTCAGCTAAAAACACAGTGAGATGCTGGATCCCACTGAGAATTAAATATTTCCCATTCCTGTTCTGCTTTTTCAATTCTAACTAGTCCTTAACCCTGTTAGTCATGAATTTGCAATTAATGAGCCTTGTTTAGAGGATGTGAATACTGAAATTGTTCTGATACACAGGCTCTAACCATAGAAAGACATCTAATTCAGTGAGGGTATCTGCTGTGCTTGGGGGGGATTCCAACCCTTCAATAAAGGAAATCAGCTGTTAAGTCATTTTAACAAGGGGCAACATGCTGTGCTCTTGGCTCTGTGGTGCCACACGATGGTCTCACAGCTTGGCATCTGGGGACAAAATCATCTCCATGCATTAAAGATGTTTAACATCTGCTTGTAAACCTGAGGCTGGTCAAAAATAATGACTGTGACTGAAATGAGGATGGTGCAAGGCTGGTTTTCCAACTAAATGCTTAACTATGGGAAGCATGCCTGTATGCACACTCTTTTGATCTAATACAGCAAAGGGCTAATGACCCAGGGCTAAACTAATTATGACTAGTTATGCTTAAGCAAGAAAACAGCAGCCACTCTACTGCTTCAAGGGGACAAGTAAAACAAATACCTTTGTGGCTCTTCCCTGTGCCTAGAAAGGAAGTACTCCCCTTAGGAGTCTTCCTCTCCCAGGGTATCCAGAGAAGATTACCTCCTCAGGTGGGGACAGGGGGACAGACAGACAACTCCCCTTTCCAAGCTTGAGAGCATGGCTAGGGGAAGCCCTCTATGCAGCCTCATCAGCCCAGCCTTCTTGTTGAGCCTAACAGCAAGTACATTTCCCAGGCCATGAAAAAAACCTGATAAAGCAGTGAAAAAAACACAAATATAGGATTTTTAACAAAATGATGTCACCCATCATGTGTCCATCAACACTCAGAAATAATTTGGGGTAAGGGAGTGGGGGCTTAATGATATTTGAAATGGTTTATAAAATGCACTGAGGTGGAATAAATGTTCCTGGTTCTGCTACAGCAGTCACTTTCAGACATATTTCAGGAGGCTAATCCTGGAGACCAGGAGATTAATTCCTGGAGACAAGCACTTTTTCCCCTCCAGCTCCTCCCCAGCTCTTCAGAGAAAATGACCTGGTCTGATCTTAACAAATCTTGAAGAAGACAGAAAAATTAATTATGCTCCTCAGTATTTCATCTTCATGGCACATCTGAGCAGCTTCTACAGCTGCAAAACCTTTATTTCCAGGGTCCTTTTGATTGTACTACTGAGATATTAAAGACTCATTAAACCTAAGGGGTAGTCCCATTCACCCAGACTTAGCATGGAAAGGAGGTCCAGGAGGGAGGCTTAAACTTATCTTGTGCTTGAGTCAAAGAGACAGTTGGAGAAGATTTAGTCATAAATCAAACTCTTCACCCTCGAAGAGTTACTTATCCTTGCAGCACTCTGCACACCAGAAATGCTGTTGGGACCAAAGGACTGAGAAATGCAGAGGCTTCTGACAACTGAGTGACTCTGCTTGTTCCTACAGAGGAACCAAGGGATGGAGAAGAGAGAAAGCAAAGCAACCTGACTTGTGTTTTTGTAGACAGAATTCTGCACCTACAAACCACAGCTGTTTTCCAACTGCAACACTAACCTCAAGTTAAGGCTCAGCTTCCAGATAAGCCTCCTGCAAAGGTGGTGTTTGTCAATGCCCATGTGATTGTGGTTGTAATTATTTCCTCCAGCAATTACTGTCACTGTAGCTGACCTTATCCTAGAGTCAAACACCGAGGCATTAAAGTGACAATATCTCCTGTGCAAGTAATTGCTGATACACAGCCTTATTCTCAATTACTAATGTCAATAGCTTGTGGATAGTAAAAGCAAAGCCAGTATATTACTGGGGCTGAGCTTGCTTTTGACTCTGATAGGCTATAAATTATCTGATTTGCTGAAGAGCTCAAATTACAAAGGCACCATTCAGAGAAATGACAAAATATACAGATGACATCCTTTGATTTTAAGTGGTGTTGAGAAAGTGCTCCCTTCTTTCCTGGTGGTGTTGCCTTCCTGACTTGAAACTTCACTATCAAACTATTGTCCTCTGTTACCTTCAGGCACAATTATTTTCAGGTATAACACTCTGCCTGCCAGCAGTCTCCAAGCTATACTCTAAAGCTCAGCAATCAGAAATACCAATATTATCCTTCTTTCTTACATTTTAGAACTGAGAAACCTCAGCAGTACCATTACAATCAAGGTTGTACTTCCTCCTGGGAACATTTATCTTATTTCACATGGGGAAGCCCTTTTCTTTTCAGGCCATTCCTGCAGTTAAGATCTCTCTGCAGTTTTACATGAAATTAAGTAGCTAATGTCAGACACGTGGTGCTGCAAAGACTAAATTATGAAATTAAGGGAAGCCAAGGTTCAATTTCCCTGCATGTATCAGGTGAGATCTATGCACTGGGAAAGGCTAGATCTGGAAAATGTAATAAACAGGCAGAGGTGAATATGAAATATAAATGCAAAATGCACTCCTTCATATTTATTACATCTTTTACATCTAAATCGGGCAGATTTCATTCCACAGATTGAGACTGAAGTAATTTAGTGGGAGGCTGGGAGTTGAAACACATAATCACATTTCTAGAACAATGTAATTACATTGAATTTAATGTGATTTCCTGCCACTGGTTTAAAAGTGCAGCCTCCTCCACATTCTCCATTTACACTGAACATGACACTTGATGTAAGATTGCTCTTACGTAGCCAGGTAAAGCAAGAACGTGTGTTAAAATGCCCTGAATTCTGCCCCACCGACATATAAAGATGTCAGTCAGGAAGTACCAGCAGGTTCAAACCTTAAACTTCTAGAAAGATGCTGTCTCTGCAGATAACCACTGATTTTAGATTTCATTTTCATGCATTATTTCCCAAGGAATAAATGCTGCTGACCTTAATAACCTGGGCACAAGTCAGCTGTGCTCCACAGGGCAAAGGAGGTTGAAGGGAAATTTACTCTTAGCAGAAGACTTTTCAGGTTTTCCTATATTTTATGCACTTCCAACAGTGCTATCTCAAAGACTTTATTAAAGAACAGGCTAATAAATGCACATGGCAGGTCAAATCCATTAACAATAGCTAGAAAAATACAGGAGAAAAAGAGGAATTGCAATTTGCATGAAGAATTTGAATCTTAAAACAAACACAAGGACAAAGGGCTAGAATTTTATCAAAGTTAGGAATAGAACTGCACAGACATTGATTTAAATTTAACTGCCACAAATCAGTTAAAATCTGACCTAGAGACAGAAATTGTACAAGCTAGTGCATTGGGAGAGCAAAAGGGTACTAGAGAAACAGAAGAGTTACTCTTAAAAAAAATACCACTAAGCTTATAGCTGACCAGAAAAAACCTTGCAAATCCTCCCAGTATGAAACAATTCAAGCAATTTTGTTGCTTGCTGTAAACTGAGGAATATTTACAATTGATTTGCAAACAGAAAAAAAAAATTATTAAATTGATCAAAAATGCTATTTACTGCTGGCAGTTCATTTAGCTTTCTGCAGAATGTCTCAACATTTATATTCCTTCACTGCAATAAATAAGTATTGAAATATAATGGATAATGAAGCAGATGTTAAAAGACAATCACATTGCATAGGATTATTTGTGTTTCAGCAGACTAATACAAGCTTGAATGAAATAGAAGTTTAAAAGCAGGTTTTAAGGCTGGGGATTTTGATGAAAAGTAAATGAACAATAGATTTAAAGCAGTATAATTACTGATGAATCACAATACTATGGAAATGGCCTCAGAGAGCTCCAAATGCTTTATAAATTGGAGCGAGGGAGGGCAAACAAGGGAGAAAAGAGCCCATTAAAAGTAGTCAAGGCTGCAGTCCTCACCGAGATAAAACACCCTGCTTTTTCGTAGCAAAGTCAATGCTTTTAGGTTATAAAGCCAAATCCTCAGATTCTTCCTTCCACGGAAGTTTTCTCTGACATGAAGAAAAGCGTGGAGAAATCTGAGGAAGGGCAGGCTTGCAACAAGCCAAGGAAGAGACCCCAGCCCCTTCGAGATGCGGTGACGCTGTTGACATCGAGCGCTGCTGAGCAAAGCGAGGTGCCTGGAAAGGCTCATCCCGGCTGGCAGTGCCACGCCAAAGCTGCAGGGACAAATGCTAACGTGGCACAGAAGAACGAGCAGGGAAAAAGCTTTGTCTGGCAAACAAGAGTGTGCATTATTGATGGCTCAGCAGCCAGAAGACCTCAGCACGTGGAGAGTATAATGGGATTGTCATCTCCGGGCCAGGAAAGGACTTGAAGAGGACTGAAGAGAGGCAGTGTTTCGGCTCTGCGCCTACCCTGTGGCCCCAGTGCGCAGTCCCGTGGTGCACAGCAGGGAAAGCAGCGCAAGCTCAGCTACGTTATCCACCTTCCACAGGTGACCCCAAGGGACTCAACCCCACCGTCACATCTCGGTTCTTTCTTCCTGAGCCACACAAGCTTCTCAGCAGCCTCAGCATTTCCAGATCTCAAATCCTTAGTAGGGTTTCTTCAAAGAGGGAATATATTTGCAGAAATTTAATTTGGGGCTGCAGCTTCTAAAAGGTTTCTATTTCTACAGCAGGCAGATTAGCAGCAGAGCCTGCTAGAAGTTACGGTCTTTATTAAAACCAAAAATGTACTAAGCAGATTTTCCCTTTTGTTTACTGAAAAGCCTTGCTTTCTTCAAGGTGACCCGAGACAAGAGGCAGTTTGCTTAAACAATAAGAGACCTGCTGGATGGCATGAGGCTCCCTTTTCATCCCTGATCACCCTCCTCAGCACAGGAAGAGAATTTGGCAAAGAGGACATGGAAATACAACAAGGGAGTCGGGACAACTTTTAGGTTAAATCGTTCAGTTGCAAACCAGAATCAGACAGAAACACTGTAGTTCAAGCTTGGACAAAAATGGTTAGAAAATTTGGCTTTATGGCAGGATTACCACTACATTAGCTGGGAGGTCCACCCAACTGCTCAGGGCTTTCATTATGCAGTAGAAGGACTATGAAAATCTCTGCTCACCCAGTCACCACCACAGTAGTTACATATTCAGATTTCTTTCTGGAATAACTGCAAATTTGCTTTGATTGACTGACATTTCATCACTTAATACATTCAGAGCATGTCAAGGGAAAGCTTTACTGACTTCACAACGCTATACTGATTGAGTTCCTAATAGGAACAGCTGTCAGAAGGACTTGTAAGGATAACTTTCAAAATCACATCTGGTAGTTGGTAGAGGACTTCCTGCACCAAAGAGCCTCTCCACCTACACACAGGGCTTTCTGAGACACAGAGAATGACAGTTCCTCTCTTCCCAGTCACCATCAGCCTGTGACACAGCAGCTGGCTGCAGCCATTCCAAAAGCTGCTCAACACTTTTTCTCCAAAGTCTTGCATTTGAAATACACAGTTGTGGAGTCAGAAGAAGCCTTGCTGGATACTCATCAACAAGCTGTGGAAGAGGAGCGAGACTGAGGGGCAAAGCTCTCCTGCACTCCTTCCACCCCCTAAAAAGTCGCCCAAGTAGAAAGTACCCAACCACAGAGCTCAAGGGTGAACAGAAGGCACAGGAGGTAGCATAGCTGGAGGTCAGTGTCTACCTCAGCTGAAAATGGGGAAAAATTACAAGGAAAACCAACACAATTCAAGAAGTTTGTAGCCTTGGCCAGTGCCCCAGCCTCAGGGCTTCCTCTCCGCCATACAACAGGCAGCTTCCTGCCACTCTCAATCTCTGCCAGTGAATGGAAAATAAGTCTGCAGTTTTCCTAATCCCTCCTCTGAAATTTCCACATTCTTTTAGAAAGGCCTTCAAGATAGAGATTTCAAGCTAACCTAAGCACTTCCAAATTCCTTTCCTTCTCTGCAGAGACCAAGAAGGCTCTGAGATGACCTACCTTCAGCATTCATGATGTGGGTGAACAGAACCCTTGGCTGCCTTCACCCCATTTTATTTAGGCAAAGGGGGGGGTGGGGAGAAAGCAGTACTTTTCAATACTTAAACCCAACCAGTTTCCTACAAATATTTAAAGTTGTCCTGGTTGTTAGCTAAACAGCTTCTGCAAAGCAACTGCAAACATTGCAACTGTTCTGCCATACGGTCACCAGCAGCTGGAAGCTCCGAGGTGCCCATTTCCATCAGAAATCTGCCATCTCAAATGCATTTGGCAGTTTGGTCATGGTCAGAAATGCTTCTCATCACTGGAGCTTTCAGAAGACCACAAGGAATGAAGCATAGGTGGCTCTTCTTAAAGGCTGGGTCAAAGCAGAGACTTCTGTAAACACTCTTTCTCATAAGTAAGTAAATAAATAAGAAAAGGCACCGTGCCATACCTTCTGCACTGCTACTAGGCAGCTCAGAGGCTCCTGCTAGACCAGACAAAGCCTTCAGTCAGTCCCACAGAATATTGACAAGCAAATGAAAAGAACAGTGGGAGAAATTGGCTTAAAAGGGCATTCACTGTACTTTTCTTTAAATAAAAGAATATGCAACAGCTTCTCATGGCGTTGAACGGACAACACTATTAACTTCCATTCTTCCACCTAATCACTAGTTAGCTGTTGTTAAAATCCATCATGCACTATGGTCCAAACCTTGAGGTCCCCACTCAAACCTTCCCTTAAATGAGTTCTTAGTAGGACTTTTGCATCATTAAGCATCACAGATATTTTTCCCCCCTGAGTGGTATCTGGATAAAGAACACAAGAATTGGCCCTGATCGTTACCATAATGCTTTCATGTTTTCCACAATGCCACTAAACACCTAAAAATATGGCATAAAGGCCCTATAGGGAATCAATGCCAAGGGTCTGCATTTGTACCAGGAACCAATGGATGAGAGAAAGAAAAAGGATATTTGACATGAACCCAGAGGATGTATTGGCAGAAGCACTTGTGAGCAACTTGCCATTTAAAGCACAAGCAGGACAAATTCATCTCGAGAGTCACTTCAAAGGGAATGGTCTGCAATCAACATTAATCACAATTAATTTGGCCCTAGGTTTCTGCCCCTGAAAAGCAGGCTCCTGCAGTCAGAGCTGCTGGGAGGGGATGGCAGGCATCTCCTCCACAGCGTCCACCTCTGCTGATATTGCCAAGTCTTCTGCTATGCTGGTGCCATCGTCAAATGCTGCAACAGGATCCAGGCCAAATTTGCTTATCGGCTCTGAACCAGGAGGCCAGCCAGCAATATGTGCTGAATGGCACTCCTTTGGAGGATGTCATATTGCTATTTATATTAGCTAATTCTTTTTCTCCAATTCCCTGTGGCAAACCAACAGTTCAAATCATACAGGATAAGCTAATAGGGTTATATAAGTGTCCATTTGCTGTACATATGCTCTCCTCCCTAAGGCAAGCGATCACCACCACTCTCTTGCAAGAGAGGTACACCTTCCCTTTTTGATGCCTAAGCACATCAGAGTTTTGCAGGTGCTTCAGAGAGCGTCTCTGTCCTTGTTGGAGAAGGACATGTGGGTGCTTGAGTGAGAAGCAGGCAGCAGAGAATTGCCATGGAGGCAAAAATCGAACACAAACAAGAGGTGCCTCCTCTCCTGCCCCTTTTCTCCCACATGAAACAGAGCTGCACTAGAACAAGAGGATGCCACCACCTCCACGTGTGGCATCTTTCAAGGTAGCACTGACCATACACAGCCCTCAAGGCCCCAAATCTCTTGCTCTCTGGAAGCATCCAGGCTTTAAAACCTGTGTCTAGGAAATCTAAACCATAGTACATGAAGTTTAAAGTATGCATTTTACTTATGCATATCCACTTTTTTGTGTTTGCTATGTTGTACCATTAAACTGCTTTCAAATTCAGAAAGACTCTCAACACAGTTTGAACCTCTCTCCAGACCAGTATAAATACATAATCCAGCAGAGGTGGAGGCTTTGCTCTTTCATACATATACCATAGGTATATTTGTGTCTTCTTATTTTTCCCACTTGGTAAGATTGCTGCTGTTCCCTCCTTGGCAGTTTTGGTGGGCACAGATGCTCCTAGCTCTCAGGGAGACTCACACAGATAGCAATGCTGCTTCCCAAACTGGCCTCTCCCTTCAGTTTTCTGGCCAAATCCATTAATCAGGTCTGATCCAGGGAGTCCTTCTGCACATGTACTGTAAAATCCCCTTACAGAGCAATGTTTTCCACCAAAATCAACCTTTGCCAAGCTCCCCCATGGCCTGCCAGCCACAGAAAGCAGACAGCACAACCTAACAGGGCCCTGCACGAGTCTATTTGCCACACATATGCTACACGTACCCTCAGGAGCTGGTCCCTGATTCACCGTGTGACTGAAGGGAAGGGACAGCTTCCCAGCTAACCAGAGTCCCCATGCTGCACATGCAAAAGCAGAATTCCTTTCAAAAGCCTTTGTGCTGCAACATTGCATTTCTGTCCATTCTCCTCCCCAACACACTCAGAGAAATTCTTTTCTCAGTTCACTTCCTCCCAGCAGTCACATCAAATGTGTATTATCCAGCTTGGAGGCTACTGCTTTTATCCTCCAGGTGAAGAACTTAAGTAGTTTCTGAATGGTCTTCAGAGATAAAATTCAATGTTCCTATTCCAAGGAATAAAATCATAGACTCACAGAATTGTTTTGCTTGGAAAGACCTTTAAGATCATCAAGTCCAACTGTTAACCCAGCCCTGCCAAGTCCACCACTAAACCATGTTCCTCAGCACCACATCTACAGGTCTTTCAAATGCCTCCAGGCACGGTGACTCCACCACTGCCCTGGGCAGCCTGTGCCAGGGCTTGACAGCCCTTTCAGGGAAGAAATTTTTCCTCATATCCAACCTAAACTTCTCCTGGTGCAACTTGAGGCTGTTTCTTCTTCTCCTATCACTTGTTACTTGGGAGAAGAGACCAACCTCCACCTCGCTCTAACTTCCTTCCAGGGATTTATAGAGAGCAAGATGTCCCCTGAGCCTCCCCTTTCTCCAGCCTAAACAACCCCAGTTTCCAGCTGTTACAAGCAACAGGTAATTTCTACACCTAAACAGAGCTCTCAGTTCTCAGCTACACTCTGCAGTGGTTTGGGTTTTTTTGAACATTGTGTCACCATTTCCCTGGCTGATCTGCCATGGATGACGACATCTCCAGTGCAGTCCACAGCCAGCTCCTGCTCTCCTAGCAAGTAGAGGCTCCCAATCTGGGGTTAAACACTGTGCTTCTCTTCCTTCTCCCACTGCAAGCAAAACCAGTTTGCCTGACTCAGATTATTCTCAAGCAGCAAAATGCCAGCTTCAAGACAGCTACATCCTACTAATGCTGGTACATGTGAGACTTTTTAAAAGGCCTGGGAAAGACAGATTTCACTTTGGTAAGCTAAATTTCAACACCAAAAACAACAAAGATGGCAGAATCCAATAAACTATGATTTATCTTTCTTCTTCACTAGAATAGAATTCACCACTATGTAGCACTACAGGTCTACTTCATGCCAAAATCAGTTCCTCTAGTTGTTCAGTCATGTGAGGGCCAAATTGATTCACACTGTCCCTTCTCCCATATTGAATATGTAGTTTGGGAGGGGAATCTTCCCAGAATATTATATTATCACTCAAAAATCACTGCAAGGATTTTAATCTAAATTCATATGACATATACCCAAGATACATGACATTCAGCAACAGCAACTGGAAATACTGGATTCTTTTCTGCAGAGCACTTCCTGCCTCCTGCCAACACAGAGTCTTTAGTGAACTCAGTGAAAATGATATCAGTCTGTGTCAGGCTCCAGCATCACAGAAAAAGAATGAGCCATCACAGCAAACCAGGAATGTGTCATTTTGTCCATCTTTTCTTGGACTGGTGAAACAGAAGCACATGGAAAGCCAGCAAATCAGATGACCACACTAAGAATAGCACCAAAAATCCCCAGCCATAGGACATGCTACATACTTGTAGTAACAAAAATGTACCTGTCATTGCACGTCACACAAGCTCATTCAAACTAAAAATTTATCACTTGCTTCAGATTCCAGCCAGGTGATGGCAAATACATCATGGAACTGTCAACAAGCTGCTAATCTTGGCTGTGAGGTGTGGGAATACAAGAAGCTTAAATATACACTGGTCCTTCAGAAACCATCAATTTTGCTGGCTCTTTCTCCCATGCCACTGGGTAATAGGTCTGCTCCAGCTATTTCACTCCCACCTCTTGCAGTTAAACAGTTTCATTTTGTGTGTCTATTTAGAGACTGACAATCAGATGGATGAGGTAGCAGAAATCACCTATGGGTATACAGATACACAAAGACCCTCTCTAGCTCCTTGACTGAGAGGAGTCACCACTGACAGAATAACTTCTAAGTCTGAATGGAAATCCCAGGACACACACAGCTGGGTTTTCAGAGCATCCATATAGCTGGAACAACAATTCTTTTCATCTGGAAACCTGGTCCATTGTGCTCTTTCTAGCAGAGAAGAAAGCAAAGAGAAGCCAGCAAAGCCCCTTCTTCCTCCATCCAAAACCAAACCATGAGTCTAGGCTTGTCCCTTTCAGAGAGTGCAAAAGGATGGCATAGTCCCACGAGTGAATATTCAAGCAGTGACTTCACTTTCTCCTAGCACATATATTAGGACAAAAATTTAAACCTGAGGAGGGGAAGGATCTTTGATTATAAACACAGCAGAAGTTTCAAAGGCTATTTTTCCTCACAAGTAAGTGCTTGTTCATGACATTTCACACTGGACACAGTTTTGGGAGACTATAAATAAAAAGCAAACCTCTTTGTTGTTCCAGTTATGATGCTTTACTCTCAGCAAGCTCACTAAGAGCTACCTCAGCCTGCTTAGCCTAAACATGACTACCTCTACAGGTGTGTGAGATGGCCCAGCTATAAAAGGCAACTTAACTCACCATTCTTTGAGCAAATTCAGTTCTTCAAATGAATTTGTTATGCCAAATGGCTTGGTGTACCTGCCATTCTTCATTTCCTACTCCAGCCACAAACTTCAATTTTCTCTCCATAGCACTTAAGCAGAGCATAATTACAACTAATTATTGATCACTGAGGGATTACTGGTTGACAAATCCAATTTTCACACTGTTAGCAAGCATGACTGAGTGTGGACCAGAGAGGATAAAAGGTACCTGTGCTGTCTCAGAAACTTGCAGGTGTCTATAAATTGGGTGGGACCAGCAGTGTCACCATCACCATTATTAAACCCACCAGACTGCAGAGGCACCTGAAGGCCAATGTGGTTAGGGACCTATTATGCAAGATGCTATAAATCTACACAAAGTGACAGTCCTCAGCCTGAAGAGTTTTGCAGGCCTAAAAAAAAGCCAAGCCTTTTACATCTCCAAATATATTCAATGTGGCTACATTTGTACCACTTTTGCATTCCATTTCTGCAAATATCCTCCCAAGCAAGCTAGCTGGCAGAGATGTTTAGAGAAACAGCTTGTTTCAGGGGAAAAAAAAAAAAAGAGGCCACTCAATTTTCCTCAAAGCAAATTTGAAATTTGAATGCTTTGGTGCACCTGCTGATCTCAACAAATTGGATCAATGAGGGAAAGGAGAGCACTGTGCAACACCAGCACCCAGGGAGAGCAGCTCACACCCAGCCCATTAATGTCAGTTGTTAGATGCAGCACTGAAGTTACCCAGAAATCAGGAGTCTGCTGTCATGTGCCCTGTGTGTGGTACAATGAAGGCACTGAGCACAGAGGGCATTTAAGAAAAGAGAATTCAAAAGAAAACTAGAATAAAATACCTGGAGCTGCTCAGACATCACTGAATGGAGAGAAAAATGTTTTTATAATAAGTCTCATGATGAATTTTTTCTCCATTTTTATTTCCATATTTATGCACATAATTCAAGCAGACACAAATCCCAGTGTGAAAATATCTGTGCTCTTGTAGGCCAGTGGCAGCCCTTCCAGCATGACTTACAACAAAAGGCTGAAAAAGTCCACTCCTGTGGCATACACAAATTGGTTTATTATTAGAGCTCATCTGCTGCCATTATTTTCTGACAGTAAATGTGTTTTTAACAGAGTTGAAATTTCTGTGCAGAACATTTTTCTTGCAAATGTTTAACTTTTCTTTTGGGAAAAACCCTACATTTTTGTTTCATGTCTGTTCAATATTAAGATACATTTCCCCTTCCATTCTGTTCCAAAGGAAACAAGACACAATTTAGAAAGTGCTGCACTAGATTTCCCTGGCTCCTAAAATAAAAAAAAATCTGAGAAGGAGCCTCACATAAAGACTGAAAGTGCCTTGACTAAGGACTTTATTCATTACAAAAGACTCAGCTCTATTCTGCTTCTTGTCTATGAAAGTGAAATACGATTTTATTAAATGAAGCCCTTAATATGTTTACTAAGACACTGTCAGTCTGAACATTAACTACATTCCCCTTGTTTTTCAAGTCCAAACTGAAAGTTGCTCTGCAAAAAGACAAAAGCTCACCTACAGCTTCTTAACCTACAGAAAAAAAGAAAACATGTTACATGCATTTCAATGTTGGGTACCAAGATTGCACACAGCCTTTGTCTACTGTCTGAGAAGGGGTGCATCCCAGGATGTGTGGGGGGCACCCTAGCAGAGATCTATCCCTCCTCAGTAAGAGATTATACCTGGGGCAGCCTTCCAGGCTGCCAGGTGTCTGGCCCCTTGCAGAGGGCTTGCACCACTGGGTGAACAAGTTGCTACATTTCCCCAGGCAGAGCCATTTTTGAGGTCCATTCGGGGAAATTGCAGCTGGTGAAGTAGCTTCCCATCCCAGCCAGGGCACCTGTGCCAGCATCAAGCCACATCCCTGCGGAAATCATTCCCTTCTCAACCGGCTGTTGGCTTTTGCCTGGGTTTTCCGCTTCAGATACAAGCTAGACCCAAGTCCACTCTGCCCTCTCCTGGCCTGCATACAGATTCGAGCCTGTGCAGTCATCCTGAATCTCCCCGTGCACAGGCCGGGTATGGAGAAGATACAGCTGGGCTGGGAAAACCTCAAGCCTCTAAGGGACAGACTTAGGGGCCAAGCCCCTGGGAAGATGCACTGGGCATCACTGCTTGGAGCACAGCATGGCACCTTCCTGCCCACCGAACTCACAACCCTTGGGTTGGGTACTCTTTTGGTCACCTGAATCAAATACCTTTAGCTCTCTTGACAGAGCAAATGTAAGGGCAGGAACATCCTCTCAGCCCCACAGACCTCATCAAAAAACAACTGTTTGGGGGTGGAAGGGGAACTGCCTTCCTCCTTTTGGAAAGAATCTACTACTTGAGGTAGATCACTGGAACGTGATCAATAAAAACAGTAATTGGGAAATGAAAGCAATGAGAGAGATTTCTGGTAAAAACACCCTGAGACATTACAGCTAAAATAATGTTCCATAAATAGGCTAAGTGTTGCAACCATTATCAACAACAGCAAGGGAGGACACAGCAGTTTAGCAAAGGAAGTGAAAAATAATAGATGTGATTTAAGAGGCAGAGAGAATCTGCGCTGGCAAGTTGTAATTACTGAAGCTGAAACCCTGCCAGGATCCTGGTTGACTGCCTCCAGGCTTGAGAAATGCAACTCCAATCTTTAAATGACCAAATTAACTGGGACATGGGTTTCACATCACCAACAAGATACTGCCATCAACACAGCCACTCCAGGACAACAGTCCAGCGCCAACACAGAGATGGACCAACCACCACCACCAGCCTCCACAGTACTCCTGATTTCAGAGATTCAGAACCAACTATTGACCTGAACCAGATCTGCTTTGAAATGTGGTCATTTTTCTTCCCAAGGTGGTACAGCTGCAAGGTTCTCTCAATCATTCTTCAACTTCAGCACCCTGTAAGCATCTTTAGTCAAAGGACATCACTCATCGATTTTTATGGTTCCCAGAATGCAGATATCTAACCAATTTCCTAAGAGACATTAAAGTATGGCTTTCTCAGCCCAAATCATGCAAGCTGAACAAAGTTCTCCTGATGTTTTATGACAAGGTGATTAATAATAGCAAGAAGAAGAATGGAATGATACCAGATTATAAACTATTGTAAATCTTTCAGTCATCCCACGAGTAATGAATGTAGATTTCTTAGAAGAGCAGTACAGACTTAAACAGAATGATTTTAGTTTTCTTGTCAATCAAGATGCTATTTATAGAACAGCAGAAACACAGTGAACTTAATCTTAACATGAGGGTGAAGCATACTCAAGGCAAGGGTGTAGACACTTCTGTGACATTTTTTTTCTTTAAAAAAAAAAGGAATAAAAAACCCAGCCTGAGCTAAAAATTTGCAAAACTGCTGAAGAAACCATTCCATCTTAACCGTCTTTCTGATCACTGACCTTCCCCTCTCCAAGGAAGGGCCACAGAGACAAGAAGTACAGCATTCAAGTCACCCAAATGCAGTTGGACTTAGAAAGCCTGAGCTGATATGACCTACTGTTTTTCAAATACTTTATTAAAAGACTTGAAGAGTAGAGTCAAAACTGTACCGACCTAAGCATCCACTGGACCAAAATGTCCCAAACTTCCTTGGCCATAGAGTGAAGCAAAAAGCAAATGCAAACTCTTCACAAGTTGTTCTGGAAATGCTGTTGAGTCTTCAAACCCCACCTCAAGACAAGGGTTAAGGCCTTGTTCTGCTTCTGGCTGCCAGGGGGAACTCTGTGCTCTCTGCCCCCTTGAGCCTGTCCTAGACATCACCTTAATGCAATAATTAATAATAATAACGAACTTGAGCTCGTGCAGCTCATACCAGGCCAAACCTTCCAAAGAAAAATGAATAATGCATGCAGAAGAGATTCATTTGGGGGTGGGGGGAGAATCTAACTTCTGTTTGAAATAAAGCTCTGGTTGCCTTGGCAAAGAGGATTTAATTGCTGCAATCACTGCATCTCACATAAGGTCGCTGTTTGAGGGAGTCCACAACACTGCTCTTCACTCTCTATCTGCTCCATAGCAAATAAAGGACTACAGGTCCCAAGAGCATTAGTGAAACTCTTCTGAAAAGGTTTAGATTATTTTTAAAGGGTTATTAACTTTGGCAAATGAGTCAAAAGTCATCATAGCTGAAGAGCATAGGTACTTATGGCACATTATGGAGATAACAGCAGGAAATGCCATCATCAAGACTGTTCTACTAGTGTTACTGTGTGTCATCAAAACCAGGATCCAAATCATGACCATTCCCTATCCATCTGTGTCCTATCCACCCACCCAGGGTAACTACTGCCCCTAACAAATTTCCCAGTAATTATAGGAACTACAAAGCCAAAACACTGGCACACGCATGTGCCTTGCACACAACCAAATTCAAATAGTTTTACTGGCATGAATCCTAACCAACTCTAAGGAAGTCAATAAAATCACCCCTCTTTGCTGTGTAAGACAGAGAAGACTCTAGCCAGGCAAATTAAATTAGAGATGGGCCACAGCCAAACTCCCAGATCCAAAACAACCCAAAAAACTCACAATGCTTTTTGCATTCTGGTCCAGATTCTCACAGTCTGCTACTGCCTCTGCCTCACCCTCTGCCACTTCCCAGGACAAGACAAACTTTTCAGACTGTCCCCAAGCATCACTTGGTACATTTTATCACCTTCTTCCACCAGGGACCTGCAACAAAGCACTCATACATGTGCTTCCTGTGGCCACTTGGCACATTTCTTGCCCAGACTCTCATTAACTTCAGCAAATGCTTAGAAAGCTCATGAACAAAGCATTGTCTATCCCACACTTCTGCTTCTCTTCCTTTCCCACTTGCTGTCCTCTAGGACCAGAGCAATTAGAGATGGAGATTCAGTGAAAATGCATTTGAGGACTCCTTCATTAATACCACAAAAGCCTGGGCCACACAGTGAGGAGAGAAAAAAAAAAGCAACTGAGAAAGTTCACTTGGCAGGAGAATTTGATAAAGGATGTAGTGGGGAGGGGAAGCTTTATTTTGATACTGGTTAGCAACTCAAACAAAAGCATGGCAGGAGCAGAGGGAGATCTGCTGTAGCCATGCCTGACAGCTCAGAGCAATAAGAGTAATAAATTTGCCCCACAAAAGGGGGTTGCTTGAATGTGGCCCTTCCAACAACACCTTCCTCATTGGGATACCCCTGGTTCTGACCAATTCCTTCTCTGCTGGGGATATCCAGAGCATCTCTGCAAGGATCCTAAAGAGACTATATTTTAGAGATGCTTTCTTCTTATGTAGTTATATGCAACTCTCACAGAACCATTGAATCTCCTGAGTTGGAAGGGACTCACGAGGATCACTGAGTCCAGATCCTGTCTATGCACAGGATAACCTCAAATATTACACCACATGCCTGAGGATGTTGTCCAAATGCTTCCCAAATTCCATCAGGTTTGGTTCCATGACTAGCTCTGTAGGGAGTGAAGCACTGGTCCACACAGGGCACTGACACCAAGCCCTGCTAAGGGCAGGGGGCTTTTAAGTGGCAGACTGAAAACTGGGGGGGGAGAAGAGAGATGAATCCCATCAGCCAGAGTCAGATCCCTGAGCTCTGGGAAGCTCAGGAAGAGCTCCCACTGTAGTCCCTCCACACTGGCCCCACTGTGTGGGGGCTTTCTGCAGCTCTGCTGGCACAAGTCATCTCCTTCCTTGCAGGGCCTCGCTCCCCACTGCCCACGCAGCACTGGAGGGCTGGTGGCCAAATGGTGAAAGAAGTGAAATAGCTTTAACTGTAAGCACCATTTGCTGTGCCTCAGGATGGCAGACTCATTTGTCACTGTTTTCTTCTCCTGCAGCTTTTTTGATTCATCTGGGATCCAATAACTTTGTTAATGTGATTTCTTTCATACCCTAGCTGAGCACAGCATCCGAGGCACACGTGGCAGCTCTCTGCAGCATTAAATAGCTCTCACAAAGCACAGGTCCCTGTTCTGCTTTGTCCAAAACCATTCCTTACAAGTCCTTTATTGACCTAATTGCATGGGGGGCAGGAGAGGCATCCAAAACAGGAAGGTACATTGACAATTTTCATGCAATCTTCTGTCTCCTGCTCTTTCAGAAGGTCCTCCCTGCTCAGAGTTGTCAGGTAACCATCACATTGGCTTTCTTTTATCAGCCCATGCAAAAACTTAGGGGTAAACACAAGGATGAAAGCCACTCTCTGCTGCATCTCTTGGAATATGAAGAAATTGAGATCAATGTGCTCAAAGTAATACTTCAACAGCTTCATGGGACAGTAATCTGTTTTCTACCGGGATGAAATGACAGCAATGCACAGCCCAAAACATTTATCTTGGGAAGAAAGTAAATTTCAAAGTAGACCTTTTTTTATACTTTTCTTTTAATACCATTCATTACACAGGAGAAGTAACTGCATTAACAACCAAATCACTGTTGTGTCTGACTTGTTTAAACAAGACCGTGATTTACTGCACTGCCAGCTAATGAAGAGCTCTACAAGAAGCTGATCAATGCCATCATTGTCTGGCAGCACAAAGCAAGGACTACTCAGCATATTGTCCAACACAAAGACACACACACCCCCCAAGCTCCCTGCCAGGGACTCAGCTTATTAGGACACACAGTTTGCAAAAAGCCAGAGCATGTCCCCAAACTTGAAATGATCACTCAAAGACAGGAACCTTTTCTGACCTGTGCTCCCAACCCAAGTATGAGGTTAAAAAAAAAGGAAATGTTCATCTTGCAGCTGTCTTCCTTAAATTACCCTTTGTGCTACTGTGTATGTAAGCAGTTTTGTCACCCAAAGGCAGCTTTATGGTCATTAACAGAGGAAACTGAACTCAGAGCCAGGTGTTCACAGGCAAAACTCAACTCCAAGCTCCATCTTCAGTGGCTTTGCCTTCCCATTTCCTATCTACACCAATGTTAATCGCAGCAGGGATAAATCATCTGTCCCTTCTTGCAAGGCAATAGCCACAGACAGGATAGCCCCCTGCAGAAGACAGATTTGGAAAAGAGCAATGGCAATGCCCTGGGCAGACTGGAAAGGCTGAACCTTTGGCAGCCCCTTCAGCATAGCCCCTCACCCAAGAAGGCTCACTACTGTGGTGTTAACTAGCCATTACACCTTCACATTGCATAGAGGGAGTCTGAGCAGATGCAACAAACCAAGGGCATCCCTTTAGCTGTGACCTCCTCCAAAATCCACTTGCCTCCTTCCCAGGCACACTCTCCATCGCAAGCATTTTAACCACAGCTCACACCTTGCTCTCAGTGCACCCAAGCCAGATCTGCTGACAGTGCTCTGCAGATCCACACCCGGCCCTGAAGCAAGCGCTGAGGTGTGCAGGAGCTGCCTGGAGTTAATTAGGGGGAGCTGTCATGTCGAAGCTTTCAGAGACAGGGATCAGCCTCAGAACGAGCTTGTAGAACCCAAACCATTTAAAAGTGTAAAATCTCTCTTCATTACCATCAACAAGACTGAGTTTGCATCAAGTCACATGGTGTATTGGCACCTTCCAAATCCACAGGAAATGCTTTTCACATCATCTCCACTAGCAGAGCATAGCAGTGTCTGCTAATATGCTGGCAGACAAGAGCTTGCTAGGGCTCCTATTATGCACCTTATTTGTCCCCCATGTACCGAACGATCTGATGTGTCAAAAAGGATGCACTGCCACCAGTTACAGAACTGCAGACGTAAGATGCCTGCTCACACACCAAGGCACTTAAAATCAACAGAACTCTCTTTTTATCCACTTATGTTCTAAATATGAGATACACCAAACTCATTTACATAACATTGCCACATCCCTTAGTGCTCACAGATGCAGATGGGCAGATGAACGAGATAGCTGTGCTGTTGGCAGGTCTCAAATAGAAGAAAAAGTAGGGTTTCAAGGCCAACCAAACACCTTTTCCAATGGAAAGTGCATCCTTGTTTCATTCCAGCTGTACTCAGTGTTCCTTCACCATACACATGAAATATTCCCAAACTCTCAAAATGAAAAATAACTGTCAAACTATTCACATTCTTAGTGAAAAACACTGGTGAAATACATAAACAGGCTAAATATTTTTAATTAATTTAACTCTGCATTTCAGTTAACCCCTCCCCTCCAACTCTCAAGAACATTTCCCTGCACCTATGGCAGAAAAGGGCATCCCTAAGCCAGGGCCCTGGAGGGATGAGGCAGACAGAGGAGACACTTGCTACAGTCACCCAAACCCAGCACCACAGCCTCCCATCACTGTCTCATCCTCCTTTACCTTAAACACCACCTCAAAACACCACAGCAATGAGCAGCTGTGTTTCTGGGAAAAGCTACATGTTCAGGATCCCTTTTGCAGGGCAACAGAAGTTGCTGTTGGAAAACATCTCAATAAAACAGTGTTTTATCACCACGATGCCGCGATCCTGTCTGGAACTGCTTCAAAGCCAATATCCTACAACTAACAGGAGCTTCTGCTGCCTGCTTTATTCCTGTGAAGAGTGATCGTGGACAGCTGATTATTGTAGCAGACAGTTGACCTTTATCTAAAATTCCATTAAAAAGCTTTATTGACTGTAGTCTTGCAAGGTCTTTCAGGATTCACTAGGTCATTTATTCACTGTCGGATATCCATCAGTTTTTAAGCTTTTAGGACTGCTCCAGCTCTAGGAAGGAGCTATTTTTGTTGTCATTTTAAATTGTGTTTAAGACTGTATGATGAGGTGGTTTCTTTTCTTCTCCTCCAGTGTGGCTATGGCAGAGAAGGTTATCTTGAAGCACATGAAAAGGGAAGAAAACTTGGCAGCGTGGCATGACTACTTCCAGGGCAGGCTGGCTCATGCACGTGGGTGCAGCACAGCCATGCACTGCCTGCAGGTACCCAGGAGGATACCTTTTTCCTTTCAGTCAACAGAGATTCAGGTCTAACTACTTCATACAGCATCCTTGTGAAATGTATAACTCCACACCTTCATGCCAGGCTTTCATCAGCTGAAGCCATTTTTTCTGGGCCATGAGCCTGTCTCAAGCAAATGGGACAAATAAAAGAATGGTTCAGCCCTTTCTGAAAGAGAAATGGTTTATCCAAGCTAAAACAAAAATTCTGGTGACAGCTCCCCCAGGCTCAGAAGGAATGTCCTGAAAGTATGTTACTACCCTTCTCCTTCAGTGACAAAAAGGAAAGAAAACAGTGGGAGGAAGACAATGTACACATCAAATGAAGCAGTGTGAAAAACAGTGTGAATTTGTCTTTGAGGAGTATGTCATAATATGTAGATACATGGGGACTGAGTTAAGGTTGCACAGACATCTCTGGCATTTCCACACTTTGCAGTGCTTGATTTTTTCCTATTAATATTCCATATTATTATTTCACATTTTACATTTAGTTCAATGTACATTCAAAGAAAAGAGAAAAACCCCAAAACTTTCCTTCTAGCTTTATTAAAATCTTTGGGTAAGACCCCAACATTCCCAAGTCACCACTAAAGCTTTAATTCTGCAATTATTTCTCAACCTGCATTAGCATTTCAGATTAATTCCAGAAGTATGTTCTTTTCCCTTTCTCAACACTTTCATTTCTGCTGAATTTTCATCCTAAAACAATGCCTCAGTTCATCAGTTATTTCTCTCACCAGTAATAATCCTGCTCTGCTTCCCCATCCACACCAGCTTGGTTACAAGCAATGGAGGCCACGTGGAACCCCCTGCTCACATGCAGCCAGGCTGCATTCCCCACAGTCTACATGCTCTCATTTTCTATGCACTTCCAGATCTAAAACCTTCTGTTTTCTTTCCCTTGTTTGCTCTTGGCAGCTATTGGCAGGAGACATCATCTTAATGATCTTTTTCTGGCCTTCTAGACGACTGCTCAGACTTCCACAGATCTTTCATTATTAACGCAGAAGCCTTCTAAGTCACTTTTAATGGCCTGTGCAATTTTTACTCCTTAGCAGGAGACACAGCCTCCTCCATATGGATGTATGTTCATTAATATAAATCCTTAATATCATTTTTCCCAGTGAGAGTAATCTGTAAAAGCCAACCACCGTGTGTTACACCTTGTACAGGTTCAGCCAAAAGTCACAAAGTAATCTTTGCCCTGCAATGTGTGGGGCATGGCAGAGAGAAGAGAATCTATCTTTTTCCCTGAGGTTGCCTAGGCACCCAGCAACAGCAAGGTTCCTTCACGTGGCCCTGCCTTTCCTCTCCAGACAGAGGAGTGCATCCCAACCCCAGCAGCTTTCATTTCCCTGCCATGGGATTCATTACCCAGTTTCAGCCCCTTACCATTGTTCCTGAAGCATCTCCAACCTCTGTTTCTGTTCTGATGGGGCATAAAAGAAGGATGGGTCGTTGGTGTTAGGGATGTGTAACGAATGCTGACAAACCCATTTTTTGTCTGTGACTTCACAAATTGCTATCAGTGCTCAGCCTTCATTACCAGCACATCCTTGCTGACAGCTTAAATGGGGAGACTTGGAGAATGGGACAAAACTCTGCCCTTTATTTATAAAGATAGCGTCCTGGTTCCTTTCCTATAAGCAAAGGGTGATTGTCCATTTATTCCATTAAACATTTTCCTGCTGTACAAAATGACTCCCATTTTTCTCTTAAATAGACCCTTTGAGTCTCAAGATGGAGTTAAATAATAACATACACCACAGAAGAAATGCAAGCCATTCCAACTGGATGAGATTTCCAGTTAGGCCAGAATTGTTTTCGCCTCTCCTTTTTACCACTCCTCTGTGACATCAGGAGACTTCTGCTAAGTAAATAGAAGTTAAGCACAGAGTTGGTGTTACCCTTTCTTTAGTTATGATTTCCACCTTTCCTCTTCTAGTACTCTTCATCTAAGTTTGTCAGGGAGGAAGGGAACAGAGATAGTCCTGTGCATTAAAAGACAAGTAGTACCCGAAAATTTGTGACATTGATGCATATCAGTCCTGCTGAAATCTCAAAGCTCTACTGCATTTGTCTCTCTAGGTAGCCCATAAAAAAGTTTCATCATGGCAACATAGCCCATTCCACCTCTCTTTATGGTTAATGGCAACCCACCCAACATAATGGGTAAAATTTATGTTCATGGGTGGTAAATATTACAGTACAGATCAGACTAGCAAAGCCATAAATCAACCTCTGCTATTGTAAGAGTTTCATTGCACACATGTACAGATCATCCATTGACAAAGTGAGTAATATGACTGCCAGGCACAGCAAAAGCCCTCAATGCACACTTAGCCTCCAGATTCTGCCCCCATGCCATATCTAGGAGCTTCAGTGACACCAAGCCACAGTGGCTGGATTGCAGTACAAAAAGAAGCAAAATCCCTGGACCACAGCACAACCAAAACTCCAACTCAGTCTTAAAATTCTGGTTATTGAATGAAAACAAGCAACCAAGACTTAGCTTAAACAGAGCAAAATCAGTTTAGACTGACTGAAAGGGACTGACAGTGTTAGCTGGGGCTATCTAATGAGCAGCATCACCCTGATAGTGACATTACTGGAAGGAGAGGGGTTTAACAGGTGACTACCTTTCAACACAGCACATTGCTGAATCAAGAAACTCTTTCCAGTTGTGGGGTTTTTTTTTAGTTTCCAGGCTGGGTTAAGAATCCCACATTTTACCAAAACAAGAGCAGATCCTTCCTTGTTTAAGAACTGAAGTCAGTTTTGCTAGAGCAAAACTCAACATAAAATATTACAAAAAACAACATGAAATAGTAAAGAGGTGCACAAAATTGAGCATATCTGTTCTTCTGCATGCTGACAGAGGCTGGCATCAAACACTGTGCTGAGAATGACTTGATTTTGATCTATTGTCTCATATGAGCCAAACTGTAATTCACCCTGCTACACTTTATAACAAATATGATTAAAAACAATCAGTTATATTAGGCAAAACTATATTTCCCAAGGCAAACATTCACTTCAGTGTATTTTTCTCTGGCTATAACAGACAGAAATTCTATGTATATAAAAACCTTCTGGGTTTTTAGGGACATTAGCATTGAGCTGAAAAAGGGAAAGCCTGTGAGGGAAACTGCATAAATTAGATGCAGGCATTATAGTGATTATATTTCCCTCAGCACAATTCCCTGCCTACTATGTAAACTTCAGCTGAATAATCTCTCCATGGGCCCCACATATGTCATTTGAAATAATCATAGCAACAGTTGCTGGTGCTCCCTCCATCCTGAAGGACGGGTGAACCATCAGCAGGATTGCATTTTCCTTTCAGCATTCAACTGAAGGTTAAACAACAATACTTGCAGTTTCTCTGATCAAAAGCACAATGCAAGCAAAGCCAAATAAAAGACCAGACAGGCTAGACTACAGAGAACAGATAGTGAATTTTCCAAGGAGACATCTCTGGGCATATAAAACATGCTGATTTATTATAACAGAAACATCTCCTGGAGATGAACTGATTCTGCACATTTTTCAAAGAAGAAAATCCCTATGGAAACATGACTGCCTTCCCAGCATGCTCCAAATGTCAGGAGAGCACCACAGAGTGACTCCCACCTGATGGCTGGAGGCACACAGGTCATAGGAACCTGTAGAAGAAGACAAGGATCTTGGCAGTAGCCAGGTCTCTTGTGGCTCCTGGGGCTCCCCAGTCCTAAAGCTCAAGACTCTGTTGGTTTCTGTTTCCTTCAAAACCCCTGCTTAGTTACTGTGCTCAGCACTTCCAGAAACTATTTTGCTTTTGAAAGACAACATTTCAAAACTATCTCTGAAAGAAGTTTTTGGTATTTTCTTAACCAGCAGATACATCAAAACTCTACCCTTGCACTGTTTGTTACAAGGTAAATGTTATTTTAGAAATACCAATGGAAAGAAAACATCCTCATCTTAGGTTGTCTCTCACAGCTAGGGAATTTTATCTGTGATGTGGCAAAGAGAACAAAAAACTGAGAATTAAGAGCTGATGTTAAATCCTTGCAGAGCCTTAGGCAAATTCCATAATCTCTCTGCTATAGCACTGAGGATCAATATAGAACTGCTGAAACCTAACTGCTCCGTGAGGGTGGTCCACTTACTGACAGAGGATACTGGCCATAGCCATAGTTAACAACAAAAACACACACAAAAAACCCCACCACACTAAAGCCAGGTAAAGGTACAAATAAATTGGAATTAGAGGAAGACCTTTTGGTGACCCAAACCTTTTAAAGTCAAGTTAAACCCTGTGACATTTCTCACACATTTCCCCCTGCTCTGTGAAGAAGTGCTTGGGATATTGTGGAGCATTTCTTTCCCTCTGCCTGTGCACTGTGCTAGGAACCACTTGCCCTGATTCACAGAGCAATCTGTAAGTTTATTAATATGCAGGTGCTATTTCACAAGTGGTGAATGATTTGAAAGTGCTGCATAAGGTTTGCTGTCTGTTTTCTCAACATCTGTCCCCAAAGTGCACTTCTGTCATATTCTGCTTACTTTTGTTCTTGGATCAAAAAGTAAGAAGTTAGGCACGAATCTGTTCTGAGGTTTGCTAGCGCAGGCTGCAGCTCCTTCCCTCCCCAGCGTCTCCTGTTCTCACAGCACATGACACTTTCCAATTACCTTTTGGCCCTTTTATTCTCCCAGTCTGGCTCACATTTCCCTCTGAATGTGGTCTCTATGCAGCTCTGAACTCAGTCTGACAGCTAAGGACAGAACAAATATGCAGCACTAACCCTCGGGGTGGTTAGAAATGCCTGGATTCTCCTATTACAGGCAGATTCGTACATAAAGGTCACCAGAAAGTCTCAAAACGTAAACCAAAAATGGACAACACAACAAGCAGTCAAAAAGCTGGGGAAGCAGGACAGGCTGTCTTACAGAAACAATGAAGCCAACTTGCAAAGTTTGGATCCAAACTGGCTCTGCCAAGGACTTCCTACGCAAGCTGAGGCACATCTCATTTTCTCACCTCTCAGCTCCCCTCTGTACAGTGCAACAAAACAGTTCCTCACCACATATAACCTGTGCAAGATGTATCCCATCTACTTTGGAAAGATTGTAAGAAAGCTGATAAAAAGAGAGGAAGTTTCACCAAAGAAATGGAAATCCCTCCAGCAAACTGCCTAGTAAAATGGATCACAGCAGTTACCCTGGCTGACTTACAAAGGCATAGTTTAAGAGGCAGAATTATGACTGGAAGCAAATAGAGTTAAAATAAAAAATAATAATACAGACATTTAGAGCTCATACTTGAAAATCAATTCCCATGTTCCCCAAAAGTGTTATCCACACAGACAATTCAAGACTACTCTCTTTTTCTCCAGCTGGAGAGGAAATATTGAAGTTCTCTCAGGAAAACATTGAATATAACCAAAGAAATTATACCTGTCATCAGTTTGTCCCTCTTTGGAGACTGTTTAGCATACAGCACTTTAAAAATTCTCTTACCTTAATACAAACTGGTCTGCTAGAGAGTCATCAGCCAGGGAAACATGAAAGGTCACAACATCACCTTCTCTGACCGGACTGAGTGGTAAGCGAATAACGACATTTTCATCTAGCCTCAGCGAAGACTGTTTCAATCTGTCTTGGTTTGGGTAAACAATGATGCTACCAATCCTCTCCATAGCTGACAAAGCCTTGTGTTCATGATCTTGGCCTGCATGGATATTGTTTTCCCATTTTTCATCCTCTGGAGAACATTCCCCATCTGCTGCATAAATCTTATAGAAGAGCTCCACAGTAATCCCTTCCAGAGAGGCTGCTTCCTCTGAAACCAGGGGTGGAGGAGAACTGAACCAGCTAGGAGATAATTCCAGCTCTGCAACACATAATCCTAGATGACCTGTCAATCTACAGCTGGCCACAACTTCTCTAGACTCCAGGAAAGCAAACATCTTGACGCAAGGCAACCTCTCTGCAGAGTTATAGTCATCCCAGTCCTTCCCTGCAACGTAGAACAGGGTTTGTATTTTAGGGTTGTTGGTATAGATCGAGCTTTCAATTATGTGGGATTTTAATTTCCAATTAAAAGTGAATTTGTCTGTGAAACCAAAAGATGTAGAAGTCAGCATGAGGTCCAAGGGAACAGCCTGTTCAACAGAAAAGGGTCCATACGTGGCATTTAGGACAGGTGGCAGTTTGGCTTTGTATATAAAGAATGAATCCACCCTAGATTGCAAACTGGAGTTCCTCATGATATCCTGGTTGGCTTCTTTGAGGAAGAAGAAAATATCAGCATTGAGGATGTCATAGCTCGCAGGGAGATAGGTTGGCAGGTTTGAAAATCTCTGTATGCTGTCCATGATCCCTCCTCGGCTCTCCACCACTGCAGTCCAAAGATAAAAGGAAACAGAAAGACAACTCTAATGTTTGCTTAAAATGCCCCTCAGTTTTTCTCAAAAGCAACGTATTACCAGAGATCAATACTGTTAGCCACAATTACAAAACAACCTGGCACAGGTACCACAGAATAACACTCTTGGCTAAAAGCTCATCCACTGGAAATACCCCACTGCATCTGTTGTGCAGCTCCCTTTCTACCTTCCCCAGTCTAGCATCTATTCAAAAGCCTTTAATCAAGTACTGGACAGAACAGGGAAGAGAATGACTGGCCAGGTCTCAATCTAAGTTCCAAAACTTTTTACTGGTTGTCTTTTTGGTTTTATATTGTCAGAACAAACTTATGACTTCTTCTCATTCATGTTTTTAATACCCATAAGAAACTGACTTATGGAATATTAGTAGGCAGTAAACCAGAAGATTCTTTAGTCTGACATTGCTAACACACAATGCAATGGGAGGTTGCAAATCTGCACCACTCACAATCCACTTCTGCCAGGTCAGCAGTTTGGAAGTTAGCAGCATAACTGATTAGCTTCCTGTTCTTGAGACCAAAACTTTTCACACCAAAAAATACAGGGCTTGATACAGCTCTCAGTGGGATGGATTTATAGGGAAGAGTGAACTTGAGAGAAGGAGATAAATCCTTTACGTGCAGAAGGTTCGCAGATGCTTAGAAACCTTTTTTTGGTTTAATTCCAGAGGAGAATGAAGCACATTTGGAACCCACAAAAGTTTCTCTACAACACAATGGTCAATCCTCCAGCCAGCACTGAGCCATTTTTCCTGGGCAAAAAAAAGATTCCAGAGGGAGGGAGGGATCAAACAGACATCTTTGATTTGGGCCAACCTCTAATTAATAGCGAGATCTATTCAATCTGGGCTGCAATTCTACCAGTGAGAAAAGGTGGGTATTTCAAACTGACAATTCATATGCTCCAACAAAAAGGCAGTGAATGCAAGCTCCTGGGACTGCCACAGAAGAAATAAACAGAAACCAAATGAATTTAAATGAAGCTGTTCCATAATGCAGAGAGATAACAAAGGAACAATGACAGATCCTAAGGTCAAAGCTCTTGTTGTCTCTCACTGAAGCTTAGCAGTGAGTTTACTGTTTGTGAGGACTGGTGAGAGCAGATACCAACTCGACAGCCACACAAACAATTACACCTGTTACAAGCCAGATGACTCAGATACTTGGAGCCACAATTTAGCACAGATAAAAGCTCTAATATTTAAGTTATTTTCTTAGGTTGTGTATTTTTAAAGCCTACACTTATCAAAGACAGACTCTAGAGCAAATCTCATCCATTTGACTTTGCCCCCCTCTTGCTCTCTGTTGAAATTCTGCTCATTTATTTTTGATAGCTTGATATTATCTATGCTTGTTTAAATCCTCCTCATAGCATTACAATCCTCCCTTTACTTTTGCAGTATATTAAATGGTGTCAAGTTTTTTCTGCAGCCATTGGAATACTCTTTGGGGGAACAAGTAAACAGATAAAAATATACAAAAGCATTTAAAAATTCCCAACAGGAAACAGTATCAATAGTCTCTTCTCTCACTACTCCACATGGGGGATCAGATCTCCCCACTTGGGTGTCCTCTCATTTCTTATGCCCTTCCATAAACATTTCAGCCCATCTCTCATAACACAGGGATGCAACCAACACCTTCCCTCAGCTGCACAAAGCCACAGATCTGGGCATACAGCTGTTGAAATGCAGAAACCCAGATGATGAGAAACTTTCCCTCCCCCATGTGAGCACTGACTTGGGCCAGCTTGCTATGGTATCATTGCTAAAAAAGGGACCACCAGGTTTTTAGTGGTGAAAATCTACTTTAGCCCTTCCCTTCCACATCTCTTTTCACTCAGATGGGAAAGATGGACAGCAGGTGCACTTGCTGCAGCATGCAGAAACCAGAGACCTCAGTTCAACATGGGAAGCCATAAAGTGTAAGTAGTAATAAGGAATTCTGGAAGAAGACAGAGGTAGTCTCTCAAGGCAAGAGGCTAACCAAGTTACATGCATAAGTAAGAGTCAGGAGGCCCAGGCCAGAGGCACTAGGGAAGGTAACAGGTGCTATGGAGCAGAGATGGACACCACTGCCTGTTAGCACTGGGCACTGAAAGCTGCACAAGGCAAGGAACCAGCAGCAACCTACAACAGGAATGAAGGCAAAGAGCAGAAGCTGGTGAACCCACTTTAGCAGGGGTCAGGCAATGCCCCACTACTGCTTGCAGTGCTGCCCTGAAAGAGCCCAAGTGCTTTTATCCCACCACTGAATAACAAAGCACTTGGGAAACACACCGTGGGTCAAACCTCATCCTTCTCTTAACAGGAGAAAGGAGATCAATGTCAATTGTAGAACCAAAGTCACCAAGAGATGTTTCAGCAGCTCCATTACTGCTCTGCTATTTATAGAGCACCTTGACAAGGTGTGGTTTGCTGAGCTGCTGTGCAACTGCACAACCCAGTCACCAAAAGGGAACTTTACTCCTGTGAAAACCAAGGCAGTGAGGGGAAAAAGGGAACTGCCTCTTCACTGACAAGAGTCAACTACATTTGAAAGCAATACTTTTGAGAAGTTGCATTTATTCTAGAAACTGTGCAGCTGTATAGTTATGCAAAGGGCACACAGCAGCAAAAGTATCCTCTGATTTCTAGAAGAGCTAAAATTTGCCTTCTCCCAAGACACACCAGATTGCAGAGGAGGGTTGAACTATCATAATTCCTGAGCCTAAAGAACCACCAAAACTGAGGCAAGGTTTAAAAGCATTTGTGTTTACATTATAGGACTTTCCTCCTCCTTCATGCAGGTATTTTCTCTCTCTCAAGCAGTGATTTACAGGAAGTTTAAGAGGTATGGTTTTCCCTTTCCTCCATTTCATTAGTGGCAGCACTCAGTGCCTCTTTTCAGAACTGATAAGAGGACTAGGATATCAGCCTGCTGTAACTCAAACAAAACGAGACACAAATTTTGGCTGAAAGCTTATATGGGAAGCCATAAACTCCAGCAGACAGGGCTGGGCTTTGTCCTAGAACCAGCCTGCTACAAAATATGATATCTGAATTGAGCAGCATTTTATGATGCTGTAGGAACATCTAAAAAGCAATACTTCATATGATTGCAGGCCAACACCCTGCCTTTTTAATTCAGCACATCAGCACCACACCATCAATCTCCTTACAGTAACAAGCAGAAACAGGACACATTTGGAGCTTTCTTGTGTGCAACAAAGCACCTGCTCCTTTAGTAAGCACTCCAGCAAGATCAAAAGAGGGCAGAACATTAGACTACAACATGGGTTAGTCCTAATTATGTAACAAAAGACAGCAAGAGTTGAAGAAAAGTACATGGAGGCCAATGGAGCATCCCCAGAGCCCAGTGGTATCTCAAAGGTTGAATACAGTCTGTTTCTCAAACTACTGTGGCACTGAGGACATTGAGGGGACACAGATGGAAATAACACATTGGTGGACATGACTTGAGATATTTAACTTGAATTTCTAAAATAATTTCTACCTTGTAAGAGGTTTTCAGCAGGTGCTTTACCCCTTTTAAAACACTTATTTGGACCAGCCAAATACCAAGTCCCCTAGAGCAACAGAGTGACTAGTAAAATCTCATCTCTCCCATTTTATGCAGCACAGGGCAGCATCCACATGGCCAGTTCATCTTGCACATTCAAGAGTGCAGAGGGAAAGGAAACACCCTTCTGAGGCTTCTGAAGAGCAGAGATAGAGAGGAAGCCACCATGCATATAACCAACCAAACTGTGCTGTGCATCAGGGAGATGCCCCTTCCTGGGCATAAATCCAGATTTCACAACTAAATCTTCCCTCTACTTTAGCTAACGACTTAAGCAGCCTAGTCCTCCACAAGCACTCAGTAATTCTGAACTGGAGGTGTGAGGAACAAGCAGCATTTAAAATGACAACTTTTTCAGCATCCTTTTTCTCTAAAAACAAACAAGAAAGCCAACCCTGCACCTGTGGAAAAACTGAAAATGTTCAAAATTCATCTTTCCTGCAGCATCATCAGAATTGCAGCGTGAGCTCATCCAGACACTCCTCTTTGTACAAGAGGAATAATTTCAAGTAATGTGGTGCCAGTAAGTACTATGATGTTATCCATGACTCATACAGAGGCAATCAATGGCTTGTCTGTATAGGAGAAAAATCACCAGCCCTCACTAAAGACCATAAAGACCAAACTACACATGTACATTATTCCACTATAAAAATGGCTCTATTCATAATAATTATTTTGCTCTGGGAATGCAGGCATTATCCTTGAATAAAAACACACTGTATCCCAGAATAGGGTGTCCACACAAGGAAAGCTATTCTGGAACTGATTAAATTATAGAATAATTAATTCTGGACCAGCTGTGTAGGTCACTTTCTCTCATACATGCAAGGGGTGAGACTCAATGCTGTTTCAGGACCCAGCCGTGAGAGGTTGTGCAAGGTGATTTGTCCCGGCTACAGCTAAGGAAACTCTGACTCTCAATCCTGGCAGTAGGAAAATGAGGAGGATGATTACAGTGTGAAAATCTACCATGAGTTTAGACCTCATTTGAGCACTATGAGTAGGATAAGTTTGGGTTGATGAACACCTGCCTCATGCTCTCCCTGGCTCATTCAAGATCTAATAAAGTAACCATGAAGGGAGGATGTCACTGTTTACTTCCCACATTCAGAGGCCATCCGGTGACTCATCTCCTCAGCTTTACATCAGGGAGGAAAAGCAGAAAAATTCTCCCTCCACAGTCCCACTGAGGAACAACTTCCATCACCTACCACTCAAAAACAAGCCTTACTCATTGAGTAGTACTTGAGGTAGTTATGCAGTGAACCACACTGACAGAGGAAAAAAAATCCATCATAACAAACAGTATTTTCAACTGTAACAGGATCATTTAAATATATAAATGACACTGCAAGAAAGAGCTAGAAGCATTCCTAAAACCTTTTTCAACATTAAAGTCAGCCCAGAAGCTGTCAACATATAACAAATTGTAGCATGAGAAAAGACTACAGGATCCCTTTAAGCTTTTCTCATTCTTTCTTCTTCCTACCCTACTTTACGTAGGGATAGAATTTGATGTAGGACTCACAACTACTTTGCAGTCTTTACATTAAATCTTCTTTACACACTTGTGGAGGCAGAAAGCTGCTTTGCAAAACACTGCAAGTCCAGCTTGTTTGGAAAGACAAGAAGGATGCAATTAAAAAAATAAAAGAAAGAAAATTTTTTTAAAAAGAAAGAAAAAAGTCTATTTAAGCCAAACATCTAAAGCTGAAGAGAGGGGAATTTAACTTTTGTAGGCTTGGGATAACATCTCACATACTTATCTTCAAAAGTCTAAGTCAAACCAAGTTTCACTGCACCTATGTCCTGGTCACCCCTCTGCAGGAGTCAGCCCATCCCATTTTAGGCAGCACACACTCTAGCCTCCCCTTTCAGTAAGTTACAGAAAAAGATATCTCCAGAACCCATTCATCCTCTCCTAGACACTTAGAAGTGATAAATCACCCTTGGGAGGAGCCTGTTCCTACCCATTACTCAGCTTCTAAAGGTGGCCACTGCAGATCTGTATGCTGGAGGTTTAGATGCCTATGGGCTAAGAAGTCCTACTCCATCAGATGTGGTGGCTCACTCTTCACTCAACTCTTCCCACACCTGATGCTTATGTTTGCCCACCCCTCTTCTTCCAGACAAGCTTGAAATCAACATCTTTTGTCTACTTAAATACATTTCAGCACAAAATTAAACTGTGCATGTGAATGAGACCCCTGATCTTGCCACAAGTTCAGCAATAAATGGTATTACTGTGTTCCAAAGTAAGTCAAGTTCTTTGCCTGCTTACCATTGCCAAAACATTAAGTTGGATGTGGAAGTTTCTGAGCTGGTGCTTAGCATAGTTTTCAGCTTGCATGCATTTTGCACACTCACTCATACTGAAAGACATATGCACAGCAAGGCCACCAACACACAGTAATAAAACCTTACTGTCTGAAAGGCTGCCTATAAATCTTATTAAAGTAATCCCTTCCCTGAACCCAGATTATTACATTCACCTTTATGGTAGAATAAAAATTAATTTTCTCAGCTATAATAAGTGTATGATAAGAAAGCATCACTTGGGACTAAATAAAGATTATAATTAACTCCAACTGAATAAATCTAAATTTAGCTTGGACTAGCAATTTGTTTTCATACATTTTCCTCTACGACTGAGTGAATAGGTACAGCAGGATTAGCATCTCATGCCAGTTCCAGCACTGCTGGCACAGAAAGAAGTGAGGCAGAATGTAATCCAATACCCAAAGGGCCTAAAGATTAATTCAGGGTTCTATATCAGCAAAAGTTTGGAAAACTGGAGAAAACAAAAAGGCTCAAAACTGCCATTAGTCTGGCAAGGAAATCATGTGAAGGGTTGGACTCCAGAGAGAATACTGCTTGCTGCACTCCCTAAATCAGTGTTATGCACTCCCTCATCTGCAGCACCTCAGAGGTGATCCCTAAAGCAGTAGCAAAACAAGACAACCCAACATAACACAGGTACATGCAAGCAAACAAGCAAATGGAATAAATGAATCAAATATGCAAAGTGTACCCTGATTTTTTTTACCTAGTTGAAAATAAAAGCCCTCCTAGCAGCACTATGCCCAGCAGATTAGATGTTGGGGTTTTTTGTTATGGTTTGTTTTTCCAAGGAAACATGGTTCAACCTATAAAAAGGTGAGGAACTGCCTTGTTAAGCCACTAGCTCATTCTCTGGGAAGATGATTGTTAACAACATTATTACTGAGGAGGAGGAGTTCAGGCTTGTTTATCAAAATAGAGCACATATTTATCCTAGCCAGGGAAGAGCTTGCAACTCAAGCAATAAAGCTACTGTGCTTCCTCCCCCGATTTCCATGCTAGCCCATGAAGACATCAGATTTGCCTGCATAAAAAGATTTTATCAGGTATAAAGCTACAATTGAACCATTATCATTACAGCAGAATGGTTCTCCAAGCTGATATGTTTGTTGCCAAAAACTGTAGTTCTTCTAGCTTAAAGGTGACACAGTCTGAAACAAACAAACAATTAGGATAAAATAAGGGTATGCATGAATGAAATAAGAGCATGCATGTAGTGCACTACACCAGTATAACTACTGAAATTCACCTCTCAGGAGGGTGGACATCCCTCTGCTGCCCCAGCAGCATCTTTTCTTTTTGAGAACTACCAGACTTGAGCACAGCTACTGCCCAAAATTACAGAGTCCAAACCTGAGGAGTGCCAATTCCTCCTGAATTGTTAATGCTGGCTGTTATAAACTTGTCACAGCTTCTAAACCAAAGACCCAGCATCTCTATAGGTTATAAAGTGGAAATTTTATCCCACCAGGGAGAAGAAAGATTCCTTTTCCTCCAAATGCTACCAACATGTCAAGGCCCAGAAGGCCCTAAGATACAAGACATTAAACCTGTGACTTCTGTAACTGTAGAAGGGCTATTTCAGGAGAGTTTTAGAGGCTTTTATTGCTCCCTCTGAACCTTGTACAGCAGGAAACATGGTAACTAAGGTACCTGGTTTTATGGGCTGAAATAACAGAAAAAGCAGTCACAATAAAAAAATTTAAAAACTCTCTAAACATCCTAAAATAGTTTTTCTTGAAACATACTGGAATGGTTTTACCACCTGTGAGTAATGTGCCCATCCCCATACCCCATAAAATCTTTATGTCACCAGGTATTCTGTTTACTCATCTCTGCCTTACTCTCACACATGCTGCTGGCCAAAGTCTTTGTTGTTAAAAACATTTATTCAAATGTGTCTGATAGAAAAAGCTAGAAGTTAGCAGCACTAGCTGTATGTTGTGCAGAAGTGCTGTGTGATCCCATCCATGGACTGTACCAAGCACAGGATAACAGTGTTCACAGCCTCTTAAGGCCAGTGAGTTCTTGCACAAGTCTCTTGGGTGTAAAGTATTCTTTCCATTAAAGAGAATGGGATCATTCCAGTGGATGAAGGGCCCAGAACAAATACTGAGGGTGAAATCTATAGAGGAAAAAGTATGAGCATTTAGAGAGCATGGGGAAATGAACAGTCCCTCTCCAAAAATCAAGCAGATATGAGGCATTTGTAGGGTTTCTCCTTTGAGTGTCCATCAGCTGTCTCCAGCTCCTGCCTCCCATGACAGAGCCACTATGGCTATTTAAAGAATTCAGGTTTTCCAGTCCAAACTAATTCCCTGAGTGCAAGAAGGAAGTTTTCCTCTATATCACACTTGGAACAGCCAAGGCCACTTCAGTACAGATAACTGACAAAGCTGCTTTAACTGCCCAAACCTCAGTGCAGGGAGGGTGCCCAAGACAGGAATTTCCCCATGAGTTTCCTCATTTCATACAGTTGTTGCAGTCACTCAGGTTGCTTTGCTGGGCTGATCCCTGGCATAACTTGCCATTTGAATTTTGATCAGGACTGTTGATATGGCAGTTAAAACCCACAGGCTGCTCTTGGAGAGTTTCTCTGCATCTCTCATACAACAGCAATGGGGAAATTGTCCTGCCAGCTACAATTAGAGGTGTTATTAGCAGAATGGCTAAAGGTCAGGAATTCATCAGCTGAAAGAACTGAATGACAGAGCCACTATTGCAAGCTAAACTGAAGTTTAAAGACACCTGATTAACCAAGGAGAGTTTCCATTCTGGGTACCCTGGAGAGGAGAGAGGACTGCTAAAGCCATGCACATGCATGCAGAAGTTTTGCACAACCTGCCACTTGTTGGGCAGAAACCCCATAAACAGAAACCACCAACACCACAGCACACCTCAAGATGCCACCCCCAGGCACAAGCAGTGTTGGGACTTCCTAAAAACTCTTTCTCCCCACAAGACACCCCTCAGCTCTTCTCAGCAAGAGGTGGAGATGCTAAAACCAACCCTGCAAAGCAGAACACCCCCAGCTCAGGATGGGTGATTTGCATGCCTGGGCAGGATACCTTCACTATGGGGGGGAGTCAAGAGGAACCTCAGGTAAAGCTAAGCCAGGTGACAGTCACAGGGGCTACAGCAGGGCTGCTGGACCTCTCACTCAGCTTCCTACCACACAGCTCCCAGAGTAGAGTTCATGCTTCCAGCTGCCAGCATTGTAAACCCCTGTGCATCCCTCCTTGCACCTGATAAACAAGGTTTGTCATGGCTACTGGAGGTTCTCATGGGCAAAGAGGAGGTTAGGAGAGATCTCCCTACTACCATTAACCAAAGCAAAACCCATTTTTCCTCAGTGGTATTTCATAAAGAAGAGAAAATGAATATGTGCATGGGAGTGTGTGGATATATTGTCCAAACAACAGAAAGGCCTTACAAGGCAAACACATCTTCTAAAGGCACCAAGTGACTGCAAAAGTAAATCTCTTAAATATATGCTCTAAACTATTAGCAAACTGTGAAATATTTGTATTCATTGTCAAAACATCTATGTCACACAAAGCCAAGAGACTGACAGGAGGGAGGCCAGGATTTATGTTAGCTGGGGTCTATCAGTCATAGAGATAGGAAAGCTGAGAGAGAGTCCTTTTATTAAAATCACTCTGCTGCTGCAGATATTGATCTAAGCACCTAAGGTTGAATACCAAAGTGCATCCCCATCTCTCACAAAGTTATGCACTGGTTCAGCTCTAAAGGACTGGGGTAAATGCCCTCACAACTGCAGTAAATGACACTCCAAAAGGAACTGTGCAGGAAACACTAACATAAACAGCATCCCATGATGCCATAGCCCTGCTGCCTTCCAGGAACCAGAAAGTCCCTCTCAACTTCACTTCCCAAAATTTCAGGAAGCCTATTTTGCACCCCAAATCACTAATGCTGGTTGTCATTACTCCCAGATTGAGTTCACCACCTAAACAATAAAGAGAAGCACAGTGCTGACTCCATTGTTTGAATCCCCATTTTGAGGGGCAAATGCTGGTTCCAAAGGATCTTTCCCTAAATATGCTTCAGCATTTTCAATGTTTCCTCTAAGCAATAATAGCAGTAACTTCTGCCCCAGTTTGGGCTGATCCTTCCCTGGCAGTTTCCCTGCAGTTCTTGGACGACCAGGATCTAGGCTGCATTTTTCTTTGCAAACCCCAGCCTGTCACCACAGTCAATGGCCTCAAGTATCACACCTAAAGATGAAATGAAGTAACTTGAAGTTCTACACACTACAGATGATCTACATTCCTGCTTCCAGAGGTAACACAGGTGTGCCATTTTATAGCACTTCTGACTCCCCCCACTGAAGCTTCTGCCTTTGGCGATACTGAAAAATTCCTTGCATGAGCCAGAAATGACAGGATATTAAAATGCTGGCAGCAGATCCTCCAAAGGCATGGTCAGCAAGAGGTACAGTTGGTCCAAAACATTTCTCCAGAGCAATGGGCTTTCCCTGGTTTCTCCATCCTGTTGTTACAAAGCTCTTGGAGGAAACGAGCTCCAAACTGATGGGACCGAACAGCCTCAGGAAACCACAAAAGCAGCTTATGATAAACCCCTGTAAAGTTATTAAGAATACAGATATGTCTTGAATGCAGAGAAAATCCTCTGTCTTACCAGCACTCATCCATATCCCACTGTGACTGTAATCCCAGGAAGAGTACATGCCACACAAAGCCCCACGGGGGAACCGTGATAAAACAAAATGGGATGCAGACACATGCAAAGCAAACTCCAGCCCCAGCCCCACAGCTCTGCCTGAGCACTAGGAGCCATTCTCATTTCACTCCCCATTACTGTTGGATTTCTCACCTGGACAGCAACCCTGACTACACATGCTGATTTTAGGGACTGTTAGCAATGTAGGTTGTTAAATTCCTAGTTAAATCCTTGTAGTGTTTAGGTCTGTGGAAAGAAGGCATCTTTTATTTGGGTTGCCCCACTGAACTCCAAAGGTGCAGGCTGTTGCCTCCAGCAAGATTTGTGTCCCCATCCTGCAAACACACATGCACATAGACCATTTCAAGTCTGTGTGCAGGCTCATGAACTCAGGGAGTTTTCCCACTGGGAAATTTAAGCACAAGCTTTCAGAACAGAGACCTGTGAGGTCACCCAAACTTCTAGCTGCTTCTGAAAAAGCTGCATGGCTTTACAGATGCATCACTCTTAGTTCAGAGTTATCTCTGCCTTTTCTCTCTGAACCCAATCTTCAACCTGCACTTTGCATTGCTCTCACAGGCAACCAATATTACACTAACCAGACTCCCAAAGCAATATGTGCTCTTTGACTCTCCTAGGAGCAACCACACAGGCCTAGTTCTGCAGTTCAGACATCATTAAGTTGTCAATTTATATCTGCCTCTCAAGGAACAGCACATGAAAACATGAATCCTTCCTTTCTAATGACAGCTTTCCCCTCCCCCAGATCCAAATATCCAGAACAAAACTTTCTGGTTTTTCTTAGATTCCTTAACTGAATTCAACATTTTATTTTTAGAATGATAACAGCCTGAAGCAACTCCATTAATTTGTTACAGGGTAAAAGAGCTTTGCATTCCTAGGGTGATTCCTGACCTCCTCTCCTGCTCCCTTGCTTGTTGAAACAGTCCTGCTGAGGCACATCCCATTTTCAGAACAAAGCTTAATTTTTTACACTTGAATGCATTATTTTACATTCTGAATACACATTTGACATATTTTACCAGTTCAGGGCAGATGCTGTCAGAATGGACACAGCAACCATCCCTCGGTACCGCTTTTCTCTTACTGCAATGATCAAAGGCTGCAGCTTGTCATTCACACATGGAGAACAGCTCCTCTTGGGGAGAGGTGAAGGAGCCTGCAGCTTCACCCAGGACTTCTTGGGTGTTTGTTTCCTCCCTCTGTTGCCGATTAGCAATTTAGAGTTCAATTTTCTAAGCACAAGGAAAATTCCCAATAGCTCTCGAGCAGGCAGTTCAAGGAGATCTTGTCAAAATATTGGTGTGTATACAGAGTGAAACCTTATTATGGCTTTCAGACTGTCATGCACCAAATATGGTTATCTTGTTCACAGACAATTATTAACTTATAGGCAAAGCATAAAAATTCTCAAGCAAAAACCAAAGTTGGATGAGGCCACGTTTGCTGTAGGGTTCACTTGTGTTAATGTATCAAGGCAATAAAAGATAATGAGCATTAGCTGACAGCTTTTTCCAACTCCTCAAGAGTCAAGAGAAGTAAAACAGATCAGATTTGAGACTGTCTGCAAAGGCAAAAAGCTGGATCCAACTCTTTTCTCAATGACAAGGCAATTACAGAATTGTAAAAGAGTCACAGGACATCATCATAGTCCAACCCAGTACAGTAGTTAGGAAACTCCAGGTCATCAGCATGATGATTAGTTTAGGTCAGTGCCTTAACCAGAGCAGAAAGTGTTCACCTACCAGGAAAACCTACCCCAAGGGTGTGAACTGGATGCCCATTAATTTATAGCAGTGTTTCCTAATTTGCCCCACTGCCTCTGAATTGAAACAGCTCACTGATAGCAATCTGCAGCAGCTCAGGAAAAAGACTAAGTATTGAGAGGGCTGGAAAGTCTGGGAGCAACCTTTCAACACCAGCAGTGCTTATGCATAAGGGTTAGCCTATAGCAGTAGTTGCCAGGTATTTCAGGGAAAATGAACTATTTAAGAAACAGGAGCCAAATTTGGACCAGTAACAATTTAGTGCAGAAGTTAGAAACACAAACTGCTGCCCCTTGCTCCTCTGGGCTATTTCCTACATTAACAAAAGGCTGCAGGCCCTGTTTCTGGCTGGTATAAGACCCTATAAATCCAGTGGAATCCCATCAACCCCAGTCCCCTCTATGGGCCTCTGAATGAAGCCCCTTGTCTTGCTTCTGTCAAAGGCAGCAGCATTGCTCCCATCCTAGACCCTGCAAACTCTCACCTACCACTGCCTTGGCTCACCAGAGAGCCAGCCCACAGTTTTGCACACAGGTGACAGAGCAGTCATGCATGTGCACAACACAGCATTTGTGCATGCTGAGGATGCAGCTCCATCCCAGCTCCATGTCAGCATCTGCCTGTTTGAAGCTGCTGTAATAGGCAGTGAGAGGGAGCAGCAAAAAAGCTGTGCTCACCTTCTACTTAGTGGCATCTCCTATAAACCTTTGTGTGGAAACATCACAAGTGCAGTTCAACTTTGAGTCAATTCAAGTCCAAGTCATACCTTATTACATCCAGTACTGCTTCACCTACCCATAGCCTAGAGAATACAATTCCACAGAAACTCAGCATACAGGTCACCTCTGCATTCTGCTTTGTCTGGTGTTTATAACTAGAGCTAAGCACATAATTCACACTGCATAATTTATCCAAGGGATTTAGCCCATGGAACACCCAAAGCAGATAACAATTTCTTCAGAGTTATTTATCTTTTTAGAAAATTCAGACAACTACTTCTCTGCTTCTTCTGAACTCTGCAAAAAGATTATGAACCTCTGGCTATATTCTTCCAGGGCTTCAGCTCCTGGCTAGCTGGGATCAGTCAAATTAATTCACCTCTTTTTCAGCCTCCTACCTTCAACTATTCTTGTTTCCCGAGTGGAGGAGAATGTGTGCAAGCACTAAATCTCAAACATGCTATTCTAACATTTTGATTCCATTATCCTAGAGATAACATATAATCCTATAATGATATGTAATAAATTAACATTTAATCTCATATCTGGGAGTTCAAAGGGATCACAGCCAGCTGGTGCTAAAATAAGCATTTGCTAGAGGCTGCAGGAGCCGAAATGAGGAGTGAGATCTGAGCTGCTCTGATGCTTTGGCTTGGCAAGACTGGTTGGCAAGGAAAGGACCAAACAAACCCCTGATAGGAAGGGCACCATCTCCAAAATCAACTGGCCTGTGCCCTTTCACTGGGAGTGTAGTCCCTGCAGTCCATCCAACCTGGAGGAAGGGAAGATTCCCCACCTCAGATCTAACAAGTAGGGAAGGTCATCTTCACACAGTACTAGACAGAGGTCTGCATCTGGTGCTAGATTTGTCCCATTTGTCAAGCTGCAGAGGTCTGAGGAGACTGGGAACAAGCCTCCAACCTGGGGTTGAGCCTTCTCCAGCTGCAGAGATCCCTTTTTTTCCTTTCCCTTGGCCCTACTTTGTGCACATGCAGAACTGATGAAAGACAGACAGTTTCAGTACAGAGAGGCAAAAAATCATTTGTCATTTTGTTCCCCTTTCACACACCTTCACACACAGCAGTAAGGTACTGACCACTGCACAATCTTCATTAATGATGACAGCTATTAATGAAGCTTTCTCCATAGAGGCTTCCTTAATAAATGCACATAAGTGACTCTGGTGAGGAGGATTCATTTCTCTTGGAGACAGGTGCAATTAAAAGCCCTCAGCAGGAAGATGCAGCCTCCTGAACGATAACTATCACCAAGAGCTGCTGACCAAAAGAGCAGAGAGAAATCCCTGGCTTGCCAAAGTCCCTCCCACTTCCACCAAGCCAAGATTTCATTGTTGTGGCAAAAATGGCTTTTTATCTTCCCAGATGCTCTGTGTGCCACCTCCCCTGCCCCAGCTACATCCTATGGCATGGTATATTTTTCTGGAAATGGGCAGACCCAGCAGTTAATTCTTGTTCATGGCCAGCAGCAGCAAAAAGACTTATTGACATCAGTCAGATTTAGGTCTTTTCCCTGAATCCAAAGACACATTTCATTCCAGCTCAGACTAGAATATATTTTAAAAAAACCCAAACCAACCCAAAACCTGTCAGGTAGCCAAGAAAGCCAAGAATCCATCACAGACAGATAGTATTTAAAAAAAAAAAAATACTGCCAAAGCTCTTTGTTAGTTTTCAGTGAAGACATATCAACCTTACTGCCAAATTAGCTAGAAAGTAAAGAGAGTTAAAAAAAAAAATCAAGAAAAAGGAAACAGAGACTTAGACAGGATAGCCAATAAAAATATACAGTGACCTGAATTTCACAAATCAGACAGATCACAGTTCTGTGTCTGCAGAAAACTTAATAAATAAAAATAACAAAAAAACCCTGAAGTATTATGGAGTTATCTTTGTTCTAGCATATAACACACATTTCTATTACCCTTTCTGGATTAGCCAAATGAAGATCAATGTATCTATAAAACTCAATGACATGTTAATGCAAACCTTAAAAAAGATAAAATGCCTTTTATCTCAGTCTTAGGAAAACCTAATAAAGAATTAACAGTCCATGAAGCTATGGAATTTCACTCAAGGCTTTACTTTATGCCAGGACTTCCTACTCCATTAATTTTTAACAGACAGGTTTCCCCAGGCTTTGGGACATGTCAGTACAATTGTACATTGTCATTAAAATTGATCCTCTAATTTCAGTCAGAGCTGGGATAGGAAGCTCCTTGTAGTATGTGGACTTAAAATACACACAACACCCACAGTGGATCTGGAGCAACTCAAACTAATAAGCCAAAAAGGCAGAAAAATATTGATCTTGATCTATAATATTATTTTGACAATTAATGAATTTATGAGCTAAAAGTTTCACTTGCAGGATGAGCACTTTGGATGAGAGCTCATTTGTAACACCAGCACTTCAAATATATATCAGGAGGAGCTGCCAGGAATCTACTAACACAACACTGGATGTTGAATCTTTAAAGAGAAGCAGTCAAATATTAGCCTAGGATTTTGTTCAAGATTGGCTCTCAGAAATAACAAGCTTTCAGTGACTGCTCTGGGCCATGCCAGGAAGCTGGGATCCATAAAGCCAGAAAGCCTCAAGCTCAGTGGGAAACTGGTCTCATCCAAGTTCCCAGCTGTATTTATTTCTACTGACAATCACACAGCAGCAAGACCAGAAATTTCAAATGCCAGTACTTAAAAATCAAATTAAATCCAATGCTTCTGCACACATTTCAAAGTTGCTTGCTGCTCTCAAACTGGCCTGAATACCTGCAGCCCTCACTGGCACCACAGCAAATACAGATGCTTCCCACTTCTAAATGGGATGGGCTTGACTTGAACACCAAGGAAAGGGCCCACTCTGTTTTAGGCACCCACGGGTGAAGACTGAGACCACAATGTCCAACTACAAGCAGACTACAGACAACTACAAAAGAGACAGCAGTAGGCAGGGAGAACAGTCCTGAGGAAAAGCAGGAGGTAACAGCCCAAGAGGGCAATGGGAATAGCAGTGAGCAAGGAGAAGGTGGCAGGAGCAGAAATGAAGCTTGACTGTACAAAGACTGAAAACTTGTTGGCTATGGAATAACCACCCTGGATGTATCCTGCACTGTAAGTCCATTTGCTGGCAAAAAAAACCCCTTATTTTGTCATCTTTACTCACCCAGCATCTCATATACATCAAATACATTTAGATCACCAAGGTGGGATGCTACATTAATCAACAGGAAGCACTGCCTCCCAAAGGCAGCCTATTTTACATCTATTTCTGGGTAATCTTCAAGGAATACTCTGCCACTCTCACTCACACAGACAATCTGTAAGAACTGCAAACAGAACACACTACTGCTCTGTGCAGCAGGGTTCAGACCAGCATCCTTGGTTGCCTGACATCAAAAATTCCATCACCAGATCCCAAAATCTGGCAGGAGTCCCTTCTGAGAGCCACTACATTTAAAAAGTCTTCTAAAAGCCTGTTGTAAGCTTTGAGAAAGCAAAGAAAGAGCAGGAAAATAAAGAATGACAATAAAAAGCAAAAAGCCTAGCTCTTCCCTTTCAAACACACCCTTTGAACCTCACCATCTCCTCTGAATTTTAGATGAAACTTAGAGCCAAATATTTATAGGCACTGGACTATAAATGAAGCTCCCTTTTGGTATCACCATCCTAGCCTTCAGATCAAGGCTGGGTGAGACAGAAACATGAAGACACAGGGTGAACTAGCACAAGAGGGGGAACTTGTCAATCAAAGCTGCTAATGCAAGACCACACCAGAACTCCAGTTTAACCTCAGCAGTGACCACCCTTCACAACGTGGCACTTTGACTGCTTGTCAGCAACCTGCTTTGAAGAACAAGGATGCTGCAGAAATCTTTCTGAAACTCAGCAAGGAAAAATGCACCTGTCTGCTAGGCATCCATCAAGGCTTCCCAAAGTCTGCAACCAAATGAATTCTCAGCAAGTTCCAACTGAGTTGTGGAGAAGAAAAATGAAAGTATAAAGGATTTATACAGATACAGGCTCCACAACTCTCCCTTATGTGCCAGGCACATCATTTCTCAAAAAGAAGAGTACTTCTTCCATAGGACATCTGACTAAGGCATAAGGTTACACACAAAGATCCTGTGTCTTCCCTCACTCCCAGCTCTGAGACCACTGGGCTGTCAAACACACTCAGAGGCTCTACAGTACAGTTGGGAAAGAATCAAATTTACAACAACCCCATCCAGGAATGCAAGATCCACATGCCAGGGAGTTCCTAAGCACATGTCCACAGAAACTGGAGGTTTCTGTGAGGGAATGGATGATAGCCCAGAAAAAGCAACAGTCTTCTTCCTTAGCTCATGTCTGGATTTATTTGGTTTCATCTCTTCACACCAGGAGGGGTGCAGATCTTTAACTGGACCCCTGACATGGACTGCAAGCAGGTTTTGTCTCAACCAATTTATTTACATCTGTATAACCCTTAGAGCTCACCCTGTTTTTCCCATAACATTCATGTCTTAGAGGCCTGAACATAAATAAGTGCAGAATTTGCAAGAGATTATCATATTTTAAACAGAATGTGTTTGTAGTTTTCTTCAGGAGCATTAGTTTTCAGAAATGCAGTATATTTATCTGTGCAGTTAATTGGACAGATTGTAATAAAAATAAAAATATCCTTTCCTCCTTCTAACTGTAGGAATAAAAAGGAAAAATACCATTTTAACTGATCAACAGCCTTATCTTACTTTCCTGAACATTTAATCACAGTGTTTCCAGCATACACAGCTTGCAACAGAGACCCAAACTAGTTAATGTTCCAAAAGCAAGAAGCATTACAAAACCTGTAAAGCAAATAAGTCAATCTTCACCTTCTGAATAGAAAGATATCCCACAACAGCAGGAAATGAAGTCTTGGGAAGTCTGGGCTCCTGACAGTTCTGCTATTGGAGCAAGTGTCAGGGTGCTGGAGGGATGGGAGCAGCAGTGGGGAACGGAGGCAGCGAAGGGTGAATTTGTGCCCTACCACAGACCTGTGTAATCCCCAGCTCTGGGACTGTGCCTGTGCTGTGTCTGACAGTGCAGCCCACACCAGCTTCAGATCTGGTCATTTTATCAATGAGAACCAGGAAAGTGTGGAGACCAGCTTTCACTGCACTTTATTATGTTTTTAGTGTAAACTAAAAATCAATTGTGCCTTGTTAATAAAATTCTGCCACAACAAACCAATTAGTGAGACTCATTAATTTTTTATGCATGTTACTAATGTGCATGAAAAGCCAGTTGACCTTTCCCTGACTACTGTAGCATACATTACACAACTTCATCTTTTCTGCTGTCTTCCCTTTGATTTACAGCAGTTGCAATGCATTCCAAGGCCAGCTTTGCCATGAAGCTCAAAGCTGGCTTCTCCCTTCTGCCACGTAATTCCTGACCATGCCTGCCTAAGCCAGCAGGGCCAAAGGATCAGGGAAGCACAAAGACACCTCCAAGCTATTTCCACCTGCAGAACAGATGCAAGCAAAGCCTGGCCACACATGACAGTATGTAGAAACACAGGGACTTGGCAGTGACAGAGAAAGACTCATCTCTGCAGGGACTGAGGATGGGTAGTCTCTGTCCTACTTGCCCCAAGACAACGCCAGCTTCCATCCCACTCAAATACTCACAGCAGGGGACACTTGCTGGTGGTTTCATAACAAGTAGTTCAAATGCCAGCCAGTCCACCTCAAAGCTTGCCTCAGTGTGGCCCAAAGCACAGGCTGTGCAGCTAATGGATGCATACAGCCATTAAGTCAGTAAAGCAGAAATAAAAGAATTTAGGAATAAAAATGAAACTTCTGCTTGAGTAAGGACTTCTGAAGCAGGCATTAAATCTGCCTGGTATCTCTCTCCAGTGTCACTGCACACCTATTTTCTCCTTGTAAAGCACAGTATTGATTTTTAAATATTTTCATTCACACTTAGCAGCTTTCCAAGATTGGACTTTATTCTTCCATATTACCTGCTGAACAGTCAAACACTGCAACAGATTGCCTGGGAGCACTGCAGGGTCTGCACCATTGGCAGTCCACAAGGAAGAGCTATCTGCAAGGAATTTCATAGGTGGAGCTGAACTCTCCTTGGGACCCAGGCATGGACTGGAAGATCCTTCATGCTCCCTCCCAGCCCCATATTTCTATGAGCACTCAAGCACACTCTGCACCTGAAACAACCAAGAGAGCTGCCCTTTGAGACATCAGTGGTAGAGAAGATGACAGGTAATCCTACCTTATGGCATCTCTCCAAAATCCAGTTATCTCAGAGCTTATCTGTAAACCATACTCTGAATGTCTCAGATCTTAACCAGTCATGACAACACATTGTACAAAAAGAGCAGCAACTTCTCATCTACCATGGCATTTCCTGGGGCCAGTATAGTCTTGTCCTGATACTGGTCTGTTCACTCCCAACTGGAAACACAGGTACATTTATTTACCCACACAGAGTTTTGAGACTATTACAACAAAATGAATGACTTCTAAAAGCTGCTGCTGGAGTGTTATTAAATGCAAGTCTAATGTGAAGTTACAGAATGCAACAACACTGCTGTTCCATCACATGAAGGATATGGGACAGGAGATAATAGTGCAGTCTTTGCCTTTGGGCTAAAGGGAAATGTTGGGAGGGAGACTCATGCCACCTGCAACTCTTGCCAGGTCAGTGTGGTCACTGTGTGAATCAGTGCAGCATGGCACAGTAGCTGTTGGACTGCCTTCACCTCTAAAGGCTGGATTTGCTGCAGAAAGATCCTGCCTGATGACACTGCCAGAATACTTCCTCACTGATCACTTTGACCACAGATGACCAAAGCTGGAGTGCCTTCCAGCTAGCTTTACTTACAGTCAAACATCCACAGGCAGAGAGATAACATGGATACAACCCTCCTTCTGACCCCACAGAAGCAATAAACCCTGCTCTTCTTCCAGTCAAGGCTCAGGTTGATTCAGCACTTCACAAAACAGAGCTGAGCCTGCACCATTTAACCCTTCTGCCATAAGACATCTTCCCTCATGGTCACACACAAGCTGTTTGGATTTGTTGGTTTTTGGTTTTGTTTTTAAAAGGGTTTGAGGGTTTTTTCTAAACTCAAACCCTACAGTGCTACAACCTGATGAGTTTTGCACCAAAATTCCTCCCCTTGTTATTTTTACAATGCACAATATAGCAAAAGTGTCCTTGCCCTTCCAGCCCTCTGTGTTTTGGTCCCGACCCTTTCCAGCTGTAGCTGCCAGGACCTGGTACCAGCACAACTTCAAGTCAAATTTGACTCTTGCCACCAGATTTTATGGGGCTTTCAGCTCACACCCCAGAGAAGGGAACAACCTCAGGCAGGTTTTCAGAACAGTGCCACATGCAAGGGCTACGGGGACAGTGAAAAACAATCCACAACCACCAGAAAGGAGAGGACTAATTCAACAGCTTTATCCCACCTGTGGTGGGTACCAAGTCCTTGAGAAACCCATATTCATCATGGGTACCAAGTCATTTTTGGAAGGTTAATTTGTTAAAATACAGCCAAGTGGCAACTACTAAGAAGCGTTATCCAAGCGACAAGTGCTTATGCATATTTTATGAAGCATCTTCAAGCACAGTTCAATGTATCCAGGAATACTTCTGAAAAAGTGGCAGATTCTGGAGGGGATTTGGAGAGGAAATAACATACAGAATAGGAGGACAGATGTTGCCAATTTATGATGCAAAGGCCTTTACTGAAAAGTGCACATTCTGCTTAAGATTCTCTACAAACACTATTTTAATGCTGATTTCCTCCTCTTTAGAATTTCACTAACTCTACTCTGTAAGAACTTCAGCTTGGCTCAGAAGTTTAGCTTGGATCAAAAGGAGCATCTGTAACCAGCAATTAAACTGGGGCTTCAGTGCTGCTCATGTCTTTAAAGCATATCCACTTCTTAACAATGCCACTTGGAAAAACATGGCTAAGCTGTACATTGGGAATGTGAGAGTGCATTTTGCCCTTCCCACTTTCCACTCTTGCCAGGGTTGTTGGGACTTTTTGAGCTGGGACTAGACTCCTAACAGTGACAGAGCAAAAGGCAATGAAATGGAGAGTTCCTAATACTCAGTGAGGTCAAAAAAACAGAAGCAAAGCAGGAATGATAAGGTAGAACCCCAGAGAACAAGAAAAGGTAACCACAGATCCCCATAGCAGCATGCACTGCACCAATTTCTTTGGCACCACACAAAATCCATGGTGAAGGCAGAGAGAGAAGCTTCATAATTCAGTGGCAATCTCTCCACCCATGGATCATTCAAGCCCAAACTATTAACAAGAGTTAGAAGCTGCTGAAAGCCAGACCCCAAAAAGACAGATGGGGATAGCAACACTAATTATAAGCAGTGATGATGTCTCAGCTTACCAAAAGCAAAGGGAGCTTCTGCTTCTCCATTAGTGCTGCCTGAGACCATGCACTGTCCATCACCAGTCACACCCACATGGCCACAAGCATGCCCCTGTGAAGGAGGCTCTGTGCATGCCCTACTGGCACCAATTCAAACCTGTTGCTGCTGCCCTAGTCCCTGTGCTGGCATGGGTGTCATCCCCCAACCTGTGGCAGCCAGCCTTGGGAAGGATCTCAATGCCACCAGGCATTGGATCCTGGCTGGATCCAGCACAGGCCCTTCAGCAGCTTGGGGCTGCTGTAAGCTTAGCAATACTTCATGCTCACATACTCCCACAGCACTTTGGGAGGAGAGTGATTACCCTGCAGAACACCATCTCACCCATCCCAAGCAGAATTTATTTACTTCTTTTGTTTCTTTTAATCTGATAAGCTGAAATTTCAGTACACTTGTCTGCAAAAACACTGCATTACAAAGACATAAACCAAATACCAGTTGTTTATAGACCAGGTTATTTATTCCCAGTGTATCTTCCTACCTTTTACTGGCCACGTCTTTTATCAGCAATAACCGAGCACCTTTCAAGCTGACAACCTGTTTGGTTTACAGCAGAAAAATACATCCAAGTGCCTTTCAAGCCTGCTCTTGCTGCACAGAATTCAAATAGCTCAGTGAACACTGTTCTTGCAAAGTTTAGTTTTTATGTGCCTCACATTTTTGATCTGTTTTCTGCTAATCAGCATTGTCTTAGTATGGGCTTCTTAATTCCAAGCAAACTTTTAAAAATCAACAGTCTCAGTCCCAGATCCAAGTCTCCACATGCACTTATTGCCCTGAATTATAGTGTCTAAAATCAAGAATAACCATAATCAAGGTCCAAGCAGTTTCAGGATTATAGACCATTTCTAGTTAGCACTAACTGTTGCTGGGCTTCAAAGATACAGGAGGAAAATCAGCTAATGAAGAGTAACAAAAGAAAAGCAAATAGTTAGAGGCTGACTTGAGGAGCAGCTTGCAGGGACACCCAGACTGCAGGGACACACACAACTACTGGAGGAAGAAATCTGAATAACACAAGGCACCACACATGTGCAAAGTAACAGAGAAGGAGCCTAAATGTTCAGAGCTGGACCCCAGACCTGTTGTGTCTGTTGAACCACAGAGAAGATTGTTTTACTTACACATAAGAAGGAATTGCACTGATGGAGTGAAGCCAAGGGGCTCCAGGGTTTGCAGACACCTCCTATCCCTGCTCCCATCCCACACCCAGGTAGCACCGGGCAGGATCATAGCCTTCACCTCCCTCCCTCCATCTCCCCACCACCTGCTTGCTTCACATAGCTCTTCTGATCATTTATTTCCTTTTGAAAGGGCTGATTAACAAGCAAAAAATCAGGCTTTTGTGGTTTATGTTTTGATTGTACTCAGTCCGCCACTCTCCCCCAAGCCCCCTCCAGGTTCACAGCAGTGACACCTTCCCTTCAGAATCCCTCTCCAAGAGCCTTCATTTCTCTCCCTAATTGAATTGTTGTCATGGAAATCGTTCCTCCTCTCCATCTTACTGAAAAGCTTTTTTTTTTAAAGCAAAAAAACCACCCACACAAGAGCCCCCTGCTCCATCACTTCTCCAGCCACCAGCCAAGGCCAGGTCTCCTCCCCAGCACACCACAGCCCCTTCTGCCAGGTCCTGAGACCACACCTCCACCACCCTTCTCCCACAGCCCTGAGGCTGACCCCATCAGTATATCTGGGCACCATCACAAGGTGTCATTTTAATGAATTGTTAGATACCACCAGCCTTGCCACACCACTTTCCTTCAGGTGGGCAATACCCCTACAGTTCAGGAGCCATTAGCTACGGCAGAGTGCAGCCACTGCCACCTGCTCTCCTCTGTCTAGGTAGACAGAGGCAGATGTAAATGTGAAGTATTTAGGTATTATTTGATAAAAAAAGTTTCTGCTTACAGAACAGGAGGTAATTTTGCAGTCAAGAAATTCTTTGGTTTTTTTCCAGGCTGGAGAGTCAATTACTGAAAATCACCCTTGATGATTTTCCAAGGCAAAGGCTGCTGGCTCCAGAAAGAGAACAGGGCTGATCTAGCTCCAGAAAGAGAGGAAGAAATAATGATGTTCAAAATATAACCCAGTAAAATGCTGCACTGGGTGCCTGTGCCCTCTGAGGAGAGCCCAGGGGCTGCAAGTGCCCTCTGAGGAGAGCCCAGGGGCTGCCCCACGCCAGACACAGCCGGTTCCAACCGGTTCCGGCCACCCAAGTGCAGGGCACAGCTGCGCCCCTTAATGAGGTGGTTGAGGCCAAGAAGACAACGCAGTTAAGGGCAGGCAAACCCCTGCACACTGTGAGGAAAAAACTGAGCAAGAGCCCTGAGAGCAGCCAGGTCTGAGCAGGGAGAGGAGAAGGAGCTGCTGCAGGTGTCAGGGCAGAAAGTTCCCTGCAGCCACGAGGGACAGACCATGGTGGAGCAAGAGAAGGGTGTGAGGAGGAAGGAGCAGTGGAGAGGAGCTGTTAGGGGCTGACCACAGCCCCATGTTGCCTGTCTCCTTGTGCTACTCAGTAGACAGAGGAGACAGAGGAATTGGGAATGAAGAAGTGAAGTGCAGGCAATAACTGAGGGTTATCCTCACAGCCAGCATTCAAAGCAAAACCTGTGCCCCAAGCAGCATGACAAAGTTCAAACCGTCCACAGGCATCCTTTGCTGAGGACAGCCCTCCTGCACAACTACAAGATCAGTCATGTTTACTGAGACCTGGACCCAGACTAGATGAACAGGATTGGACTGTTTCATCAATGCACAATACCAGAGTAAGCAAAGAAAAGCTGCTCTACCTGCACCAGGATTCCCATGAGCAGACTAACCACCCATGGAGGGCAATGTCCATGTTGACTCGAGCCCCACGTCCTGCTGAAACACATCCACAACACTTGCAAATCTTGTGCTTTCCTCCTTTCACCTCCAGCCCAGCCCCAAACAAAACCACCAGAAGACTCCTCAGCTAAATCAACATATCATTCAACCACTCCAATACCAGCAACAGCACCCAACCCAAGCCACCTTCTTCAAGTTTATTTGACTGATACAAAGGCAAAACAAGAGGTCAATGTTAGGCCAAGCAAAGCTTTCAGCACTTCATAATAGACAGGGCCTGCCCAGAGAAACTGGATTAAAACATCCTAAATCCCAGAGAGGAAGACACAAGCAGGCATTCAGCCATGACTAATACCCCAAATATTCTCAAGATGGAAAACAAGAAATCTGCTCCATGATCATTTGGTGACAGAGTCCCATAAAGCTACTAATTAGAATGGTGTTTACAGTCTATATTTCATTTCATTTGATGTTTTTACTCTGATTAGTTATCCTATCACCTGCAGAGAGCTAGTTAGCTGAATGCAAAGATGTCATAGGACTTAATCAAGTAAAGTACCATTTCATAGAGGGAATTCAGCTAGCGTTGTCCTGCCCAGTGCTGTTACCCTCATAATAACTTCTTTTAAAAAATTCAAGTTGAAAACTAAGAAAAGTCAAGCTATGTCAGTGCTCAGAAGAGAGACACCTCCAGGAAAATGGATGAGCTGCAGAAAAAAAATGTGTATTACTGATCTTTTCTTCTGCATAAACACCCCAGACTGACATCATAGCCTCTGGAGGAGATATAAAGCAAGGTCAGGGCCCCTGTGGTCCCAGATTATACAGTGCATCTCCTAGATGAAAAGCAATGCTCCTCCCTGTGTCTTCTCCCATCAAGCCATCTAGCCTACCTGAATGGCTTTCAGACTTCAAATGAGGTTGGAAGGCTTTCTCTCCCTCTCAGCTAGGCTGTCAGCAGCCACAGTCTCTCACACTGTGCCTCGCATCCCGCCAAGCCCTCCCCAGGGCTGCTGGAGCAGCAGCATCACTTCATGTGTCTTCCCTGCACACAGCCCTGCAGAGTGCCTTTTTATCATTATATGACATGCTGATTTTGTCCTGCTGACAGCCTACTGTAGCCCCAGATCCTTTTCCTGAAGTGTTGCCTAGCCTGCTATTTGCCATCTGCAGCTATTCTTGCCCCAAGCTATCACTTGGCCCTTTTATCCTTTTTTCCAGATCACCATTTCAATCTGTCCAGATTATTTTAAGAAAACACTCTGCTTCTTCTTCCCCAGGAATCTGCAGTCCCTTTCAACTTTGTATCTATCACCTGTCAGTTTAACAAACATATTCTCCATTCCATTACCCAAATTGATAATGAAAATACTGAGCAGAGATGGACAGAAGCCAGCCCTGCAGAACCTCACAGATTTTCTGGGAAACCAAGATGAATGGGCTGGTCCAGAGAGCCCTGACTCCTCTTTCCTCTCTCTTTCAAACACTGTTACCACTTTTATCTTTCTTCCAGGCAACTTCAACCTCATGCACACCCCCAAAGGTCTCTCGCAGCACTGTGATGCTCAGCCAGGTACCTGGGGTATCTGAAGCTCCCAAGACCCTGATAAAAACACCCAAAATTGCAGCAGATGCAGGGGTCTCTTCTGTTATGGGCACACACAGGGAGTCCCACCTCACAGCACCCTTGCTGAGAAAGGCCAGCACACCAGCACCTCAGGCTTTTCCTGCTCAGCACTCAACCAGTGTCCTGCTTGGTGAAAGACACAAATATGCTTTTGCTTTAGAACAAAAATTACTGCTTTCCCCTTGCCCTCCTCCCCCCCCACCCCTTCCCATTTAGCTTCCTAATCGCAGCTAGCCACGCTTGAAAATGCTGTCCTGCATTATGCAATAATCCACTGAGAGCAGGGGGGGCATTTTGCATACACTGTGTGCTGTGTTGTAAAGCATTTCCCCTTCTCTGCTAGGGGGCAAAGACAAAAAAAAAAAAATCCAACCCACACAAAACAAACAAAAGCTCTGTGCTGTAAGAGATGTTCACTTCTACCAGCTTTTTGTTCCATTTTATTCATTCATCTACCGACGCTATTTCTGACAAAAGCAAAGCAGAAACAGCTCAATTTGCAAAGCTCTGGGCTGTGTTCAGCTCCACAAAAGCCATACACAGTTTTGCCCCAAATTCCACTAAAAAACCCAGTCAAGGCTGCTTCTCCAACTGAGGGGCTGAGGTTTCTTTTTTGAAGGGAAAAAGCCATTATTATGGCTTATTGCCACTCTCTACAAGACATAGAGCACTGAAATGTTCTAAAATTAATAAACTGGTCTACTCACTGCACTTTAAAATTAGAATTCATTTTCCACAGAACCTGTAAGCAAAGTTGCAGCCTGATGCAAATTAAAACAGTAATAAACACTTCAAAACCACGTTTATAATAGAAGTGCTAACAAATCCTTAACTATAACGATAATGGCTTGCTAGGCAGCTCTATAATGTAAAATTAATCCTTAACTTGTCTTAATTTTTTTTCCACTGGGTCATTTAATAATGTGATAACTCATTTCTTTCCTCTGCCTTCATCTCTCACATTGCCATGGAGACAATTGTGAATCAGATATAAATAAAAATACTCTAACACTCTGGCACCACATGTTCTTTTGATCTGTTGCCAACATGATTTTAAAATTACAGGAATTCACAGGAGCTCAATAATTAACAATTAATTTGCTAAGAAGTCACTACTTTTTAGCCAGTGTCCTGGTGATCTGCTAACACAGGACTGCTCACAAACATAAGCAAAAAAAAGTTAAAGTTCTATATTTCCTTTCAAATACCTACCTTGCACTTCAATCAGCAACTCTGGGGCAAACCATTACTGCAGGCCAGAACCCAAAAAGCCAGCTCTGCATTTCCTTTTCTAGCCTCATCAGTCTGACTGCAGTTCCTAATGGGAATAAATTCCAAGGCAATTTTTAATGGTTTGAGCTCAGAACTTACAGGGGAAAACAGAAGTAGGCAGTGAACAAGTTTATTGCTAGCCTCTCTTATCAGAAGTGTCAAAGCCAGTGCATGGATGCCTGCTTCTGTAGAACTTTAAGTACATGCAGCAGTAGAAAGATTAAGATTAATTAGGCATTAATGATCTTGACCCCCTTAATTGATACCCATTGATAGAGGTCATAATCCCTGATAATATCCATGTTCTCAAAAATTCTGGTGCAAAACTCTCCTCTGTGACAATACAACCATGAACTCACACAGGGGCTGGTCTGAGTGAGTGGCTGTTAAGAGCAGAGGATGCTGAATTCAACCCTTGGAGAGGGGCACGTGATCTCACAACACCTTGTCACTGTCATCCTACAGAACCTAGAATAACTCCTAGCTCTGCACTCACAGCATGAGGACAGCCCTAGTGCTTCACAATTAAGGATTTCAGCTTATTAAAGATCTCCATTGTGTGCTTAAATCTTTGAAGCTGGGCAAGAACTCAGTGCCTCAGGTTTTACAAAGGCCCTTTGGCAACTCAAAAATTTATTTGCAAATACATAAACCCCTCAGTTAAGCAGCATTATTATACCATTTACAGAGCATTCTGTTCAGCCTCACCAGGCATTTCCAGCCCAGCATCCCAAGAGGAGTGACATGTTTCTCTGCACAGCATTTTCCATCTTCCACTGCCTTAGAAGTAGAAGGGCCAGCATGGGCTGAGCAAGTTATTAATCACTGCCACATCTCTTCCATTAACACATACAGGCTGTGACCCTACAAATACCTCTGTGCATCACAGGGAAATCTTACCCATATGAGGTCTTGTAAAAAAGCCCCCAGCTCTAATAACTATTTTGCCCAAAAAGATTCCAAGTGATTTAAGAGCTCAGCTGACTCTCAAGACCAACACAAGCACCTAAGGATTTTAACTAATAGTGAGGACTCAATGGCTCAGAGCTTGTCTTCCCAGCATAATCCCCACCATAACAGCTAATGATAATTACTGATAGAGCAGGTATGCCTTGATACCAGTCCTGTCCTTTTGGTGACTTACAATGATCTGCTTCTAGAGCAGACTAGAGGAAGAAAAGAAAAACAAAGACAATAAAAGAAAGAAAAAAGGTCACAGTTTCCCCCATGAGAGCTGCTTAGGGCTGGTCCAGAGGGAAATAACACATGTTGACCAGCTCCACCAGCTGCCTGCAGACAGAGAGCTTCAACAGCAGCTGCTTCAGCTCTGCCCTCTCCTCCTGTGCAGTAACTCACAGGTGGACAAATCCCCTGGCCAATGCTCAGAAATGGGACATGAGTGCATTTGAGGCATTTGCCCTTCCTCTGTGAGCACGTACAGGGCAATGACATTCAAACTCTGCTTTGAATCCAAATAAATACAATAGGTACTGACTGGATTAAAACCTAATAAGGAACCTATAGTTGGCAACCAGCACAGAAAGGTAAACACAGAACACTAATATTGTGCAAGGAGAATTCAGACTTTTGTGCCTCCCTGCCACTAGGTCCTGCTATTTTATCAGGCAAAGCAAGCTGGTATATTAGCAAGGCACACAAAAAACCCAAAAATGCAAGAAAACTGCACGGTGTTCAGCTCCATAGAGCAGGGGACACCAGCCTCCCCATCACTGGGCAGGTGGGCAGGGACACACACAGACCTGCTGCATGGGGACAAACCACCTTCAGATTACCAGGTAGTGCCAAATAGCCATAGGAAGTGCAGGAGGATGAAACTCTGCTGAGGAGGGGGAAAAACCAGGGACAGAGGGGGTCTTCCTCACTCTGCATAATTTGTCCTAAATTACAGACTCACACTAAGCAGCCAGGAGTGGATTTGGGGAAGATAAATTATTACAGGGGCTTTAGCCTCCTGCCCAGCTCTGCTGCAAGAAAACAGCACACCTTCCAAATCTTTTAATGGGAAGCATTTTCCCTACTGCCTATGTCCAATTTCTCTCTTTGATCTAGCTCAGCAGTCTAAAAATCAAGTAAAAATATAAACATCAACATCCATATCACAGAGTGTCAAGGCAGGAGGAGATTCTCAGTTGAGGGAGAGGGCTTAATCCACACAAAGTAAATTTGACATTTTGTTGTACTCACTAAAAAAAGCTCTTCAACACCTACAGCCTAGCTAAGATGTGTGAAAATACAGACAAGCTTCTAATCAATACACAGCCTATCTTTGGGAGGAAAGCAAGGCATAACAGTGCCACGTTATATATCCACCATCCCCATCAGACAAATCAATGACTCATGACTTTTCTGAATGCCAGGCTGTACCATACTCTTCCTCCCCCTCCACACTGATGCACAAGGTTCTTAATCAGCCTGAATATTTTCTGTAGATGAACCTGTCTGGTGGCCTGACCTCAGCGGTGGTGTTTGCTACAGAATTCCAGTTAACCCCAGCTTTCTGTGCACAGCAGTCTTCCACCATTCAAATGCCCTCTCCCATTATTCCTTGGTTTTAGAGTTTGCTCTGAAAAGGAGTTCCAAGTGGGGAGTGGCCATGCACAGATGCAACTACAGGAAAGGACAGGAGGGATTTTAGGATATTCCCCCCCAAAACCACCAACCCACCACGGGAAAACTTATGGGACACCAGGGACAGAACTAACACAGATTCAGAAGCAAATACAAAACAGAAGTTGCCTTTCAACAGCAGGAGTGCCTCAACATGCTCCAACAGAACAACTTTGTGGGAGGGTTGATGGCATCCTTCAGTCATGCTGCACACTCCAGTTACTACCAGCACTGTCCATGTAGTGCCTGCCCAGCATGGGAAAGCAGGAAGGCTTGTGGTCACCCAGTCAGCAGGACTGCCTTCAGCCAAGCAGCAGGAGAGAAGACAGCAGGAGGTGTCAGCTGGAGGAGTCACACCTCCATCTGGCTTGGAAGGAGCCAGGCAGGACTTACAATGGCAGCTTCATTTTGCAAACATCATCTCTGCTTTACAACCAAAGAATTGAGACACGCACAGAGGCCAAGCGCCCTCAGAAATTCATAGCCCATCCACAGCCCAGAACCAAACACAGATCTCTTGATCACACTCTAATAACTTAAAGCACAAGAACATCTCCTTGCTTTCCTCCATCCAAACACCTCAGTAACCATTAAAGATTCAACAGGGAGCCTACACACCAATTAAATCGTGTTTCAGTATAATATCCCTTTGTGATGGAGGCGCTGCAATATCCCCTGCGCTCCTTCTGCGGGGTTCTGCTTTTCATCAACTGCTGGAGCATGTTGTTAATGGCACACAAGTTTCCACCCTTGTTAGGATTTTGCTGCCTGTGTTCTCTCACAACTGCTCCCTGGATTTATTAGTAGTTTGATAACAAAGAGAAGCACTTGTGAAACTGGCCCCAAGCTCCGCTCGGTGAACTGTGAATTAACTGTAAACATAATTAGAGCCATACCTCACACTCGGGACTGGGAGGAACAGGAGGTCTGCCCCAGAGCTGTTACTACAGTGGCACACAAGTCCAGGGCTGATAAAAATAGCAGCCCCAGCTAAAAGAGCAGAATTAATTACATCAACTGTTAAAACAAGCTAAAGAGTGGCTGTTCCTCTACTTCAAAAACCACAAGGATATTCCTCAGCCCTTCCCACACTGTTGGGGGAATGAGCGATGGTTTGACCAGCTGCAGTCCCCTCTTCCTACATCACTGATTTCCAGGAGATCTGACTCCACAAAGCACTGCTCAGTCAGACACAGAGAAAAATTAAGCCAAATTTTTCCTAAGACATACCCAAATTGATTTCAGAAGTAGCCATCTGCACCCTTTTAGAGAAATCCAGCCTTCTGGTAAGAAGATGAACACAGCCATTGTGAGCACACCCACAGCCAGCTCCTCATCAGACACCTGCCTGTCCCCAACAAGGGGACTGCTGCTCTCATAAGACAAACTGTAAGATCAACAGGGCCACAACAGAAGGGCAAAGCAAGGTGTGAGCTGTGACAGCTGAAAACCTAGGATACTTTCATGAAATTGATGTACTGTTCACCCTGTTGGACTGGGGAGGGTTTGGCAGGCAGGAGAGAAGGTTAAGACAAGTCAGCAAGGACTGAAGGGGGAAGAGACTTCTTCAACTGAGTGCCATAAAGATCAGATGGAGTGATACCTGTAGGGCATTCCTCAGGAAAACAGGTCAATGGCTACAAGTCAGCTTAGAAGACTTAGTCTCAGGGTCAGAAAGGTTTTTCCTTTAGAGCAAGTAGAGGAAAAGGCCCCAGAGAGGGAGCGAATCCTCATCCCAGAGAGGTTTGGTGCTCAGCTCAGCAAAGCCACTGCTGTCCTGACCTTATGTGGGCAACTGCTCTGCTCCAAGCAGGAGGCTGGGCTCAAAAACTCCAGAAGATACTCCCAAACAGTGTTTCTACAGTGTCATGAGATATTACCTGTGTGAGATTAAATGAGATATATCTTGTGAGGGGTGGGAATTGCAGGAAAGCCTGGGCACTGAAGAAGAGGAAAAGCAGGAGGGTGAAGCCCTGAGGATGACATGCCTTTCTACAAAAACAGCTTTTCTGTGAAAACAGTCTGACCTTTTTCAGGGCAACAAGCTGAAGCACCCAGCCAGCATGTGCACTCCTCCCCACTCAATCCAAAGATAAGAGGCTCACACCCTTCATCATGGAGAGGACTGGCACAGAAAGCTTGCCATAACCTAACCACATCCTCCAGCCTCTTTGTCCCATGGCAGAGGCATTTCCCACCCCCAGAGAGGCAGCAAGAGCAAGGCACACCTCTGGGTAACACAAACACCACCAAGACTCTGTACCCACCAGCACATCTCTGACTTAAATCTATGAGCATAGAGGCAGGCAACATGCCATAAATGTAACAAAAAGCCTCCTAACATAATGTCTCCTTGTGTTGCCTCCTCCCATAAACAAGCAAGATTTATGCATTCTTGGGGCTATTAACAAGCACCATTTGTCTTTGTTTGTGCCTGTAACTAACGGAGACACCAGCAACACTGATGAGCCTTGTGGGATTAATTACTAAGGCCATTTTCAAGGGGGTATCTATGGACTTGGTTTCCCCTCATACTAAAGGAAACATCAAGCATTTTTTCAAAGCCTAGGATGAAATTTCATTTAAGAGACCAATGGCCCATGTGAGTGCAATCATTACCAGGCTCAGATGTGGCCTAGCGAAAAATTACAAGTGTCCAAAAGGTTGACATCTTCCTCAAGTTCTCCTTAATTCCTTCATTTTACAGCTATTAAAGCAGCCTGGCAAATGAAATCCCACAAGGCCAAAATAAAAACAACAACAACAACAAAGATCCATATGGGTCCAACTCAGACTTGCTGATGACTAGAATCAAGGTGGTTCTTTCAGCTGTCCATTTTGGCTTGCAGGAACCTGGAATTCAGGAGTGTTCCCTTCCCAGGGAGAAGCACACAAACTGGAACAAAAATCCTAACAAAACCCCATGGTCCCATAATAAATCACAAGACATAGTAGCTATAGTCTCATGTTTCCTATAGGTACATCTTCCTACTCAGTGCCCACATTGGGGCACAGAATAACCAACCAAGGGGTGGAACGACAAGGACAGACAGGAAAGACTGCAGACAGTTTAAACTTTGTAAATATGAGCTTTCACCAAGATGACACAAACAGAAATGAGTCATTAACTTCATTCATTTTGATGAAAAAGTTGAATAAAGGTTAATAGAAAATTAGTCATCTTTCCTTAGGTTTTTTTTTTCCTAGCCATCCTACATAATTTAATTAAAACTGTGCTAAGGAGTTCCAGAAGATGATTAAAAATAACCTCTCCTTTTCTGTTAAACTCCTTAGGTTTGTCCAGGAATTCCTACAGAACTTTATTAAAATTTCTGTTTACCTCTGCTATCATTTCTATTCTATACATCTTTTCCTTCAGTCCAAAGAGATTTCACAATGGGGCTGGCTTATTAAGCAAATGCTTTCCTATGACTGCCAATCCAAACTTTAGATTAACAGTAGATCAGGGCAGAACAACATCTGCAGTGTAAAAAGTCTTTTAAAAGCAACATTATTAGCTTTGCTTTTCTGAACAGGAGACAAAGACAGTTGCAAAGATCTTTTCCAGTTACTACTGCTGTAACTTAGCTGAAAACAGGAATAAGAAGGTTGGTATGCCTGTTGTGGGGCTGGGTGTTGGTGGTTGTTTTTTTTTTTCCCCAGCCTTCCTGGTATTTTAATTTCACAGTGGCATATGCAAGAATCAAACCCATAGTAATTCAGTCACTCTGCAGGCTGTTGAAAGCAGAGAATGGGTTTTTTCCCCAGTTTTCTTATGTTGCTATGGAGTGACAGTACAGAGCTATGTAGCATTTATTAAAACAAGGCTAGGTTGCTTTACAACAGGTAAGATATATTCAACAAAACCAAAAAGGGATCCAGAGCTTGCAGGCATATGAAACATATTCAAAATAGTAGAGAATAGCTCTGAAATCCACACTCAAGCAGATACCTCCTGCTGTCATCCTCCTCAAAAATGTGATCCAGCTAAACCCATATAGATGTTTCTGTATTTGGTCCATGCATGCTGAATTTCTGACAACCTAAGACAAGTCAGAAGCCCAGAAAGGCTTCTGCAATCTGAGTTTGTTCATTGACATGGAAGAACTGCACAGACCTTGTTTCTTTTTTCAAGGAGCAAGTGACCAGCAAACCTCACACCCAGCTCCCACCCTGCTGCACTTCCACCACGAGTAGCTGGGGCCACAGTTTCAAACTTGCACAAGAGAGGCATGTACAGGCTCAAAGCTGCTCAGCAAACAGCCTGCCAGCATCTCTGCTAATGCAGGAAACTTCAGGAATAGCACAAGCCACTAAAATAGTGCTGGTTGCTCCCCTCCAGCAACACAATCACCCACTACAGCAAAAGGACAACAATGCAATAGGGAGGAACTGGCTTTAGGGCTAGAAGAGCCAACTTTGATGCCAACTACTTCCTGTGCAACTCTAATCAAATATTACAAGCTTGGCTTCACGAAACCAGGCTAGCTGAAGCCCTGCATACCTTCATAGGACTTAAGGTACTTAAATATTGGACATCAGTTCTTTCCATGTTGCTGTTTTTATCCCATGGGAATACATCAGCACTTCCCAGGGAAAATGGGAGATGACACTCACCTGTAAATAGCCAAACACACATGCTCAAGTGGGATGGGAGGCATACACATGGCACAAGCCCTCACTATCAAGGCTTAAAAGGTCCTGAGCTTACAAGAGCAAAAAAAGCCCCTGCAGGAGCAGTGCCAAGGTCTTTCCTGGCCTGTGGCCACCTGCTCTGCAAAACAAGATTGATGCACCAGAAGAATATGCCATTTTGAAACTAATTGCACAACAAGAAAAGATTCTTTAATATCATGCAGCTGAACCTAGGGGGAACAATTACTAGGAGATAAAAAGAAAAAAATAACAGAGGGAGAAAAAGAAAACAACTGTGTGAAGAAGACAGATTTACAGAGGTTCTACATTTCATTAGGAAAAGCCTTCTGTGGGTTTGCCAGTCACCTTGAGCAGCATTAAGGAGGGAAGGGAGGAGTCAGTAAACATCCAGGAGCTGTAACATTGCAGTTCTGCCCCCAGGTAACTGTGCTGCCATTAAAGGCCAAATTTAATAACAACCTATTCTGGCTCCCAAGCCAGAAAAGCCTTCAATAATCAATTAAACTGGGAGATAAGACTGCAACTGCTTCCATGGACATGGGCCACTCAAATCTGGGTCCCTCATCAGTTTTCTGGGATCAATACATCACTCTATAGATACACAGGCACATCATCATCCCTAAAGGCTGTGATCAAACAGCAGTGCCCCCAGCACACAACAGCAACCATCTTATTCTTTTTCTGCAAAGCTGAGACAAGATTTGGCTAAAGCACCTTGTTCCCTCAGAATGGGCCACAAAGACTGAAGACAAAACTTTTTTCTTTAGAAGGAACACAAAAATCACATGAAAGGGGCTTGTATTCTTTAAGACTCAGACTGAAAATCCCAGCTATTATCTGTGTTAAAAGGACCTTACAGCAGGTATCTAACTGCCATGGACTCAGCTCCTCCACAATTTTATTGCCACTGAACTTTGCCTATTTTTCCATCCTAAGATAAGATTTTCTTTTCTGAATAGAACAGAGTAAATCCTAATTTGAATTCCACTGCATAACAGAAACAGCCTGTAAAATCTTAAGAAGTAGTCAGTTCCCTCCAGCAGAATAGAAGATATATTAGGTTTCAGGACTGTATAGAGCAGAACATAAAATTAAAATAACAGACATCATAGAGTTTGATAGCATCTTCCAATCTCAAAGATCTCAAAATACATTACTAACTGCAACAGCCATTGCTCTGTTAGACAACTGCACATCTCTAAAGTGAATCATATATGCAAGAGAGGAGTTTAAAAGTCTTTATGTAAATGGAAAGTACTTTGTTGATCCATGAAACACTGCTAGCTCTGGGAGGGAGCACAGCAGCACTACACAGAGGTCATAACATTCACCATAGGTGTGCCTGTTACTCCAGCTTAGTTTAGACAGCAGAGTAAATTAGCATTTACATTCTCACCAGCAGAGAAAGATCGTCTCATGAATGTATTTTCATCAGCTTTATATAATTCAGGATCTTCATTTTCTTTGCTCTCCCCAGTACTTAATGCCTAAAGAACATATTCTGTGGTTAAAAATTGGTATTGCTATAAAGCAATGTAATAATGATACCCTCTTCCCAACCAACTCCCACAGGCTCCTCACTAGATGGCTTAATCGAAAATGATAGTTACTAGTTGTCTGTCATACCATCAGTGGCTACTTCAAGTTTGAGGTTTTATGGAGATAAAAATAAAAGCAACCACAATCTGTTCTAAAAAGTTTCTGAAAGTTCCCAGCTCAGTGTTGTTGAGTCAAAGGAGTCCAACAGACTCTTTTTTAAACTCTTATTTCTTTTTTTATTCTGCACCTTTTAAGAATAAGCTCATTTTTCCCTTTATCCTTTCTGCAGACACAGGAGAATCAGATCTATACTCCATATCCAACTTCCACACAGGAAAATTCCTTCCAACAATACTTTTTTTTTTAATGCAAAACCTACAATTCAATTTTTAGGTCTCTCTAATACCTCCTGATGCTGATAAACAAGAACATAATCCAAGCAAAATAACTGTCTTGAATCCTCACAGCTACATTCCAATTTGTTTGCAAATTTCAGATGTTGCCATCCAGTCCCACATTGCACAAACAGACAGTAAAGGCAGTGACCCAATTTGTTTTGCCCAGTATATAACATATCATCAAATATTGCAAAAGAAAGCACAAAATTAGCCATGCCAGCACCTTTGTAATCAATGGCAAAAAAACCACTGGACTCTCCCTAGCTGCCAAGCAGGTCTCCAAACTCTGATGTTTTCTTTATGAGAGCTTGTTTTCCAAGTCATTAATTTGTCACCATTTGTGCAGTATTTCATAACTCCAGAAGAAGAGCAAACTAAGGCAACTTGAAATCAGAAGCCCAAAGACTTCCCTCATCCACTGCAGCCTGCATTAAACAGCTGGCTTTCTCCTAAATATCCACCACAGTCCCCATGCAGCCACCCTGAGAGATACCAGCAGCTAAACTTTGCCATATTAAACTGCAGGTAAAGAAGACTTTCCTGTGCAGAGCCTCTCAGATATATTATTTTCTCTGTTTTCCATAAAACTTTGCACCACAAAAACCCCAATTTTTCATACTTTTTTTTTTTTAAAGGAAGCTAACTCTAAAAGCTCCTAAAACAGCCACTAATTCCTAACCAAAACCAGAAAACAATCTCCCCAATGCCTGCTGGCACCACACAGACCCCATTCTGCATTTTTCTTTGCCTCAAACTCCTGCTCACTGTCAAGTTGAGCAACACAACAAGCAATACAGGCTGCAGACTAGAGATGTGCAAGCAGAGAAATCCAAGTCAGGCTGGATGCACAATATGGAAAGCCCTTCATCAATTAACACTGCCCTTGGAGTGGCCAAAATACATCTAGTCCAGATGTATCTAGGAACCACCCTCTGCCAGGTGGGACAGCTGATGGTGGGTACAGAGAACCTGGAGGGCATATCATCACCATTTCCTATGTAAGGCCAAATAAATACCTACTAACCTATTCCAACCAGCTGGAATTTCATACCTGCTTGAAAAAGGTTTAACTTCTGTTATGCTCTTTGCATGCTGTAACTACTTTCTCTTCCATTTAGTCCAGCACTACTAACACAAATGGAACCTTCAAAATAGTCATCACGATGATGCCCAACTGACCCCACATGGAGGGGGCCTGACTCCACCACTTAAGATAGTTCTAAATTGCCTGGTTGAAATGATGATTCCCTCTGCTAGGAGAGGGGCACTATCTCATTGGGAAGCAAAAAAAAATCATTTGGGTGAGGATTTGAAATGCTACAGCTTCATTTAGCCTAATCCCCCTAACCACCAAGCAAATCCAGTTCAGCCAACCTCCGCCCCAGGCCTCCAGACAGGACCTCACACTGCACACTGATCTGAGGAGGAAACACTTGTTAACTTTTTGCTGAAATACAGGATTAAAAACACCTGAGTTGGCATTTGAGAGACTCTTGCAAAAGACTGACCAAAACCAGGACAGAATTTGAGATTTCTGAGTCATCCCTTGCTTATACATCCTACAAGGCAAAGACTTGAGCATGCACCCCTCAGAGGCGATTTTTTTCTTGATACAGAGGATATTCTTGTAAATTAGATAGGAAGCAAAATGCATTTACCCTATGCCACATACAGCTGCTAATTGTCAGCTGAAATAAAAGGGAAAATGCAGTTTCTTGTTCTAGAACCAGCACCATGACTGGTCCCACCACGAGACAGGACACGACCCTCAGTGGTAATCCCTGGGAGTGGTACAGAATCATCACCCTCATAACAGTATGAGGAATGTCAGCAAATTACTTCTAAGGACTTTGTGACCTCAAAAATACCAGAAGGAAAAAAAAAAGAAATGCACCTCATTTCACTTGTGTCTATCATATTTGTTCCTATATACCATACATGCTTCTTATTACTGTCTGCATGTTATTTATCATGGGATACATTGGAAACTGCTACCAAGGTAACACAGATAGTAATAAACAGCCAGCAAGGGAAAAACACCACCAGGAAGACAATGCATTTCCTCAGGTTATATTTTAATTCCCCCTCTCAGAACCTCTTCTGGTTATTAACATATCAAGTGCTGGATTTGTAGAATTTGACATCTTTTGCACTTCTGGAGACTTAAGATCAGAGTTTTTAACAGCTCTGCTAAAAAAAAAATCTCATTAATGACTGAAGACAAAGTGCTCTCAGATTTCTTACATGAGTGACTCTCCAGCAGAGACATATTTGTATCAGTCAGTAGCATATGTCACTCCCAGAAAATAACACAATTGAATGAGATTTTATTTTCCCTCTACTAGTTTTATTTCATGAACAAACAGAACACCCCAAAAAAGTGCACAGCAAGGCACAGGTTAAGCTGGGTTTCAAACTTCACCATGACAGGCAGAGAATTGTCCCATACTGGCAAAGACCTGGAGAGAATGGCTCCACAGAGCAAACAAAAGGATTTAATTCCTTTTTTTTTTTTTTTAATGGTAAGATGACAATTCAGGAGCCTAGCAAATCCTTAAAAACAAGTCTCTAGTGGATGGATGCAAACAGAAATGAGCCTAGGCACCTCTGCTGCTGTTCTGCAGATCACATTTATATACCTAGCCCAGATCAGCAAAGGGAAAATGGGCTCTTTCAGGAGGGCAGATGGACTCTCAGTCTCAGGTGTTGACAGTTTTCATTTCTTAACTGTTTTACAAATGAATGTGGATGTTTAGGGATGAATTTCCATTTTTATACAGCCTATGAGAATGGCCTTTCTGGATATACCTGTCTCACAAAAGAAGCTGCTGCTTCATCACGGCCCCAGCTCATCCAAAAGATCAAAGGCTGAGGACAGCAAAGTCTTGCCAGAGGAGCACTTGGGAAGGACTCCCCAGCCAATCTTTTACCAGTGTGCATTGAATCAGGTCTCCCAGCTCTCACAGTGACCCTTGTATTGCTGCTGTTATTATATTTTTTTATTATTATTATTCCCAAGACAACACAAAAGCTGATACACTAGGAGGGAGGCAAGGTGGGCTCTACTCTGCTCTACTGAACACTAACATAATTACCCACATCCTGATCACACCATGGTGCCTTTGTAACTCCAGATAATTCACAAGTCCAAAGGAGCTCGACTGGAATTTAAATTCCCAGGGGAGGCTGTTGAGTTGACAGAAAGGAAAGGAAAAAATAAAATTAAAAGAAAAAAATAAAAATCTCAGAATGGTTACATTTGATCTGAATGTCTCAGAGAGACAGATATTCAACTCCACAGCACTATATATAGACTCACTTTTCAAAGGAGAAATGCACTTCAAATTCTCTTCATTAGGTGCCATTCTTCTGTGGTGGTTTATCCTGCTAAAAGCAGAACTACCATGCTTGAGAGAGGAGGGTGGTGGCCTCTCTTCCCACAGTGGCTCAGGGAGCTCCATGGTCCCTTCCCTGCCTCAGAAACACTCCCATGAAGATGTCACAAGGGAAGAGGATACTTCTCAGCCCAAGGGCTGGTTGTCAGCACACATGGGGTGGAAAAATCACATCCAGTGGGAGACTAACCCCACAGCTGTGCCTACACCTGCCCCTTGCCACCTAGCAGGACCCGTGAGCCTGCTCCCCTGTGTGCAGATACACAGGTCAAAGCAGGACAAACTACCTCTGAAGTGGCTGACTGCTCTGCACTGATTAAACAGAGAACTGAAACACCCTTTTGAGATGACTAATTGTTAGACAAGACACATCCCACACATGGCACTTTCCTCCTCAACATCACCAGCCCAAATTCAATGTGCTGGGGGGGGAGCAAAAGGCATCACACTCTTGGCTACCAGTGAAAAGCCATGTAGCAGTGATCCAAATATGGGTCTTTGCTCCAGAGCCAAGCCAAGTTGCCTCTCAAGTTCTGTCCCCACAGCAGAATGGCTCAGCATCCACCTGGAGCCTGGTGGCTCCCTGGGGACATGGCATACAGGATCACTGCTGATGCAGCAGCTCAAACCTTGCTCCGAATGCAGGTCAGCTCCTTCAAGCAAGCCTCACTGCTTGCAAAACACAAACACAAAGGCAGCATCCCATGGGCTGGATGTGACCAACAAAGAGCCCTGAGAGAGCATGATGAGGCCTTGTGCTGCCATGGCTCTCAACACCCCCAAGGCCACATGGAGCAATTGCCTCTCAGCTGCAAGGTGCCACACCGAAGTCCCTGTCACCCAAGTTTTTTCCAAATTGCAGCCCAGAAAGGTGGGTGGCTGTGAATGCATCCAACATAAACAGGCTAGGCATGACCCAGAGGGACAAACACTGCTCACTGAGACCCTCCTCCAAACGCTGCAGTAATGTATTTGACAGAGAAACATCTCCCTGCTCTAAGTCAGCTCAGATTTTAAGAAGCCACATACTTCAAATGTCTCTGAAGAACTCTAAACTGAAAACTCAGTCATACTGCACTCTGACTACTGTGAAGGGCTATTACAGAGAAGCTAACAGTTGTTTTCAATTACCCAGCATGTATCTGAAAGCCTTAGAATTGTCCTCAAAGTACTAAATAAATGTTGTGTTTACTATGTGTTCGTGCATGGAAAATGAAAGTTATCTGACAACCATCTCCAAATACCAATATTGTACCAATATCATTCTATTGGCACATAATGAGGCTCCCTGGGCTTCAAAACCATGTTAAAAAAATAAAATTAGAAAGCAGAGGTATGCTAAACACTGCTCTTCAAGATGCAGAGTAAATGCAAATGATAAAGCTAGTATTTTATTCCCTTATCTCCATTCTGCTCCTAGCAGATCACGTTGCCATTTTAGTCAAACTCTCCAGCCAAAACGACACAGAAAGCAGGACAGCTTGTGCCAAATGCAGAATGACATCCATAAATTTATGAACTTCCTAGACTGACACTCAATGCAATGCAAAGTGGTTGCCAATCAATAGCCATGAGCATCAATTCCCCATGCATAGCATTCCTGTGCCATCAACCTCCCACCTGCAACAGGCAATGCCATTTGCTGCTTAACTTCATGATCCCTGTTATCTCCCCTACTCAATGGTATCGATGGGGCTGGGAGATGGAAATGCAGCAAGCACAGCACTGAGGCTGTGGACAATGCAAAATGGATCTGCAGTAAGGACAGTGCCTGGGGTACGCAGCACTCTGGCAGTGTTGCTTAGCAATACAGCCCAGGCATGCCCATCCTTAGGCTGCTGCCTACACCCAGGGAGAAGAGAGACTTTGACAGCAATCAAAGTACTGATGAAGAGAAGCAGGAGGAATAACTGCATGCAAAATAAATAACAAGTGCTCAGCCTTTTCAAGGCAATTTACAGAAATTTAACTCCCAATTCTCCGTGGCATCACGGGAAGCAGAGAGGCAGTGGACTTGTTTTCCTTGCTGGCATGTCAGTGACTTCACTACAAAGCTTACTGTGCCCAGAAAGACACCCAAAAAGCAGCCTGCACTGAGAATCTGGGAGCTTGGGCACATTGACAATCATTTACTATCAATAACATACTCATCTCTTTTTATAGTTGCAGAGTATCAGCAGGGAGTAAACTTCTCCCCACTACTAGAAAGCCTTGCTGGGATCTCCACTCAGGATAGATTAACAGTGCTGGAGATCAGCTCCAGTCACTGACAGCTGTGACAAATTAAACCCATCATATTTAAGGGCTGCAATGCCATATGCCAGACATGACAGGCAAGGCTTTAGAGCAGTGCTCTGGGCTGTGAGAAGTGCTCCACACTCTGCCTGCAAAGGGGGCAGACAGGGGTCCACGCTGCCTCTGAACACTTACTCTAGCAGAGATGTTGATTAATACTTAGATAAAATGAGCCATATGACCTGCAGGTCCTCCTTACCCAGGAGAGATTGTGAGCATCAGAGCAAGTGAACAGGTTGGTTATTTTTTTGGTTACTCTTGACATTAAACCTTTCAATTAAAAATTTAATTCAGATTTATTAGACATTTATTAGGTGCTAAATTCATGCTGATTATTACTGAAAGCGTCCTGCAATGTGTATAACAATCTTCAATGTCTATATTGCTTCTAGATATCCCCAAACAAGGGCATGGAAGACAAACCAGCTTCTGAGGCCCCTTTTCAGCATCTGCTGCAAACAGCAGGTTTCTGCTTAGCAGCTTGCCTGGTTTGCTCAGCACCTTCAGCCCCTCAGGACCTAGAGATTCCCAACAGGGGCCAGGTAAGTGGTCAGCAATGGTGTGATGGATTCAGCATCCCTCTCGAGCACACATGAGGGATGTCTCCTAGTCAATGACTGAAAATCCCTCTGTGTCAAACACTGTCAGAGCAGTTAGATCATAAACTAATAACTGTCAATCTCCATTTGTTTGCAAGGCTGCAAAGAGGGCTTTCATTATTCTCTTAGATATATAAATAAGGCATTCTGACTGCTTTAAATGAAAGCATGTGATAATATTAGCTGCTGGTAAAGCTCAAAGACAGTATTTATACAACATCAGAAACATTTGCAAAGACAGGGAAGAAATGCCTTTGGGCTGCAAGACCTTAAAATCCACAAGACAAATCCTGAAAATTTTTATGCCTCTGTTTCATCATGCTGCAGGACCTGTGCCTAGCAGTCTCACCACCATCCCAACAAAGCCACGCTGTACAAAGGAGCTATCAAAATTTCACAGTGCATTATTCTCTTTCTTATAGACTTTTTATTTTAAGTTTAGAAAAGCATATAATAGATCCAGAAACCAAAATCTCCAGCTTGTACATAAGATGCACAGCACAAGTTACACAACCAAACTCCTTGAAGTCCCTTCCTAAGCAGAAGGCAATGCAGCATTGCTCATTTATTGCAGAGGACTGTGTTCTTCAACACACCAGGCAGGAAACTAAGACCCTGCCTTTCAAGCATCAAAATCTCCTGGAAAACAAATCCAGCTTGTGCCCATGGGGTCACAGACCTTCACTTTCTGCAGCTGCAGGAGGTGGACAGGCAGAGGTGGTTCACCTACATTAACAAGGTATCTCAGAGTAAACACCTACTAACTGCAGATGCCAACAGATCTCCCACCCCTGTGGGTGCAAACAAGGCTGTCCTGGAGAGAGGGCAGGGACTAACACTGACTTTGCTGGGTGGCTGCACAGACCATGCAAAGGAAGCAGTAAACCAGCAGCATCTGTAGACTCCTAGTTCATGTGTATGTACCTCAGTGAGCTGAGCAGATCTCCCCAGTTCCATCGTGCAAAGCTAAGTGAGTGCTGCTTAAATCCCACCTGAATGTGGGCAGATTAATGATGGAGAAATGAAGAGAGGAAAACCAATGCCCAGAGGGGTGCAGATACTCAACTCCAGACTATTTACTGGCAAGAGAGGGCAGACAAGCACCACAGTCTATCAAGACTTCATGTCTCTAGCTATATAAGGGATATATATAATCCAAAATACCTTTCACAGCTCATCATACAGAGGGTAATTCACTGTACCCAAAGGCAAGCACATAAAATGAGGTTGAGTTGAGCAGAATGACCAGCTCTCAGCCCTGCACTCCCTGCTCCAGTCACACACTGCCAGGACAACTCCTGGGCAGGGGCATGCAGTATTCTGCCATACAGGATGTGGGAGCTAAAGGATGATCTGTGTTCCTGGCTCTGGCAGGGACCAAAGTTACTGCACATCTCTGCCAGTTCCCTCTACCTGTGAAACAGGGATAACTGTGCTTAGCATCTTTTCCCTGCAGATTGCAGAGTGCTTTTTAAAAGGAGCCAGGTGTGGGAAAGTGCTGGTAGGAAGCACCATAAAAAACCCCCCTCTAGGTGCAAATCTAAAGTATAGCAAACTTAACTAAAACAGGATGTAGCTTTTCAGCTACACCAGCCCTGTAGTTTCTCTTCTCCCCTAAAGTTAAATTGAGGCAATTTTCATGAACACATTAAAGTGACATGAAAAACTAAGAACAAAGAACAGTTTGTTTCTGCTTTGGAAATTCTCTCCTGGCCTCTTCAGATTTCTTGCCAGTACCCAGCAGCATCTTCACTTTCAATTTACCTTCAGCATTACCACACATCCTCATTGAAAAGAAAAAATCATCAGTAATAACTCAGCTCCCATTTCAGGGTCACTTAAAGGAGATTTAAGCTGCCTACCATGATGCAGCTGAAGACCCTAGATTATTTATCTGCTATTTCAGTGAAACTGGGGTGCCCACCTGGGCAATGTTCCCAAGAATCATAGAATGGCTCAGGTTGGAAGGGACCTTAAAGATCATTTAGTTCCAAGAAGGAGCTGGAGAGACTGTGGACAGGGTGGTAGAGAAAGTACAAAATCAAATGAGATCACCATGGGGGGGGGGGAACCCCAGGAGGATCTGGAACCACCTCCTTTTAATGCAAGGCAGAACTCTACTGTGTTCAAAATACTGACTGGCTGCTTTCCCAGGTAAAATCCCAGTGCTTAAAAGAGAGAAAGAGTCAATTACAGCCTCAAGGAACCTCCCTGCCAAGGCAAAAAAGTTATTTCAGACAACCTATAGAAGCCTCCATGATTAGAAAAAGAGAAGAGAAAGCTGCCTCTGTGTCAAGCCAACACCTAGGAAACAGAGAGAGATTCAGGCACATTTTTCACCAGAGGCTGGTAAAGGGGAAACCATCACATCCTGTGCTCTAAGGGGCTCCAGCTCTGCTTTGCAATAAAACAACTCAGACCAGACCAATGTGCTCAGCATCTGGCACATGGATGATGCAAAATACTTCAGAGGAACCTGCAGGGACTCCCCTCACCTTGTTCTCTCTGCAAGATTTGTCTTTTTTGTGTTCATGCCCCACCTCAGCAGGCACCAGAGCCTCCTGGAAAGTCCTCTCCAAAGCAGGCAGCCCCTGATGATGGGGCTGTCTGGAGCCATAAACATCTCTCTGTGAGCTCAGAGACTTTCCAGGCTCTGAGGGAAGCAGTCAAGGTGTTGGCACTAACTAACCCCACATCAGGTCTTCTTTAAGGGCTTGGCAAACCTACCCATGTGACTAGTGACCAAAATCCTGGTGCCAGGGATGGGGGAGAGGAGTCCTATTGCACTATTGACCCTGGGGCAGATTTGATCTTCCACCACCTAACAAACACTCAGTTTTTCTTAGAGTTGAGAAAGGTCTGTCTTCTCTGAGAGAGAGGAAAAAATCCATATATATATACACAAAAGTAAATATATATGCACACACACCTCTCTGTAGTGCATAAGTGTGTATACAGAACAGACATATACATGCATACACTTCCCAGCTTCCAAAGCAGAGGATGAAAGCATGTTTTCACAGAGTACACTTGAAGATAAGGTCTTGTATCAGTGTTACAGGAGAAAAAATTTCATCATGAAACCAAGGACAGAAGGAAAACAACAAAAATAACAGTGAGCTTTGCTCCTTACCACACCTGAGGAACTGACTCTAGTGATAAGCAAGATAGAAAGACCTCAGACAGCAAAGCACTGTTCTGGAGACCACAACATGCATAAAAACTCCTGCAAGCCCTTGTTAAATGTTTGTACCCTCCTACTCCACAGCCCAGATCTCCAGGGTGCAGTTTTCAGCAGGCAGAAAGACTTAATACTGCCTTGGTTCAAATAACCCCCTGGATTCTTGCTGCAGAGACTGCCACCACTGCATGCTCCTCTGGTTTATTAGATTAACAAGCAGAGTCATTCAGCCCTCAACATGATGTGGCTATTTGACTTGCACAAAACTGTGTCCCCAAGCTGTGGCAATACAGAGGTCTCCCCCCTACCCCCTCCTGAAAAAGCCACTTGGTTATTTTGAGGCAAAACATCCACAGCTACTTACAGACATGGACACACATGCAGCAGGTTGCCATCAGCATGCAAAGGCAAGGGCTGAGTTTGCCCCAAGCCACCTCCAACTTTCCCCCACTCACCACCAGGCTCCTCAGGATGCCAGGGATGCCCCAAGCCCTCCATCTCACTCCCACCTCCACTTTATCCCTCTGCACCCAAGAAGCATGTTGAACCTCTTCACTGATTAAAGCCAAACAAGAGCAGAAAATAAGAGGTGGTTAAAAGAGTAAACAAAGAAAACCCAGCAGGAAAGCCAAAGCCATGAGCAGAGCTCTCCTTGCTTGAAAAACACCATTATCCTCCTTGTTCTTGCCCAAAATTCCATGAATTTCCCCTATTACCTCTAATTACTGCTCCCTGCATGGAGTTCCCCAGCTGGGAAAGGCAGGTTATGTTCATGCACAGGAGGCAGCACTGCCTGCATGACTTGCAGAAGATGTCCCATGCACAGCACTGTTACTGTCACTTTTTTTCTGGGGTGTTTGGTTCAAGCACATGCAGAAAGGAGACTGTCCTTAGGGACAGGGTTTAGTGGCATGCTGGTGATAGGTTGACAGTTGGACTTGAAGATCTTGGAGATCTCTTCCAACCTTAATGATTCTGTGATTCTGTGTTGCAGAGGTTTCATTCCATGTAAGTGATGAGTTTGGTTCCTGATTATGTCAAACCAGGTGTTCACCTTTGCTAGGACTGCACTGATATGAACAGTAATTGGAAGAATAAACTGGGGAGAAAACCAACAGGAACTTTCCAGTTTGGTTTTCACAACCAGAGCACTGCCAAACATGAGTCACCTCAGACAAGTCACAGGTAGCCACTTGAAAAAATCAACTGAGCTTGTCCAGGCTTGCAAAGCAGACTGCTCTGTAAGGCTCTGGGCAGAAATGGAGCCCAAAAAGTTCAGAATTCAGCCCAGACACACTTTTCTTATTTATCACCACCTGCTTAAGCTCCTGCAACATCTGGATTTTCCCAGCAGCTGGAAATCCATGTCACACTGACACCAAAGACGTGGAACAGGGTCAAACAGTCCAGAGGACAGGCACGTGGACCACCACCTCTCCTCTTTCCAACAGGCTCACTCTCCTCCATACAAAAATACCAGCATGGACCAAATACTTTGGAAGGTTCCCATTCTGCAGCTGAAGCAACCATTGCCCAGCCTTCTACACAGTTCCACTGCTCCTCCTCTCCCTGTATTGCAGGCAGATGCCAAGCCACTGAAGTTATTCTTTCATTTACAGCATCTGGCTCCTTGGCAGACTCCTCAGGCAATTATGTCCGTAGCTTTAAAGCTGTCTCTAGCTCTGCTTCACAGGTTTGTTGCTTTTGCCTTGTAGCAGTCTCTTCTCATCTTCCCTGTCCAACTTTTTGGCCAAATATTGCTCTTAAATTATAGGAATTAGACCACTTGCATCTCTCTAATTAGGAGCAAAAATAAACAATACCTTACATGGTTCTTGAAACACAAGCACATGTTTTACTTTCACAGCCACCTGCAGGAAGCCCTGGGCAGTCTTGGTCTTGAGGGACCATGTACTTGGAGTCACTTGCAACCACTGAGACAGCCTTGGACAATTACACATCCATACAAGCACAATCTCTCTTTTTCTTTTTAGGTGGGGCAATTGCATTTCTGCCTGGATGCCTCCTCTCACCAGCAGCACTCAGAATCACTTTCTTTGCCTGCAGACAAAAGGCAGAGAAACAGCCACCCTGGAAACCTTTACCTGAAAAGCTTCTGAGTGAACAGGATCTCTAACAAAGAAAGGTATAGCCCTGCCTTAAAATACAGGTAAGGGGGCAGAAATCAAGGACCCCCAGAGATCTCTCCTTTAGGAGTGGGAAGGATTTTGCATTTCCTGCCAGTGAAAGACTGAAGATAAAAGCTGAGGGACAACATAGGTCCTCTCCCTCCTCATCAGCCTGAAGCAACCACCTTCTGGGATAAGAGGATAAGCTGATGCTCCATCTAGTTTTTCTGATTCAGGCTGCCAGTCATGGGGTGACAACCTCCAGACACCACTGACTGTCACAGCCACATCAGTGACCCCTGAGCAAGCACCAGACAAGGCTGTCCAAAAAAACAATAATCCCAAACCACATTGTCCCAAGGGCACAGAGTCACCACCCTGGGGTCTCACAACATAGTAACAGCAGAATAAACTTGGTGGAGAGCCAGCTTTTAAAGAGGCATTGAAAACCAACCAACTTCATGCCTTATCAGCAGGGGATGCTTCATGGAAGCAGCACCTTTGCCAGCTCCATGTCTCACCAACAGAAACAAGCTGCAAACGTTCCGGAAACACACCCACTGGGGTAGCTCCTGACCTCCCAAAATGCTCTCTCAGAGGAGGAAGCAACAGCCTGGCTATTCATCATTGCTATCACTGGCTCGATGCCCAGAGCAGAATTAATTGGCCTGGCTTACAAGAGCATGCATCCAACTGGATGGTGCTTCTCTGTCTTGGGAGAAACCATGAGCCCATCCAAACTTCCCCCAGCACCAGCAGGAATGGCTCATGCATCTCCAAAGCTGGGGAATGTATGGCTACAGCCAACAGCCACAATGGGAAAACCTATCAAGTGAGTCTTCTCCTTTGCTTTTAGCACAGGCAGCTTAAAGCTTTTCTGCCTCTGTGAAAATGCTGAGTCTCCACCACGAAGAACAGAGGGACTAACTGTCAGACAGACCATGAGTGGCAAGACCATGACATTAACAAGGGACATAGCAGGCACAGTACACTAGCAGCCCTGTTGATTTAACAGGGCCACTGGCTTGACTAGTTGATGCTTGTGATGGGCAGGTCAGAGGAGGAGGGATGCTCCTGTCCCTCAGGCAGGAGGGAAGTCAGATGTTCTATCAATCCTCATCCTCAGCATCCAAAGGCCCCATCTGGAGTATGGAGCAAACAGACCGACAACGGTGCTCCCTCAGCACAATGGGTGCAATGGGACTGGGCTGCAGTCCCTCATGGCATTAGCACCATCCTCCATCTACCCTCTCTGCTGCAGAGGTACCCAGAACCTCACTGCAGGGTTCATGGACAGCATTCCTCCTGGGTTAGTAGGGACTCAGGGAGCATTTATCCTTTTTGAAGGAGCAAGCCCATAAAGAGAAAACTATAACAGATCTCTGAGCATTTAACCACATTTCCATAACTGTTTGCAACGATTCCCAGGCAGCAGCCTTCATTAAGCTGGAGCTGAGAACACCAATTAGCAGCATTTTAAAAAAAGAAAAAGAAAAAAGGCAAGAAACCACTGCAGTTATCCCCAAACAAGAATTACAGGCTCAGCCTAATCTTTTATGCCTGGCTTTGCTGGAAAGGATGGCAGGTTCCTGCTCTGGGAAGGTGGAGAGCACAGTCCAGCTCGCTCCCTCTGAGCAGCCAGTGCAGACCCAAGCTGTCCAGTTGTCCAGCAGCATTTGGCTGCTAGAGGAGGACAGATGTAAAATGTGGCAGTTCAGCCTCACATGCAGAGCCATAAAAGCAAGGAAGGAAAGGAGGGAGGAGGAAGAACCACTTCTCTCTGCTCATCAAGCCCCAGGGGCAGCTGGAGGAGGAACATTCAGCTGTGAACTCCTGCCCAGCAGGTGCCAGCAGCCACTCACTCACTCCCATTTTAGAAGATGTTAGAGCTATTTTAAATCACTTGGCAAACGAAAATTACTCTTTTTTTCCCCCATTCATTCTGTGGTTGGGAAAAATTCTTTGGTTTTATACTGTGCAAAACAGTTCTACCTGCAGACCACAGCAGCACAGCTCTGCTGCATCCCCACTACTCAGCTCCCACCACAGGACCTGCTTTCTAATGCAGTAACATTTTTATCCAGTTTTCATTCCCACAGACTTAGCCTGCTCAGTCTCCATATAAACTTTGTCAAGTTTAGCCTCAGATTGGCAGCCAAGACACTCAGCAGTGCAAAACACAAACAGAAAAGATCAAATCATCTGTTTAAAGGGTGTTATGGATTTTTTTATTATTATTATTGTTTTTAAGAGCCAGAAGCAATTATTTCTGGGCACAGAGATCTTAACCAGTCATTTATCCTGAGAAAGAAAGGAGGAGAAGGGGAAATGATTGCCTTTTCATCATTTGCCACACTGCCAGTACTGAAACAAAGGCAGAGGATTGCCAGAAGATCTCCTTTGATCCCAGTTAGTATCATTCTCATAAACATTTTAAATCTACAGGGAGAAAATCCAAAACCCCAGTCAAATCTTTCCACCATGACTCTAAAGAGAAATAGATAAACAACAAAAGAAATCCTCTTCCTCTACATACAAGACTTTGCCATTCAAGCTAGACACAAAAGCTTGTTCAAAATGATGCTGGGGGTGGGGGGAAATCCAGAACTGGACCAGAAAAAGGCAAGCTTGAAGATTCACATCATCATCCCAACAACATCACTCCCAGAGAGCTGAAGACATTAAAAAGAAAGGGGAGAAAAAGAAATATATATATATATATATATGAAAGATTCTACATCAGGAACCAATTTACTTTTGCTGCTCCACAGAGCAATCATGCCCCAGGACCTGCAGCTAAATGGCTGGAGCTCACGTAACTGGAACAGCAAAAGGAAGCAGCAGAGAACTTTAATGGCTTATGAAATTCAATTGAAATTGATGGTTGGAAAATGGAAACATTTAACACCCAACCTATTTAACCTCAGCACGTGCATGGCCACACAGACACCTCCTCAGACTAAAAAAGGTAGGAGCTCATTTTCCGCTCGCTTACGTGTCCACAAACCCCTCCCCAGAGCTCTAGGGAAGGAGACAGCACCCTCCTACAGGAACTTCAACAATATATAAATATTTTAACACCTCCAGACCTTTCTCCCCTGGAAGCTTTAATATAAAAATCTATCTTTTGTGAAAATGGCAATACATTATTACAACCTGCCCTGTCCACTTCTCTCCAAGATTAGAAGAAGCCACGTTCTGCATTTCATCTTCAGCTGGAGCAGCAACTCATAAACCATCCCTGCTATTTCACAAGGCTTTGAATAAACTGTTTGCAGCTGATGTACTTTTCCAACATGGATCTCTTCTGTTATGAAGCCTGTCTCTGATGAACAATAGAAAAATATTGTTGACAGGGGTGTACTTTTCCATCAGCTCAAAAACATCATTTTGCAGAATATTTTCACAGCTCAGCAGAAGGTGGAAAGAAAGGCAATAATATGACTAGAGAAAGAAAAAAATCTAATTCATTATAATTGCCTTATAGTAGGTTTCTTGTTGGATTTCTCTTGCTTAAATGAGGTTCTTGACTAGTTAGAGCCCCAAGCTGACTTATCTCATGTTGATCTCCACTTAAAATCTCACTTTGATCACGTTAACCTGGGAAAAAACATTCAGAATTTGGCCAAAACGCTTTAGCCAATGCTTCCATTCACAAAGCAACAACAACCACCATCAGCAATCTTAACATTAGAACTTTTAAGTGCTCCTAGGTGCATGATCACTCAGAGGCTTTGGGATGCAAGGAACAGCCTTGTCCTAGCAGGGGCTACCCTGTTGTTTATCAAGCAACTCAAGGCACACAGATGCTGCTGACTTCCAGAAGGACCAAAACACCAGGAACCACCTGACTGGAGCATCCATCACATCACTGCCACCGTGCCCTGGGAGCAGGCATTTGCACGTGTTCATGTGGGCACTTGACACAACCACACCATAACCAAGCTCGTAACAGTTGATTCATGGGGAGGCTTTGATGGGCAAATTAATCATTATAACTCTTAATTGGGCTAATGTAAGCATCATATGTTGCTAATTACACAATGCAAGGTGAAAAAAATACTGCAAATTAATTTAACTGCTTCATCTAATCAGGATCACAAGTTGTGGTTTAATTACAAATTGTTGTGTAGCAGCAAAGCATCTGCTGCAATTCAGTGACTCTAGTCCCAAAGCAAAGTCCCACTGTGTCTCACTCAGTGTCCAGCACAATTCACCACAGTCCCAGCCCCCCCAAAAAAGCCAGCAGCATGGGCCCAGCCATGTGGCTACAACCTTGGCTGGGAACAGCGAGTGCACCCCTCCAGGGGCAGTGGGGACACAACACCTGCATCTGGCTTGCAGAAATGCTCACCCTGAACACCTCTCCTGAGATCTCTTCAGCACCTCAGTAAACAAACTGGAATTTAAGGGATGTGGCAAGGTGATAAGGAAACACAAAAAGATTGCTAGACAAATTCCACCTCCTCAACTATGCTTTAAAAGAGAAATTTTAGAAAGTGGAAACTGAGACTCTTGCTTCCAAACCTCATCCCTGCTACCCTGATGCACTCAGTGAGCTCATTCACAGGGGTAAGCAGCTCATGAAGGATCATGAACATTTTGGGTCTCTGGCCAGCAGCCATTGCATTCACAACCCATCACTCTCACAGGCAAAACACAGCTGTTCAGGAGAAGAATTTGGAAGAAATTCCTCATTGTGCAGGGAAGGGAATTGCTCATTCAGAAGGTGCTTTTTAGGAACCAGTCTTCTGAGCAGACAGTGCCTGCTGTGGGGCACCATCCTGCTGCAGCCCAGGGACTGCAGTCCCTTTAAGACAAGGACAAAGGACAGAAGGAGGAAACACTTGGTTTGATCTGAGGAAGTAAAAAAACCCAATGAAAAGCAAAGTCCCAGCCCTAGGAATGACTAAGCACACAGCCAGGGAAAGCAGGCACTGAGCTGGTGAAGGAAGCTGCACAGCACATGTTCTTGGATCTGTGCTGGCTCTGAAGGTATGCAGAACAGAAATGCCATTTCTGGGGAAAAAGAATAAAAACAACACAAACCCAAACCTACAAATAAGTACCCAATTATTTAGCAAGCCACATGAGCTGCCTAAGAGTGCTGTTTACAATTGATCCCATCTGTTTGTATCTGCAGCTGATGCACAGATAGCAATATATGGGTCAATAAGAGTTTATCTAAAGACGTGTCAACCCAGCTCTCATCTGCTCTCAGACAAACCTTTCACAATAGCCTCTTACTTTAACCCTGAATTATCTGCCTCTGCTCATCTTCAGGAAGAAGCAGCACAACAGAGGGGGGGGGAAAGAAGCAGGCAATTCCCTGTGATCTGAAAGCTCTCTTTCCAAATCAAATCAATTTTTCTAAGGTAATTTGCCTAATCTAAATCACTGACCCATGCATTTTCTCACAATCCTTTGACAAGAGCTGCACCAGTTGAAGCAAAGCTAAAACACTTCAACCAGACCAATTCATAGAAGTCTTTAGAGGAATTCTTTCATCACTGTAATTAATTCTTTAAGTACCACAGTGGGATGCTCTGAATTCAAACCCAGACCAAGGAGTAATGATTATACTAATGGGAGAAGCTGTGCAGTAAATAAATGCAAGTGTCCTGCTGAAAGAGATCATTTTCAATAGGACCCTGCCATTCAGGGAGATAACTGTGTTTTGGAGATAATAACTCCAATGATGAAGTCCCACAGACTCTGACATAGAGTCTGACAAAGCAATTCCCAAATCCCACACACCCTAACCAGGCTGAGCCTCTTGACAGACACCCATTAGAGCTGGGGCTGCTCCTGCTTTCAGCCCTTCACTTATGATGGCCACAGTCCCATCATACCTTGGACCCAAGCTCACATAGCCAGCTGAAAGGGCAGCAATCCAGGGACAATTCACCCTGGCCAGCTGCAGACACCTCCCAAAGCCCCCAACCTTCAGCTGAGGCTGAGCATTAGCCACACATCAGGAGCTGCCAGAAGAGCTGCTGTATATCAGCAGCTTTGTAAGTGCATTAGACCCCAGCCATGCAGGAATGCTGAGGGCTTCTGAGCCATGACCTAAGTTCCACTCGTGTCAGACAGAGCTCACTGCTGGGGTAGTGCACAGGGACTCTTCGTTTTGCAGGCATTCAGCTAGGGGACAGCTGCTGATAGACACCTGGACTTGGCTTTACTGGCACTGCTGGCCACAGGAGGGCCAGTGGGGACTGCTGTGCAGGAAGCAAGGAGGTGTGAGGACAGAGAACCTAAGGGAGTTTGGGAAACCATCTAAAAGTTTGCTGGTTGGTGTAAGAACCAAAGCAATGACTTCTCTTTGACTTTCCCTTTTTGTTAATTGGCTAAATGTAATAAAGCCTCCTAATGCATTTAATGTGTTGGGCTGCAATATGCTCAGAGAAAGAGAGGAAGATGTTTTAACTCTGGATGAACAGGATGCTTCGATAGGACATAGCTGAAGCTGCAACCAGGAGCTGATCCTCCAGGGCTTAGAGCAGACATCAGTAATCCCATTATGACACCAATAGTGTTGGAAATATGGAGGGCTTGTGGTGATATAAGGTGCACAACGTGGACATTTGGGTTTTAAAAGGACACATCTGAAGAACAGCTCCTCAGTGCTGTCCCTGAGAAGACTTCCCCAACACCCAAAGGCTGCCCAACTCTTTCACACCAGGGAGGTGATGGAGTGGGCACCATGGGCTAGGCTCTGCTCTGTAGGACAGTCTTTGATTTTAGCAATAAAGAATATCAACTCCATCTCTTCATTTCTGTGTAAGACTTCTGAAAACACTTTTAATGAGCTGGTGCAAATCTAACTCAAATGAAACAAGTGTTAACTCAGCCCTTCCCCAACACAACTGTCAGCACTGGGCCTGGCAATGCCAACTCTGGGGCAGCCTGAGGGCCCTGACACCCATCCACATGCCTCAGCAGTGCCGAGGATAGCACTTGGAGATGACAAGCAGCTCCACCACCAAAACAAGCAAGGGCTGAGACATGGAAGAGGAGATGGCAGCCAAGCAGTGCTTAGCATACCATGGGCAACAGAGCGGCCATGCCACCCCAGAAGCCTCCCATCCAAGGTCAGCCTCATTCCTCAAAGAGCAGCAGGAGGAAATAAACAAATAAATATCAGCTATCTTCAAAAAATAACCCCAGAGCCCAGCTTCACTCAACACCTCTGCTCTCCCTTGCCAGCAAGGCTTTAGGCATGGGACTGCTGCCCTCAGGCCCCTCATAAGAATGACAGAAGAGCATGGACCATATCTTCCAGGGTGCCCACTCTCTTTTTTAAAGCCCTTTGAGATCTACAGATGAAAGAATGATGAATGATTAAGATTTGAAAAGAAAGCAAAATGCCTTGACTGCAATAAAATTCATGCTATCTTCCATTTCTCTCTTGCTTGCTTCTCTTTAATGAAGCGAAGCCCTTTTGCACCAATACTCACAGTAATAACTTTCAGTGGGCTACTCCTAAGCAAAAGACAGGAAATGAGTAACTGAGTTGCATTTAAACAAAACAAAAAGAGGAGACCTTTGTATATTAATTCTCATAGCTGTCAGAGATGAGAATTTAATGATGTTAGTAACTAAGCTACTCCATTATTTCCAAACACCTTGGAGGAGAATGTCTTAGTGGGAGATGAATTAGACAGTGCAACTGTGACTGCCTTCTGAGTACTTTGAGAGCATAATCTATGGCTCATCACCATGTGCATTTCAAGTCCTTGCCCTTTATTCTCCAAATAACCTCCAACTGTAAACAGATTTAGATGCCAGGCTCAGGTCCTCCTTTTGACCCTTTCCCACTCTGTTTAACCATTTGTCCCTGTTTTGCAGATTTGCCTGTGTGCAGTTTTGGATGGGTGATAAGAATGGGAAGTTGTGGATTCAGGTCATCCAATAAATGATGGCACAAAGCAGAGAAGGAAAAACGTAGGTGGAACATGGCAGAGGTTTAATAGGCTGTGAAACACTCTGCTGGGGGAAGCAGCAGAAGTCCTGCTGCCTGCATCACTGAAAACCAGGCTCAGGAACAGCCTGTACCAAACACCCATCAGAGACGGGAAAGGCAGCTCAGCCACCAACTTTTCCAGCTCTAATCCTCATCCTTTGGGGATAGCTGAGGCATGCTGGCCTTCAAGCTTGTCCCAACAAAGCTCTGCTGCTTCCAGAGAGCTTTTACCATCCTCTCTGGATGCCCCTGTTGCAGCATTTTTCAAATGCTGTTTCATTGTGTCCTCTTTGCACCCAACAAAAGCCAACAGGACATTGTGTGTTTATCAGTCTTCTACCCCCAGCTCTCTAAGTGCCTTTCAAAACCACCAGTGACACTTCAGACTGCTGTAGACCTTCAGAGTCAGGGACAGAGGCATTGAGGGCTGACTGCTGGCATCTCTCACCACACAGAGCACTCACACCAGCCAGGGACTTGCCCTACACACACTTCCAGACCAGCTCCTTCCAAAACTCAGCTCAGACTTGCTCCTTTTTCAGTCAAAAATCTGGGTACCAAAGACAGCAGCTACTGACTGTTTCCTGAGTTTCTAATTACTGCTGGTTGCATAGATACCTGCTCCATCTGCTCAAGGGTTTCTTCCCTTTTAAGCTAAGCTGCATGGACTGTCTTTTTTTTGGTGCAAGCTTCACCTTTTGAGCTGCAGCATAAATGTTTGCTTCAAGAGCTGCAGCATCCATTAAGCAAGCAGCTCTCCTTCCGCATCATGGCAAAGGTCTTGCTGTTAAGCAAAAGCTGTGGCTAATTGACAACAACTCCTAAATTGAGATATAAAACTGTTGTGCCTGTCACTCATGCAAACAGCTGGCTTCAGCAACCCAACTGCTAAATAATGGAAAACAGTTCATTCTTCTGACTCAAGGAAGATCCTTTATGAAAGGAATGAAAGTCTCTGATGCTACAGAGGCATGCCCTGATCATTCCTGCATTTTAAAATTTCTAACATTGCCCATAAAATTCATAAGTAACATAAACCCTGTTCCTTCCCCTGCTCTCCCTATCAGAAATACTGGATTTAAATCACCTGCTGGCAGGTTTATTTCAGGGCCCACAAGCAGATAAGGTCCTGTGCACCAGCCCTCTACACTCCACAAGAAATAAATCTCTGCTTTGCCATCTGGTTTTGAAATGCTCCCCTACAAGCAAAACAAAAACAGGAAAAAAACCCACCAAAGATATCTGCACCTCTAATTTAGTCTCCTGAAGGATTTTATTTCTTGTAATGAGGATGCCATTTCCCTTCTCTCTAGCAGAAATGCTTCTCCTCTCCAGCCTGATTTCCTCCAGAGCTCCCTCAGCCCATGACCAAACTCTCCCAATGGGCATGTGTTACACCTATGCAGACAAAAAGGCTCAGGATAGGGGCAGCTGCTTGGCCAGAGGCACTGTCTCCTATACCACCCATGGGCTGGTCTCTGTGGGAACACCATCCCTGGAATCTCCCAAGCCCCTTGGCTTGGCCAGAATAAAGATTTTGGTCCCTGCTTCTCCATTTAGGCCCAGTTTGAACTGCATCATCAGGGTTTTCCCAGCATTTCTTTCCACTCTGGGTAGCTCTGTGGCATTGTCAATCCAGAGCTGCCTAACAGGTGGTTTTACACCATTCCCTCCCCATAACCATGGTCCCTGCACAACATTTAACTTAAGGGCAGCAGAGTGCCCTGGGGCAGGAGGACATAGCCCTGCAACAGCAGAGCCCTGAGCACCCCAGGATTTAATATCTTTGTCACTTTAAGTTGATCTTTCTGCCATTGCAGGTCTCTTCCTCCACTGTGGGGGAAGCAATGGGGCAGAGCAGCTCCTGAGAGCCAGTTGGTGCAGGCACGGGGAGATGAGCAGAACACACAGTTTCCAATTAATCTACCCAGCAGACAGCAGCCTCCTGGAAACTCCTCTGCTCCTGGCTACCCCTCACCCTTCAGAGCACCCCCCTGACTACCATCATCACCAAAAGAAAAAAAATGACCAAAACCAGAACTAAAAATCAAACACCACACTGCATTTTTCTCCCCTTGCCTGAAGTTGCAGGAGACAAGAGCAGACGGAATCACCACTTCTAAAATCATCTCCTCTGACAGGCAAATTGATCAAGAGGGGAGGTTGGGCTGCTTTTGAGCTTGAACAAACTGATTTTCCATGAAAGATGGTGTTTACATTGCCTCCCAAGATCCTGCTGAAATATGCATACCTATTGCCATTTCATCACCAAAATTTGGGAAGAAAGAGCGTTTTGGGGAAAAAAAAACTTTAAAAAGGGGGGAAGAAAAAAGAAAATGTGCTCAGATCTGGAGCACATCATAAATTCATGAAGCTTTCTGAGTGCTGTCAGAAAACAAACATGTTTATGTAAACCAAGAAAAGCTGGAAGTGTGCTGCAAGAGAATTTTTGGATAATGTGGAAGAAATGTTAATATTTACATTGCACCTGAGACTCAAGTCCATTGTACAAGGCCCTGTGCAAACAGGGAAATCCTTCCACCTTGAATTGCCCCGCTGCAGACACTCCAAGCAGCATGTGCATCTCCTCCCATTGCAGCACTCTACATCGTGGAGGGGAATGGAAATACCCAGGGAAAGCCAGGCACTGAGCAACCCCCACCTAGCCTGGTGAGGTATCTCAGAGGACCTCTTTGCCTCCAATTCCTGCCTGCCTACCCTCACGTGGGAATGGCTTCCTCTGAAATGCCAGCTGGGAAACTCCTAACAGCATGAAATCAAAGCATCTTCCACGACATCTAGAGCACCACATGGTAACTGCCAGTCCCCAGCCTCCATGGCACTTAACTGGAGAGGATTTGACAGCCGTGGTCGGGGAAGTGTCTCTGTCACCATGACGTGCCAGCACATCAGCTGAGCCACTGACAGGGCTAACTGCTAATGCTGTGCCAACAAATCAAGTCACTGCTTGTTGTTACCAAACCTTAGTTATATTTAGGCAGGGGGAGAAGGGGGAATCAACTTGAGAGAATTTAATTTGCTGAGCTGACAGTATCTATTTCAGTGGGATGGTTTCTCATTCAGGGGGGAAATTTATTAAGGCCACAAGATTTTAGTTACTCTTGTAGTTCTCATAGGTGGCTGTCAACTCCCCTTTACTGCCCGGTCACACCTTTGAGACAGGACAGGTTTACAGCACCAGGAGAACACATTGCTTGGTGAAACCACCTCTCCATTGTGACAAAACACATGTTTCTCATCAGCCTCAACCACTGAGGCTGGGAAGAGCAGCACCATGAGCTGTCAAACCAATGCTACAAGTAATGATGCCCTTTGCTTCCTCCACCTTTCAGCAGAGGGTCCCTCCTGGGACAGCAGCCAGCACGAGTCTCCTGAGCAGCCTGCAGTGCACAGACTCTCTCCAGGCTCTTTGAAACAGTAGCATCCTTGCCCAGGGATGCTGTGAGCACCAGAACATCTGCCTGGGCTCAAACAGCGACAAATCCATGATGGCAAATCCATTACAGCAATTAAATAAACGGATGTGATATGATAAATCAGTAAATCCTTCATCCAAAAATCTATCCTGAGACACAAATCATGTCCCAGTCTCAGTGACCCTCTGCTCTGACCTCCTACAGCTGCTCCTGGGCTTGTAACTTTCTCGCCATGCTAAGCTGCTTTAAACACAGAGATAATAGGGGTTGGAGTGAGAGTCTTGGAACGTTTATCATTCCCAGCAATAAAATACAGCAAATTAATTGCACTTCATTGATTTTTTTCTTTTCCTAAATGTAACTATTTTGGCGTTCAAACCTCAATCAAGAGACTCTATTGATCAGCCAAAGAGTCAGGTGTCAGTGAATGGAGCTCTGCAACCAAGCCTGGCAAAATGGAAGAAAACAATCAAAACCTAAAAACAGTAAGTGATGTGGGCTTCCTCATTCCAAACACACGAAGGAGGCTGCAGCATCAGTGACAGATTTCTGAAGAGAAAAATGCTGTGCACAAGTCACACAGTTGCCTCCTGCATTCCCAGAGAGCCCAGTGCCAATTGCAGCAGCCACGCATAAATCCACAGCAGCTTGACTGACTTCAGAGGAGCTGCTCGAGATTTATACTGATGGGAAGTAAAATCAGGATATCTGAAAGATACTGCTGTAATGGGTGCTGGAGCAGGAGGCAGTGTAATAATTTCAGCGTTCTCCCCCCACATCCCATCGGTTTGGATGATCATTGCGTAAAATGTTGAGCCCTGCACTAAGGTAGGGGAAATAACCCACATTTCAACAGTTTGTACGATCACATTCTGCAGATCTGTTGCACAGCAAGGTAATACAAGTCTTTCTTTTTTGTTCCTGAAGAGCCTCTGCATAAAAAGTGCCTCCATATTATGTAGAGTGATACAGAGACACATCATAAAATAAGCATAACGTCTTCTCCACCCACACCTCCCTGGAGCCCGAGTCGTAAAGCAATTCACAGGTCCTTCCTCACACAGGGATCGTGACAGCCCAAGCGCATCGTACAGAGGCTGAAGAAGTTGGTTTGCCCAAGAAGCTTTGCCCCCACATCCCTTCACTGCCAACAGCCAGCCCCTCACGTTCCCGTGCCTGCTCCAGGGTGCACAGCGCTGTAGGGGATCGAGCCGCTGAGATAGCATCGGGCAGGAAGACAAACTATTCAGGTAACTCATCCAGGTCATTCACAGGATACCTATTCATATAACCTCGGAGACAGCCCTGCTGTCGCCAGCGAGGAAGGCGGCCAAAACCCCTGCCTAGATGCCAGCCAACAAACAGGGCCTGCTGCCAGCAAGAGACATCCTCGAGCTCGGCGTGAGGGGCCTTGGGCTGCCAAACGCACACGCACACCCTCTGCTCACAGCCGCCTGCACGCCAGCAGCCAGGCCACCAGAGGCCTGGGGACAGGAGAGTGATCTCTTAATTGGACCTTCACAAAGCTGTTTAGGGGACCTGCCTGACAGGCAAACAAATGCCACCTGCTTTGAAGAGGCTGGAGGAACTCAGCTTGGTGCACCTCTGGTCCCCAAAACACAGCCTGCCCAGAGCCAGCCTTGGCAAGAGGGAAGGAAGTGAAGGCAAATAAATAGAGAAAAATGGCAAGTGCCCAACAGAATGGAGCTGGAAGCTGTGCGGAGATGGCAGCTCTGCGCCATGACTCATGCAGGTGTCTCTCCTGCCTGCAACAACCCAAACCAAGACGTGGTTCGTTAACCTCTGTAATCCAGAGGGAAAACGCAACTTGGAGCACAGTGCAGGAAGGTCAGCACAGCCCTCTTCTCCCTCCAGGGAGGTGTTCCCAGGCACTGCCACAGCTCACCTCTTTCAGAAGAGGCTTCCCCAGATCCCAAACTCCCTCTCTGCACACAGACGTCCCTGCAGTCCACGCCAGCGGTAGGACAGGGCAGGGATAGTGCTCTGCGAGGAAAGCAAAGGGATGTGACAGCCTAGAGAGGAGGAAGAGGAGCAGGCTGTGGACGGACTAGTTATCCACAGCTTGAGAGGAAAGCACACAGCGAATTCCTAACCCGCACGTTGTGAAGGGAGGCACTGGGAGAGCAGGGGAGAGGAATGGGTACGAAGGGAGGTTTGCAGCCACGAGCTGCTTCAAAGTGGCTTTCCATATGTTTAAGAGCTCAGAGTGCTGGAAGAATTACACCCACAGCCCAATCTCACCATGGTAGCTACCCACACAGGAGGAGACAGGAGGGGGTGAATATCAGAGAACAGATTATCATTAACGTGTCAAAGCAATAAAAATAAATAAATCACCAAAAATCAGAAAAGCTGCTCCTTTGCTGCTCTTAGCTCTCTCCTCAAATAAAAGGAGAGCTTAAGGGAGCACAGGGCATCGCACTAGGAACAGAAAGCCAGGGCTCTGCCGGGGCAGTACTGACCTGCAGGTAGCTCAATGCGCTGCATTCCATGCTTGGGGCCACACTCCCCACAACCTGCACCTCGCATCCAGCACCCTGCACCCCACCCCAGTCTCCATGTCCTGCTCAACAGGATTTCAAGTGCCCCGATGGCTGCACACACTCCAGGCAAAGGAGGGAACTGGAGGGCAGAGGCAGGCACTGTTTTTTAGGGTAAAGCAAAGCAAGGATCCCTGTCTGTCCATCATGCGTGGCTCTCCCCAGAGACGATGCTTCCCTCCTAGCAAACCGTTCCTACTGTGCCCGTAGGGACCTTTCCTGAAACACTTCCTACCACAAGGCATTCCCTGTGCCCTCTCCAGGAACTACAGCTGCTGCTCTTACCCCTCCCACAGATGACTCCTTCGCCTAAAACCCTCACGTTTAGGCGTATTCCTAAAGCCCCAGCGAAACCTCCCCAGCAGCCTTGGCTCCGCACTACGGCCAAACGCCAGCACCGTCCCGAGCGGCAGCAAAGGCAAACGAATCGCTGAGCAACTTCTGCACTGATGCACCTTAATTAATTTGCTTTTAACAATCGCTATTTATTAAGAACAACATCTGCCAGGGAGCTCACGAGAGCAGCGGAGGAAAACATGTCGGGAGAGAAGTCCTACAGAAGACTTTCCCAGGGGCAGTGTTTTGCTTTGCCAGCCTGGGGGTCAGCTTTTCCCTAGCAAACACCTACAACTGGGACCCTAAGGACTGCTCTCCAGTGGGGGGAGAGGGGGGAGAAAGAGAAAGAAAAAAGCAAGTGATGCTCCCAGACACGCTGCCCACAACTAGCCACACTTAGGGAACCCCACGTTAGCCCACATAAGGGCCTGATCCTGCTCCTCGCCACCTCATGAAAGCCCACCCACTCCCCTTAAAATTAAGCATGGGAAAAGCAGCACAAGTATTATTTTAACTAAAAAGCAGCACAAGTATTATTTTAGCTAAGTATTACTTAACTCCTGTCCATCTTTCCCCCTCAGCCCACCCGTGGATAACCAGAAGCAGTGAGAAGCAGCAGGGAGTCTGGAGCCGCGTGGGAAGCCTCAAAGCCCCACGACCCTTCCCTGGTCCCCGGCGCTCCGGGAAACCCAAACTTTCCCTTTTCCCCCCAGTCCAGCAGGGACTCGCAGGCAGCTGCCGAAGCCAAAGGGCAGATCCCACTCAGGAAACCAGGAGCCTACGACGCGCATGGGGCTGGGGGACACATATGGGATGGCGACTGTGGCCGCAGTGAGGGGACGGGAGGGTGGAGATGGATGGGGACAACTTTGTGCATCTAAGAGACGGGGACCTGAGTGAGTCCGATGGGGAGGGGGAGCAGCACCCTCCGCGACCAGCTCGGTGGGAGAGCAGGGAAGGGGGAAAGAGCCGTAAATAAAAC